>JALJVW010000207.1:1200000-1800000 GCA_024865655.1 Emberiza elegans | reverse complement strand
GTGGTGTGCATTGAGTACCTTGAATTTTCAGTATAGTTCCTCTTTATGTAGCTGTTTTGCAAGATGAGCTATAAACATTTATAAAATGTAATTATGGAGACGTTTAATTGCTGTATAAATAAATGGGTTTGAAGACAGACACAAGAATTCTCCATGGAGTCACTTATGGTGTGCGTTGACTCTCAAATTGATTTTCTGGGTAGGAGTAACTGGCTCAGAAGTGCAACCAGTCCCAGCACAGCAAAGCTTTAGGGGTTGCTGTAAATCTGTCAGTGCCTTTTAGCAAAGTTTGTAACCTTACTTTGGTTTAGTGCTGCTCCAGTCCCGTTGTTAACCCCACGGCAATAATTCAAAATGTTCCACGGCGTCGCGGGCAAATTTAGAAATGCCAAATTTTCAAGGAAATGATGTGAATGAGAAGAATTATGGCTTGTATGAGCAGAGGGGATAAACCTCTATGGAAGTGTGCAGATGACCCAAAGGCCTTATGAATTACAGTTGCCAAGGCAGAACTGTGCTGTTTGAAGGAGTTACCAAGTATTAATTGCAAACTTTTCAACCATGAGAGATTTAGGAAAGCCTAGAACCTGGCGCATTTGGTCTTGCTCTTAGCTGATTTTTCCTGTCTGTTTGATCTGGTTTTCAGGGCTCTTTGATTTGGCCAAGATAAGTGTGTGTGCACAGAAACACAAAATCATTTAATTACCACTCAGGGTAAGTGGTGAATGTGTACATGCACACAAACACACACATGCTGTCCTTAATATCATCTAATTACTACCCAGAGCAAATAATCTTCCTCTTTTCTGTGCCCTGGGGCACAAAAAGAATGTTTTCTTCTTCTGGTTTGTTTTGGGGGCAGTAGGCTAAGTGTTTTTCTGGAAGATGTCATTTCATGTCTGAGCACAGAAACATAGTGGAAGTGACTGTGGAAATTAGCAATATATTACACTTTCTTGGCATTTAAATATTTTGTTGTGTATGAGTTTGATTTGTGTGTCTCCCTTGCATCCTGTTTTATATATACAGCACCATGATTAAAAATGTTATCTTGCCTAGACACTACAGAAATATTGTGCATATTTATTGTTTGCATGTGGACATAGACTTTTGTATATGTGTATCTAGATTTCTGTTTCTCTTATCTGTTTTGGGGTTTCACATTTTTGTTTCAAGGCTATTAACAGAAAGAATAAATATAATATAGCTCTTATGAAATGCAATGTTTGGCCTATTCAATGGGTAAAGGGACCTTGGCCAGCTTACCAGTAAATAGATGTTTAAAGCAGACAACTAAAAATAAGATTAGAAAGTGATCACTAATGGGCATCCTGTAGGCTGAGCAAGAGACTATTGAGACAAAAATAATATTTCTGTGGTGCATGAGTACCACTGCAATAAAAATGAAGAATGACTGAGCTGCTTTCTCATCCTTGGAAGGGGCCCTTCCCCTGCTGGGCTGAGGGCTCTTTGTGGAACTCCTGCCCTCTGGGGACTGCCCCAGCTCTAGGTGAGCAGGAGACTGCAGGCTGTACAACCTTTTAGCCTTGCTGAAATATTAATTCTCTTCAGCATTCCAGACTATGCACAAAGGAATCAAAGTACAAATGCTAATTGTTGAGGAAGGAGGCTGTGAGAGAAGAGCTCTGAACTCACTATACCAAGCAAACCTACAGCAGTGTTTGCTATTTTCTTGTCCTTTCTCCAGCTGTTTCCTTGGTCCTTCCTTTCTCTGGATTCCTCACTAAGAGCTTAGAGGCTGAAGCCTTTATATTTTGCCCTTTCACCACTATAACTATTTCGGAATGGCTGTTCTTAATAATGAAAGTCCTTTGCCTTAGTTAAGCCTGCTGAAGCTTTGGGTTTGAGAAGGTCAATGTTCCTGAGTCCTGGAATATACTGTTGGGGTGTTTTCCTGTTGGGGTGTTTGTTTTCCTGTTGGGGTGTTTTCCTGTTGGGGTGTTTGTTTTCCTGTTGGGGTGTTTGTTTTCCTGTTGGGGTGTTTTCCTGTTGGGGTGTTTGTTTTCCTGTTGGGATGTTTTCCTGTTGGGGTGTTTTCCTGTTGGGATGTTTTCCTGTTGGGGTGTTTTCCTGTTTGGGATGTTTGTTTTCCTGTTGGGGTATTTTCCTGTTTGGGGTGTTTGTTTTCCTGTTTGGGATGTTTGTTTTCCTGTTGGGGTGTTTTTTTCCTGTTGGGGTTTTTCCTGCCATCACAGGTCCCAGCTCCTGACCATGCTCCTGTGCTCTGTATGGGCCCCTGCAGGATGTCAGTGGATGATTTTACCCAGCTATGAGGAGCAGACTTGCATTCCACACTGGACTAAAATCCCTGTGAATTATCCCTAGATAAAGTTGGTAAATTTTGTCTGCTTTCATATTTGTAGTGACTGAAACAAAAATTTTGAGAGAAACAGAACCAGAATTGAACTGAAATGACAGTTACAGGATTGTTGGCAAAACACTGCATAAGGATTTGCTTTTTAGCCTAAAATATTTACCAGCTCAATTAAAACTGAATGCTTTCCAGGTTTCCTTGAATTTAGGTGAATTTTGAAATGAAAACCTAACAGCGTAAAAGATTTTAACATGAAATATTAAATTGTCAAAAAAGAAGCATTTTGCTTGGATTTCAAAATGAGATCTTTTACATTCTGCAACTTTTGCTCTCACATTTTTTCCAGCTTAGCCTCTTGCTCAAATAAGACTTAAAGGGGAATTGGTTTGAGTCATGACCTCTCTCCCCTGCTCCTGCTCTGCCCAGCTCTCCCCAAGACAGCCCTGTTTTTTCCTGCTGGCTGTGTTATCACTGATCCCACGGACTTGTGCAAAATGTTCCTGTGTAAGTGGATGCCATTTGGGGAGTGACTTGCTCTTTACTGAGGTTTTCAGTCGGCTGCAGCTGGACTTCTCAAGAACGCTCAGCCCATTTGCTTGCAGCATGCTGCTTGGTAAGTGATATGGACAGCCCCTTCCCTAAGTAGTGAAAGGAGGAAAATCGAAGATGTCTGCATTTGTTTGTTCATATTCTAATTCTCTAAATGGATTAAAAGTCTAAAGCATGTATTATTTTTAGGTTCATCAAGAAAAGCACACATCCATAATTCAGATTAGAGCAGACCTGTGCTCTGTGGCAGGGGCTTTCATCTGGAGTAAGTGCAGCTATTTCTTCATCCAGGACATTTCCCACCAGCTGGTTATTGCAGTGGCTGTATGTGCTATTTATGATGTGTATAGGAAAAGCAACATATGTGCTTTTATCTGATAAATAGTCTAAAAGCTTTGTTTGTTTGTTTTGCAGTACTTAGAAATTCTGCCATTGCAGACTTGGATTAAAATTGCTTAATTTTGGAAAAAACACTTTGTGAAGAGTGGCTGGAATTAAATTTCAGGTGGTAGAGGATGAGAAGAGGTGCATGTACAGAGCTTCAGGCTCCTCTTGTGCACCAGTGACCATGCTGCTCAGTGGCATTTCTGTCATTTGCTCTGGAGACTTCTGCCTATGTTCATGTTCATCGGTTAATTTTAATCATCATTCCTGGTTTTAAATGCAAAATTTTCCTGCTTTGATCTCCAGGCTCTCCCACAGCCCTGCCTAACATTGCTCTTAAGCAGGCTTTTCACAGGCCAGATACTATTTGTCAAAAAATCCAAGAGAAAATGTCTGCCCACAAGTTTCTCATTTGCATATTCATCTGGGCATATTCCTGGCTCAGCCTGGGCTTCTCGTTCTTTTCCTTTCATTAAAATCTTCTGCTGTGCAATGAGCTCATCACAGCACTTTTCCTCTCCCTGTTCCTTCTGGAGAAGAATTGCCTGTGTAAATCACTGAAATGGCATCACTGATTGCCACAGTCTTGTAATGTAGCTGCAACTCTAAGAATGATTCATCCTTGGATCTGCTCAAGGTCTCCAAATATGAAAGAAAGGAGAAATAGTTTGAATTATATACAGAAAGTTCTGCTGAGAATTCTCCACACCCCTTGAAGCCCCCGACTAACTCCTGCAGATGATCAATATTGTCTATCAGGGTGTTTTTATCCAGCCATCCAATTAACTTTGCCTCCCAGTGATACATGGGAGAAATGAGACCAGAGTTTTGCTGGTACCTGCAGACTCTGCAGGTATGTTTTACACCAAGATCCAAAAGAAAAAGGATTTTTATTTTTTCATATTTGAACTATCACAAGAAAGGCAAAGGATAAATGACTTCTCTGGAAGACTGAATTAGAATTTACTTCAGGAAATATTTCCCAGACACCTCTAGGCCTGGCAGAGAGGAGGAATGACTGCCAGCTCTATCAGATAACCCAGAAAATGCTATGGCAAAATGCTGCTGCCATTGCCTCTGTGTTGGAAGGCAATTACAGAGAATGGAGCAACAGGATTGTAAGGGAAGTGTAGAGGAGTTGTATAATCTTCCCAAACCCACAGTCAAACAGGGGAAGCTGTCAAAAAAATCCCTGGCACGAGTGTGTGGTGGGCAGTGAGTGCTTGCTCTAGTAAATGCTGATACACTTCTTTCTCATGAGCATTGGAAATAACCTCCTCTAATGTGCCACCCTTCTGGAAGTGCCTCATCTCCAAAACACAACACCTACAGAGACAGATTTAAAGACCTAAAATTCTCATAAGAGCTTTAACCCAATGTCCTTTAGTTGTTCTCCAAAAGTTCTTGAGAAATGTAAATGCATTTCTTCATGTTCCTCTGCCTGCAAACTGAAAAGAATCCAAAATTTCACTGCCAATAAAGGAGAGAGGGGAGAACTGGATCTGAGGCAAAAAAAAAAATGTTTTGGTGAAATAGGATTAGTTCTTAAATCTCAAAAAAGCTTGTGGAGTCATGCAAAACAGAAAAGAGAGGTTTAGCCTGCATAGAAACAGAATCACATGAGTGCAATATCATTGAGACTTTCACTCATGTGACGTTTGGTTGTTGTTGGAGACAAATCTTGGAGAAAAGAAGTACAGTAGTTTTTATAGATAAGGAGCTCAATTTCCTTAGGTTCTTGCAGAACGTGAAATACAATTATTGCAAGAGGGCTGGAGTGGGAATATGGAAAATACTCTCCTAATTTGGCTGCACATGTGTTTTCTTTGAACAGTGAGTTGTTATTTTCTTGTTTAGGGGGATGTGTGTTGATTTGTGGGCTCTGACACCAGGTGCAGCATGTGCCACTGCTGGAACTCCATCAGGGAGTGACAAAGCACAGGGAAAATGAGGAGCTGCCATAGTGATGATGAGTTTAAAAAGTCTGATCCTGGGGAGAGTGGCTGGAGGGAATGAGATTTATTTGTTTGTATATGGGAGCTGCACAGCCCCTTCTGTCATTTCTTGCAGACCTCTTTGAATAATTGTCCCCATCCATGGAGCGTGTGGAGGGCTGGATCTCTGGCCAGCAGCACCTGCAGAGTGCTCTGTGTTTGCTGGGCTGTGCACAGGAAGGAATGAAGGATACAGAGCATTTCCTGGGGCTCAGCTCCTCTCACTGCTCCGTTCTCCAAAGGAGTGCTCTGTGCCTTTGGGCTCAGGAGTGGTTTGTGCTAACAGGCTGCCCGTTGGTTTTTCTTGGTGTTTTTATAAACCTGGGGCTTGCCTGGAATAAAGTTTACTGCTTCAGCTTATTCAAAGGAGGCATAACCCCCCCACCTTCTGTTTCCTGGGGTAGTGCTGCACCTCAGATTGCTCAGTGGGGATTGTCAGCCCTGTTGGAGCTGGTCTAGATAACGCACTCAGGTACAGCAGAAGTCTGAGGGAGTTCAAGTGGCAAATTTCTCATGGAAAGGTTTTCTCAGAAAGCACATTCTCCCAGTGCTGCCTGCAGTGCCTGAGCGCTGAGCCCCGTGGCAGCTGTGGAAGGCACTCGGGTTATGCACAGGGTCAGAGCTCGGGTGGATATGGGCTCAGTGGTACAGGTGCCACAACAGCCATTCTGTTCCCCTGTCTGCACTTGGATTTCCTCCAGCATAACCTGTGTAGAGTTGTGTGCTGATTCCTTCCCCTCCTCAGAGCCTTTCTGACAAGAAATGAATTGATGGCAGCACTCTGAGGGACCTTCCAGATGCTGTGGTTGAAGAGGTTCTGCAGGGCACACTCACCTGCTCCTCATTGTCTTGTCTCTGTCATTGAGAGAGCTGAGCTGTCCTGCTGTGCTTGTGATCCTGGCTCACACTGGGAGTGACCAAGAACATTCTGGTCAAACTTGTCTCAGATTGGGCTCAGAAGAAACAGGAGAAAACGCAGGACTCACAGTCCCATAAGGCAAATTCTGTTTTAACCCCTGTATGGAAAATGGTGATCCCAGCACTGAATTCTTCCCTCAGAGCCTGGCATCCTCTGGCAAGCAGGGACACGAGCCATAACCATTCCTTACAGCTTGTACCTGGCCTTTTGGGCCACTTCCAATGTGACAAAAGTCCACGTTACAAAAAACACTCCCTGAGTGTTTTTTCCTGCCCCAAATTCAATTTTCACTTGCACTACCAAGGATTCAACTTGGAAACTTTTTATCCATGCTCATTAATGTGAAAGAAATAATACTCTGATGGGAATGTGATTTTTAAAATTTTTATAATAATGTGATTATCTTATTAGTTTATTGTACCATGCTCTCCTAAACTCTATGAAACTCCTATGCACAACTTCTTGTTGTTTTCTAGTTATTCATAATAATCTGAATAATCTGTTGTCTTGCCTTGTCTCTGGTGCTAAGGTAACACCATAGCAGAGAGAAGGTGATATCTTCTGAAACCTACTTTCAGAGACAGTGCATGTTTAATGTTCCTCTTGAGTTCTTCTATCATTACCTGATAGCTGGTGATTTGCTGATACAACATTTTTTTCTATAGGAAAATTTCTATTTTTCTACAATTTTAGTCTATAGGAGATTTTTTTTTTCCACCAGAAACAAAATACAAATAAAAAAGTGGATTGAGGCAGTATGGTTAAAGGAAGAAAAATGTTTTCTCTGGTTAATAATTCTTACAGAAAAGTAAGTTCAGCTTGAAAGAATCACTGCTGGGATGTTAAATGAGTGTTTTATTTAAACGAAGTAACGCCATCAGCTATGAATCACTTGGTGGCTCTGCCTTGAACATTTTTCTCTTTGGGTAGATATGACTGATTTCCAGAGGCAGGAAAGGTTTACTTGCATTGATCCCACAGTGCTGACCTCAGTGCCATCAGCTGTGAGTTTAATCACAGCCATTCAGATGGATTTCACATAATCAATGGGAAACTTTTTCAAACCCTACAAATATTGAAGCTTTTCTTAATCTTCCTGCAAAAACCAAATAGGACTGCAGTATATTTTATAAAGGTGACAGGTAGAAGTTCCAGTTGAAATGCCTTTTGTTTTGTAGTGGAGAAGTGATGCTGAACTTGAGGGAGACACAGGTGGGGGTGTTTGAGAGTCCAGACCTGAGAGCCCTCACTGCTCTGGAGGGAAGGCAGAGCCAAATTGGCTTTAATTTGTCTCTCAGGCCAACAGCAGGGCCATGCTGTGCCCTCAACTGACCCTATTCTTTGGAAACTGAGGATGCTAAAGAAAAGGAGCAGTAATTAAGATAATGTAAATGAACAGGTTTTCTGTGCAGCAGATTGAAGGGGAAGCCTGGGCAGAGGGGAGCAGCAATGCAGTGGCATGTGCTCCTCTGGAAATGCTCCCTGGGATGTCCCTCAGAGGGCAAACAGGGCATGGCCAGAGAGCAGCAACACTTCCAGCCCCACACAGAGGTCAGCCAGGGCACTAAAGCAGGGAGTGCCTGTGCCTGGGGAGGATTTGCCTTTAATTCCCTAGAACAGGAATTTGAGTCATCATGGCGAGCAGAAACCAGCCTGGTGAGCTGCTGGGGTCTATCAGAGGGGTAATTGCTCAGAACATGAAAACTAACTTTTGAAAAACCAGGGCAAAGCCATGGAGACAGTGTTTGGCAGGCCATGTGTTTAATGGTGAGAGCTCACCTCACTGATACACGAGCAAGCCCTTGCTACCAGTGCTCATAGCTGGCTTCTGAGGCAAGGAACTGCCATGAAAAATCGGAACACTCCAAAATTCTTCAAATCTAGATGGAAGAAGATTTTATTTCACCGAGTGATCTAGAACAGGAAATCAGGCTTGTGGCTTTCACTCATCGGTGATTTAAATCAATCACAGCTGAGTGGATTTGGCTCAGAATGTCACCCAGGCTGCTTTTCCCTCTCCCACTGGTTCCTTTCTCCTGATTCTGGTGCTCTCAGGGAGTGTTGGTGGAGAAAAGGCTTTGGCACCCAGCAGGGGCAGACCCTGAGCAGCAGCCCTTGTGCTGAGCTCCGGCAGAGTCATTCACAGCCTGCAGAATTTGCGGGCAATTTCGGTGGCCATTTCAAAAGAATTGGAGCTGTTTGAGTGCAAGCTGAAGGAGATGGAAGTAGGATGTCAGAAGATACCATGTTCCATTGCCCAAGGGATGGGAGATGACCAGGCAGTGTTAAAATTCCTTAGACTCACCTTTTTTTTGTTCTCATGTTGGTCCAGTCCCTGCAGTTCCTGCTCCCAGGATGTTTTGTGGGGCTGCCATTGTTTTCCTGGGCAGCTTAGGTTGTGATTTCAGGCTGTTCCCACAGTATATTCAATATGTTTCCAGTCAGTGGATTTCAGTTAAGGAGATTAGTTGCTCTTATAGAATGCTACTGGACAACATTAATACTTGAGAATTATTGTGTAAAATAAGGTTTAGGCTCCCTGGGTTGAGGGTGGTAAGCTGTAAAGTTTTTTTTTCGTAAGTGCTTAATTTTCTTGTTTGCTCCAGATGGATGGTTTCAATTGATTTCAGGCAAAGGTATTTCTACTGGCCATACATAATGCAGGAGCCTTGTTTGAAAAAAAAGCAAATATTTTTTACTTTGCATGGTTATGGATGTCTCAAGCCCCTCTAAGCAATGACTGCTGCAGGTATTCTCAGGCACTTTTATTTATGTGAAATAATTTAAATGGATACTGTAGGTGACAAAAGTGGTGGGTTGCTATTTTATGCTGTCTTTTACTGCATCATTGTAAATCAGTTTAACAAAATATTTGCTTGAAAACCTTAAAATAGCACATTTTATTTTACTTTTGGTGTAAATGGGCATAATTTCACTTGACTTTATAGCATGGTCCTCTGTCCTAAAGTTAGCCCACGTTTCACAAGGGCAACTCCAAGCTGCCTGTTGGTGTAATTTCTGAAAGAATGAACACTTCAGGAGTCTTCCTTGGAACACAGAAATAGAAAGCAAAGCTTTTTCTGTCTTGACTCCTTTCTGCTCCTCTGCTGTCCCTTTTCCCCATGTGCAGGGTGCTGCCCCACAGACCTCCTCTGGTCTGGCTGTGGGAATATTGGGTTGGAAAAGGCTGGGCTTGCTCTGCTCTTACACCGAGACGTGAGCGTCACAAATATCTCACTTCAACACCTCCGCTTCCCATACAACACCCTTAAAGCCTTGTCAGGAGCACAAGGTTTTAATTCACAAGGTGAATTCTCTGCCCAAACATCTGAGTGCCAGTTCCAGCAGCCTTTTCCGGGGACGCGGGGGTTTCTGGCTGCAGGAGCTGCTGGGCTGAGGTATCTCAGTGAATCTGAAATCTCAAAGCTTCCCCTGCCAGGCTGGCAGCACCTCCTGGTTTTGTTCTGCTCCTCAAACACTGAAAATGACCTTTTCTGTGCACTCTGCTGGACGTGTGAGAAACCTGAGAGCAGAGGATTTATGGCAACTGCAATGGCTGGAGGTTCAAGAACAGCAAAATCTGTCAGGAGAAGGATTAAACTTTATGAAAGCAGTTGGTATCACTGGAACTTGTAAATTTTAAAGTGTTGTGTGTGAGTGGGAAGGCAAAACTAAATAGAGCATAGAGTTGGCCTTAAAAAAACCCCAAAAACCAACAAAAAAACAGAGCAAAATTTAACTCTCAGGAGTATAGTCTGTGAAACACTTCATGCTTAGAATATGTTTTTTTTTTTTTTTTCATAGAAGCAGACTAGAGCAAGAAAGATTAAAAAACTCATTTCTGTAGCTTTGAGAGATCTTTAAATGCTTCTTCTTGACTTTTAGCTATAATGTGTCTTTTTAAAATTTATATTTTGGACCAAACATTTTTAGTTACAATGCAGTTTGTCTTCTCTTAGAATAAACCCCCAAAAAGTGGCAGTTAAAAAGGACCAAAGTATCAATTGTATGATCTTCCAGTTCTTTGATCAGCCTTACACACGACTAGTCAGAATCTTTGTTGCATTTTGCTCAGTAGTGATAATGTACCAACTTTGCCAACTTTGTGTAATTTGAGACTTCCCCCCAGTGTTCTTCCTAATGTGGCAAATTCTAATGCTTGTGCTGCCCCATATCAAAGCCCTGAATTTGCTGCTTTTCCAGTGTTTTTATGATGCACAAAAGGTATAGGGTGAGCAGGAGAGGGTGGACAGGATTTCACACCAAACACTCCCCAGGATTTAAATGATTTTAGCTCTTTCTGTGGAGACTTAATGGGATTTTATTGTTGTATTTGCACATCAGTATTTTATCAACCATCGCTGCCTGGTTCTCTGTGTGCATAAACCAAAAGGTGTTTGAAGAGGCAGAATTTGTCTTGAAGCACCAGTGACTGTTTATAAATAATCAGAGCCCATCTTTGCTGAGCTGGGAGGTTGATTTCTGTGCAGTTGTTAGTACAGAAGAGTTGCCTGTGGTGTGAGAAAGCAGAACCAGCTGCTGTCATGGCATGCACCAAAGAGGTTTTTTACACTCACATGCACAGAGCTATGCCACCAAACTTGTTTTTGCATTTGAGACTGTCGGATCCCCTGGACATTGACCTTCTTAGGCAGAGCCGGTGCCCAGCTGTCACCCCTGGAGCTGGCACTGCTGCCTGGAGTGCTGGGCTGGCTCTGCTCCATGGCTTTAGCCTGTCCTGCCCCAGCCAGCACCCAAAAATCCCTGGATGTGTGTCTGGACAAACGTAAGCTCGCTCTGCTCGTGCTGACGTAAGGTGCAGAGGCTGTGGCAGCAGGAGCCAGCTGAGATTATCAGATCTGTGCTGAACTCTGCAGCTCTGATTTGTGCTGCAGCACAGGCAGTCTCAACACTTGATTACAAATTTATTTAGAGATGCTCAAAGTTATTTGAAAAATTCTCCCTTTACAAGAGAAAAAACCCATCCTGAGTGAGAGACTGGTGCCACCCCACCCAGTGCTTACTTTGGCTCAGTCCATCAACACTGTCTGGTTTGTTTCCATGCTGGTGTTTGCCCAGAGACTAAAGACATCCTCTTTCTGCAGTGGGAAACTAATACAGAAACTTGGGCTGCTTTCTATGTATATATATATATATTTTTTTTCAGGCTTCAAGAAACTGAATGCCTTGTCCAAACAGAGGTTCCAAATCCCCGTTAATGATTTAATGATACTCCAGTCTTGGTGTTTCTGTGCTCACCATCACTGGTCAATGGCCACTGAGTTCGTGTGCACTGGGTGATCACACTTTTGGTTGTCAGTGCATGTTTGTCATTCCTTTAACCTCAGATTAAAGAAACAGGTTAGGAACAGGTTTGTCCCTGAGCTTGATGGCCAGGTTTTCTGAGCTGCTAAACTCTATTTCTTCAGCCAAGTAGCCTCCTTATGTATATCAGTATGTGTGAGTGCCAATAAATGTCTCACTCCCCTTTCTCCATTTAATGGCAGTTTTCTCAAGCAAGTCCTTGTGTTGTGATAGGGCACTCGCAAGGGAGGCACTGAACACTTCCCTCATCCTTTGCCTTATCTTCAGTTCTGAATTACCTTTTATTGAAAACTGTATTCAAACTTCAGCTATTGAGTTGACATCTATTTGAGACAGAAGGAATATGTCTTTTGAGCTATTATTGTTAAAAAGGAGGTTTTGAGATCCAGGACAAAAGACTGGATGTTAAACCTCCCTCTCTTGCAGAAAATTCATTCAACAGCTGATAATGCGATCTGCTCAGGATAAATGACGATAAGACACCCAGGCTCTGTCAGCAGCCTCAGTCCCCTGTACTGTTTGCTGTGGAGATGTATTTGTCCGTTTTAAATGCTGGTGAGGCTTGCAGCGTTTGTTGGATGCTGCTCCTCTGAGGGCTGCAGCAGCTGCGGCCTTAGTGCTCGCTGTGCTGGAGCACAGACCGTGTCTGAGTTGCTGACAGCGGAGCAAATCCCAGCTCTGCTGCTCCTGGGGCGCCGCTGGGTTCGGGGCGGTGCGGGGGGAGCCCAGGCGGGCTCAGTGCCAGCAGCTGCCCGTGGATGGATGGATGCATGGATGGATGAGCTCCTTTCCCGTCCCCTCCGGGGATGCTCCGGAGCCCGCGGGGCTCGCTGGGGCCGGCACCGGCCGCGGCCGCCAGGGGGCGCCAGGCGGGCAGAGGAGCCGCGGGGCTGCCCGGTCCCGATCCCGGATCCCGATCCCGATCCCGATCCCGGATCCCGGTCCCGATCCCGGCCCCTTTGGGTCCTGCCCCATCCCGCCGCTGCTCCGGGTACCGCGGGCGCCTCTGCATCCTCCCAGTGCTGCGGGGCCGTTCGAGTGCCGCCTTTGTCACCCGCGCACAGCCGCTTTCTCTGCGTTTGCCGCTCCGTTCCCCGCTCCGTTCTCTCTCTCCCCATTTCCCACTCCGTTCTCTCTCTCTCTCCGTTTCCCTCTCCCATTTTCCCACTCTGTTCTCTGTCTCTGTTTCCCACTCCGTTCTGTCTCTGTTCTCTGTTTCTCACTCCGTTCTCTCTTTCTCTCAGTTTCCCACTCCCGTTTTCCCTCTCCTTTCTCTCTCCGTTTCCCACTCCGTTCTCTCTCTCTCTCTCCCGTTTCCCACTCCCGTTTTCCCGCTGTTTCCCCTCTCCTTTCTCTCTCTGTTTCCCACTCCGTTCTCTCTCTCTCCCTCTCTCAGTTCCCCATTCTCGTTCCCCTCTCCATTCTCTCTCTCTCTCCCATTTTCTCCATTCTCTTTTCCCTCTTCTCTCTCTCTGTTCTCTCTCTGTTTCCCACTCCGTTCTCTCTCTCTCTCCTTTTCTCAGTTCCCCATTCTCGTTCCCCTCTCCATTCTCTCTCTCTCTCCCCATTTCCCTCTCCATTCTCTCTTTCTACTCTCCGTTCTCTCTCTCTGTTCTCTCTCTGTTTCCCTCTCCGTTCTCTCTCTCTCCCCGTTTCCCATTCCTGTTTTCCCACTCTCTTTCCCCTCTCTGTTCTGTCTCCGTTCTCTCTCCCCCCGTTTCCCTCTCCATTCTCTCTCTCTCTCCCCGTTTCCCTCTCCATTCTCTCTCTCTCTCCCCGTTTCCCTCTCCATTCTCTCTCTCTCTCCCCGTTTCCCACTCCCGTTTCCCCGCTCCTTTTCCCACTGACTGTGGTCTCTGACCCTCTGTGGATCAGGTTCCCCCCAGCACAAGCACTCCCCGAGCTCGGGTGGCAGAGCTCTGACCCCAAGGCCGGGGTTTGGGTGCCCAGAGGGAGGGAAGCTTTCCAAGGAAGCCAGAATCAAAGGAGATGTTTCAAGGTCCCTCCTGCCCCGTTTATAAATCTTTCTGGCACCACGTTAATGGTGTTTTGTATTGGTAAACTCTCAGGTTCCCAGACACCCGCTTTTCCCGGTGTCTAATAAAGCCCTTAGTGCTGAGCAAAGAGCTTCTGCCTCTTTTTCAGAATGCAAGCCCCAGAATTCTGTCCCAATGTGGTGTTGAAACCCCAAATTTGCTCTGCCCAGTGTTGCCATTTATATAATGCCATATGGAAGGAAGGAATGGGGCCTTTCTGATTGTTCCACGGTCTCCTTGAAGTGATTCAAGTGACTGAGTGAATGCAGAATATTTCTTTTTTATAATCTATTTTCTACCATAAAACTACAAGTTGAAAGCAGCTGATCGTATTAAATCCAATTACAACTTAATAGCTTTATATGGAGTCTTCTTTGCATTTCTTAAAAAATGCCACATTCAGGCCACATCCTGAGAGGAGTTGATGGCAGTGTAACACCTGTGTTCTTTGTAATGTTCTTGTTATCAAACTTAAAACCAAGATTTGAGATGTATTTTTCCGCCCCAAAATGTTATCAATCAGGGTCCATCACTGCATTATTAATTCTTAACTAAAACGGGTGAAAACCAACCACAACTAATTTAAAATTTTTAAAATCTGAAATAACTATTATTCATCATAAAACTGTAGTTCTGAAATGAAGCATCCTATTGGGATAAAACAGTGAGTGTGTTCCTTGTGGTGAGGGAGCAGAGGATGGATTTGCTCTCAGCTTGCTCTGTTTCTGCACCCACTGCTGCTGGCCTGGCTGGAAACATCAGGCTCCTGAATGTGAAATGAGTAACAGAGGGTGTGTAACATTCTGCTACACAGAATTTCTGCCATCCTCTGCAGGTGACCTGATTGTATATTGATGAGCACAGACATTTCTTGATAATCAAAGCACCTTCCTGCTATATCCAGCATTAGGGTGTAAACAAACAGGTGGGTGGGCAGAAAAAGGTGGAATTACCTGTTTTTTTTTTTTAATTTTAGTTGTAGCCAGAGCTAAAGAAAGAGTTTTTAGCTTTCGGACAGATATTGTTGTCCAAGATCTGCAAAGTTTATCCGAGGTTTTCGAGAGCCCTGCTCAGAGCACTTTGAGCAATTTTTGTTCAAAAATTTCTCTGGCTCTGGGAAGCATCTGTGACTGGACACCCAAAAGCCAGACATGGATCCCAGCCTGGTTCAGAATTAGAATGTGACTGTTCCTTCCAGTTTAGCTGTGATGCATCTGCTCAGCATGCTTAAATTGCTGCCTCATTATGTGACAATTAATAGTTTGGTTGATGTTTATATACATATGGTAATATTTTCCTCAACATTGTCGTCCCCCTCTGCATATCGATGAAATGAGATTTCACCCCATCTAGCATTTTTAATGTGGCAGGAACAGAGCTGTTAGTTTAAGTTTAGGCACACTCTGCTTACATCGGTACAGCTCCTGGTTTCACCAAAGGCTCTATCAGTAAAATTGAGATGGGAAGCTGCCTCCAAAAATGTGAGTTACATAACAGGTAGAAATCCTCTTTGGCTATAAAATATTTATTCAGTATTATGTAAGAAAATGGAAAAGCTTGGAGGTGGAGAAAAAAGAGGAAAAAAAAATCTAATATAAGATTTGAGTGGGAAACTGAAGCAGATAAAATCTGAGAAAGTGAGCCTGGTGATGGTGGAAAACATAGTCTATTTAAGGTTTCCTTCATGACTTCACCATTAATTCCCAAAGTTTCCAGGCTGAGGAGAGAAAAGAAGTGTACAGGGTCTGATCTTTCTGGTGCAGAGCTCTCACATATTCTCAGACTCCAGGTAGAGGAAGAAATATCTTTTATTTGCTCCATCAAGCTTTGGTCCCAGGGTGTGAGGATCCAGTGGCAGCTTTTTCCAGGGAGGGGTGACTGAAAGCTCCCTGCACCCCCTCCTGCCAGGGCACAGGGATGCTGGAATCCTGCAGGGTGCTTCTCCCATGCCAAGGAGCTCTACAGGAAAGCACAATGTGTGATGTGATGTGAACACTTTTAAAGCAAGTGAGAGTTTTGCAGGCTCTGGCTGGAGTTGTGCTGCCTTCTGCTCCCTGAGCCAGGGCAGAGCTTTCCCTGCTGGATGTTTCTGGATGGCTTGGAAGCAGCTCCTGAGTTTGCTTTCTCTCCAGGCGGGGGATTTGTGCCTGGTTCTGTCTCTTAGTGTCAAACCCATGTACATGGGTTTCTTTGTGTGCTGCAGATAGGTAGAGAATATTGGCTTCAGGATTTTTAAATTTGTTTTAAAATGAGAGTTTCATCTTATTTATCCCCAGTTTTAAAGCCTTGATGGTTTTATGTTCTCATTTAATTTAAATCTATTGTGTAGAGGTAGGAAATGTCACTATAGGACACAAAACAACACAATGTGGAATCACTGCTCTTTCCAAGGTAAAAAAGGGACCTTTATTTTTCTGACTCCAACATTTCTAGATTTCCAAAAGTGACAATGGATTGGAGGGTGACAGTGCCACCTCTGCAATGACACTGGACAAACCAACAGTCCATCAAATTTCTCCTCCTCCATAAAATAATGCAAAACAATAAGTTATTTACATAAAGTGTGTGAGAAAGTTTGTTGCAAGAATGTAAACATCAGAAGGCTTAGAAAATCTTAAAAAATCAGGGTGACAGGAAAAACCTTTAGTTGTTTTATTAATGTTTCTCTTTAATGGTTGAATTTCCTCCTGCAAGAATTACAGTGGAAAACATGGGTAACGTATGTACTGTTAGCTTAGTAAATGATTGATTTTAAATATTTGGCCAGAGAAGTAGGGATGAATTCAAGTGGATGATATTCCTTGGTTCCAATTAATGTAGGAGCAAAGGATTCTCACTGGGGAAAGGCTTTGATTCCCTTATCTTGCTGTCAAAGCACATGATGAGGAAAATGAAATTAACTTGTCAGAAGCAAAGTTTGGTGAGAACTCATCTGCGTGCAGAATAATTCCTGTAAGCATGACATCTTAATTTCAAGATGTTTCTGACACTGCACAGAGAATTTGTCATGCAAATGAGATCCTCATTAGGAAGTAATATTTTTAGAATACTTTAAGCAAGAAAAAGTGTGTTCTTCTAAAGGCTTTCTGTGCATACACAGAACAAACCTTTAGGAAGGAAGATCAGACTGGACATGGCTGTGTTAATGTGAGACAAGATGATCTCCTTAGGAAATCTGAATCTGGAGTTCTGGAAATGGGAACAGAAATGGGATAGAAAGGGTAGATAGAAACCCTACTAATGAAGGAAATCAGAGCTGCAGGCAGGTGTTGGTGTGTGTCTGTGAGAATCTGAGCCCATGTGTCCCTGAGTGCTGCTGCAGATTCTCACACTGGTTAATGAATGTACTTTCCATGATCCGCCTTTCACAGAATGTTATGCTTTAAAGGTCTAGGCTTTAATGTCCAAAATTCAGCCTATCAGTCAGTGTAAGCTGACAGGGGGCTTTGCTGCAGAGCACCACTGGATCTCCTTCCCATTCATTTCATCCAAGAAAAATGGGTCTGTTCCTCCTGCTTCTGAGCCTGAAGGCTTGGCTGGACTGAGAGAGGCTTTGCATTCATCTCAGTTGTGTTTCTGCTTGCCTTGTTTTGTAACACAGGTACTTCTGCAGGTAATTTCCAGCCCATTGCAGAGCTGAGGAAGCTTTCTGTGTGTCAGCAGGAGGAGGCTTGACTTTGCTGATGGCAGAAAATCCATGGGCTCTGTGCAGTCCCCTGGGGTGTGAGCAGCACAGGGCAGGAGGTGATAAGAGGTTTTGCTCAGTGAACTGTCCTGAACCAGCTGCAAGAACCAGAGAAATCCCCTGCCTTGTGTGGCATTCCAGCAGTGTGAAGGACAGAAATGATGAAGGGGTATAGGAAAAGTGGTGATGGAAATCAGAACTCAGCTCACTGCATGGTGGGAGTGACAAAGAGGAAATTAATTAGTGCTCACATCACAACGTTTGCTACTCTGGCTCCCTTGTTGATAAGACCAGATAGGTATTGTTAAGGAGGAGCAGTTTGTGTGAATTTCTTATTCTGTAAATAGGAGCAACTGATGAAAATGAATGTTCAGCTTGGTGTCAGTCTCCTGTGGGACTGATAAAGTATCAGGAACTGGGATGATCTCTGGAATCTGTCAGCCTGAATATTGAAGTAACAAAGTGTGTGAGCTCTTCAGCTCTGTGTGCTTAGGAAATGTTTAATTGATTAATGTGGACACTTCTCCTCAATGAAGTGATCAGAACTTTTTTCAGGTGGGTTTGGGTTCTCCTGTTCACCTG
Source organism: Emberiza elegans (assembly GCA_024865655.1). Taxonomy (NCBI): domain Eukaryota; kingdom Metazoa; phylum Chordata; class Aves; order Passeriformes; family Fringillidae; genus Emberiza; species Emberiza elegans. The sequence continues at coordinate 1,782,191 of JALJVW010000207.1, read as the reverse complement.
GAGAGAGTTGCAGACAAAGTCTGGAATGTTCTGGTCCTGGCCAGAATGCCAGTGAGCATGTGTGGAACCAACTCCACTGTTCATTCATGTCTCTGTTGAGATGCTCTTATTTCCTTCTAATATAGATCCTGAAATTACTTACTTTGTGGGTGATTTTTTAAATTTTTATTATAGTCATCTAAAAAAACCCGAATGTGAAACTTCTACCTTGAGTAATGAAATAGTTTCTGAATACTTCTATGTTCAGTTTTGTATGGTTTTGGGTTTGACATAAGGTATCTGGAAGAGATGAGGTTTGGGGATGAGTTTGTGCTTTCCCTAAGTGAAGCAATGCTGAAATGGCAGGGACACAAGTGCAGTCACTGCTCAGGAGCGCGGTGCTGCCTTTGAAATGTGCTCTGAGCCTGGGCTGCCTTTATAAACTGCACTCCCTCCTTGTCTGGGGAGAATGCTGATGTCACAGCTGGATGTTGGGCCTTGGGTGGCTCTGTGTGCAGGGAGGGAAGCAGAAAATACACCGGGAAACCTGGTGATGGGGAGAAAGGAGCAGAGAACTGCAAGGAACACACCCTGCTCTGTCCACAGAGGAGAATTCCCCTGGTGGGGTTTTGGTTTTGTTCAGGGAAATGGAGTTTATCTGTGTGCTTTAAATAACTTTTCTTTTCTTTGGGTTTTCCTTTTTCTTCTGTGCTTTTCTTTTAAGGAAATTCATCATTAAAAACGAAACAAACAAAAAATTAAAACAAAGTCAACACCCTTTAACCCCAAATAACAACCACCCCCCAAAAAAACCCTAAATCAAACCAAAAAAACCCAACAAAAATGACAACAAGAAAAATAAAAACCACCCCAAAACCAAAAATCCCAAAAAACCCCAACAACAACAACAACAACAGAAAACTCCAAATAACCAATTCAGTGAAAAACCCCAGTGCTCCTTGAATCTGGGTAACTGCAGGCACAATAAACTAATAGTGATCTTAGTTAGTGGCAAATAAAAATGGAAATTTTGTCATTATGACAGCAGTTCCTAGACAGCACTGTTGAATTGAATGTGCCTATAATATATCTGTATTTGAGAATCTACAGGTAAACAGCATATCTATGAACAGAGCAGTGATATGCACTCAGTCAAATCAAAGCATTATTATTTTATTATAAAAAGTATACTGTATTATAAAAGGTAAGGAAATATTTTATAATTTTTATATTTTATTTTTATTTTTAATTTTTTAGTATTTTAGTTGTTATATTGTATATTTTTCTTGTATATTTTTCTTTTATCTTTTTCTTTTTCTTTTTATATTTTTATATTTTTATAGTTTTATAGTTTTATAGTTTTATAGTTTTATAGTTATATTATTTTATAGTTTTATTTTTATTTTAATATTTTATATTTTATATTTTTAATTTTATATTTTAATTTTTATAGTTTACTTTTATATTATTTTATACTTTATTATAAAAGGTATGGAAATGGGAACAGAAGTGGGCTAGAAAGGGTAGATAGAAACCCTAGTAATGAAGGAAATCAGAGCTGCAGTGAATGAATGTACCCATGATCCTTTTTCACAGAATGTTATGCTTTAAAGGTCTAGGGTTTTAATGTCCAAAAATTCAGCCTATCAGTGTGTAAGCTGACAGGGGCTTTGCTGCAGAGCACCACTGATCTCCTTCCCATTCATTTCATCCAAGGAGAAATGGGTCTGTTCCTCCTGCTTCTGAGCCTGAAGGCTTGGCTGGACTGGAGAGAGGCTTTGCATTCATCTCAGTTGTGTTTCTGCTTTTGTTTTGTAACACAGGTACTCTGCAGGTAATTTCCAGCCCATTGCAGAGCTGAGGAAGCTTTCTGTGTGTCAGCAGGAGGAGGCTTGACTTTTGCTGATGGCAGAAAATCCATGGGCTCTGTGCAGTCCCCTGGGGTGTGAGCAGCACAGGGCAGGAGGTGATAAGAGGTTTTGCTCAGTGAACTGTCCTGAACCAGCTGCAAGAACCAGAGAAATCCCCTGCCTTGTGTGGCATTCCAGCAGTGTGAAGGACAGAAATGATGAAGGGGTATGGGAAAAGTGGTGATGGAAATCAGAACTCAGCTCACTGCATGGTGGGAGGACAAAGAGGAAATTAATTAGTGCTCACATCACAACGTTTGCTACTTGGCTCCCTTGTTGATAAGACCAGATAGGTATTGTTAAGGAGGAGCAGCTTGTGTGAATTTCTTATTCTGTGTGATGAAATGAATGTTCAGCTTGGTGTCAGTCTCCTGTGGGACTGATAAAGTATCAGGAACCGATGATCTCTGTCAGCCTGAATATTGAAGTATGTGTGAGCTCTTCAGCCTGTGTGCTTAGGAAATGTTTAATTGATTAATGTGGACACTTCTCCTCAATGATGATCAGAACTTTTTTCAGGTGGGTTTGGGGTTCTCCTGAAGAGAGTTGCAGACAAAGTCTGAAATGTTCTGGTCCTGGCCAGAATGCCAGTTTTAACCAACTTGTTCATTCATGTCTCTGTTGAGATGCTCTTATTTCCCTTCTAATATAGATCCTGAAATTACTTACTTTGTGAAAATTTTTATTATAGTCATCTAAAAACCTGTGAAACTTCTACCTTGAGTAATGAAATAGTTTCTGAATACTTCTATGTTCAGTTTTGTATGGTTGTGGGTTTGACATAAGGTATCTGGAAGAGATGAGGTTTGGGGATGAGTGTGTGCTTTCCCTAAGTGAAGCAATGCTGAAATGGCAGGGACACTGCTCAGGAGCGCGGTGCTGCCTTTGAAATGTGCTCTGAGCCTGGGCTGCCTTTATAAACTGCACTCCCTCCTTGTCTGGGGAGAATGCTGATGTCACAGCTGGATGTTGGGCCTTGGGTGGCTCTGTGTGCAGGGAGGGAAGCAGAAAATACACCGGGAAACCTGGTGATGGGGAGAAAGGAGCAGAGAACTGCATGGAACACACCCTGCTCTGTCCACAGAGGAGAATTCCCCTGGTGGGGTTTTGGTTTTGTTCAGGGAAATGGAGTTTATCTGTGTGCTTTAAATCACTTTTCTTTTCTTTGGGTTTTTCTTTTTCTTCTGTGCTTTTCTTTTAAGGAAATTCATCATTAAAAACGAAACAAACAAAAAATTAAAACAGAGTCAACACCCTTTAACCCCAAATAACAACCATCCCCCCCAAAAACCCATAAATCAAACAAAAACCCAAAAAATGACCCCAAAAAAAAAACCCCCCAAACCCAAAAATCCCAAAAAACCCCAACAACAACAACAACAGAAAACTCCAAATAACCAATTCAGTGAAAAACCCCAGTGCTCCTTGAATCTGGGTTCAAGCAGGCACAATAAACTAATAGTGATTTTTGTTAGTGGCAAATAAAAATGGAAATTTTGTCATTATGACAGCAGTTCCTAGACAGCACTGTTGAATTGAATGTGCCTATAATATATCTGTATTTGAGAATCTACAGGTAAACAGCATATCTATGAACAGAGCAGTGATATGCACTCAGTCAAATCAAAGCATTATTATTTTATTATAAAAAAGTATACTGTATTATAAAAGGTAAGGAAATATTTTATAATTTTTATATTTTTATTTTTATTTTTAATTTTTAGTATTTTAGTTGTTATATTGTATATTTTTCTTGTATATTTTTCTTTTATATTTTTCTTTTTCTTTTTATATTTTTATATTTTTATATTTTTATATTTTTATAGTTTTATAGTTTTATAGTTTTATTATTTTATAGATTTATTTTTTATTTTAATATTTTATATTTTTTATTTTATATTTTAATTTTTATAGTTTACTTTTATATTATTTTATACTTTATTATAAAAGGTATGGAAATGGGAACAGAAGTGGGCTAGAAAGGGTAGATAGAAACCCTAGTAATGAAGGAAATCAGAGCTGCAGGCAGGTGTTGGTGTGTGTCTGGGAGAATCTGAGCCCACGTGTCCCTGGGTGCTGCTGCAGATTCTCACACTGGTTGATGAATGTACTTTACCAGAAGAGTTATTGACTTTTGGGGGCCACCCCTGTGTCTCTGAGGGTGTGATGGACGAGGTGCAGAGCAGCTTTGGGACCATGGGTGCTGCATTCCAGGCTGCATTCCAGCTGGCAGGCACATGGCACCCACACTTCACCTGCCTGCAGCGTTCACAAAGATAATTGCAGCGTTTCTGGAGAGAAGAAAATCCAGTCTGACGGCAGTGAGCTCCAGGGGGATTCCTTCCTGAGGCACTCAGGGCAGGGGGTGCCTGGGACAGAGCCGTGGGACAGAGCTTGGCGTTGCCACCCAGGGCTGCTCAGCTCCTGCAGCAGGAGCACAGTGGGTGATGGAAGGGGCTGCAGAGAACAGAGTGATTCTGCCTGGCAGAAATGCAAAGGGTTCCTCACTCCCCTGCTCGTGCTGTGGGACATGAGGGCCAGCAGAGCAGGTGCTGATGTCTCCTCTTGTCACATTCACGTTCTCTGCAAAATCCCTTTGCCCAGGATTTTTCTCCTGGGAAGCTGAGAAGTCTCAGAGAAAAGGAAAACAATTCTTATCTCATTTGCTTCTCCTGTGATGTGCTCACATGTGGAATGTGTTTGGAGATTGTTCACCCACAGGTGATTGTTCCATTGGATTCTGCTGTGAGTTGTTTTCACTCTTTGGCCAATCAGGGCCAAGCTGTGTAAGAACTGGTGAGAGTCACGAGTTTTCATTATTATCTTTTAGCATTCTGTAAGTATCCTTGCTGTATTCTTTAATATAGTTCAGTACAGTATTCTTTAATATAAAATAGTATCAAAAATAATAAATTAGCCTTCTGAGAACATGGAGTCAGCTTCATCATTCCTTCCTTTATCAGGGCACCCCACAAATACAATAACCTGTGCTGTTTTAAAAGAATGTTTTATGTTTGGGGCTCTGGTCACAGTCTGGCAGACTGTGCAGGGGCTGGCACAAAGCTGCCTCCAGAAATGGTGAGCCTGTGGCTGGGATGCCTTGGGGAATGTGGCACTCTGTGGGTTTCCTGCTGAGATTTAGATCCTGATTGATTTTCTGAAAGGATCAAACCCCAAAGCACACATTTGTCACAGGGAAATTTAAAAACGAACACGATTCTTCAGTAAGGTGCTGTTTCTTTGAGGGTAATCCAAAGTTCTGGGGTGTAGATGGCTCAGGTCTGGTGGCATTTCTGTGGAGTCTGTCTGGAGTGACAAGCTGTGGCAGTGCAGCTGGAGCTGTGCTGAGAACACAGAACTGTCCCTGCAGTTCTGCATGGGCAGAGCAGCACGGTGGGTGCCTGGGCACAGCCTGAGCTCAGCCAGGACCATTTCCTCAGGGTCAGAGGCTGTCCTGGGCTCAGGCTCTGTTCTGGGGGCTTTGTTTGTCCTGTTGTACTTTGTTGATGCAATGTTCAGAACAAACAGCGTTTTAAACTGTGGAGCACAAGGGACAGAGGATGAATTTTGTCATGCAAGCACCAAAGAAAGCAATAAGTACAGAAAGAAAGCATCCTCTTGCCATCAGTGTTTTATTTTTTAGGGGTAAGAAGTGTTGCTAGATACAATTAATTCACTATTATGTACAGCAGACTTTGATATATGGGGTATTTAACAAAAGTTTAGTGATTGCTTTTATTAATCTAATAAAGTGTTTTATAGATTTTTTTTCCTTGTCAAATAGAATCATTCAAAAAATATCCTAATCATGCAGTGATTATCCATGATCACAGGCTCAAGTTTGTGAACACTAGAGATGGATGCTTGTGCTTTTGGTAAACTCTGGGTTACCACAGTGATAACTGCTTGGTGTTCCAGCAATTACAATTGCCTTTGTGCTCCCTGCTTAACGAGTGACAGAAAGTGCAAACCATTTTGAACAGGGACACTCAGGTGTATTTGATGAGAATTTAAACTTTCCCATAGCTGTTCATTCTTTGAATTCCCATACCCAAACTAATCTGGGAGGCTGTATTTTTTTATGTGTCAGGACAGATTTCCCATGACCCTGACTATAAATAAAACATGATTATTATTTCTGGAGGCTGATTCTTTCTCTGAGCAGTTTTCAAGGATGCTTTTTAAAAATTAAGACAAACAAACAAAAAAATAATTAAACCACTTTTTTTTCTGTTATCACCCATCCATTGTCTTTCTGTGAATTGAATCTTAACCCTCCAACTGAGACTGTGCTGACACAGCAAAGTGGTTTGCTTTTGGTTGGTTTGTTCTTTGGAAAAATTGATGGTAAATATGAGGAAGGTTAAGACTTGCAAAGTCAGAAATGAAGATGTATGCAACCATTTTGCATTCAAGTTCCAAGACTGGCTCTGTGCTTTATATATAAAAAGTTTGCAATTCTCATTTATCAGCAAAAACTCTGAACTGTGGCCTGTGTGTTCATGGCTGGCCACTCTGCTAAGCTGGCCACAGTTACATTTGGACAAGGTTAAATGCAGGTAAAATGTAGTCTTGATGGCATGTGCTTTATGTCATCCACCCTTGATGAATTTTCAGGGAAAAGGTTAGATTCTGATTTCCAGCAAGATACTGGAACAAGAGCTTCCTGGACTTGCTCAGAAATGATTTATACTTTTGGTGTTGGTCTGTAGATAAAAACCTACAAGGCAGATCTGCAGGAGATGTATTTCTGTCCCTGCTGGCTGTCAGGAGAATGAAAAAATTTTGTGCTCTGAATTTACTGACTCTTTAATGGAAAAAGGTAATACAGCATGATTAGAATATTGCATAGGCTCATGAGTAATATGAATTCTTTAATGAAAATTTAAAATTGGAGAATGCTAACTGCAGCAGTATTACTGATGCTGTGATCCCCTTGAGCAAAGGACTTGGCTCTATTTTTTATTACTATTCAAAGGTAAATAAGGCACCAAGTGGGGAGATTTGACACCACAGCTGGTGGCCTCGCTTGGAAGCTGTTCCAGGTGACCCTGCCTTGGCAGGAGGGTTGGACTAGATCATCTCCAGAGGTCCCTTCCAGCCCTGACTGCTCTGGGGGTTTCTGAAAGCTTTGAGCTGAAGATATTAAAGGAAAAGTTTTACATCCTCCAAGTAAGAGTCATTGCTATGGGCTGAGGTAAACAAGACCTGAATCCTGCTGGAAGGGAACGTGAGTGGCACACGTATCTGGGAGAAGAGTTCCAAACCAGTGCAGAATGGTCTGATGCAGTTTGAGAACGGGGTCTGTGCTAGCTGAACAGTTATTTTTGTAAGCCAAGCAAATCACAGCTGGGCTTTGTTCATGTCCTTGGTGCCTTCCAGGCTGGGACATGTCATTAAAATTCCACTCTGTCAATGGTGGAGATGGTGGTACCATGGACTAGGGCAGATGAAGTGACCACAGAGTCCTTGACATCCTGCCCTGCTGTGATGGGTTGGCCCCAGCTAAGGGCTAAGAACAGCTGGGGAAGGGACATTCCTTCCTCTCCTGGGCTTTGCCATTTCTTGTGAGCTCCACCTGTTGAAGTTGGAGGGAGGAAGTTCTTTTAAAATGTGCTTCTCTCCACGGGTTTTGTGTCTCTAGGTGGTCACCAGATATATTGTCAACACCTTCAACACCATATTTGAAGGAATAATTGTAACAATCTTTATTAAGCACATTTTCCCCACCCCGAATAAGTCCAATAGTATTTGAAAAGCTTTTTTTGTGTTCTTATGTTTCCCAGTAACAATCCTGTGCTTGGACTTAAGCTAGAACTGCTCTGCTGATGAAAACTGCGTGACAAACAAAACACTTTCTCCTCTCCTGTTTTCCTGAGCACCTTGAAGCTTTGCCCAAAGCCAGAGGGAAGGGGCATCCTCCTCCCTTGTCCCACGGGTGTTGGAGGAGATGGTTCCAACACCAATGGCTGTGAAAATGTGGAATCCAGCTCTGCACCTCAGCCCGAGGTCACAGCTCATCCTGCTGACAAGGGCAGGGTCTGTGGGTGGCTGTCAGTGCTCCTGGCGCTGGGAGTCCCAACACAATAATGCAGGAGGAATCAGGAGGGATGAAAAGTTTTCTCTCTAAAAAGGCAGGAAGGGCTGTAAAAAGAGAAACAAGCAGAAAAGAGCAAACCTGGGAGTAGTCAGTGGATATAAAGCAGGGCAAAAGGAAAAGTTCAATTTGCTGGCATAGACACATTATGATTCCTCTGTGCAGGTAAAGCACAAAAGGAAAGGATTTAGGAATTTCTATTTAATGTCATTTCTGTACTTTAGATACATTTCTACAATTTAATTCCATGGTTTCTGCTGCCCACTTTAATAAGGTTTTCTGTGTTTGATTGCAGATGTTTGTATTTCAAGGTCAGAAAGTTTGAGGTGCTTCAGCTTTATAGGTTCTAGAGGAAAATAACTCACAGCAAAACTGTACATGACCTCAGAAGCAAACACAAAATAAAATAATCCCTGGGATCTGCAGACTTAATTTAGAATGCAGAACATTTCCCTAGCAGCAGTTTACTGTTTTGCTGGAATGATGGAGCATATTGTTAATGTCTTGAAATTTTTAAGAGCATTTAAAGATTTATTTTTGTAACCATTTTTTGGCTTGGTTATTCTGAGATTGGGTTGAGTTTGTTTTATGGCTGTCATGTTGGTTTTTAAATTCCCTATCAGGTCAGAGGTATTTGATAGACATTTCATTAGGCTTCCTTTTGATTCACCGGGTTATTTTTTAATAGTATTTTCTGTGATACCCATTTGCAACAAAGGTAACAACTAATTCTGGAAGTAGTGTTGTGTGTTTGTTATGTCATCTCTTTCCTACAATGTTTATGGTTTTGTTTTCTTTTTCCCTCCGTTGTTTTTCTCCAAAAGAAAATTATTCAAAGTTTAATTCTAAACCACAATTTTCTCATAAAAATACACATCCTGTTAGATAGGAAGTTACAGGGTTTGCATAAATCCTATATAAGTGGTGTTGTGTCACAATTTTTTGATTTATTGTTTTTTTCTGAGGAGGTTTTTCCATTAATAAAAAGTTATTGTTTTTTTCTCACTTTATTTTTCCGATTTCCAAGTTGATTCTCGTGTTTTACAAATATGTTCATTTGGAAAAGCTAGTAGTTATTAAAACCTCATAAGAGAAGCTGATTTTGGCAGTTAAGTTGCTTTTTTTAGCCATTTGTTTTCTAACATTTCCTTTTCCTTTGCCTTGGGCTAGAGAATTAATTTTGTTATGTTGGGGTGAGGAGTCATTTGCTTAGGCTGTTTTTCTATCAGAAGAGGTTATGAAGCCATGAAAGACAGTTAATTTGGAGAGGAAAATAAAAAACTGTGCTGCATGTGGGAGCACCTTCCTTGTAAAGTGTTGTGATGTGTTGTGTCTATAAAATGGGATTAAATACTGGCAGTCTGAGAGAAGTTTAATGGAAAAAAGCACCCCAAGCCATGCTTTGGTGAAGGGAGTGGGGAGAGCTGTGGCATCACTTAGTGACACTGGGATGTGGTCACAGGAGTGGGGACACTGAGCTGTGTCTGTGTGAGGGTGTCTGTCCCCTTGGACACTTCCAGGGATTCTCTGGGCACCCTGTGCCAGGGCCTGCCCACCCTCCCAGGGGACAATTCCTAATTCCCAATATCCCATCCATCCCTGCCCCCTGGCTGTGGGAGCCATTCCCTGTGTCCTGTCCTTCCATCCCTTGTCCCCAGTCCCTCTCCAGCTCTCCTGGAGCCCCTTCAGGCCCTGCCAGGGGCTCTGAGCTCTCCCTGGAGCCTTCTCCTCTCCAGGTGAGCACCCCCAGCTCTCCCAGCCTGTGACCATCCATCCCAAAGTCCTTGATTTCAGTGTTAGTGCCAGGAGTGGCTGAGACAAACAAATGTTTTTGAGGGAAGGCTGTCCCTGTGGACAGACAGAGCTCCAGCTGGTTCTGCAGCAGGAGCTGGTGCCAGCAGGCTCTGCATGAAGAGTTCTTCTGCTGTGCTGCAGGAGGGGAGCTCTGGTGCTGGAGTTGCAGGTCACCAATGGACATTCCCATCAGCTCTTTTGTAACACCCACTTATTGAGGCTTTGGATTTTATGCATCCTTTTCTGAATGTGCCTTTTTGTCAAATTATTTCGTAATTTATTTTTCTTTTTCCATTTAATCTTGGTGTTTAAGAATAGATATTTTTCAGACATCATTAAAACTTCTGCCTCCATGAAATTTTAACAGATGTGACACTTGAGAGGTTCTGTAGTGGGCAGCGATCATTTGTCAGGCAATGCTTTTTAAGACCTGCATTATTATTCAGTGATTAAAAATTCACAGCAGTGAAAGGATACCTTTGTAAATATTTTATTCTTTCTTTATTTGTTGTTATTTTGTTTTGTTTTTTTTCCTACAAGAGTTTTAAAGATGGTAATACCTGCTATGAAAGGCTGCTAGAACTGTGGGATGATTTTCTGTGGACAATTCAGGTGCTGAGGTAGGCAGTGGGAAATGAGAATTTAAGGGAAGGGCTCAGCGTGTTGAATTGCTTCACAGACTGCACCTGGCCATGTTCTTTTGAGAATGAGCAAAGAAATACTCGTAGTAATGGATATATTTTTCTTGTGGTGCTTCGTTGAGATGCTGGGAAAGCTTTGACATTGAGTGGAGTTAGGAACTGCTGGAAGAAAATGCATATTAACATAAAATATAATAGATGCTGCTAACTCATTTTGGAGAGGTAATTGGCTGCAGCCTGTGCATTGTTTAACTGATTTCCACTTCTTTATTGCTTCTCTTTCTATCATGGAATAATGAATATTCTTGGGGTTTTGGACATTTGAATAGAAATGTTCACCTTTTCCTTATGTTCCCCTGCCAAGTTTTAAGTCTTTTGTGTGTATTGTTAAAAAGCTGTTTTGGCACAGGCTCTTTTGGGAGGGCCAATCTTTGTGCCTGTACTTGTGTGTTTGGTAACTGTTTAGCCACAGTGTTGTCAATGGGATGAAAATGCCAAAGTCAGCTGTGGTGGGAACTCCTCAGGTTCCAAACCAGCAGGCAGTAAATTTCCAGCTGCTTTACACGTGGAGTGTTCTGTCACTGGAGAAGCTGGATCACCTTTCTTGTTTAGAGTTTTGCTATTTCTGGCTGTAACATCAGCATTTTGTTTTGACCGGCTCCCAGTAATCACTATAGGAGTACAAAATATTTTATTTTCTGACCTCATGTCTTAGAGTTTGAGTCACCTGCTTTTACTATTTTATGTAGGAAAAACGCCCATTTCTTCAAAATCCCTTGTAGAAAGGAATGTCATGTATAGAAAAATCTCTACAAGTGTGCATGAAGTATGACAAGGCAATTGTTTAAAATCTTTCTTTGTAAAGCTCACTTGTAAAAAAAAAAAAAGGATAGAAAAAATTTCTTATGAATGGAGAAGACTAAAGAGGAGTGGACCTGTGTGTTGGATCAATAGATGTGCCATCTCATCCCTTGTCAAAATGTACTTACTCTTTTTATAAAGCACAGTGGAAGTTAAAAAATGAATGTGGGTGAATAATGCTCTGTCAAATGTCTCTAACAAATGGTATTTCCAACAGTGGAGTGGGGTCAGGACTGGTGAGATGGGACAGAGCTCATAGTCAGGGAACTAGATACAGGAATTCCAGCAACATTTTAAAGATGAGCTCTCAGCTTATTTATTTCCTGTTCCCCATGGAAAATAAAGAATCTCCTGCAGCAGTGGAGCAGTGTATGATTGAATTGAATTGGCATCTTCCCAGAGCAGAGAACTTGTTGCATTGACAGTGTATATATTTCAGCTGAACAATTTTAGTTAAGCAGTTTCCTTCCTGGAAATGTCAAGTTTCAGTAGTAGTACATTTTGGGGATGGTAACTGATATTTAAGATAATTGTGCTGCATGGATGCTTCTTTTTTTTTCTCCTCAGTGAGCACAGATAAATCCTTGAAGGAGACTTAAAGACAGATACTTTGGATTAGTGCAGGTTTAGCTGTGTTTTACTGAATATTCTATTTGAACTCCTCTCTGGCCTGAAGTGTGAGAATGGCAGATGAACATGGGGAAGGTTTGTTGTGCTGGGGGTTATGTTTTTATTTTAGGAAGCCATGCTCTGGTTGTAGGGCAGGAGGGAAGCACTGCAGGTGAATGGTTGGCAAAGCTTTGTCTGCCATTTCCACTTCCACATCTTCCCTGGGCTCTGGGTCCATCTCACAGTGCTCCAGGGGTCACATAATTGCCACCTGCCCATTTCTGGAATGAACGTTAACACACCAAATATTGTTTAGAATGTGCTCACTTCAGTTGCCCAAAGATTCTGAGTAGCAAGAGATCATCTGGATCCCGTTGATGCTGTTCAAAGCTCTCCCATTTCCCTTGGATCAGAGTGGTGCAAACCCAAGTGTTTGCTTTTCCCTTGCTGTTTGGAGATTGGATCTTTGATATTCTGGGTTTCCTGCTCAGACGGAATAGCAAGGCTCTATTTCAAGGGCACTGCGGGGAATGTGTGATACTCACAGAGCTCTTCTTGAGCAAGGAGCAGAATTATTTTAGAAAGCTGTTGAGGCAAACTGGTAGGATTAAACTGGCACACACCATATAAAGGAAAGCTGGTCAATCAAGAGAGAAAACACCTTTAAAATGGACTTTTTTTGTTGTTATTTAGATGTAATGCCCCAGTCAAAGACTATTTTTTCCTCTTGCACTGTTGAATAAATGAGTGGCAGCAGAATGCAAAATACAATTGGCACGTTTATAATGTTCTTGTGAATTTTGGCCTGGTACTTCCCTCCCTGTTAATCCCTCAAAGACTTCTAATAAACAAATTTAATGGTACCAGTTGTGCAGTATTTTTTAAATTGAGAAGTTCTTTTTCCTGCTTTTGTTGGATCCATCTCAGCCAGAAAAGCAAATGCCTGCTGTTTTATGGGATTGTTGTTTTAAACTGTGTGTGCTGACAGAATAAATATTCAGGAGACAACATCATTTTGTGTGTGTATATATAGGCAAGTTTTTTTAGGTTTTTTTTTGTTGGTTTTTCCTTTTGAGCTGATTTCTTGCTGGAGGAATAATGGTGGTTGCTGCTGTGGGCTGGGGAGGCGTCTGCAGTGAGGGCTCCTGCTCGACCTCTGCTCTGGCGAATGCAGAAATCAATGTTTGCTCTGACAATGCATTTGTGTCTCTGTGAAACAGGTCCTGAATCGTCCTCATTGTGCTGCTGCTCCTCTGAACCCATTCATGTTTCAAACAATAAAAAAAGGCATTGTGAGAGCCAAACACTTTCATGCCAACATAACAATATTTGAAGAAGATAATCAAAGCTGTTTGTTCTGCTTTGCTGCTTTTGCTTTGTCTGCAATTCAGGTCTTCATTATGAAGCAAGATGGTGTCTGAAACATTGTCTGTGAAAGAGGTTAAAAAAAACCCCAAACCAAAATAGATCTGGGGCTAAAGCACCAAGAGAATGGGTACTGGCTTTCTGGAACATTCCTGGCTGTGTATTCTGTGTGTTCATGGCCTGGTGTGTGCCAGGCTCCTCCAGGTGTGGCTTTGGAAAGAAACATTCTGAAACCTTGTCATGGGAATGTGCCTTTATCTATACAGACACAAATAAATAGATAAAAATTTGTTTTATTTGGAGTTACACTTAATAGAAAACCATAGAGGTTTTTATCTTTCTTATGGTAGGGCTTTCACATAAAATAATGATACTTCTGCTTTGTTGTAGAGGCAGAATTGTTATTTAAGCAGTGCCATAACAATGATTGGTGGAAGCTTCAGCGGAGCAGAACCCTGGAATTGTTTATATGTAGAGTAGAAGAGACAGTGAAATACCAAGAGAGAGCCTTTGCTAACAGTACAGGAATCATTGTTTTGTTTTTATCTTTTCCCCCCTTTGTTTTTTGATTTTTTTTTTGCTGTTGTTGGTCCTTCAGCCTTTTGCTGAGCTGTCAGAATAACAGGTCATATGGTAATTGGAAATTATTAATAGAGAATAGCCAGAGCATTTGCATGCAGCAGGCAGCAAGGAAGAGCTGCATATAGCACAGGCTTCTGCATCCTGACTTGAAAGTTGTCTTGATTTCTGATGGGCTATGGAGAGATGTATATATAGAGAGAGGTGGGCTGCTCTGCTGAGCTTTTCTCAGCCTTAAGATGGTAATTTTCCCAGGAAATTTAATGCAGTAGGAGAGCTTTCCAAATAAGTACCTGTAGCCGCTGACACTCTGAATAAACTTGTACTGAAATAGATTTGGCTTTTTTTAATTTGACTTGAGAGATGTGTCTTACTGGCTGTGTGGAATTGGGAATTATTTTGTGGGGAGGAAAAGTAACCACAAAAACCCCTAAATCAAACCACCTAATACCCACTCAAAACCTGCCTGTGGATCCCAATGCTTTGCAATTCCTGAACCTGTGTTTGGAAAAACTAATTACGATAATATCCAATTTCTAAATGTTTTTTTATTTTGAAGTCAACTGCTTAATTATTCCTGGAAATTAAAAAGCAGGCACTAAAAATATATATTTATGGAAGCACCCTGCACGATTCCAAATGCTCCACCCAGGAGCTGAGGTCATGCTTAGCAATAGATTCTCTCATACAATTAAATGCTTTGCTGAATTAGAGCCAAACTGCTTGGCTCTAATGTTTATGAGTATTTTGTGCTCATTTCTATTTTGTGTATTTTTTGCCCCCAATCTGCTGATGCTCAATCTTTGGGGGCTTTGTGGTAGATCACAGGAGCTCTCTGGCAAGCTGCACAAATAATTTGTGATGTCTTAGTAAATGGCAGTTAATATTTGTGCTGCTGACACCTGTTCCATTAATGGCTGATCTCCAATGCTCTTGGAAAGGTGAAGTATCCCTAAGTGTGGCTGAATTTGGTTCTTCCCATGGGATGAGGTTGATGTTCACATGGGAATGGCTGAAGGCCACAGAATAATTTCACTTAACAGACTCAGAATATTGGAAATGCAAGGGGGGAAAAAAGAGACCATTTTAAGACTTCTCATAGTAATTTATTTGATCCAAACTAGTAGTGTTTTTGTGAAATAAAACTGGAGATTAGGGATGGGAAGGGATTTCTTTATTTGGTTTATTTTCTGTAGTATCAAGATGAGCCATGAGGCAGCAGAAAAACATTGGAGATTCAAAGAGGGGGGTTGATGGTTCTGGGATATCTGCTGGACATCGACCAAAGGCCATACACAGTTATTTCCAAATGTGGTAATAAATTCCAACATAGTAGTTTATTTCCAATAGCCAACAATTAATTATTTCAGTTTTCGCAAAACTAAATGTCAGCCTAAGTATATTGTTGAAAATGTGACATGAAATGTCTGTTGAAAAGCCTGAGATGGCAGGAAGAGAGAGAAAAAGAATAAAAACTAAAGGGGGGAGTGGTAATGATTTTGTTACTCTGAAAATGTCTTTGCATTTTGCCATTAATTTTCCTGTGTAATTTAAGTGCTCTAAATCCAATATCAAATACTCAATCTTTTTGTGCTTTCATTACAACTGAAATGTATGAAACGATTTTTAGTTTGATGTGGAGTTTTCGCCAGGGGAGAGCTCCCCATCAGTTGTTTAGTGTGCTGAGTTTCCTTTGACATGGTGTGCATATTAAATCTTCCCCCAAAAGCTCAGAGGACGTGCTGGGATGTGCCTGCTGCCCTCTCCAGCTCTCCTGCCCAGGGATCTCCTGCAGCCACTGGACTCCAGTGGTTCTGTGCCCTCTCCTGCTCTTGTTTTGGGTGTGTTTCCTGGGTCTGGAAAATGAGGACGGGATCTGGGAGCTGCAGCAACTCCTGTGGGTGTTTCAGGGAGTGCAGCAAGTGGGACCTGAGCACAGCTGGTTCAATGGAATATTTACCTAGCTTGTGAGGAGATGAATGGTTGTTTGACCTGAACTTTGTCCCTGCCCTTCCAAGTTTCATAAAGCACTTAATGATGACTGAGCTGCCCATTAAATCCAGATGATTTCAGTCCTGGGAAGGGAATGGTTTCCAATGATTTTCTTTAGGCTGCTTTCAGCCCAGAAGGTAGAATGGTGCTGGGGGTGTAACAACGTCATTTTTCCAGATTTTATAGAGTGCGCCTTGATGTTTATTCACTGAGGAATGTCTGGTTGGTGCTCTGGAGCAGCAGCCGCTCTGATGGAGACTTGGTGGTTCCTTGGCTTTGTGGTGCAGGTGTCCCTGGGACAGGCTGCAGTGCCCAGGGTGTGCAGGGGTGTGACAGAGCCAGGCTGCAGTGCCCAGGGTGTGCAGGGGTGTGACAGAGCCAGGCTGCAGTGCCCAGGGTGTGCAGGAGTGTGACAGAGCCAGGCTGCAGTGCCCAGGGTGTGCAGGAGTGTCACTGGGCCAGGCTGCAGTGCCCAGGGTGTGCAGGGGTGTCACTGGGCCAGGCTGCAGTGCCCAGGGTGTGCAGGGGTGTGACAGGGACAGGCCGCAGTGCCCAGGGTGTGCAGGGGTGTGACAGGGCCAGGCTGCAGTGCCCAGGGTGTGCAGGGGTGTGACAGGGCCAGGCTGCAGTGCCCAGGGTGTGCAGGGGTGTGACATGGCCAGGCTGCAGTGCTCAGGGTGTGACAGGGCCAGGCCGCAGTGCCCAGGGTGTGCAGGGGTGTCACTGGGGCAGACTGCAGTGCCCAGGGTGTGCAGGGGTGTGACAGGGCCAGGCTGCAGTGCCCAGGGTGTGCAGGGGTGTCACTGGGGCAGGCTGCAGTGCCCAGGGTGTGCAGGGGTGTGACAGGGACAGGCTGCAGTGCCCAGGGTGTGCAGGGGTGTGACAGGGCCAGGCTGCAGTGCCCAGGGTGTGCAGGGTGTGACAGGGACAGGCTGCAGTGCCCAGGGTGTGACAGGGCCAGGCTGCAGTGCCCAGGGTGTGCAGGGGTGTGACAGGGCCAGGCTGCAGTGCCCAGGGTGTTCACACCTGTACAAGCCACTTTATTTTAACCCAGGCACTTTATTTTAACCCTTGTCCCTGTGGGCAGCTGGGTTCTCTGCAGCTGTGCCCCAGCAGCTCTGCTGCAGTGCTGTAACAGACAATTCCACGTGGGAAAGGGGAAGAAGATGGGACCTAAACCCTGGTGCGTTTGGGGAATATAAATCATATTCACTACTGCACACTGCTTGATGTAATCACTCTGCTGACAGGAGGAATTTTAGCAGGGTGGTTTGACATTCCTGTCCAGAACTCATCCTTATGTAGGTCAGAAATCAATTTTCACTCTAGCCCCTAATGAACCAATTTATTCATGTCGAGATCTAGACTTGAAATTTTATTTTACTTATGATATTTTCCTCTTGTTCTAATTACTTCTAAAAAGAAAGAAAAGTAGGTGTAATTTGGAATTTAATTGCTGAAACATTCACTGGAAGAACAGGGAGATTTGAGCAAGTAGTTATGATGTACTGCAAGAATAAATGTTAAACCAAACTTTGATTTTTAGCTGCCTGGTGCTAAATAATTTATCTGCTCCTGAAAGAGTTGGAGACAATAGGTTTAATGAAGTGATCAACTGCACCTTAAGAAAATGAAGAAATTTTCCTCACATGCTTCTGAAATAAGGCTGAGAAGCAAAATGTTTGGTATGGCATGGGGGTCAGAGATAAGGAAGATCACAAGGATAAATTTTGTACTTTGGATTGATTAAGAAGGTGTTGCTGAGCACTTCTGTTTGCTTTCTCCTTGTTTTCCTGCAGAATTTATGTGATACAGACTAAGCACCAGAGAACAACCCCTCTTCCCATTTTGTTGTTTTCTTTCCAAATTTTATGGTGCTTTCAGCCATTGCTGGTTCTCATAATTGTGTGAGGTGAGGACTTGACCTTTCCTGAGTAAACTCTTGTTTACATCAGGCAGATCATGTGTCTGTTTTCTTTTCCACATTAGTCTAAGTCACCATATTTCTGACAAACCAGTAGGACTAGATTTTTTTTTAGGAGCTTTTCATTTGTTTGTGCTGATTTGAAATAATTTGAGTTAATCAGCACCATGTGATTGACAGTGGGAACTCAGATTATTTCTGGTGATAGATGAAATACTGTCACACTGTACTCCCCCCCACCTCCGAAGGGAAAGCTAGATGGGAATTTGGAAAGGAGATCAGCAGTGTTTCACTTCCTGTGAAAATCTAGGCTCCTTATGGTGGTGTTTGTTCAGCCACTTGTAGCTCTCCTGGTTGGGTTCCAGGCCACTTGCACAGTGATTTTAATAAGCTCAGTTCTGTCCTCCTCCAAGGAAGGAGGTCTCTACATTCCTGGAGAATCTGATTCCTTTCAAGGTATTTTAATTTTTTCTTAAAATGACTTTGGGAAAGCTGTGAGTTCCTGTGTGTTCTCAGAGGTTTTCAACTCATGCTATTTTGAGCAATGCCATGTGATTATCTAAGAATGTATTAAAAACCCACCACCTTCTTTCATGTTCCTCTTTTTCTGCCAGATTATCACAAACGTGAAGGGTGAGTTTTGAGCTCGTTTTGGGCTGATACAATTATTTTATTTAATCCTAAATAATGAAGCTTTTTTGGAAAAAAAAAAAATAGTCACTGTTATTTTGTTCCAGAAAATGAAGTCAATGTCAATCTTAAGTGGAAACCATTGGAAAAATTGTTGAGAATAAGGTTTCTGAAATGATCACTCCTGAGGTGTTTGTGCAGGTTTTGGGGTCTAGAAGAGGTGGGAAGGTTGGAGCTCTCAGTCACACTGCTCCCTGCCCGCAGGGATGAATTAACTTGCATCTCTTGTGCACTGAAAAAAAGGTTTGTGTTTCAAGAACTACTCAGCTGTGGAGTAGATAATGAACTGAGCTATTGTAAAATAAATAACTGAAACCCAAACCCATTTAATTCTGATGAACCTGCAGTTTGTGTTGTCAGGCAATGATTGCACTCCTACTGCAACTGCTCAGAATTGTGGAGGGGTTTGGTTTGGAAGGGACCAGAAAAGATCATCTGGCTCCAACCCCCTGCCACAGGCAGGAGCACCTTCCACTAATACATGAACAAAAAAAAGAAAAAGGTCCTTGCTTTCAAGAGCTGCATTTGCCAGAAAGGAACAAGGAGTCTGTTTAGTGCTCCTGGATTAATTCTGAGGTTTTGCTTGTTGTAATAACAATAGGGACACCTCCCTTTCATTCTGGTTCATAAAAGAAAGAATATTTCTGTTGGCAGCGTTTCAGCATTTCAGATACCTGGAGCTGAGTTAGTGTGAGCAGTAAGGGCTGATAAGCAGCTCTGAAGGTGTGCCAGGAAAAGATCTCCAACACCTCTCCCCCCTCTTCCTTCTGCTGTTCCTGCACTATCTCTGTGCCAGATAAAGGCCTTCCCCCACAGACTGATTATCTTTGTCCCTGGGGAGAAGCAGCCACATCCATTAATTATTCCCATTTCCTTTGCCAGGGAAAGCAAGTGCAGTAGTCAGAAAAGCCATCTATTTTAAATTTTACTTTTAATAAATTCATCTATCTTATTATTTTAAGAGGTTGTTTACTTAATGTTCTGTTTATTTCTGACTGACCTCTGCGCTGTTTAGCTTCTTTATAAACATTCATCAGAATATGCACAGCACAACTAAATGGATTTAATTCTTCCTTACCCTGCACTTGTGCTCCCAGACCAGTGTTTGACATTAATGAACATTGCTGGGATCATGCTGCCACACTGGTAGGGATTTACAGAGACAATTATTAGGTGATCAGGCAATCTTTTTACTTTTTTTCCCCTCTTCATTTCTGAAATGGGAATTACTCATCAAGGTCAAGCGTTACATAGAGAGGATTGTGGCTGGTTGCTTTGTTTTATTGTTTTAAATATGGAAGAAATAAACAAAGATGCTTTTTATTTAAGGCTTTTAGACATCTTATGGTATTTTCCTTAGAAAAACCTGTTCCTTTACTGCTGCATTTTGACATCTTGAGTCTTCCTTGATATGCCTGAGCCTTGGTGGATGCAAGTAAAGACTGCAAAACATGATAACTTGCCATAGCTGAATCTAAGATGTGAGGCAAGATTTGTGTTTATGTCTGTTGAGATGGAGAAATGTGGCTGTAGCTGTTGTAATATGGTAATGCTGCCCTTTCACTGACCAGTGGATCAAACTCCTTTTCATGATCCAAATCAAAGCAAGCCTTGCAGTGACAGAATCTGCTGCTTTAGCTGAGAGCCCTTAGCCTGCTGCCAGCACTGCAGTTGAGGTGGAGGAGGTTGCAGGGCTGTGCAGTTGATATATCTATCCAGAGCTATTTTTTCAGGAGGAAAAAATAACTTTTTTTTCTGATATATTTTTTCCCCCTTTAACAGATATGCTTGATTTGTTCTGTCATAATTAAACTTATCTTTGGGTGGACCATGTTAAGCCCAAAGATTGTACTCGGAGCCTTGACAGATGGCTGTGTGCAAGCAGAGCCTGTATGCTGCACTAAGTTAGGAGGAGAAGAAGTTGTATTTCTTGTTTTATTCACTTAATTTAATGGTGCTTTTAATGCTTAGTTCAAAATAAGACAAGAATTGGGTTTGCTCAGCCTGCAGAAGAGAAGTTTAGGGATGACTGAATTGTGGCCTGAAGGAGCCAACAAGAAAGACAGAGAGGGACAGTACAGGGGGAATGGCTTCCCACTGGCAGGGAATAGGATTAGACTGGATAGTGGGAAGAAATCCTTCCCTGGGAGCATGGGGGGACCCTGGCACAGGTGCCCAGAGCAGCTGTGGCTTCCCCTGGATCCCTGGCAGTGCCCAAGGCCAGGCTGGATGGGGCTTGGAGCACCCTGGGACAGTGGAAGGGGTCCCTGCCCATGGAGGGGCTGGAAGGAGCTGATTTTTAAGGTCTCTTCCAACCCAAACCATTCCACGATTCTATGATAAAATCAGTTTGGCCAACAAAAATTGCCCAGTGAGATTCTCTATTTCTTGCTCAGTGTTAAGGGTTCCTCGACTCTCCCTCACAAGACACCATCCATTTCTGTCCCTTCTCCTGTGGTAGATACTCCAAAGAGCCAGCAGCTGGTAACCCTCCACAAAACCCAGAGAAAACTGAATATTAAACCCTAAATGGGAATATGGAGCTCCCAGAGACAAGGTCATTGATCAGTGATGGCACTGCCACTTTCCATCCCACCTGGGAGTGTTCTGACCCAGCCCCAGAGCTGCTGGCAAAGCTACCAAGGAGGTCTGGCTTGAGCAAAAGCACCTGTAGGACATTTCCTTGGCCTCGGATGGTGTCCTGCAGCACTTCTCACTGACTTTGCATCACTGAGTTTTAGGGAGATGGAGCTGTTGCTAAAATACCTTAGAAACAGGACAGTGCCAACCCTGCACGTTTAATGAAATGATCAACTGCACCTTAAGAAAATGAAGAGATTTTCCTCCTCACATGCTTCTGAAATAAGGCTGAGAATGGAATTTAGCATGGAATGGGGGTTAGATAAGGAAGATCACAAGGACGATTTGCCAAGGTGTGCTGGTGGTTTACCTCCTAACCACAGGTTGCATAGTTATAAAAATTTGCATTAATTCTGCGTCCTTTAAAAAAAATTGCAGTTCTAGGGTGGCTTTCACACCTTGCCATGCAAACTACGACTGGGAATGACTAAAATTTGCTTTTATTGCCATTGCAGAGAAAACTGTCCTGGAATTAGGATTAATTCAGCCTCACAGCGCACAGCCTGGCCAGGCTGAGCAGCTCCCAGTGCTGCTGGGTGGGATTTTGGTGTTTCCTGAAGGTTGGCTGTGACTGAACATTGCTTTTCTTGCTGTCCTGCCTCCCTTGAGGGGTATCCTGGTGCTGTGTCCCTTTGTGGCAAAGGAGGGGACGTTGTGCTGCCTCCTGTGCTCAGCTCTGCTCCCCTGCCCACGCAGCCATTCATTTTAATTAGCAGGCAGCCACTCTCTGCCTGCTGCAGGATTTGTATAAATGACTGACTTTAATTTGACCTCCTGAAGTGTGAAGGGATTTCAGCCTTCAGTGAAACGTTCTGAGTTGCTGCCTGTCCTGGGGTGTGCAGGGGATGGGGACTGATGAACCATGGCCACTGGAGAAACCCCTGTTTGAGCTGGGGCACAGAGCTGGGTGTGACAGGGCTCAGCTTCTTCTCCATTACAGGCTAAAATGACAATAATGGCAGATTTATTGTGGTTATAAGGAGCTATCTGGCACGAGGGCAGCCATTTATTACACCTATTTTAATTCTGAGCCTGAGCTTTCGATGTCATTTTAGCAGAACAGTCTCCTGCTCAGATCCTGAGGATGTGCTCTTTGGAGACTTGGAGAGAATAAATTTTAATGCTTTGTCAGCTCCTGCTTCCATGGTGCCACCCCCACGGAGATGTTTGCCTGGCTGACCCCGTGGAAAGTGTCCTTAGGGGTAGGAGAGAAGGGCTGAAGGGCACTGCCAGCTCTGCCAAGGCCAGAGGAGGAACTTCAGTGCCGCTGGGACGCTGCAGACAATTCCTGAAGGATTCCCCTCTGCTGCTCTCCCTGGGCTGGGGTAACCAGAGAACTTTGTTTGTTAAGGGTCTCAGGGTAACTCAGTGAGCCAGGTGAGCTGGACATTCTCTGCTGAAGGAGCAGAGGGCACAAGGAGTCCCAGCTCCTGGGTTACACATGGACGTGCTCAGGAACACATGGAGGTGTAGAACAGATTTGTCACTGCTGGTTGCTAAAATTTAATTTTAAATTTAAACCATAATTCCCTTTCTCTACTAAAATATTGAATAGCTCATAAAGCTTGGAAAATAAGAGCTAAAGCTGCATCCCTGTGTGAACAGCCAGCATCTTGTGTTTAATAATGATTCTGTTGGCATTTTGAGATGGTCCTGCCTGTGTCAGAGGGAAGGCTGAAATTCCAAGCTGATTTCCATTTTAAAGGCAGAGATTGAGGGCATGGAAACCAAGCTGAACTCTTGGGAGCTTGCTGAAGGCAAAGAATTGAAAAGCTGATTCCAGAATGAGTAAGAAGTTGTGACCTCAGTCACTTAGAAACCAACCTGGTAGGAAAACACCAGAAGGAATCCTTTTTTCCTCACAGACAAGATAGTTATAAGCCCAAACCCCCAAACCAGATATATTTTATTTTCTCACTAGCTATAAAGGTCTGGTAAAATTTTTTATTTATTTTCTTTTTAAAAAATTTATTTCCTTTCCAAATTTGATGAGTGACGGGGAAAATTTGAAATTTTTGGTAAATAGTGGGTCTTGTTGCTCTGGGGAGTGTACAGACATGGGAACTTGTTCCCCTGTTGGGCTGTAAATCCAGCCCTGTGCCATCACTCCTGATTTCTCAAAACACAGAATAAGTTCACTAACATGAAGACACCGATGGTTTTTAATTGCCTTAATTGGTATTGAATGCTCTCCCCTGACTTCCTGTGGGGTTGGGATTCTGGGGAGCTGGAAGGGGAACCTGTGGTTTCACACAGGGCCTGTGGTACAGAGGGCAGCGTTAATTGTAGTGCTCACTGGGGTGGGTGTACATGGAGAATATTGCTCAAATATCTCCAATCTGAAAGTATTTTTCAAGTATAATTTGAGTCTTTCATTTTAAAGCAGTCAGAAATAGATCCAATGTGTTCTTCCAAATCCCCCTGATACTCTGTGGTTTAATCAGGTAGAAATTTTTGTCTTTTAGGGATGTTCAGTGTCCTGGGCTGTTTTGATTTTTTAAATTTTTAATCTGTAACTGCTCTTGGTGTGCTTCCGATTCAATGAGAAATAATGTTTGGAACAGTACAGAGGAATGTGACTTTGTGAACATTTGGATTTTCCTCTGGATTTGTGCCTTGCACCTGAAATCTGATTAGCCACCTCCAGTCTGCAGAATTTGCCTTGCTGAGAATTCTTCACTTTATCTTCATTGACTGCTTAAGAACCTGTTGCATAAATATTTTTTTAATTAATTAAGAACATCTAAACCAAATAGCTGCAAATCGTGCTCCATCAGATAAACTTAATTTCACCAATCTTCTCTTAAAAGATTGTAAAATAGTATTTTTAAATTTTTTTTTTCTGTCTGGTTTTGCCCCACATTCTTACATTGTAAGATATTTTAAAGACCTGGCATATTTCCCAGGTATTTTATTTAAAACTCAATAAAGGAGGTTTAAATTCCTTTCCACAGAATGTTTTATTCTGTGTTACAATTCAGATGAGGTTTTTTTTGGATATGGAGGATGCTGCAACCTCCTCTTCAGCAATATGGAAGGAAGTTTTCCTCCTTTTACAGATGAAAATGCATTTTCTGTGCTGGCTTTACTTAGGTATGAAGTGTTAATTGGAGGTTCTGATTTGATGTGCATATTTCTGATAGGCATTTAGGGACCCTGGTGTGGTGAATACTAAACAGGAAGCAGGGGATGATGTGAAGGCTCTTGATGCTGTTCTTCTCTGTCCCATTTTTTCTGGAATTTATTTCTCATTCCACAGAGCACCAGTGGCTTGCCATTATTCCATAATTCTTGGAATGAGCCTGGTGTTTCTGGGATGCTGGGGGAATATTCCCTTGGATTTGACAGAATGAGCAGTGACAGGGTTACAGGTGCTGCTGGTGACTTTCCTTCTGTGAACAATGGGGAATGATGCCTCTGACTGGAGAGGTGCTGACAAGCACATAATTGTGTCTTTGCTTGTATTTCCAATTACACTGAAGGAAAAAAGAGCCTTTTCACCCAGACTGTGCTTTGGGATCCATTCCTTTAATGTGTGTTAGTTCAATAATTCTGTAAAATTCAGCTTGTGACTGAGAGTTTCCCACCATTTTAGTGGGATCAAAATGGTGCTGAAGAGAATGTGTCTGGAATTCTGTGTGGTACATCAAAATCAGCTATTTTGGGAGGAGTTTTCCCTGAACTTCTGAAAAATCTCCCACCATTTAATGAACTTTAATGCTTGGCAGTGTATTTTGCTAAGATTTCCATAGTACTATCTTACCTTTTGTGCATTAACAAATTCCCTTAAGAAATGGTGAGAAAAGTGCCTCTAATCTTCCTTACCCTTCCCAAAAGTGTGTTCAGTACTTAATCCATGGGGGATTTCATAACCTCAGCTCGAGCACTGCTATCACTGTCTGTGGATGTTATAGCTGGCCTTACCCCCACAATCAAGAGACAACAGAGGAAACTTCTGTACTTTGAGTTCTGCTTGGCTCAGTTATTTTCAAGCACTGAATTAATGTAAAGGCACCTTGTGCACCTTCCCCCTCTTGCATTTCCCATCTCAAGCTCAAGTCGCTGCATGCTGGGACAAACAGGCTGTGGGCTTTGAAAATGTTTGGAATTAGGTGTTGTTGAACTGAAATATTTCAGGGTAAAAGGCCAGAAATATTTTAGCTGGGAAATCATGAATGTGGAATTTTTTGCCAGCCTTCTGGCAAGGATTAGGGTTTCAGGACTGAAATTGTGGCAACCATTTCTGCCTACAGTAATTTAAATAGTGCTTTTCCTCCTTTCATTGTCAATGAAATTAGAGGGGCTTTGCTGCATTTGGTTCAGATACTTTTCTGTTTCACAGGCTGTCATTTCAAATTGTCAAATATTTACTTGCCTCGTGCTTGGCTGCGGTGCCAGGCTGTGTGTGTAATTTGTGTTTGTGTAGGTTTGCACCTGATGCTTTGATGCTGTCAGGATGTGTGTAATGTGATCCCTGGCTTCCCCTGCTCCTGCCTCACCCTCTCGCTGCTCATCATCTGCTGTCACTCACTTGGCTTCGCTGCCAGCTGCAGGAGCACTGGGAATTTATCCCAAATACTGGGGGATGTCTGTGCTCTCCGCTTGCTCCACCTGAGGAAAAGTGCCATCCAGCCTGAACTAGGCCACTTCAGGAGGAAAAAAAACCCAATTTACTTTGTAAGAAAAGAAGAATTTTTAGCTTTTTCTTCATCAGGTTTTAAGATTGTTTTTGCTAACAATATCCAGATTTATCTTTGAGTTTTGCCACATAATGGTGAAGTGAAATGTGCTCTGTGAAGTCAGTTTGCTATTAAATGAGCAACTGGGACTGCCTTGCTTGGTTTCTCCTGGACATCTCTGGTTGGATTTTTGGTAACAGGGTTTGGTTTTCAAGTCCTTATATATGGCAAAATTAGGTTTTGAGTGTTGCCTTTTTTTGGGAACTGTAGCTTCAAATCTCTCCCTGATGCTCAGCTATTAAATGACTGAGGGTGTAAAATTGGGATTCCTGTCCTTGGCACCAAATCCTTTGTTCAGGCACTAAAAGGGGAGCCCATTTTTCTCAAGTTTTGTGTATCAGATTTCATTGGTCTCTTTATTTTCATAAAATGGGGGAAAATGTGGCTTGCAATGCCTGGGTATTTGTATTTGAACAACAGTAGAACATAGATGGAAGTGTTAAAGGACCTTCTGACCTAAGCAAATCTAAAGATTCACAGTTTGACACACCACTGGCTCTCTTTGGAGACAGTTCTGTACCTGCCAGTTTATTGCTTTTTCTAGTCCATTTAAAATCACTTGCAATCATCACCATCAGATTTATTAATTATTTTTGGGGGAGATGAGGGTGCCCTCTGACTGAGGTTTCTGTGTCTGTGCTTATTTCAATGCAACTCTGAAATGTTAAAAGTGTTTTGAGTGTGTCAGGGTTAAACTCAAGTGAAGTTTACTCATGGCAGGGCTGTGCACAAATTGCTCAAAGCATCAGGCCAGGATCCCTCCCTGGATCTCTCCCCACCTCTCTCCTGTCTCTTTTTTTTTTCAGCTCCTGCTCAGATTTGGTATGAGCAGATTTCAGTGTTTTTCTATTCATTGCAAGGATTAAAAGGGTCGGTAGAATCACAATCCTCCAGATCATTCACCAAAGAGAACTGTGAGGCTTTGCTGTCAGACTCGGTGTTCTCACTGATTTTCTTCATTGATTTTGATCTTCTGCATTGATTTTGTCCTGTTTCTGTGTGTTGAGCCACTTCTCTCATGTGCTTCCTCATTTCCAGTGGATTTCTGTTCAAGGGGAATGCCCATTTGTTGAGGCTCCCATTGAAACCATAAGATCTATTTTCTGTTTGCTCCGTGGTTCCCTTTTGCAGTTTATCTCAGAATTCAGGAGTCTTATCCTGTAAGTTATAAACTCCTCACCAAGCTGATAACCACACACACAGAGCCTTGCAGACAACCTGGGGGTGTCGTGGCTGCTCAACCCTCAAGGCCAGGAGGAAGAATTTCTGTCCCCACCGAGGTTATTAAGTAATGCAGGGGTGGGAGGATGGCACAGCCTGGATTTGTATTTCCAACCCTTGCAGCTGCATTCACTGTGAAGTTCCAACCCAGTGAAGTTCAAAAGGAAACAGCATTATCATAGCTCCTGCTGGGAAGCTGTAGGGGAAGATCATAAAGTATTATAGTTTGTAGTCAATCATGTATTTGATGGTTTTTATCCTGAAAATCTGTTTAGAGGCATTTCTCTTTCCTCCTCTTGTTTCTGACAGTCTGGAAGAGAGAGTCCTAAAATATTTTATGTGCTTCTGGGGATTTCATGCAGCTGGAAATAAAGATTGATGGAAAGGAGCAAAGCTGTGAGCAGCACAATTTCATTGTGCCTGCCCCAGGTCCTCAGGCTCGCTGAGCTGATCCCTCTGCCTGGTTTGCCTGTGGTGATGATGATGCCTTGGGTTTCTATTTTCAGCCTGTGTAGTGTCACAGGGTGGAACTGAGGCTTTTCCCACTGGGGTTTCACTTCTGACCCTGGATAAGATCCAGTGCTGGCACAGGACCCCCCTCTGTCACCTGTGCAGGGGGACCGGGGGCACCGGGAGCTCCTGAGCTGCCACAACACCTGCACATCACTGCCTGCTCTGTGTTTGCACAAATCTCTTCAGGAGGTGGAAACCCAGAACTCCTGAGGGCTCCCACAGCAGCATCCTTACCAATCGATGGCATTTTAAAAACTCCAAATTCCAGAATATGAAGCTTAAGCAAATGGATTTTTCTCTGTGAGGCTCCTGCCAGTTATTGGTTAAAACCAGCTCCTATATCCACCCAGAAGGGACTAGAAAAAGCACATAGAACATGAATTAATCCATGGATTATTCCTTTATGTACTCTAGATAAATACTCTCTTTTAAAACCATTTTACATTGGGAGGAATTTAATGTAATTCAAATTATATATATTATAATCTAACTTGCTAATAAATAATGACTTTCTTTCTCCACAGAAATCCAGCTGCACAGACTAAAGTGCTCTAAGAGATTTGTAATGCTTTTGAAAAGAGATTTTCTTGTCTGACGAAATGCTAAGTGTTAGTCTGATTCCAAATTTGAAGCTGTCCTCTTAAAAAGTCTGCTGAGGTTGGACATCACTTTTTGCTGTGCAGGGAATGCATTATTAATGCACAGAAGTTGGAATGACTTCTGGAAGAAATAAAAAATGCTGGCAAGGTTGGGTTTTTAATTTTTTTTTTAATTGCACATTTTAAAGACCCTGTTTTTAGAGTGATGTGTTATATTCAGTGCAGATAAACTGAATAGAGTTACTGTAGCTCAGTTTCATTCCTTAGCAAAGAAGCCAGCAAAAAATATCTGAGTGGATATTCAAACTGTCTAAAGACAGGGTACCAAACTTGGCATGAAGAATAAATACTATTTATTTTAATAAAGTTCCCAAAACTTTATGTACCCTGGTGTTTAAAAATATTGAACAGCGTGGAAGAGGCACTTGAGCTCAAATCCTTTGGAACCAAATTAATGTTGTAGTGGAGGACGAGGCCTGAGAGAGGAGCTGGCACTGCACTGCCAGTGCTAGAGCAGTTTGCCTTGGATTGACAGATAATTTAAAAAGAATGGTCTGAATTGTCTGGTTTTTTTGTGAAAACATGAATTTCCAGCTCCATGCACAACAACAGTTCTGCTGGTTCTGGTTTTGCTGAGAATGAGACTCCAGCCTTCCTCCACTGGGGAGGATCTGAGAGGCTTCAGATGAAGTTAAATTGTCAGGATTTAAAAATATTCCGTAGCATTTAGGAAATGATTTGTTACTGAAGTACAAGTGATGGAGGGCTCCAGGCTGTAAATTCAGAAGTCAGATGCAAAAGGCAGGCAGGAAACAGACATCCCTGATTTTTGTCTCTGATAAGAAATTGTTTGAAGTGCCAAACATTGCTCAGATAGCTGCAGCTCCATCCCACTGCTGGGAAAGTTCACAGCCTGGATCTGGAGCTCCCTGAGAGCTCCACTCAGAGCTGCTTTTCTAAATGAATTAACTGCGTTGCAATGGTGCTCTTGCCTGGAATTTCTGTCTGTTGGGCAGTTCGTCTGAGCAAAGAATAAGTTCTGTTGTATTAAAAGGTCTGTAAATACCATCTGCATTATTTTAAATGTTTTCTCTGGATTTTATTTTTCAACAGAGTAGTGATATGAGCAGGTAAAAACAGATCATGAATTGTTCTGACCCATCACACTAAATAATTGCAAACCTTCCTGAACTCTGACAGTATTAAATTTATTAATTTCAATACATAGGTCCTTGAATTTTCAGCTTGTAAGAATTTCACGAAAAATAAATTCCCTGTTGCTGTTGGCCATGAATAACTTGTGTTAATCATGAAATTTCTGTCTTGGCTTCATAAATTCAAGATACTTTTAGAAATACCTGGGAAAGGGTGTTTTTTCACACAGGTGGCTGGGGGCCATTTCTATTAGGACCTGATGGGAAATGACTGTAAGATCTTCAAGAAAATAAATCAGATATTTCTAGAAACTCTGTGTGTATTAGCTTGTCAAAAGGAGAAACTGAAATCTCATTCAGGCAATGCAGTGTAAATAGCTGCAGACAATGTTAGCCAAAAGGCAAAATTAACATATTAGAGGCACTTAACTGACAGTGTGTGTTGTTCTGAGTTACAGTGATCTGCTTCAAAATTAGGTTCAACAGTTTTGGTTCCCTACAAGCTGTTAATTAACTTGAGAAAACTGTGCTCCAATTAAAAAGGCTGGAGAGGGTAATTGGGATTTTTTCCATGGGCACTGTCTGGTCAAAGCAGAGTGATTGCTGTTTTTAGTCCATGGAGAAGGAGGTGTCTCTTTCTGCTGGTGAGTGTAAGAAAGGAGCAGATGATTTGGACAAAGCTGAAGCATGGAATATCCATTTCCTTAACCAATCTAAAAAAGATTATCTAGAATCAGATGCTTCATGCAATTTCAAAATAGTACTGCATGCCTGAAGGTAAGAACATGCTAGAAAATATTTGGGTGATTTAGATGAATTCCACTTGGTCAGGCACAGTGAGAACACGTTCTGTGCTATTTAAGGAATCCTTGAAAGTAATGTATGATTTGCTGCCTTTTGACACAGAGGATTGGTTAGGAGGAAGCATTCCCAGAGAGCTGGATGCTGTGGGTGGGTGGGAAGCAATATTACTTTGCTTTGTAGGAGGGTAAAGAGGGCCTGACTGGGTGTTTGGAAAGATTCAGAACAGATTTTTAACAGATTTCATTAAAGAGTGGTCAGGTTTTACTGAGAACCCTCCTCCTGTATGGCCCTGGAAGGGATACCAAAAGAGGGGAGATACACAAATGTGGCTTCAGGAGGGCATTTGACATGGGCTGTTAGGATATTTTCAGAAGAAGAATCTAATTTAGGTGAAATGACTGCAAAACAATTAGGCCAGTTTAGAAGAATATTCAGAGTTCTCAGTTATTCATTCATGTTGGAATGGGTCACTCAAGAATATCTTCAGATTCTGATTCTTATGTGTCATTTCTTTATTAACAGGTTGGCTCTAGAATACAAAAACAAAGTGCAAAGTTTAGTGCTTTCTGGATAAATGCATTTAAAAAACATTTTGCAGGGCAGTACTGGAATTAAAATTGATATTTACAAAAAGGTGTGGAAGTAATCAAAACCATTGAAGAACAAATAAAAAGGGAAATGTATTATTTACTATTACAAGTAAAAACTTAAAATAAGAGATAATTTAGTAGGTGGGAAGGAATTGGGGTTAGAGTAGGGTGTAGGATTATAGCAGACTTTCAACGTGACAGGATTGTGTTTTACAGATTTTTTTTTTAATCTGGGATGTTTGGGGTTACCTTTGTAATGTGCACCAGCTCTAAGCTCACTGTCAGAGCTCTTGGAGATCCACTTAGAGTCTAATTTGAGCACTTAAAAATGTTAAAGAGAAGTTAAAGCAAAGGAGAAATTATGGTGAGTAGAGTGGATAAGCAGGGGAAAAAAGATAATATTTTTTATTTTTTTCAAAATTAAATATTTTGAGAAAGTGCTCTGCCTGGAAGAAAACCCTGAGAGAATTGGAAAACCACCAGCTGGGAACATGATGCGTTAAAGAAAGGATTCTGAAAAGAGGATGGTGTGAAAAATGCCAATCACTTGTTTTTAAAATTTCAAAATTTAATAGTAATAAAATGGTTATAAAAATAGTAATACAATTAGAGTAATAATAATTTGGACAATTTGAATTAGGACAATATGAGACAATAGAAACAAAGAGTTATGGATATCTGGGTACCTTTTTCTGGGCAGCACAAGCCTGAAAATGGACCCACGTTAACAGAGAATTAACCCTTAAAAGCAATAGCCCGTTGCATATTCATACACTTCATATATGATGCATAAATTCCATTCAAACAGGATTCTGTCTGGTCATCTTCAGCTTCTTCCTCCGAACCCTGCAGTGCCTTTGAGGCAGGAAGAAGTTTGTTTCTTCTGATTTGAGGGCAATAAATTCTTTTTCTCTGAAAGATTCAGGTGTCCTGTGGCTGCTATCTCACTGCAAGTTCTTTCTTTTAAACAACGCATCTTACATGGCATAGTTTCTATTTTAACAATTTTTATAACGTAAAACTATATTTAACACAGTACTTAAGTGATTTAATACAGCATAACTTTCTAACACAACACATATAATATTCATTTTAATATTTGCAAAAAGCCAGTCACAAAATACGCATTTTTCACAACGGGGATCAGTTGTTCCCTGTGCTCCCAGAAGCAGAGCAGGAAAAGCCATCCCCAGTAAAGGGAGATTCCAGTGGGGTGATGCTGGGGGAGAGGTGAGAGTGGAGCTGCACTTGGACATCTGGGCTGGGCAGGGCTGGGACTGGCACCAGGACACAGCTCCTGGCAGCTCCGAGCTCTGGGGAGGGACTCAGGGTCCTCCCAGCCTGGCTTGTCCAGGTGAGCAAATGTGACGGTGTTCGCAGGAGCCTTGGATGAGGAGAGATGAGCATTTGACTCCATGTTTCAGAAGGCTGATTTATTATTTTATGATTTATATTATATAAAAACTATACTAAAAGAATAAAATAAAGGATTTTATCAGAAGGCTAGCTAAGAATAGAAAAGGAATCAATAATAACAAAGGTTTGTGTTTTGGAAAGAGAGTCTGAGCCAGCTGACTGTGATTGGCCATTAATTAGAAACAACCACACGAGACCAATCCCAGATGCACCTGTTGCATTCCACAGCAGCAGATAACCATTGCTTACATTTTGTTTTTGAGGCTTTTCAGGAGAAAAAAAATCTTAAGGAAAGGATTTTCCAGTAAATGTGTCTGTGACCAGCAAACCTTGCCTGGCACATCCTGGATGGCCCCTTTGGCGGCCATCATTTTGGGGTGGGCTTTGAGGGAAGGATGGGAATGTTCCCTGAGGTGGGAGCCCTCTGTCCCCTCTGTGTCTTTTGTTCTGGTGCACAGAGTCAGGTCCCCACAGATCTGGGCACCCTGTTCCTGCTTGTACAGGCTCTGCATGGGCACAGTGGGAAACCCTCAGGCATGCTCTGCATTTTACCCAGATCTAGAATGTTCTCTGCAGATTTGAGAAGTGCTGTTGCATCCAACAGTTGTGTTATTTTACTCTCAAAACTCAAGATGAGCCAACATGATGAGACAGCAGATCCACATGAAGTTTCTCTGAGTCTGTTCACACTGCTGCTGCTCTGAAAGGTCAGAGGGTTGAGTGCTGATATTGCCTCAGATTTAAGTGGATTGTCTCCAGATATTGGAGTTACCAAAGGTGGCTCTGACACTTTCCTCAGCTCTTCAGAGCTTGGGAGCTAAGCACTAAATAACACTCAGAGCCCCTCTGTCATCTGAGAGCTGAACAGCTTCACATGACTCCTCACCCATCTGCCTCACCTGCTTATTTTGAAGCTGAATTGTTTGAAGCTGTCAGGAGATAACAAATGTATGATCTCTGCTGGGGGAAGGGGAGGAATATAATTATGTACCACTTAACAGAAAGGAGCAGCATTACACAGCATCAAAGCAAACTGCAATGCCTTTCGGTGATGAAAATTAGTCTGAGTAATAAAAAAAGGTTATGTACTTAAAAAAAGGAGCAAGCTGAGGAATTATTTTTAATGTAAGTCTTTTCAAATGAGGTCTGTTAACAGCTTATAACAAATTCACAATCTTGCTTGGACTCACCACGTTCCATTTGCTGCTCTCCCTCATGCAAAGCAGCCAAGCCAGGTTTTTCTGCAGCATATTTCAGAAAGCCACACAGTTCTCGTGATCTGAGCATTTTTTTATTTAAATCATTCAGGAATGTTTAATCTAAATAAATATGCCATTCTTTCCATTAGCCTACACTCATATATTTGTATGATCTGTGTTTAAGCAGCCGCTTAAATGGCTGCTTGCTGCTATATACTAATAATATCAAACAAAAATTGATTAGACAGCTTAACAACTCAAAGTAAACTATTTATTTCAAGTTACCCTTATGTTTACTACTTTCACATTTAAAATCTCTCATGTGACTGTGACTTGGCCTTTTGCCTTTGCATGTTGTGCTTTAGGACAAAGTGAAAAATCTGTTTTCAGAGATCTTGTTAAATTAAACATAATCCTGCTCGCGTGCTGCATCTAAAGGAAAGGGACTCGTGGAGAAAGAGAGGAACAGGGAGGAGGAGAGAGCAAACAAGTGCCCAATATTTGGAGTTATTCCTGGAAACA
The DNA here is from genome assembly GCA_024865655.1 of Emberiza elegans. Lineage (NCBI taxonomy): Eukaryota > Metazoa > Chordata > Aves > Passeriformes > Fringillidae > Emberiza > Emberiza elegans. The sequence continues at coordinate 1,748,353 of JALJVW010000207.1, read as the reverse complement.
AGTGCCCAATATTTGGAGTTATTCCTGGGGATTTTGGTTTGGAGCAGTGACAGAGGCGATGATTGGCAAAATGTTAACAAATAGAAAATTCTTATTTTGTGCTCAGCAAAATATCTTAAAGACAAATTTGGGAACGTGAAGAAAATACATCAGCTCCGTGGAAATGTGCCCCTGGTGTTAAGAGGATGGACGCAGATGGATTGTAGTTCTCTCAGTATCTCTGAGCATTCCTGAGAAGGAGCAGCACCCTGAGAGGTGCCTGGTGTCCTTTGGCTCCCCAGGCTTTTGTAAAACCTGCAATAGTTCCCAGCAGATTCTTCTACAAACCCTGCAGACAATGGATGCTCGAGTGCTGTGCTTGATCCTCACCCCTGGAGAGCAGCAAGCAGTGAGAGACCAATGCTTGAAACGTGGAGGACTCAGTTTCAGCTCTGTTCATGTTTTTCACATGGTTCAATGCTAAGAGTTGAGAGTTCAACATTAAATAAAATGTGCTACTTTCCCTTTGCAGTAGTTAAAAATATATATGAGAAATGCATTTCTGGGAGTGGATTGCCTTTGTCCTTTGGAATTCTCTGAGACAGCAATCTTGAACTATTTTATAGTTTTGGGGTTTTTTTCCCATTTGGAATTTTCAGTGCTTTCCAGAGGAATGCTTTTCCTCCAATTTTCTGAGGGAGCTCAGAAATATTCAGCATTTAATGTCTGGCAAGGGTGGAGGGTAACAGTTTGGGGTAAAAAAACCCAACCAATGAACCAAATGAAGAAAAATTAAAAATAAAATCAGTGTTCTGGGTTTGCTGTGGACACAAATAGGCCAGCAATCTTGGAGCCATTTAAATGTACATAAAGTCAAGATGTATCAGAAAGGAATAAATCCCTTCCTTATATTTGATGTACATCAGTCCTGTGAGGCAGAAATGTTTTCATGTGTTTGTGTATTCTGGGAGGAGGCATTTTCCCCAGTAATAATAAAGGTGTGTGGGGGATTTTTCAGGCTAAATTACATTTTGGGGTAGGTTCACCATACAAGTCACCACCTGTTCCTGTTAGTGTCACATTCCTCCTAAAGACATTGTCAGAAATAAGTTGCCAAGAGTGCTGATGGAAGAGGGCAATAAAAATAATTGATAAACAGTGATGGATCACTCAGTAAGCAAATTTATAGCTGTTTTTAAGTGTTTATCTGTAATTTTATATAAATAATATCCATTGTTCTTTATCATCTGCATTCTCTGAGGGAAGAGGGCAGCTTTTCCAAGGTGCCTCTGGAGCAAGGCAGAGTCTCCTTGTTTTGTACAACCTTTTATTTCTCTGTGAGGAAAGATCAGGGATCTGCTGCTCAGCTAAAGGGCATTGGAATTTTATGATTCCTTTGGTTTTCACCTTGCTGGGATGTCACTGTAAGAGCTGTAAAAATTATCCATTCTGCTCAAATCTTTCTGATATGTGTGTGTGGGCTGTATTTACTCTTAGTTAATGATGTCAATATTTCTTAACTGTAATTATTTTTGAAAAAAATTAGTATTGCAAAAAAGCCCAGGGCTGGATGTGTGTGGTCAGCATTATTCAAAATTAATCTTCTCAAGCATTTGCTGTCCCATAACATTTCCCATTTGAGCTTGTCCTAATTGGTCTGCAAATCACATAAACTTAAAGACTCCCTGTTTTGGTTAAAACTAATAATAGCAGAAACAGCTATTCTGGATATTGCTTTTCAAAATTTTCTGATCTTTTTGGGAACATTGAAAGACTTCACTGTTCTCCCTTGTAGTTGCAATTGCAATGATTATCTTAACGTTTAGAGTTTTCTTTCATTCAGCCCAGGAGTAATTTCGGTGTGACTTTTGTAACAAGAATAGAAATTTTTAAAAAAAGGGTTTTTTGGGGATGGTTTAACAAATATGGCTATTGCAGTTTTATTTTTCACCTCGTCCTTTCTGAGACAAAGCTTTTACTTTCTTTCCTGAAGCTTTGGTTATCATTGTTTGGGGGTGCTTGTGTACATATGGTCTAAATATTTTGTATGTGTCTATACACATAGATTATTTTTCCTTTATTCACAGCAAATTATTTATGGCTGTTCTTAAACTCTTTCTGTTTGGAGATGCTCCTCTTTTCTCTTTTGCAAAAAAGTCAATATTGGCCTCAAAAACTTCCTGATGCTTCCTCTGTTCCAGTGTCTGAGACCTATAAACATCAGACACCAAAACCCATAAAAATGCAAAAGTGCCTTCTTATCTGCAGATAAATTTTTGCCTACAAATAAAATGTAAAGTTGAAAGAAAATTTCCCAACAGGGCTATTTTAATAATTGTTTTTTAGAGATTTTGCAATATATTTGTTGGTTATGTTAAGCAAAAAGTCATCTCAACTTTCAGGTTACACAGGTTGTGTTTAAGCCAGACTCTGTACCGTACTATATTCAAAACAAAGATTTTGCAGTTGTCTGAATTAAAAAAAGAAAACCAAACAAAAATATACAAAAACCCCAGCTTAGGCTGCAATATAGGTGATATTTCCTCAAGACTTACACTTCCATCTTTTTATTGATTCCTTGTAATTCCCTACTTGGGCATTTTTTTTCCTTACTAGAACATAAAGGACACAAATTTAGTAGTCTTATTTGTTGGATGTGGGGTGAAAATGCACTTTTAATTACAAGAGAGCTTGAAAGGTCCTGTTGGCTCAGACCTGCAAGTTTTAATGGGCATTACTGGCAGGAATGGGGCTGGTTTTCACTTTGGGTAACTGAGGAGGGTTTGATCGTGGTGGTGTTCCCAAACTTGGCATTTGGAGAATTGAGCTCTACTGAATTTGTAGAGTTCAATTAGAAATTGGTATTCAGACATGGTTAATTTTGTTCTGGTCAATGTGCTGTGTGAGCCACAGAGGCAGCAGAAATTGTTGCTTTTTCTGCATTTCCCCACACTCCCAGGTACATTTTGCACATTAACCTCGTTCCTTGGCTCACTGCAGGAGATGGAAACAGTCTGTCCCAGCCTAAATAATTCTGTAAATCTACAGGGCACTTCTGTGAGGTCAGAGAAACCTGGTCTGACTGGGAGCACTCAGAAGTCATTAATAACATTTTTTCACTTCCAGTGAACGTGTGAAAGAGAAAGGGGAAGGGTTTGTGGGTAAGATGTGACCTCATATCAGCTTTACTTAACAGGCTGAGAGACTGAGTCAAGCCTGGAAGCTTGAGTGTTCCTTATACTTTATTTTACTTTTTCTGGTCTCTTGGCCTGTGAGTTGAGATCAAGAATCCAAGGAAAAAACACCGCAGACTGACCTAAAGGGGCAGGCAGAGGTTTGTGCCAACCTTGCTGTGAAAGCTGTGATGTGAGTATTGTACTATGGATGAGGCCCAGCAAAATTATTTTACTGTTTTCAGAATTTACAGATAAAACAAATGCACTCCTCTAGCTTGGGTAATGACAGGAAAGCAGCTCCACGTCTGCTCTACACCATTAAATATTGGCCTTGCATAAAGCACTGACAGTGATGTTCTTTCCTGAGCACGGATTTGCAGTCTGGGGTAGAATCCTTGGATCAGGAGGGGTTCCCTTCCTGCTGGGCAGCCTTGAAGGCCTTTCAGTGCTGCCCATGTGGTCACTGCTTACTGCTTGCATCTTTTTGTTCTCCTTAGGGCAGCTTTTTTTGCCTTATAAGCAACATTTTGAAGCACCAGTGAGGATTATGGTCTCATCTTCTCAAATGCTATGTTCATGTACAATATCACTAATCAGTATTATGTTGAGTATTGCTTAAAATTAGTCTTAATTAAGTACCCTTTCTGTTGTATTTACTATAGAGTCCCTCAAATTTAACCTGTAGGACTTGACAATGGTAAGCATGGTTGCTGCTATGCTGATTTGTGTATTTTTTCATTATTATCTTGCAAAACCATGATTGTGTAAAGAAAATAAAGTTATTTTTTCAATGATGGCATTGGGACTACGATGTGAAATTACTTTCTGGAATGGCTCTGAAAGTCACTTTTGGATTAAATTGATTTCTTACTCACGCTGGTGTTACCGAGTTCAACCCGCACTGTCCATGGAAGGGTTTATTTGAAGGAATTGTGCTTGCCTGCCTTTGGTTGTGTCAGCATTTCCAGGGGAAGGTGATGCTGCACTGAAACCTTGAGACAGTTGGAGCTGTGCTGAGACACGGCACTGAAGGGTTTCCAGGAGGTGAAACTTTGCTTTGTTTCATTAACACAGGGGACAAGAACAGGAAATCACAAAGAGGTAAGGAGACCTAGAAGTCAAAGAGAGAGAAGTTAGTGTTGTTGTAATTCTAGTAATGTTAATTAATGCAGTTGAAATATTTTACAGGTAGAATTCAAGTTTTCATGTTTAAAAAAAGATGGTGAACAATATCCTGGAAAAGAGCAGAGAATGAATAATTATGGTGTTGTTATCCTTTGAAAGCAGAAAGCAAATATCAATAGTAAATACTAATTCTCTCTATTCAGATGGAATAGGAAAATGGTTCATGTCAAGTGAGAAGTGGAATTGCAGCAGAAATCATCCTGCAAAGAGGGACTGGGGTTTGTGCTGTGCCTGTGCCCTGTCTCAGCCACAGCTGCCATCACAGGGAATTTCTGTCTGATCTGATTCCCACCAGGGTGGGAAAGTTATGGGCACAGTGAGGAGAAAGGTTTTGCTTTCTTGATTTGAGAGTGTTGTTCCAAGGCTTAATCAGAGATGGATTCTCTGTTCTTATGATGGAATATTCCTCAGGAGTTTTGCAGTGAGTGTGGATTAATGAGTGCAGCACAGCTTAGCAAAGTGTGTGCCCCCAGGAGGAAGGGGGGAAGTGGTACTTGCATATGTTGTGAAAAACATATGCAACTAAATTTAGCTCGTACTAGCAGATTCTACTTATTTTGAAGATTGTGGGATACTTCCAACCTTGGATGAAAAAGGGCATGGGAAGATATTTTTTTTTTTTTTTCTATTTGGGCTCTTGCATCTCTTTCTCCTTTTTCCCTCCCCCAAGGAAAAAAAAGCCTCTGCACAGAAGACAAATTATTTCTCTGCCTACACTTGTGTCTTAGTGGTCTGATTTTAGCACTGTGTCGTCATGCTGCAAAATTAATTGGCATATGCTGGTTTTTGTTTTTAGCCTTCTCCAGTTTTGTACAGTAGCTAATGCTTCTCCCACAAATCTTAGATTTAACTGTGAAGGCTTAGCTTATTGTCCAAAGCAATTTCTTCCCTGTGCTTCTGAAATGCAGGAACATTAGAAACTGCTGCTGGTTGTGGGTAATATATATTTTGTGTGTTTGTTACTAGTACTGCTGGATAAAACCAGCACTGGATCTGTCTGCTAGCACTTTAGAACTGCTATTAACCCTTTTTACAGGGTGTGCTGGTCTGGGAGTGCTCTGAGTGCAGTTCACAGAAATACGGTGTCAAATTGACCTTTTCAGTTCTCTTTCATAAATTGTATTTTCCTCCCTGTCTCTTATTGGGGAAGTTGAACGATAACATTGGAAGTACCATGAACCTTGCTTTGATCTGGTTGGAAAACCATTGATTGCTTTCCCCTCTGAAGGGAAAAAAATCCTTACTGATATTGTAATTGCATGTCTCATCAGTAGCTGAAAGGAAAAATACTTGTACCCTATATTCCAAAGTATATAATTTCTTCTCACTAAAGATATTTCCTCTCCCTGCACATCATGCTTTGCATGTGGTGCGCTGCTGCCTTTCTGTCTCAAGCTAAACAAGTACTAGTTAGTTGAAATAGATTTTAAGGATTCTAATTGTTTATAATCTTCTTATGGAGTCAGTGACTATAATATATTCAAATTCAGGGATTGTACCTTGGATTTTCAAGCAGTGAAACAAGGTTGTTTACTCGCTGCTCTGAAGCTTTAGGAGACGTTTCAGAGAATTCCCTTTAACACTGCACTTCACAAAGCTGTTGGTATTTCTTCCTTGACAGCAAGTACCCTTAGGTGTTGAATCCAAAGATTTTTGGCATCCAGAGGCAAAAGGATTTATAAGACAAGTCTAGGAAGGTCAGTTCTGAACGCTGAGTTGCTGTTTTCAGAGGTGACTGTCTCAGCTGCTTTTAAAGCTTGTCCTTTGTCTTTGGAGGACCTCATTTTACAACAGAGCTGCTGAAGGTTGAGTCAAGTTTGTTCAGAGCTGTTTCCCCTGGAAACATATTGGCAGGCATGATTTAGCAGTGCTTGTGTTAATCCTGTGCATTCCTGGCCCTGGCACATTCTCTGAGCTTTTCCTCCACGCTGCACTTTGAGCATTTAAAGTGTGCGAAGCCAAAGGCGTTAAAAAGATGATCCAAAAAATGAGCTTTTTTTTTTTCTGTATTGTAGGTATAAACATCAAAAGTCTCCAAAAGGGGTCATTACATAATTTGGAACTGTAGTTTTTGAAGTAGCTTCAGAATCAGTCTGAAATGTGAAAAATGTGACACAACTCTTTTCGGCAGCACTGGCTCCTAGAAGGGTTTGGGGCAGTTCATGCCAACAGTCCTCATACATGAAATGGGTGTGCAGATAATTTTGATAATTTGACTGCTTCATTTAGGTAAAAGACCTTTTCATAACCACCGTTTTTGCATAAAGGCAAGCTTCTGGACAGATTCAAAAACTGCCAAAAGAATGGTTATTCAGCAGGTCTGGGAAGATGGAGAGGGCACTTGTGTTTTACAAAGCCCACACTAAGAGCATTGCCTTCAGGCAGACCTGCAGGCAGAAGACACTCAAATGGTTCTGACTTCTGGCAATGTAAAAATGAGTAGAATGTGTTTGTTGAGGGCCTAATTATTGCTTTTAAAACAAGAGAATTGTATCTGGGTTCTGACTTAGAAGAAGGCCTGGATTTCATTGAGGTTAGGCCTGGTCCACAATGGAATTTGTGAATTTATCTCCAGCTCAATCTGTCCCTTTCAGGAAGCTGGACCATGTACCTCAATAAATTAGAGAAAATTTCCTACAGTGGAGTTCTGCAGAAAACTGAAACAAATTCCTTAGGGAATTCTCCAGCACAGAGCTGGATCCTTTGGGAGACCCTGGAGTGGAAATATGTTAGCGCTCTGTTGTATTTTGTGGTATTTGCACCAGTATTTATGGGACTCCCATAATATTGTGACATCTTGTCTCAATAGCTTTGAGAAATAGGGAATCACTCTTGTCTACAAAGACAAAATGAGTCACTCAATCACTGAAAAACTGGCACATCTCGTGGAGCAGGGCAGAGTCATTCCCTGGGCCAGGGGTGCTGCAGCACTGGGGGGGACACAGCAGCATGAGCAGCACAACACAACCTAGCTGCATTCACAGCCCTTATTCTGCTCTGTGTTAGCCCATAATCTTGTTTTCTTTCTCATAAAAAAAAAGTTAAATAAAATTATTATTGTATTGTCTAAAAGTCTGAGTTGGTGAAAGGAAATACTCCAAACAGTGTTCTCTTCCTGAGACAGAATCTGTAATTTTACCATTGGGATGAAGTGAGCAGAAGGAGAGTGGCTGTCCCTAAATCATCTAAAATGTCATTGAAGGTGGTTGGTTGTGGTTATTTATTTCTCCTAATTACCAACATTTTATTAAATGAATAAAAGTAAAAATAGCTCTATTGTTACTGCCTTCATGGAAAAACATCCTGATTGAGTACCACCCCCTTCTTCATTTCTTCCTTATGGCAATGCTGGCTTTGGAAAGCAGGGCCAGGAAGGAAGCAGGGAGCCCAGCTTGCTGGGGAATGAGCACTCACAATAGAATCTGTGTAAAATCCAGTTGCCAATGTCACCCAGTGTTCCCCCCAGATCCTGCAGTCCAGAGCGAAACCCTCACATCTTCCCTGCTTGCAGCTGTTGCTCAAAACTCAAAACATTCTCCAAAGGATGTTTTCTTACAGAAAATGTGGGTTTCTGCTCATGAAAAATTGTCTTCTTAGAGTTTCTGACAGAAATTTCCATTTTTTAAAAAACTGTTTTCCTTGGTGACCACCTTAGTTTGGGAAGAAGGAGAAGCTGAGATGTCTTTTGAGGATAGGAACCCCTTTGTTGCAGAAGTTGTGTGATGGAGCATCAGGGAGGAGCTGCTGGTTTGTGAGCAGGGATTGAGCAGGAATTGGAGCAGGGATTGAGCAGGAATTGGAGCAGGGACTGAGCTCTTCAGCACAATCCTGAGCCACTGGCTGTGGTCTTTTAGTCTCAGACACCTCCAAAGAACTGCAGTTAGATCAAAATGCACTGTCCTGTTCCAAGGGAGGAGCCAAATGCTGTGTCCAGTATCTCCAGCTAGATTTGGAGATCCCAGACACCACACTGATGCATTTTTGATTATTACTGTTACAGACAAGTTTGTTTTACTGTAACTGTACATGAATCAGAGTGAAAATAGACTCAGTATCTGAAAATCTCTGTAAAATCCTATTTTCTGTACGGGTAGATTTTCCTGAAAGGAAGCATCATTATTAATTTAAAACCAAAGGAATACACTAAAAATTGCCTTATGGATTGTCAGGGATGGCAACATGAGTTTTCTTCTGTGTTGGTGCAGATAAGTAAATGCAGTTATATTTCTGCTTTATTGTTGCTTTCAGTTGTCTTATTGGAATGTCAATATTATGCATAAGGTGAAAGCATAAATGCTACTCCAAATATTAAATGCTTTAATAAATCATATTTGCTTCAAGTGGGAGATCCATTTAACCACCACAAAGAGAGAAAGGATCTTTTTGTTTTGAAATGTGTTGCAGTTTTGTGCATCAACTGTAGCTTCCAGGTGAGGTTAGCAATCCCAGAATAGTTGAAAGGGAAACTAAAATTATCTCATTCCCTTGCCATGGGCAGGGACCCTTCCACTGTCCCAGGTGCTCCCAGCCCCATCCAGCCTGGCCTTGGGCACTGCCAGGGATCCAGGGGCAGCCACAGCTGCGCTGGGCACCTGTGCCAGGGCCTCAGGACCTTCATACCAGGAATTCCTGCCCAATATCCCATCCATCCCTGCATTCTGGCAGTGGGAGCCATTCCCTGTGTCCTGTCCCTCCATCCTTGTCCCCAGTCCCTCTCCAGCTCTCCTGGAGCCCCTTCAGGCCCTGCAAGGGCTCTGAGCTCTCCCTGGAGCCTTCTTCTCTCTGAGCATCTCTGTGGCTCTTCCATGGACCCACTCCCAGAGCTCCATGCCCTGTTTTTGTTTGGAGCCCCAGAGCAGGACACAGGGCTCCAGCTGGGGTCTCACTGACACCAATTACCCCGAGAAGAACTAATTACTCCCATACTTCATGCTTGCCAGAATCAAGACTAATCTTTTCAAATCCTTGTTCCACCAAACTGTTGTGTGTCACAATGGTTTATATTCCACTTGACATCCCTTCCCTAGTGGGAAAGCTGCTAGAGATTGAAGTAAATCTTTTGGGATGGGGGGGGATGAAGCTTTTCTTCCAATAATTACTTGGTGTGATTCCCTGTGCTCCTGGTTGGGTGGTGCATGGGAGGAGGTTGGGATGAGACCACGTTCACTCTCAGTTTGGAGGAGCTTCTGTGAAGCTTGATTTGTGTAAAATGCACAGCACTTCTCCTTCCCTTCTCCTTTCCTTCTCCTCTCCTCTCCTCTCCTCCCTCTCCTCTCCTCTCCTCTCCTCTCCTCTCCTCTCCTCTCCTCTCCTCTCCTCTCCTCCTCTCCTCTCCTCTCCTCTCCTCTCCTCCCTCTCCCTCTCCTCTCCTCCTCCTCTCCTCTCCTCTCCTCTCCTCTCCTCTCCTCCTCCTCTCCTCCTCCTCTCCTTCTCCTTCTCCTTCTCCTTCTCCTTCTCCTTCTCCTTCTCCTTCTCCTTCTCCTTCTCCTTCTCCTTCTCCTTCTCCTTCTCCTTCTCCTTCTCCTTCTCCTTCTCCTTCTCCTTCTCCTTCTCCTTCTCCTTCTCCTTCTCCTTCTCCTTCTCCTTCTCCTTCTCCTTCTCCTTCTCCTTCTCCTTCTCCTTCTCCTTCTCCTTCCTCCTCTCCTTCTCCTTCTCCTTCTCCTTCTCCTTCTCCTTCTCCTTCTCCTTCTCCTTCTCCTTCTCCTTCTCCTTCTCCTTCTCCTTCTCCTTCTCCTTCTCCTTCCTCTCCTTCTCCTAGCTTTGCAAATAATCAGTCTTTGGAGAGTGAATGAGTAGCTGGGCTATTTCCATGCAGGTACAGCCATACCTGCATTGATTCCTTCTGCAAAAACCTAATCAATGGTGTTAGTGAAAGAAATTAATTTGTTTCTGAAATAACTTTAGTAGCAAGGGGTAATTATTGGATTTTGCAGTAATGCTTTCTCTAGTAGGGTCTGGGGAGGGTATCTGAGTTTGTAGTTTTCATCTTTGATTAATTGTATTTTGATGTGGCTCTGTTTGTGTGGGTGTTGTGCAACATCAAAGCCAGGGAACCAGGGCTTCTGTGCTGGGGTGTCACTAGGTCAGTGACAGCACACTTCTGTTCATCTTTTAACCACCAGGCAGCCAAGGAAGAGAATCTGACGTTTCTATGCACAACAGTGTCACTTTGTCAAGAGCATTAAGTTGCAGTGTTGTCAGCCCTTTGAGAAGTTTTTATGTATTGACAGAACTTTCTCTGCTCTGGGCTCCAGCACCCACCTTGCAGGGAGCTTCATCTGGCAGCTTCAGGTTGGGCACACAAAATGCACAGCACCTGATCTGTGAGCATCAGTGAAAAATTGTGTTGGCTGTGAGCATCAGTGAAAAATTGTGTAAGAATTCTGCAATAGCTGAGCTGCAGAGGAAGAGTCCAGCTGGCCAGAATTGCACAACAAATTCATTCTTTTGATGGTTTTTCGTTTGGTGGCAGGAATGGCGGAGACTTGTGACAAAACATTTTTGGCTGAAAAATTCCAATTCATTGCAGTCCCAAGTGTTTGTGGAAATGTATCCTTTCGAAAGGGTAATAAAGGAGACCTTTGGGAGCTGCTGGTTTCCTGCTGGCCCAGCCTGGCTTGGCACAGGCACATGGAGCCTCCCTGGCCCTGCTGTGCTCCCAGTTTGGGTGCGAGGTGTCGGGACAGGGCTCCCTCACTCCTGCAGGACCTCCCAAACCTGAGCCTCCTCTGCTGTCACCCTGCCTTTCTTGATCCTTTTGGAAAGCCAGGAGTGTCCAGAAGCCACTGGTGACTTAGGAACCAAGCCCTGATTGTCATAGATTTCAAAAACTATTTTGATTTCCTCTCCTTTGGGAAGTTTTGCAATATCAGTCTTCTGTTTTCCAGAATTTTTTGTAAAATTTTTTTTTTTCTTTTGCAAATCCTGTAAATAAATGAGGGAGAGGAGTGACAACACTTGTGCTATTAGGGCTGACTTAGCTGAGATATTTTAATTTTTTTGTCACTAATCATATTATTCAGTCACATGCAGAGTTCTGTTTTGGGTGGCTGGAGCAGGAGTGACCTGTGAGGCCACTTGCAGTGACACAAGGCAGTGGGCAGGTGACAGCTCCATTCCTGGCCCTGATTCACAATAATTTCATCTTATTACTTGCAGAGTGTGTGACTGAAGTGCATAAAAGTAGAATTATTCCCAGGTATTCAGAATTCATTGTTTTGCAAGGGGTTGAACTCCATGAAAAGGTTCTAAAGCCAGAATCACATGGACTGGAGTTATGTCCCTTGCCAATGACATTTTACCATGCAGAAATTTTGTTCAGAGAATCCAAACTCATTGGTATTTTGCAGAAACACCCTTTTATCCTGGAGTGATGTGTTTCTGGAAATTTTGGGTAAGTTTTCTAAACACTCACCTGCTCAGGGTGTCCAGCACCTTCTGCTGTTTTACCTTGATTTTGCACCAGGCTCAATGTAACAAAGTGAGCGTTTCTGCTCTGAATATTTGATGTTGTCACTGGAAAAGTCCCAGCTGGAAGGTGCTCCTTTAGTGGCTTTTGTTTGGACTTTTTTTTTAATAAAGAGACAGACAAGGGTGAATGTGACCTGCTTTGAGTAAAGCAAGAAGCTGAGAAGTTTTGGGAAAACTTTTATGGTCATATGAACAATTTTTTTCTAAAAGTTTCTACACTTTTCAGTGCTTTAGGCATTAGGACTTCAAAGGGGTTTTTAGCACTTGAAGTAATATTTTTACCAGGTGTAGAGGTTCATTTATGTGAAAATATTGTACAGCCTTGTTTCTTTCAGGTTTTTTGCATATGGAAACAGGAACATGTCACAATGCAGGTACCAAATACAGGTGCCTGACTGTAGAACTCAGATAATGAACCTTTATCTTGAGTGCAGTTATTGTTGATATTGTTGAACAGAAATTGCAAAGCATCCCAAGATATATAGAGGTAAAGAGAGTTTAATATTTAGGATTTAATTGCTTTCTCTAAATTCTGTCATGTTGTCAGCCTGTTTCTTTCCCTCATTATTACATGTTCCAGCAGTTATAATTGTTTGTGACTGCCTCTTTCAATGTTTTGGTAGATTTCTTTTTTTCAGTTTTATTTTGGCAAATTAGACTTCACCAGCTTCTTCACAGTGATCATGGAAGTGCTTGAATATTAGACTTGGTTATGCATTTTGGAAAAGAGTGGAGTCTGATGGAGGAAAAATTAATGTGAGTGTCCTGAACATACCTCAGTGGTGCTTGATTAGGAAATACCTTTCCTGGTGAATCAGCCTTTTTGTTGCTTTTGTTTGGGTTCATTTTTTTCATTGCTTGTGTTTAAAAGCCTTGGTGACTTCAGTTGAGTCAGCGTGAGAACAGTTTAAAATCAATTTCCATCAGTTACCATTTCCAACTGTAAAAGTGAAATGTGTTATGCATCCGTACTGGAGATGTAACATTGAGGTTTTAACCCAGGAAAAAAACAGCAGAGATGAGAAATCTTTGAAGAGCTCTCATAAAACAGGTGTTTTCTCCAGGACCTCTCTCTTAGAACTGCTTTTACCTCTCTGGTGTAGAGCACTTCTGTATTAGCAGGCAGGTTTGAAATTTCACAGATATCTGTAGCTTCCAAATGTCTTATAAGAAAAGCAATAATTATTATAATAATAATAAGAGGAAACATGAAGGGCTTTCCCTCTGAAGTGTGTAGTGCTCTTTATATGATCTGATACCCCACATCAGTGGAATGCTTGTACTCCTTTAGAAAATGTCTTTGTTGAGGCAGCTCTTTGGAGTTTAATAATACTTCAAGGTGGATCTATCTGTCAGCCCCAGCCCTCGTGCCCTGTTATTTCACAGACATCTCAAGGAACCTTGAGGTAAAGTCAGAGTGTTGAATGCTGTTGGCTTTTTAAAGAGCTTTCCTTTTCCTTTAGAACTATTTGATTTCTTTGCTGTACTATTTGCAGACCATATTGACCTAAACCCCAAACCAAACAAAAGCAAACCAAACAAGGCAAGCCTGTTGCTTTTTCTGGCAAAATAACCTTCAGCAGAAGTTCAGGCTGGAATTTGTTGTTGGTGCTGAGCAGGGTGGATGTGGCTCTGTTCTTCTGAGGAGCCTTCTGTCTGACACTTAAGGATGAAAGCAAAAAACCCCAATTTTGTTCCCACTGTAGTTTTGTGCTAACCCATACAACTTTTTCTGTGGCATCACTGAACATTTGCAGCCGTGTGCAGAAATTGAAGGCAACCCCTGGGTGGTTCTCCAGGCTGTCCCAGGTCTGGCTGGTGCTCCACCACTTCCCCTGCAGCCCCAGCCTTGGCTCCTGCTCATGCAGACCCTTTTGCAGCTCTTTTGGAAGAAGGATGGGTTGTGTGTGATAGCCCAACTTTTTACCTTGCCTCACTGAAACCAAAAAATGAGTGGGGTCAGAAGGGCCTGTCTGTCATTTGTTGCTCCATACCGGGGTTGTCGTCATGGCAAAATTCAAACTGAAAAATCCTTGGCCAGCCCAACAGCCTGGTGCCTGTGCACAGCTGGGGTGGTTATTGCTGAATGTTGACAGCAGTTTAGTGGCTGATTTTTTGGCTCCTGAGAGGTTTGGCTGACGTTCCTGTGCTGTTCCATTCTGCTTTGGAAGTCAATTATCCAAAGTGCCACACAGCTGGCGAGGGGCTGGGCTGTTGGAGCCAGAGCTGCCTGCAGCCATTTAGCTCAGGTGAGCCTTAAGCCCCCTGGCTGGGAGCAGACAGGCAACACCAGCTTTATTCAGTGATTTAGCAATCCATGTCAGGGACCAAGCAAAGGCTTTTCCCAGGCACTGGGAAAATGATGCAAGGCTGCAGGTTCACCTCCCCCTGCCCCTTTGCTGTGTCTGTCCTGCTCAGGAGGTTCCTTTGCCAAAGGCATTTAGTACCTGGTATTCCTTCTCTCAGAGGTTGTTCTGACGGTCCATGTGAGTGACAGAGGTCTCATGTTCCATGGGCACATTTGGAAGCTTAACTGATGTAAAAGCAATTCTGGACCGGAGTGAAATCCACACAAATACCTCCAACAGTGTCTCTCCACTCCTGCTGTTATATCAGTGCACTCTTGCCTCAGAACACATTTTTATTTAGCTTACAACTAAGTTTAATATTTTCCCTCAGAGAGCAGGGGATTGGTTGTTCCATGTGAGTAATCCCACAGCATTGCCATTTCATTTTCCTAGCAGTTGTGTAACAGCCAAGGTATTGTGACATTTATAATCAACAAGAATTCAGATCTGCCTTAAGGCACTGGGCTCTTTTTTCTCCCCCTGTGTAAAGTAAGGTGTTTTTTTTCTTCACTACATTTTCCCTGATTTTTAGAAGAGAGGAAACATTAATGTTTGAGAAAGAGCTCTCATTTTTCCAGCAGAAAGCACTGTTTGAAAAACACAAAACAGGTTATAGCAATGAGTTATCTTATTCACGGATGAGAAACTGTTCTCTCCCAGCTTGTGCTTTTTGATGGAGATCATCTAAGCTTTGTGATGTTCAGCACAGCACATCTTCATCCCACAAATGAGGTATCTCCTCCTGCTGTCAAATGATTTTGGCTGATCAGACTTCCCTGGGCCTTGGAGCTGTGTGACAGTAGCTGCAGTGAGAGGGATGCTGCTCATGGAGTTTGCTGCCAAACTTGGAAGAGAAAGGATTCTGGCAGGATAATTGGACCATGAAGTTCAGGAATGGTGGTGCTGGAGAAACAGAAGGGGAATTTTCAAAAATTTCATTTTTGGCCTTTATCACCAGAAAAGTGTGAAAAGGAAAAAAAAATTTGCTTTCCACCCACCAAGTGTGGCATCCTGGTAGCAGAGAGTTTGTCAGCAAGGCAAGGAAATGTTCCTGCAGTCCTGCTGAACATTGAGCTTGGCATGGCAAGAAATGCCAAAAATGTGACACTTGTGGCACAGCCTCATAGAGCCAGTCAGGGTGGTAGCAATGAAGTCATCCCAAGCAGATGTTTCTCTATGTATGCTTGCATTTTTGGTTTTACAATTAACCCATTCCTGAAAGTTAGAGGTAAATGCAAGCAGCTATCTCATTAGTAATTTGAAAACAAACTTTTAGACCAGATTTTTTTGGTGTTCCATAATGGTTTTTTTAATGGCAGTATGATGGGTTAATCAATTTATGTGTTCTAGAAAGGGTTTCTAGTTTGAGTCACTGAAAGTCGTTTGTTTTGGCTTTAATTTTAAAATTCTTTCAGTGCCATTAAAGGGTTTAAGGCAAAAACATGAAGTTTTCCCTCAATCATATATTTCTTGGGTTCAATTATGTTCTCTCATCATAGATTTTGTTCTGCCCAGGTCTGATTGGACACTGGAAAATACTGGTAATTGGATAATAAAGCCACTTGCAGTGCCTTTAGCTGAATTCTCAACAGAATAAGATGTTTATGGTCTGAATCTCCTATTTCTCTCATAGAAAGTGTTCAATTATTCAGTTCTTTCCTTTCTCCATTCAACCAGCCCCTTCTCTTCCTTCCTTCCTTCCTTCCTTCCTTCCTTCCTTCCTTCCTTCCTTCCTTCCTTCCTTCCTTCCTTCCTTCCTTCCTTCCTTCCTTCCTTCCTTCCTTCCTTCCTTCCTTCCTTCCTTCCTTCCTTCCTTCCTTCCTTCCTTCCTTCCTTCCTTCCTTCCTTCCTTCCTTCCTTCCTTCCTTCCTTCCTTCCTTCCTTCCTTCCTTCCTTCCTTCCTTCCTTCCTTCCTTCCTTCCTTCCTTCCTTCCTTCCTTCCTTCCTTCCTTCCTTCCTTCCTTCCTTCCTTCCTTCCTTCCTTCCTTCCTTCCTTCCTTCCTTCCTTCCTTCCTTCCTTCCTTCCTTCCTTCTCCTTCCTTCTCCTTTTCTTCCCCCTCTCAGTCGGATTTTGCCAGAGAACCATCAGAGCTGCAGCAGATTCATCTTGGTGGGGTTGAAGTTGCAGGTCAAATGTATGAATCAGACACCTAAACCCCGGAATGTGCTCCAGGATGATGCCTAGAGAATATTTATATCTGTATTTATCACAGCTACTTGTGCAAGTGTTGGTCAATAACACACAGATTTCAGCTCGATTTATCTCAGGTTTGATGCCAAACCAGCAAAGAAAAATGTTCTTGCTCCTGTCCCCTTTCTTTCTCTTTTCCCTTCGTTGAAAATGTTGGCCACAATGAAGATGTCACCCCTCAGGCTGTACCTGCAGCACAGTGCTCTGCAGCAACAGCAGCTCTCTGTGATTACACAATAATTCAAGTGAAGATATAACTGTGGGTCATTTCCATACATTAGATATATTTAAAAGCATACTTATTTAATTTGCATAATTAATACTTATACAAAATTCTCCTTTTCTGAGCTTAAGTGTGTTGAATGTTAATGGAGCTGCATTTGCAGGGTCCTGAGGGAGATGAGAACTGGGGCTGCTTTGATTTGTTGTGGAGCGAAACCCTCCAGCAAAAGCCTTTGACTTCCTGTGTGTCACTGCTGAAGCCCTGCAGGAAAAATGTACTTTTTTTTTTTTTCTAAGGCAGCAACAGCTTTATTTCTAGAGCCTGTCCTGTTGGGATGTTTGTGAAGTCAGACCAGGAGCTGGGTTCTGCATATTTTTAAGTGTGATAGAGGAAAATTTAATTGATACTTTATTAAAATCTTAACGGCTAAAACCCTTCCCAAAAATGATGCTACTCTAAAACATTTCCTGAATTATCTCCAGGCTTTGAGAAATACCTAAATTTTCCTTGTTGTAAGACCTAAGGTGGGAAACTGGCAGTTGGCTTTGAAGTTGTTGTAGTATAATATACTCCTAATGAGACAGGGGGTTGTTTTGTATTTTAAAAGGTGATTGTGGTGCATAAAAAGTAGGTTTTTTTTCTTCATTAGATGACAGAAAGTCTCCCAGCAAGATATTTTTGGTATAATCTCTTAAGTAATTGATGTGTCCTCAATTAGTGTGTAAGTAACACAGCCAACAGTTACCATCCCAGTAGAATTTTAAAATGATGTTAAATGGCATTAGACCAAAATATTTACCCTCTTTCCTCAGGAATCTTTTATAAATAAATAATGAACAGTGCAAGTACTGAATGTCACTGGTGGGCAAAGCAGTAAATTTCGCTTTGCCTATAAATGTTTTGTGACCTGCAGATGTCCATCAGAGATCTCTTCGGTAAAAAAGCTCCTTAGTGAGACATGGAAGAGTGTAAACTAGAGGGAAGCAGAAGAACCACTTTTGGTTTTTATTTGTAAAATACAGGTATATTGGGTTATACCCTCCATCAGGTGGATGGCATGAAAACCATCATTGCGGGAGTTCTCTGCAATGTCTTTCATGTATCAGCCTTGCTTCAGTAAGAGCAATGCCATTTATCTTCCAGATAAATGGAAGTTAACAAAGCACTGAACAAAGCTGTGGGAGCTGCAATAGCAGGGGCTGAAGGCAATAGTTGTGGCTTTGCTCCTTTTAGCTGATAAATTAGTCTGAGGAACTCTCCCTTGGGTTTGGAAGGTTTTACAAAACCTCAGAAAAAGAAGTGACTCTTCCTAGGAAGTTCCTAAGATGTAAGAAGGGACTCCAGGTGCAGAGCTTTGTGTGTTTTCCTGGTGGATCTTGTTTCTTCAAGTACCCTGATTTGTGTCCGTAGGGAGTCTGTGTCCTCAAAACAAGACCTGGGCTGGTGTTGGGGAGCAGAAATGAGGGAATGAAGAAAGGAGGTAAAACCTGGGGCGGGTTTTGTGCCTTGCCCAGTGGGGTTTTAGTTCCGTTTTGGATCCAGCCTCCAGCTCTTCCTTTTCACAGCTTTAGTGACTTTTCCCTTGAGACTGTGAGGGTTGGGAGGGGAAGGGTTAACTTGCTGAGGGTATTACAGACACAAGCCCTGAGTGTAGGTGCTATTATGAGAGAAAGGCCAGGCTGTGATGAATTAGGTGATTCCCTCTCACATGAGAAGAGGAATGAATTCTTAATAGCAGAGAACTGGAAGGCAACCTTATTTACCAGGCAGAGGGACAACAGGCTCCCAAAAAGGCCCTGTCAGAGTCCCTGGCTTGTCACAGCGTTTTCTGGAGGTGGGAAGCAGGTGAGAGTCTGATCGAGAAGCTTTTCATGAACTTAACCACAGCTGAGAAACTTAAATCATGGCATTCCATCTTCCTCATGGCCCTGGCTCTCAGCTTCCTTTAAAAGACAAATCATTATTGATCCAGCAGAATCCTTCTCAGACATTATTTCATGTCCCCCTCATCAGGAACCCCTCACAGGGAGATTGCTCTGCATTGATTTATGAACCACTGCAGCTCACACAGACCTGCACGTGTCTCCTGCTCCTTCAGCAGTGGAGAAGGTGGCTGGAGGTGGAGCTGGATGTGGGATAAATCCCTGACTGATGTGTTTCTCCTTAGGAAAGTGGTCTGCAGGGAAAAGCTGCTTCCTTTGTAAATTCTGATGTCCTGTTATTGGAGGGGGCCCTGGGGAGTAAAGCAGATGTGGTAGAAGTGCTGGAGGGGACAGGACAGAACGAGCTTTTCAAAGCTGACTGGGAGCCTTGGTTTTGTATTATTTGGTGTGACAAGCAAACCTTTTCTTTGGCCATTTCTTAGGAAGAAATGAGTCTCAGAAGAATGGCAAGTAAGACTCAGGAAAAATCTTTTGCAGTTCTCTTTTTGCCCTCTATTTCAGCCTTTCAAAACTTTATTTTTATCCCTACCTGGGACTCCCTATGCAAAGCTGGTGACTTCTGCCTGCTGGGGCCTTGCTCTTGTATTCCTCCTTTGAAAGCTCTGTAGCCTCTGTAGGAAATGCATCTTTTTTGTCTTCTGCATGGTTTGTACATTTTTAGGTGCTGACACAGTATAATTAAAATTGAAGAAGGTAAGGAAGGCATTTAGAAACAGTAATTACTGGTATGTCAGTAACAAAATTAGTGGGAAGCGAGTGTGAAAAGATAAATCATCCTTCTGTGAGCAGCTTTGGTGGATGCCTGTGCCTGGGGGCTTAAAATGTTATGTTTGAGCTGCAGGACCACAGATGTACCTGTAGCTGCCACTAGTGCTAAAAAATCTCTTAATCTCAGTGAGGGAGTTAGCTGACCTTTCCCTAGCATATTAAATACTCAGAAATTAATTGATCACACATTGATATGCTGGTGCTTATCACGCAAGCCCAGTGTGGGTGGCTGCATCCCAAGAGGTGTGGGCCATGAAAGCATCTGTGGAAGTTTGCTCTGGGCTCCCAGCACCAGAACCCTTCAGCTCTGCTGAATATGGATGAGCCTCCCTTGCTTGTTAGCCTTAAGCCTGCAGGGCTGTTTGAACAGTTTTGGCAGAACTTGGTTTTCCAGGATCAAAGAAACCTGAGCCAAAGCTTAGCTCTGCTCTGGCTGCTGGTTCTGCAGCACTGCGAAGGAAAACAAATAACACTCGGTTTGCTTTCAGGCTCTGTAAACCTGCCTGTTGGAGCTGAGCTTCAGAATCATTTTATAGTCAAGTAATGCAGGAAAATACATGAAAGTTTTTCTGCCTTTTTTTTGTTGTTGTTGGTTTTTTTTGTTTTTTTTAAATGAAGACATTGAACATTGGTTTTTTTTCTTTCTTTTTTTTTTTGTGTTTTGTTTTTGTTTTGTTTTGTTTTGTTTTGTTTTGTTTAAATGGAGCTGCTTGGACCTCTGTCAGCTGTGTTAAGATAAGCACACAGGTAGTTACTGTGCCCTGATCATTCAGCTTTGGCAATCAAATCTTCAGAACTCAAAATTTACTATTTTTATTTCAAAAAAGCTTCCAACTGATGTTAGTAAACTACATGTTTAAATGTACATTCAGGTTTAAAAAAAGCTTTATAAAGACATAAAATGCTCAGCAAAAGCTCTGTACTTTGAATTTTGAAGTCAATCCCAGTCTTGAACTGCCCCGATGTCCCCATTGCAGAGTGAGTGGAGCCCGTGTGCCTCAGGAGAAGCTCTCCAGGCAGGTGGAGCAGCATTCTGAGACACAAGAGCTGCAAACACAGTCCAGTCCAAATTCTGAGTGTGTGAAATCAGATTGTGCACCAAAGAGGCTTCAAACCCTGAGAAATATCTGATCAGCATGACAAAATCTTGGGAGCTGCAGCTCATTTTGCCTCTTTCTGCTGTTGGAAGCAGAGCTGACATGAACTTTGTTTGCACTGAATGATCCAAAGGGAAATATTGGATTCTGACCCTGCAATGAGTTTTGCATGGGCTCATTACCATTGAGACAGATGGGATACATTAGAGTTTCCATTTCTTGTTTCACTGAAGTAATAAATGGTAGCTTTTTTAATAGTTTATGTTCATGAAGCCCTATGATTTTTATTGCACTTCAGTGAGATTTGCAAGCTGCCATTGAAATAAAAACCCCAAAAAAAAAAGCAAGTGATTGTAAAGCTGAAAGAAGATTTTAACAAGATTCTGCCCAGATTATCTAAGATAATGTTTAATTTTGCCATTTCCCTTTCCCTGTTCAGCAACTTTTCCCAGGAGCTCGTGCTGCTCCTTTGTCTTTGGGCTGTGTGCAAACCACCCAGGTTTGTGTGTTCCTCTGTGTGCAGGGCAGTGATCCGTGCAAATGCTGGTATTCCAAAAGGAATTCTGAGGTTTCAGGTGCTCTCCTCTTTCCTTTTTCTTCTCCGCTGCCTACCAAACTCCCTTGTGCAGCAGTGGGTGGCAAGGTGAGTCACCTGCTGCTGGTGTGGCAGTGATGCTGCTGGCAGGGCTGCGTGTTGCTGATTGCTCCATTGTGGCGCTGAGCACTCCTGAGCAGGGGGTGCAGGCTCACAGCAGAGCCTGCATCTCATCCAGACCTCCCCAGGGGCACATCAGCCCTCCTTTGTTCCCTGGCTTTGATTTAAACCTCTCTGCCGTGCACTAAAGGTGCAGCAGGAACAATAACTCGAGCGAATCAGCTCGTAAAGCTGAAGAGTATTGATCTGTGTCCTGTAGAATTAGAAATTACTGGCTCGGAGAACAGTTTGCTGCTCTGAGAATCCCTGCTTTGTCTTTGTGTGCAGTGTTAAAGTCTTGCCATGATAAACGACAGTTTCCTTCCACAGCTCCTGCAGGAGCTCACAGCCAGGTGGGGGTCGGTCCCTTCTCCCAGAGAACAAGGGATAGAGCAAGAGGAAATGGCCTCAGGTTGCACCAGGGGAGGTTTCTGTTGGATTTGGGGTAAGATTTCTTCACTGAAAGAGCATCCAGGCACTGGAACAGGCTGCCCAGGGCTGCGGTTGGATCATCCATCATTCCATCAAGCCCTGTGGATGTGGCACTTGGGGACAAGGCTCAGTGGTGAACGTGGCAGTGCTGCATTAACAGCTGGGTTCAATGACCTTGGAAGGGTTTTCCAGCTATTCTATGAGTCCTGTTGGTTTCTTGTCCCTAATCTCCATGTCTAGAAAAGCCAGACTATTCACTTCTACACTCTCTCAGTGAACAGTTCCCGTCACAAATTTCAGGTGTTGAGGAAGCTGTGCTGCCACTCGAGTGAGAGCTTTTGTGTCCCCTGTCACAGCTCCTGTGTTCCACTGGGGGTGAAAACCTGGGGGCTGGGCTTGGTTATATTATATTTACATAGGTTCTAAAAACACAGCATATTGTAATGAATGATAAAAAGCATCTTCAGATGCTCCAGAACAGTTTATTTTGATTATAAACTTGCTCTCTGAGAAGGCAACATTTCTTATTACATCACACAAATTAGGTATGTGGACTGTAAGGAAGCAGATTTCATTTAAAAAGAAAAAAAATCCTTTTTCTACTTCTAAGGGAAAATGTCTGCTTCATACAGAGTATTCCTCTGCAACAGGATCCTGCTTATAGGATACTACAATAAAATCCACATTTTCCATTTGGCAGCAATGAGTATGGGTCACTCTGGAAATCCCTGAAAGCTTTTTATTTTGCTAGTTTGAGGGGAATGAAAGCAAGTAAATGAAAAGATGAAGACCAAGTCTGCTGTAAAGCTTGTTACTGATTTGAAATGGTCATTTGGAGACAGTTGAAAATGGACTTACTTAAAAACCCCAAACAATCACCTTCTCCCCTGCTCATCCAAAAATTGGCCATTTTGTTCACTTATGAGTGAAGCTCAGTCCCAAGCAGGAGAGTAAGAAGTGAGAGTGGAGTGTAGCAAGACAAAATGTCCACACTTAGGCTAAACATGTAAGTATCTAAAATGGGAGCAGAGAAATTTTAAATGAAATTAATGCATCCTTGCTTTGAAATGTGGGCCATGCTGTTATGTGTGACTCTGGTGGGAAATCTGATATATTCCTTTGGCCTGTGGAAAATAGGACTGGTGAAGAAATATGTCTTTGTGTCAGAATACCTGGGTCCTTGTTAACCCTTTTACTCCTTAAATTCATGTTGGAGATTTATCTGGAGACAAGGGCCATGTGTCCTCAGTGGGAAATAACCAAACTGTCTGACAGAAATGTTTTGAGTCCAATGGTTGTATGGACTATGATTAGCTTGGTCCCCAATGGATGGAAAACTTTATGGCCTTTTATATGCTGGAAATAAATCCAGCCTGTTTCATAAGTGTATATTTAATGTGCCACTATAAATGTATCAAATAGTAAATATAATGTGCTATTCACCTGAGAAATATTTGGGGGAATATGTTCTTTGGAGCCCTTGGCACTTAACACAATATAGGAGGTTCTGTTTGGGAGTGAGATTTACTGCTAAGGGAACAAGTAATTATGAAAGTCTGCTAAAATTGAAAATATTAAAAATTTTGCTTTTTTTTTGCCATGGCAATTTGTACTTATGGTTTTCCCTTAAACAACTTGAGCAGTTTTGTGCTTTTCTGTTGGTGGTTTGGTTTTTTTTTAAAGTTGTACCCCAAACCCAACAGAGATGCTGCCAGGAGACCCAATTGGGCTCTTCCAGTGCCTGAAGGAGCCCACAAGGAAGATGGAGAGAGACTTTTCACAAGGGACAGAACACAGGGAATGGCTCCCACTGCCAGAGGGCAGGGATGGATGGGATATTGGGCAGGAATTCTTCCCTGTGAGGGTGGGCAGGCCCTGGCACAGGGTGCCCTGGGTCCCTGGCAGTGCCCAAGGCCAGTCTGGGCAGGACTTGGAGCAACCTGGAATAGTGGAGGACGTCCCTGCCCATGGCAGGGGTGGGACTTGTTGGAACTTGGTGATTTTTAAGGTCCTTTCCAACCCAACCCTTTGTATGATTCCATCCTGCTGCTTGTCTGAACTTTCTGAGGACAGACCATGGCTGGTGAGTGCTGCTCTGGCCTGGCTGTGGCAGCAGAACCCACTGTCGCAGACATCTTTTATGGAAAATCCTTTCTTTAGGAATTTTTCCTCCTGAGAAGCTGAGAGACCTCAGAAACAAAATGTAAACAATGATTATCTGCTGCTGTGGAATGCAACAGGTGCATCTGGGATTGGTTGTTTCTAATTTATGGCAAATCACAGCTGGCTCGGACAGAGAGTCTGAGCCACAAACCTTTATCATTCTTTCCTATTCTATTCTTAGCCAGCCTTCTGATGAAATCCTTTCTTCTATTCTCTTAGTGTAGTTTTAATGTAATATATATCATAAAATAATAAATCAGCCTTCTGAAACATGGAGTCAGATCCTCGTCTCTTCCTTCATCCTGAGACCCCTATGAGCACCGTCACAGACCCACCCGCAGCATCCTGCTCTTTTCTTTTGTGAGACTGCTCCCAGCCAAGGATGATGCACAGAGATATTTCCCAGCTCCCAGATGGAAATGAGAGCAGAGTTAAGAGAGGAGTAAATGACTTTTGGTGGAAGGGAAGGGCTGTGCTGGCTTTTCAGCCACAGCTTGCAGTGGTGTCACACTGCCTGGAAAAGCAGCTCTTTGGGGGCTCTTTGCAGCCCTATTAGAGGCTGCAGAAATGGCTTTTCTGGGAGTGCTGCAGGTGTCTGAGGAGTCATCTTCAGTTCAGGCAGTAAATCAAAACCAAACCTTGCTTGTGTTGCACATTCCTGGGATTAGAGGTACCTGGGAGGGAGTGGGGCTTTTCCCAGGGCTCATTAACTGCAGGAATGGTGACAGCAGTGGGGAAATTGTTGTCTGGAGGGATCCATGTGGGGAAACCTGGGATAATAATGATGCCATTACTTATAAATAATAGGTAATGCCCACTCATACCAACACAAGCAGCATGTGCAGGGGTTTAGGCTGAGTTTTGGTGGCAGCTCTTGGTTCCAGTTTATTTCACTTGCTGCCTGATGCATTCCTACCTTTGCCTGCAGTTGCTGAAAAATAGTTCTGATGGTTTGCCAGCTTGTATTTGTTGTCTCATTTCTCCATGTTGTGAAGACTAATAATGAAGTTTTATCTTGGTTTGCAGCCTCTTTAATTTGGTATGTGGGTGCTTGTTGTGTAAAGTTAAATATTTGCCATCAAGTGGAATTTGCAGTAATCTTAAAGCATTTTCATCATTTAATCATCACTGATAAATTTCTCTGAGCACCCTGTGTAAGCCTTTCTGAGATTCTGTGAATGCTGAAGCCTCTGAGGATCTGGATGTTGATGGTCTCAAACGAGGGCCAAAAATCCCTCAAAAATGTAATATGTCCCCTACAATTCTTTATATCACATCTCACAATGTGATATATCTACATTTATTCTGTGAATGACACATTTTACCAAAAAAGGTTATTCAAGGCCTCCAAATCACTTTATGAGTAGCATTTTTGCATGTATTTGCATTTAATATCTCTAATCTCTGGTACAACAGAAATCATGTTACATTTGCTGTAGTTGATGGCAGGGGTTTTATTCCCTTGGATCTCTCTTCCATTTTTCTCTTGTCAACATGCATACTTTATCAGAACAAGAAGACAAATATATTACAGAGTTGGAACATTTTAAACAGGAACATTTTATGCCTGTATTTCCTCAAGCACTTGTTCATGTGGTTGGAAATTATCTTGAACAATGGTTTATTTTATTTTGCTGTGGGTTTTCTCTGCACTAGAAAGTTTTCTAAACCCAGAAAATCTCAATCCATAGTAAAAATTCAAGTCTCTTTCTTCTCCATAATAAAACCAACTTTTCTAATTAAAACCAAGATGTTTTAAAAACCAAGATGTTTTACAGAGGTAAAAAAGGCCTTGTCACAGGAAATTTAAGCTGAAATGTCTTTTAATGGTTGTGAAAATAGTGGTGACTGATTACGAAAGTCTGCTAAGATTGAAAATATTACAAATTTTTGTAGCTTTTTGCCATGGCAATATGTACTTGTGGTTTTCTCTTAAACAACTTGGGCAGTTTTGTGCTTTCTGTTTGTGGTTTTGGTTTTTTTGGGGGGTGTGTGTGTGTTTTCCCCTAATCTATAATAAGGGAACTTTTCTTTTAAACTGATGCATTTTACAGAGATAAAACCCCCTTGTCAGAGGATATTTAAGCTGAAATACATCCTAATGGTTGTGAAAATAGTGGTGCCTGGTGGGTATCTTGAGATAAGGTGGTTTTTGGGAAACTCTAAGGTAGAATAATCATCTTTTGTGCGACTACACTAAGGAATAAAGTTGTTTTTTCCCCGTTTCCTCTTTTTTAGTATAGTGTGAAAAAAGCCAATCACTTGTTTTTAAAATTTTAAAAGTTTAATTGTAATAAAATGGTTATGAAATAGTAATATAATAAGAGTAATAAACATTTGGACAATTAGGATTTAGGACAATATGAGACAATAAAAACAAAGAGTTATGGACAGTCTGGGTACATTTTTCTGGGCAGCACAAGCCTGAAAAAGGACCCACATTAACAGAGGATTAACCCTTAAAAACAATAACCTGTTGCATATTCATACATCTCATACATGATGCATAAATTCCATTTAAACACAGGATTCTGTCTGGTCAGTGCCAACTTCTTCCTCTTAATCCAAATTGGTGTCTTCAGGGCTGAGTGAGGCGGGAAGAAGTTCATTTCTTCTGATAATGGGGCAATAAATTCTTTTCTCTGAAAGATTCAGGTGTCCTGTGGCTGCTACATCAGTGCAAGTCCTTTCTTCAAAAAAAGTATCCTACATAGCATAGTTTCTATTTTAGCATTCTGTTATAACCTAAAACTATATTTAACACACTGCTTAAGAAAATTAATACAGCATAACTTTCTAACAGAACACATATAATATTCATTTTAATATTTGCAAAAAGCCAATCATAAAATAATAATTTTTTACATACACCAAACCCCCACCAGAGGGAAAGCAGCACAGTTGTCCTACTTTGGGCTGCTGGGACACGTTGGGAACACCTCCAGAGAGAGCAGGATGTGCTTTGGGGGCAGCCAGGGAGGAGCTGGAGTGGGATGGAAGGAGCTGCAGCCACCCTGCTCCTGCATCCTGGGCTCAGGGGGCAGCTCCAGGGGTGTCAGAACCCAGGACATCCCTCTGGCTGTCCTGGATGCCTTGAGCCCCTGCCAGGGGGCTGAGAGACCCTGGCACAGAGCCCAAGACCCCTGTACCTTGATTTTGACCCATGGAAAAAATGACCAACCTTATATGAAGAATTAAAAGCCACGAGAGTTTAAGTAGAATGATAGTTAATTTGTCACAAGGTGAAAAGTAGAATTTTAGAGTTTTTACAATAGGAACTTGGAGTCCCAAGATGGAGGAATTTGGGTGTGCCTTGTCCTTCTTTCTCCCTCTTCCTAGCCTCCATCTTCTGGGTGATAGCGGCACTTTTGGATTAGTTTAGAGTAGAAGCACACTGTCTAACGGAAGTGATTGTAAATAATTTACATGTAGTTTTTAATATAAAAACCCAACACCACCCTGAAGGCAGGCTGTGTGCCACAGAACAGACCTCAGCAGGTCAGGGAAAAAATGGTATAGATAACAGAAAATAAACAACCTTGAAAACCACACCAGAAGAATCCTGACTCCTCCTTCAGCTGCCGAGCTGAGAAAAGAAACTCTGACACATCTCGGGGTCACCCTGACCACAAAGAGACAGGGGCAGCTGCTGGGTGCCCAGAGGGGATCCTGCAGTGCCACCAGAGACGTCACCTGGGCCTGGCCGGGAGAGCCTGGCTTGGCCAGGCAGAGCTTTTCTGGAGCTGTGTGTGGGTGGCTTCCTGCTGGAGCCTGCAGAGCTGTCACTGCTGCCTTTGTGTGACAGTGGGGTGGGGGAAAGCTGTGCAGGAGAAGGCTCAGGAGCTAAGGAATGGTTTAAAATACTTCTTCACACTGTGCTGAAAGAGCCCTGCTCTGCCTTTAGACAGGTTCTGGTCACCTGCTCTGTAAATTCCTTGGTGTGCTCCAGGGAATTCTTTTAGGAGATACTTCGACACAACTCAAAATCCCAGTAAAAACTCAATATTTTTTCCAAACAGCCCTTGTAAGCATTTTTTCATAGGTCCATCCACTGAAGGTCAAAGGAATAGTTTAGGAATGGAGTCACCTGTCAACCCCATGGAAGTTTTTTCACTGGCACCTCATTATATTTAAATGTATTGAATTTGAAAAAATGTCCTAATTGCTTTTGGATCAAAAGAATTCACCTTGAACCACTTCTGGATGTGCCATGGAAATAATTTCAGCATGTTATTTAATCAGAGAAGATTTAAATTGACCTTTTTTTTTATTGTGGAACTAACTGGACTATCCTGGCAATATACCTTGCAAGAGTTCAAGTTGTAACGTGTGTAATTGATAACAATTTGTAATGAATAATTAATGTGTGTGCTTACTAGAAATGATGGGCAAACCAGCCATGACAACTACATTGAAGTTAGTTTGGGAAAATGTTGGAAAGCATCTTTGCATAAATCACCTTGCCTGGCAGTGCTGTCCCTGTACCTTGCTGATGCTTTGGAAGACCTCAATAGAGAAAATGAATGAATTTGCAGATAGACCTTTGTCAGAAAAGCAGTTTAACCACAGCTGTGTGACCAGGGAGGTGTTAAACCCTCTTCAGATCCAGGTTGTTTGGATGCACTTGTACCACCCCTGCAGGAAGGGATATGGATAAAATAAAAAGCAGAAGTGTTAAAGCTTTGGGGAAATGCTGGGAATGCTGCTCAAACTCTGAATTCCCAGTGAGGTGCTCATGGTGGGGACCTGGCAAACTGCTGCAATCTGTGGTTTTATGGCTCTTTTCCTGTGAGAGGCTGTTCAGCTGAGCTGCAGGGCAGCCCTTGGCAGCCCTTGCCCGTGGATGTGCCCTTTCCACTGCAGGATGCACACTCTGCTGCCCAGCAAAACGAGATGGGAGCACACCCAGAGCCTTTTTATTCCTGGGCTTGGCTCAGAGCAAGCACACAGCTGTCTCTGGTGCTTCAGGGAGATTTTCTCTTGAATGAAGTGATTTTCCTGTGTGCATCACCTGAGAGTGAAGGAGCAGAAAGAAGCACAAAAAATTCCTGTTGTTTTTTAACACCTGGAAAAGCAGCAGCAGAACCCCAAGTCCCTGCTGGCACAGTGGATGGCTGTGTGAGCTGAAACCTCTCTCTCTGCATTTCTGAGAAGGTTCACAGCCTCACTGCACACTCCGGGCTTAATTTAAGGCTGATTCATCTTTCTTACACCAAGCCTTGCAGCTCTGCAAGCTTTTGACATGTGGCCAAGTTCAGCACCTAAGCTCACACTGAACTGTGGTGTTAAAGTCAGTGCAGTCCTTTTTACGAGAAGAATGCTGCAGGAATTTTCCTTCCTGTGCACACGGCAGCATTCCTTTGTTGCAGTGTCGTAAATGTATTTACAGTGAACTGTAGCTAACCAAATTTTCAATACATAATTTGGTTTTTCCTTGGGAGGGGACATGAGTGATGTATTGCTCAGCAAATCTTTGATCAGCATCATTCAGGGAGGGTAACTTCTTTCCCCCTCATTAATTCTCTCTTAAACGTGGATTTTAATGAAAAACGTTGAGAAATGCTTTTGGCTTTTTTTTTTAATTTTGCCTTCAGTGGGTCATTTATATTCTGCACAGACTAGAATAGGGCTGTGGGGGGAGCACTTAAATAGGGAGAAGGTATTTGTCATCTGTCACACTCTGAAATTAAACTTTTGATATCGAGTTATTGCCTTAGAAATAACTTCAAAAAATTTACATGCAGAGAAAAGTACATGGTGGGGGAAGCTGTTGAACCAGTTATTGCATAACACTGTGTTAAATCCTCTGTCACCGAGCAGCCTTTAAAAATATTTCTTCATGAATAAATTAAAAAAATACATTCATACAATGCACATTTCTATGACCACTTACATGGATTTTTTTTTAACAAAATCACAGAGAGGAGGTTGAGATTTCCAGAGCTGCTGCAGAGATTTCTAATTAGAAATTGATATCAAGTTTTGTTCGGTGCTTTGAAAATTCTTGCAGTGCATTTGCATATATTAGGGAGAGAATGGGGCCATGTTCATTAGAAACTTGAGGAATTAAAGCTCAGCAATACCAGTTGCATGTGGTGGGAGAAGTATTTGCTATTTCATAATGGCTACAGTGGAAAGAGTATTTGGACTCTGGTGTGATTCTTCTGCTCTTTGGGAAGATGTTGAAGGGTTATAAATGAGTTGAAACAGCTTCTCCACAGGGCTGGGATAATGGAACTGTTCCTGGCTGCTGAGTCTAAGGCCACTGAGGGAGAATGATGGAGTCCTCCTTCCCAGAGCCAGTTTCATTCCAAAATGCTGCCCAAAAGCAGATACCTGTTGGTGCCTCTGCTCACTACACCTGCCATTCACTGGGACAAGTGAGCAACTTGTATTTTGGGCCAAATCAAGCTCTTTGTTTTGGGTTTGCTCATCCCCCAGGAGGAGCCTCTGCCTTGGAGGCACTGCTGTTCCTAAAGCAGGGCACACAAATCCCATTTCCTGGGGCTCTGCAGGGACAGCAGTGAGGGATCGCTGCTGGGAATGCTGGAAAAGCATCACTGTGTTAGCTCTTGACTCCTGCTTTCAGATCTAGGAAAAGATGTGGTTTTTCCTAATAACCCCCCCTGTTTTTTAAACATGATTTATGTTTTCTCAGATTTTATAAGATGATTTGGTTTTGAATCAGTTTTTATGTGGTGTTTATTGTACAGCCTTAAAGTGTCCAAAAGTGTTATTGGATCCCTGAACTGATCTCTGGGAGAAAACATTCACACATATTGAATACAGCTGTAAAGCTCTGTAACATCACAGACTTATTATCTGAGGATTCTTCTGGCCCAGGTAATCTCCTAGAATCAGAAAGCCAAATTATTAAAGGAATTGGCAATAACTGCAGTTTATGAAGAGCTGGTAAATACAAACCGTGAAAGAGTTTGCAGATAAGCTGGGTCATAATTGTATCACGGTCTTTGATAGTCAAGTTCTGCTACAAATCCAGCCCCATTTGTTAGAAATAAAGGGAATATTTAGAAAATATATGTCTAATATGACTGAGGGAAAGCTATTACTGTGCCTTTTGAGCTACTGCATTTTCTTATAACCAAAACAATTTCAGAAGAACAGAAGTCCCATCTCCTGGGATATGAGCAGTGTGCAGGCAAATGAAGGCTGGACATCACCCAGAGTCCTTTGAAATGCACAGCTTTGATTCCAGCACTTAAAATCTTAAATCCATGTTTCAGTGTTTATTTTGAAGCTGAATACCTCTGGGGAACAAAATGTTTATTGTCTGATAGACCCTTGCATGTTTTTTTGTTTTTTTTTTTTCTGTTATAAATCTATAATAGTTGGCCTTAGGATAAAATAGATTCACCAGCACATCTTAAGCCACTAACCATACCAAAAACAGTGCAGATCAACATCTAAATCACACTGTACCTAAAGAAATTTGAATCAAATTTGTCTGGATCTATTGTATGATTTTGGTAGAGCTGCTCATTCTTGTATTTTATGTTAAATTAACATACAGAATAGTCACTGTATGAAATCCTTGAGGACTGAAGTCACTGAAGTTTCTTAGGTGATGAGTACCTTTTTTTATCATCCAAACTCTGCACCTCTATAATAGACAAGGTAAAGAAATATAAAAAGAGGGGAAACCCACCCAACAGAAAACCCCAAACCAAAACCCAATCCCAAATTGTTTTCACCCCTTTCCTCCATCAGAGTAAGATTTCATTGACCAAAGCTCTCCAGAGAAAGTCCCCAGCACACTGTGATGTGTCAGTCAGGACTGCTGTGTGATGCAGGCACTGCTGGGACATTGCACAGGACATTTTTATCTGCAGCTCTGCTGCTCCCTCGTTCCCACCAGCCCAGGCCATTGGGGAGGGAGGGCATCAGTCACCTCAGTCTGCAAACAGAACACATGGGATGGTTTTAAATTACCATCCAGAACTTCCATCACCAAGCAGAAAAGCTGTGTTGTCTGTTTGGTGCCTACAACCCTCTTCTAGCTCAAGGTGCCTGGGATGTCACTTTTATTTTAATGTTAGCAAGTTTGATAAAAGGTTTGCGTGTTCCAAAATCTGAGTGCTGTGGGGCAGTGTTTTCAGCTCCCATTTGCAGTGAGGACTTGGCTGAGGGTCAGAAGAACCCTTCAGAAGAACATCTTTTGGTAGAGCAAGGGAAGCCATCCCTTGCTGATTTTCAGCTTTCCACCTGTTGGGAGCTGACAGTGGATGTGGCACAGCCCCTGAGAGGCTTTGCTGCCTGCCTGTCTGACAGAAAGAGCTGCCACAGTGGCTGTCAGGTTTGTTTTGTTGTGCTGTAATTACAGCTTCTGAGGTCCTGGGGAACTATGGGGGAATGAGATGCATTTCACACTGGGAGCTAAACTTGGAATAATGCTGCCCTTATGAAAGGTGGGAGCAGTTGAAGGTGTGGCAGAGGTGTGTGCCGCTATTGCAGGGGGGTTTAGGGGAAGACAAAGCCCTCAAAATGACCATTTAATTTAAAATCAATGATTTCTCCTCCTTCCATGCATCATTTGTGATGCATTTTCCAAGTATCACTGTGGTTTCTCTCTGTCCTGTCTCTGGCTTTCAGCCCTTGTGACTTCATTTCTCCACCAGCTTGAATTGCAGCTGGACAGTTCATGATGGGCTTTTTTTGCTAATGCCACAGTCATTCCATCCTCAGACATGGGTAAACTTTGTCCTGGGAAGCCAGGGCCAAGTGGAGCAGGGCTTTGAGGTCTCTTGCACTGCACAGGATGGAAGCATGGCCAGCAGGACACTTTTCCTCCTGCAGGTGTCCTAACACGGCTGACTTCTATTTATCCCCACTTCACCCAAAGCTTTGCCACCTTTTATATTTACAAAAGTGCTATGCTTGATTCAAAATCTCCATCCATGCTCATTTTAATAAATTCAATTTGTTTTGTTTTTATCTTAAGAAATGGTGCTGTACAGCAGCGGCATTTGAGGACATTTAGAAAATAGAAAGAAATTCAGTGGTGGAGCAGTGAACATGTTTCTGGAATTTGTTGTAAATTGAAAAGCACAGCAAAACTGACCAGGCTACAGTTTTAATTTTGGCTTTGTTCAGTGTCATTCCAAATACATTATGCTCACTAAAATTTAACAAAATCATACAGAACTTATGGTAATCATTCTCAGTATTTACATAAATGTGTGTTGACAAATTACGTATTTTTCAGCTGAACCCTCATGAATTTGTGCACCAGGATAAGGATCTCTCATTCCATCCTTTTCAAATCCCACCTTAGGTATCTTTTGTGAGCAGAATAGTTTGCGTTGGAAGGGACCTTTAAGTTCCATCCAGTTCCAGCCCCTTCCATGGGCAGGGACACCTTTGTCCACTGGCTGAAAAGGTGCAAATCAAATAAAGGAAATAATGGAAAATCTTAACTATCCAACTGCAAGGGTGCACATACTGAGTAGTGGAAAATCCTGCAAGTGGAAAAGCTCTTTTTAGGTGTTGGAATAATTGTACGTTGCTCAAAACACGCCTAGAACAGTTTAAACAGTTATTAAAGAGTGTTGCCAGATTTTATCACTGCAGTCATGCATATAGATCAGTGATCCCTGAGCAGCACTGTGAAATGTGTGAATGAGGTGCACTTGCTAAAAATAACCCTACTGAGTGCTGCTCCTAATTGCCACAGAATCCTGGGGAAATGATCCCATTTCAGCAGCACAGAATTGACTTAAAATGTTTGACTGCAGCATGACACGTGGGTTCTCCAGAGATGATAAAATATTTGCTAGACCTTGGTCATCAGCAGTTAAAAAATGAAGCAAACAATCACCATCAGATTCTACTTGGAGCTGTTGTAGTTCTGTTCTTGTCTCACTTTGGGTTCTGGTTGTGCGAAAACACCTGGCAGGGCTGCAGCTCTGGGCTGGGAGAGGCTGGAACTGCTCTGCCTTACCTTGTAAGCCAGATATAAAGAAAAGTATCTGTCCAGCAGCCCCAAATATAAAGAAAAGTATCTGTGAATTTGTTTTTAAAGTAAATAAAAAGTTTTCAGGATGTTTGGCATCTGCTGAGCATCTCAAAGCTGACTGATAGACAGAGAAATGATCCTTTTGTTTCCCTCCCCTTTTAGAAGTTTCTTTTAATACTTAATCAAATTTCCCCCATGCCCTTTTACCCCAAAGAGAATCTATTTTCCTTTTCCCAAGAAATGGGTTTGTTGATGAGGAGCCCACCATTGCCTCCTATGTGACTCTTCCAGATTTCTGAATGTTGGAGAAATGGGAACTCATCTATTTTGTTATAATTTTGTTACATATTTTTATTGTAATTCCATCTTCACTTTGGGAAGGTGAAACCTTTCCCTCATCAGAGCCAGTCTTAAAAATCACTAAGATTCTTTTCTTTCTAGCAAATTCTTTGATTATCCATTTCTTTATGGTTATTCATATTTTTAGGCAGCTGCAGCAAATGACTGATTTGCAGGCACACTGAATTTCTGCTCCAGCAAGGGTTTAAGCTATTTAGGGAAATGAATGAAGCACAAAGGTTTTTATTTAACTATAAATTTTGTATGACTTTAATTTTTTTTCATGAGTGACTGGCTTTCTTACATCAAACTCCTTCACAGGGAATTTTACAGCAATAGGCAGTACCTTTGACAACTATAATTTTCTAAAACTCTGGGAAAGCCAGATGAAAGAATAAATAAATATTGATCTGGCTGGGGTTTAAGTAATCCCTGATTAAAGTAAAAATGCATTTTAAAATTAGCATTGATTACTCCTGGACTCCGGTTTTGTTGTCCTTCCCAGGCTGAAAATGTTGAGTCTTTACAGAGTTGAGAAATATATTGAGAATACCAATGAGACATTTATTTTAATTTATCACCCCAGTGTTTGAGGACTTTTATGTTATCCTCTGAATTTATACACAAAATCAATCTAACAGAAGTGGGACAACTTTACTGCTGAGGCAAAGGGAGGCAGGAGGTTTAAGGACACACCTGTGCTGCTGGGCACAAACAGTTTTTACAACTCAGGCCTCCAAGGGTAGGTGTTGGAACTGGATTTAGTCAGGACAGAGCCGAGTGTTCCCATCCCTGCCTGCTCCAGTCCTGCTGGCAGTCCCCTTCTCACTCATTTAATCAACTTTGTACCATTTCCATCCCCTCTGGCAGGGATGTTCTGACTTGCTGTACTCCAAAGCCTTTGGGCATTTGG
Source organism: Emberiza elegans (assembly GCA_024865655.1). Lineage (NCBI taxonomy): Eukaryota > Metazoa > Chordata > Aves > Passeriformes > Fringillidae > Emberiza > Emberiza elegans. Next base: position 1,713,459 of record JALJVW010000207.1, on the reverse strand, counting down.
GTATTTCCGCCTGCTGTGTCTCCTTGTTTGCTGTTTGATTCCTGGAGTCACCTGCTGATTTTTGGGACTGGCATGTAGTAGAGGGATTGCATTGCCAGCTTCTGGATGAGATGGACTTGCTGTTTGCTCAGCTCCAGCATTGGGTGTGCAATTCAGAGTGAGAGAGCTCTGGTTTTTAGCTGTTTTCATGTATTCCCACAATGGGGAATCTCTGGGATAAATGTGCTAAAGAGATGTTGGTAGCCCAGGTGGTGGAACAAGATGTTTGGCTTGGAACTCCTGCAAGCACTTCTGTCAGCTTAGGATGGCAGAGAGGTATTTTTATCACTTGTAGTGCTTACATGGCACTTCAATCAAGTGGGTTAGGCTTGGTTTGGTTTGTTTTTGGCCAGATTTCAATTTAATTCATGATGTATCACCTCCCTAAGTCAGCTTTGGCTCCCAGATAAGTCATGTTGTCCTTTTAATTTCTGGCCGAGCAGTTGCGCAGCGGAACCCAGAGACTCTGGGAATTCCTCTTTGGCTCTTTATAGCACGAGGTCCATCCTTGTGAAGTGCTTTGAGGGGTTAGGAGAGAAATTGCTGTTGAATCCCTGTGTCCTGAAGCTCTGGGAGGGCTGGCACTGCTGTGTTCCTGCATCAATGGGCTGGTTTAGGAGACATTCCCTGAGCAGTGTGAGGGGCTCTGCTGAACTGATTGCTTGGCAGGTTGTGTCTTGACAAATGTGCTGCACACAGGATCCTGTCTCTGCTGACGTGAAATCACCCCCAGAAGGGCTTGAAATAGAATCTTTGTTGAAAATTTCGTCCTGGCATTAGATTTGCGACACCTGTGAGTTTGTCCTGATGTAATTCTTGGAAGAAATGTTTGTTTTCATCTCCAACAGGAAGGGAGGAAAACTTGCATGTGCCCTGATTCATGCTTGTATTTATTTAGTAAACATTTTCCCCTCAAGATATTTGATTCTGAGAAAAATTGAAGTTACAATTTTGTCAAATACTTGTAGACCTGAATGCTATTACAAAATAATTACAAGTGGTAACAAGCATGATAGCTTTTGTGTGCATTGTTAGTTGGATTTTTCTGGAATTAGGCAATATTAAATGCTTCAGTTCTATTGGAAGGTGTGTAATATTTTAGTTTTTGAAGGTGTGTTAGACTTCATTTTTTTAAGAGTCACTTTTAAATTTTCTGTTATGGAATAACACAAAAGAGATGAGTTTGATTTTATTAATTGTGCAATAAACACATTTGGATTTAAATGAAACTGGCTGCTTTTCAATGATTGAACTGCCTTTCTCTTTGATTTTACATTCATTATACCCATAATAGTTTAAATTTCCAAAACATAAATTGTTTTTTTTTTTTGTTTTTATCAGGTCTTGCATGCTGTGACACAAAGATCTCCTTGCCTGGTGCGCTATGTTCATGGTGAGCCTGATCTCCTCCTGTTGTCCATGTTGTCATTCCAGGGATTATTATATCAAAGGGGTTTCATGTTATTTTAGCTACCAAGCATTTGAAGTCATCATAAACACATGGAAATGAGTTTAGTCTTTGTTTTTAGCTGACTTAGTGACAAATCTCCAGTTTTCTACAACATCCGGTGCAAAATGAGTTTTAAGAACCTTTGAAAGATGTGATAATGGCCTCCAAGTTCCAGTGGTCATGGTCAAAATTGCAGATAAGGCAGGATGGGGCCAATTTTGTAGGTTCAAGTAATCAGTGACATCAGAATTCCTGACAGGAATCAGAATTCCTGCAGATGTCTCCATGAGGAGATCAGCAAACAGCAACACAACAGGCACAGCCTGGGTCCAGTGAATCCCATTTTGTCCTGGTTCCAAACCCTCAGGCTCTTTAGCTATGCTAAGGAATTCTCTGTGGCTGCCAACTTTTTGGCACTTCTTAAAATAACTCTGTTTAAATATATTTCATAAACTCATTTTGTATAGGCAAAAGAAGCCCCTGTGCTGCTCCTCGGCAGCACACGTTCCTCCTCTTTCCCTTCTCCTCCAAATATTAGCAAATTGTGCCTTTTATAATGACATGAAAATAAACCAGCTTTTGGGATTAGGCCTCACATTTATGAAATTGTTTCCTACTGTGTTCTGCTTTCCTTTTTTTTTTTTTTTTTTTTTTTTGGGGTTAAGTAGCAAACACCTTCTGTGTTTCTGGGTTTACTGATACATATTTTAAAATGGATTATTTTCCGTCATGCTTTTAACTGGAAGTAGGTGATCCTCATGTGGTTCCAGTGTTCTTTTTTTCTTTTTTTCTCCATTTAAATTTTTTTTCCCCGCTATGTTCTCCCTTACATATGCCTCAGGATGTTTGAGCTGCTGGATGACCTGCACCTCTGAGAGCAGAAGTTAATAAACAGCTTTCCCTTGCTGATGGGATTAGGGATGGCAGAGGACTGGCTAGGGCTTTAAGGGACATGGATTTTTAGGATTTTTAATCTTCTTCCCCAATTCACCTCAGTTGAGTCCTCCCTTGGGATCTGCCTCATGAAGCTGTTGGGGTAATCAATGGCCATGTTCAGTCTCCTGGTGTTTCTGGGAGCCATCAGTGTGCTGTGGCTGCCTGGAGGGAGAGTTCCATCCTGGGACATCCACTGGGGTGGCAGGAACCACCCCCAGCTCCCAGGGCAATCCTTTCCCCAGGTGAGGGGCTCTGGGCAGCTTTGGGATCGTGGCAAGGACCAGCCCCTGCTCAGCTGTGCATCACTAATGTGGGAAATTTAGGGTTTTTGAATAGCTGACTTATGTGATTAAGCAGAAGCTGTTTATTGTTTACATTATGCACATATTTATAGATTTACAAAGTACTAAGTACATACTTTTTGATTGGTGCTTTTGTCTTTTTTACTCATTTTCTGCCTGCACTTCTCAGAGTAATGATTGGTTACAGTCCAGGTGTTTCACAGTCTTCTGTTATCAACTTCTTGTGGTCCTGGTATTCAGTTTCTCAGCCTCTTCTTCCTTAATTTAGTACAATTTATGTTCTAATAGCATTGATGAATTCTTGAGGCTTTGATAACAAACTTAGAAGCAGCCTGGCTGGTGCCCACTGTGGCCTAACCCTTGCAAATACACTGCAACTCATCACATTTAATTACTCAGTGCTCTGCAAAGGGAGATGATGCAAGAACAAAAGCTTAACATCTGTCAGGGCTTTTAATGCCAACATTTTCCTTTTTTTTTTTCTTTTTGGTGTAGTTTTCTATACTTTCCTGACATTCTAGTGGCTTTTCCATGTAATTCATGACTTTTTTCCCCACATTGTGCTGTCCATTGTGATATTTGGAGCAGCTCTGCAGGTGCTTGCTGGAGGTTTGGAAAGGCTGTGAGGATCCAGAACTGACTCTTAATTTAATTAATGTGGGAGCCCCAGAGAGACAGTTAATGGCTCCATCAATAACTTCCTCATACTCTCAGGTTTAAAATATTGGACCAATATTTTGAGGTAGGATAGACGTGTCCTTCATTTTGGGGTCCCCTGCAAGCCCTGCAGATGTTTTCTGAAGCACAACTTCTTCATTTTCCTTGCCACAATTATTGCAGAAGGCCCCAAGCTTGGCATTGCTTGGCTAAAATATTTTTTACAACAAATACAATAAACTATTGGCATCTCAAGGGCTTACAGTTAAATTTTACTGATGCAAATTGCTTTTGAGTCAGGCAAGTCTGACAGTGTTATTGTTTGTCTTTTAAAAATACATTTTATCAAGGCTAGCATGAACCCCCAGATGAATTGAACTAGAACTTTTTCTGATTTTGATGAAAAAAAACATTTTATCATGTTAAATCTCTCTGTAATGATGTTGAGAGGGAGAAAATTATGATTAAAACAGAGTATTAAAAATTCTGCCCACAAAATAATTTGTGAAAAGGAATTGCAAATCCAGTGGCAAGAAATCTTTATAGCCAGATAAAACTGCTTGGGGCTTCCTTTTGTTTCTAATTTATATTCACAATAATGAATGAGGATAAAGTAGCAATCAGATATATAAATTAAAACTATCAATGCAATTGGTTTTAAATCAGTTACCAGTCCATACTTCTGAAAATATTGCAGCCCAGGTTTTGTGATTGGATTCTATTGGCAGAGTGTGAAGAACTGGTGCAAATAGAAATGGCTTTTCAGGGAATCAAGGGTAAGCCACACATCTACACCATAAACACACAGTTAATCTTTTATTATCTGACATATATTCACTCTAGGTGATGCTGAACTTTTCAAAGTAGTTTTATCAGGTTAAGTTGGCACTTTCCTTGTGCAGTCCCTGGTTTCTTTGGGGATCCCATGGCTCCTAAATTGGAGCTGGCATTATCTTTTGTCTGCTTTAAATTGTTACTAGGTTTTTCTTGTAGAATGCAGTTTGTGTTGCTGAATGCAGAGGGAACAAAGCATTGCTGAGGCAGAGTGGTTCCTCTACTGCATATTCCCCTTGCTGTGCCCTTTCCTTGGCTTCTTGTGGCAGGATGGGGCTCAGAACTGACCTTTAGAGAAAGACTGAGTATAAATAAGAGTTGTTGAACTTCTGCAGAGATGGGCTTTGGATTGCAGGTGTTCATAATTAGATTAATTTACAGAGTAGATCAAGCCAATGAAGGAGGCATGGAAAACTGATGGAGGGCTTATCAAATTAGCTAAGTAGAGCAATTAATCAGACAGGCCTTAACTGTTTGGTTTCTATTTTTTGGTTACCAGCTGGAGCAGTTTGCTTCCAGCTTGCATTGCAGAAGACACTGAGTGCAAGGCTGTGCTTGGGGAGACCCTTCCCTCCCTGTGTCCTTGTCACCCCTGTGTCAGCAACGTGGCACCACTCAGGGATCCATTGGCATTCCCAAGGCACAGAGGGCCTCCTGTCAGCAAAATAATTATTAAAAAAGTGTTTAGCATTCTCTGTGAAAATACCAACAAAAAAGCACCAACAGTGGGCATGAGATTTTATCTAACCAGTAACTTGTCAGTGAAAGGGATCAATCAATCCTCAGGAACTTCTGGCTGCAGTATGGTAACAATGATCTTAAAGGTGTTTAAAAGCACCTTAGAATGATGATTCTAACAAGTTGTTTTTATTCTAATTGAGTTTACCCACTTTGGGGAACTTTATGCATATTGACACAAATTTTTTTGTTTTTCTGACTCCATTTGTAAATTATTTGGTATTTTTAGATGGACTTTTCCTGCCTTTCACTGCAGGAATATAAAGAGGGTTCCTTAAGATTATCCCAAGAGTACTTTTCCTCCTTCATTTCACAATAAACCTCTCTGGTAGCTGTCAGATTTGGCCCTGAGAAGTTTCCCTGAGGCCCCAGAACACTGACATGGAATAGGGGGCAGAGATCTCTCTCCAGACATGACCCTCCCACTTCCCTTTTCCTTCTATTCAAGAGGTCAAATAATTTCTTTTCCCACATTCACAATGGGTCCTAAAGCACGTCAGAAAATGGGGAAGAATGGAAATTAGCACTTCTTCCAAAACTGAAGAAAGATGATCTGATGAGAACAAGACCTTCCTTCAGATCTCCCTAAATGCTGAGCTGCCTCTTGTGTAAAGGTTAAATATAAGTTTAAGATCATTCCTTGTGCCTTCCTTTAAAAAATACCCAGTGAACATTCTGGCACATCAGCTTTGGGCATTTATATTTAGGAATCTTATCACCACTTAAAATGCTGCTGTAAAACTGGCTTCTCCTCTCTGTAAGTCCTCAGCCATTTTATCTTAAATATCCAGAAATGAAAATCTTAACCAGGGTTATCAACTTGAGTCAAGCTTTGAAATCCCTTTTAAACATTTTGAGTGATATTTTTCATGCCCTTAACACTGAATACTTCAAACCCCAAAATGTCTTGTGCTTAAGAGTTCTTTTGAAAACTGCAGAATCCTTGAACGGCTGAAGATTAAGAGGTTTTTTGGTGACTATTTCAGGATTTTTTTATAGATTGATCATCATGTTTGCCTTAGGAAGATAAAGGATAGATCTAAAGGCTGATGCCTGAGATGTGTAAGCTGCATTTTCTTTTATATCTCTGGAAAAGTAGTTTCTGATTTTTCTGATGAATTTCTGTCTCTTGCCTTGATTTTTGAATCACTGAGAATAAGATACAGCTTCTGTTTTAACCAATATGGGAAACTGCTAAAAAGCCTGTAAATAGGCGTAATTAACACCCACCTCCAACAGTTCCTTTTTCTGCTAATTTAAATACAGGATTTCTAGGTCTAAAAGCATGTGAAGATAGTTCAGACAACATATATGTGCTTTCAACGTGCCTGAATCCAATCAGTTCTTCCTTGGGAAGGCTGCAGGGCTGTGCTAAACGTGATCTAAATTGCTCTGGTAGTGATATAAAGCCAGGAACAATCTCGTGTGTTTATTTGGAGCCTGTGAAGCAGCCCAGATACCTGGATGTGACTGATAAATGGATCAATAGAGAGGGAGGAAGGACGGATGGGTTGTAAAGCTAAGCACTGCTCCTGAAGAGCTTGTTCTTGTTCAAAACCCTGAAGTGCAAACTCGAGGAAGGTATTTTGCTTTGTGGAGGCTTGAATTAGTTGGTTCTTTTATCAGTCTGCCAAACATTATCTGACTGTTTCTCTCCTAAAATACAGTCTTTGTGGGAAAATGTTTCTTGTGGTGCTGGTATTAAGGTTTAAACCCACTAATAAGATGTGATCTTAGTTAATAAACCATAAATACTGGTTTGCTGTAAGCTCTCTTTGTGCATTTCCAGTCTGGGGGGGCTCAGTTCACTGCCCCGCTCTGTGAAAAAGCAGCAGCAGCATTTCCCACTGCGAGCATGGAGCAGCTCCCCCAGCTCTGGGGCTGCACACATCAGGAGCCCTGGCAGCACAGCCGAACACCTGATGGGAAATGTCCCTGGGGAAGGAAGACACGAGCTCAGGAATGGCTGTTACGTGTTTGTGATGGTTTCACTCCTGTGGCATCAGCACTTGCAGCTCTGATCCACGGGAGCACCAAGCCCCGAGCTGCGCTGGGTGAGATCAGAGCAGAAGCGGCTCCCAGCAGGATTTTGGGAGGAGCAGAGCTCTCTGATGGAGCTGGGCTGTGCTGGTGCAGGTCTGGCCACAGGGGCTGGTGCCTCTTGCAGGTCAGAGAGGCTCTGTCAGCTGAGGAAGCTGCAATTATCTCCTCAGAATTCCTCCCTGTGGGGGCTCAGAGGGCTCTCCTGCCTGTGATCCAACACAAGGCTGCTTTGGACAACAGGCAGCTCTCAGCATGGCTGAGCGCTCTGGAACTATTGGATTTCTCCAATTCTTCCCCCTGGACATGTGAGGCAGCTCCCTGACTGCTATTCCACGGGGTGCTGTAGCTTTCTTTTTGATGCAGAAGGAGCCTGGTCATGAATTTGAAACTACTTCTGCCCTTTGAATTTTTTTTTTTCCCAATGATGTAATAAAATCTTTAAAATATCAGCTTGAAGAAAAGACTTGAGAGCCATAGGAATAGGGAGAGAAATAATTTTGTGCAATAATAATTACATTTATGATGTTCTTTTCATTTCATTGACTCTCTGTCTATGTTCCACTGGTGGCAATGTTCTTCTACCATTCCAAGCAGTAAAGCTGGAATAGGGGTGGTACATTAATGGCATTCAGGAGTTATTATCCTTCTGTCTCATTTCCCACAGCACAGAAGCCATTATTTGCAATTTTGTTTAATGCTTATAATGTAAGTTTGGCATAACTGTTTATTATCCCATGGTCTTGTACTTCTAAACTTGTTTTCACAATATTTGTGTATCATACAAAGGATGTATTTTGCTCAGGATGCTTAATCAAGGTCATTGTTGGTTTTGGTTTGGCAGCTGGGTTTTTTTCTTCTCCCTTATTTTTCTTTGAGAACCTTGATGTGCTGTAGTCAGTAAAAAGAAGGTAGAATAAAATCCCCTCTTTTAATGGTCTGAGTGAGGTTCATGGTATGAATATATCTATTTTAAGTTTTTTTTCAAACTTACTGTTTTCTGTCAAGTAAGAATGCCTTTACATTTGCCTCAACACTGCATCAATATTTCCAGCAAAATAATTCTTTTCCTCAAATTTCCTATTTAATAAAATAAAGCCTCTTTGAACTCCACAGACCTCACCATCTGTTACTCAATTTTCACTCCATAAAATTTTGCTGACATCTGTTTAATCAAATATATTTTTATAGTCATGGAGAAATTTAGTTCGAACTTGGTACTATCCTGTTTCTATATGCCAAACAGAAAATATGAAAATAATGAACAGAACTTTTGGGAGAGGAGAGGGAAACATTAAAGTGGAGTCTGTAACTACTTAGGGCACCTTTCAGACCTGGAAGTCACATTCCTGATGGTCCTGAGGGTCTCCTCAGGCTGTGGAGCTCAGGTTCTCTTTCTCCAGCCTTCCCTCAGCTCCTGCTTTCTCCAACATTCCCTCAGCTCCTGCTTTCTCCAGCCTTCCCTCAGCTCCTGCTTTCTCCAGCCTTCCCTCAGCTCCTGCTTTCTCCAACCTTCCCTCAGCTCCTGCTTTCTCAATGTTCCCTCAGCTCCTGCTTTCTCAACATTCCCTTAGCTTCCCTCAGCCTCCTCAGCTCCTTTCTCCGTTCCCCAGCTCCTCTCTCCAACATTCCCTCAGCTCCTGCTTTCTCCAATGTTCTCAGCTCCTCCTTTCTCCAGGGTTCCCAGCCCTGCTTTCCCTCAGCTCCTGCTTTCTCCAGTGTTCCCTCAGCTCCTGCTCTCTCCAACCTTCCCTCAGCCCCTGCTTTCTCCAACCTTCCCTCAGCTCCTGTTCTCTCCAGCTTGGCCAAACCTGGCTGTTCCCCATGGCAGAGTTTCGGAGCAGCTGCTGGGCATGGGTTTGGAAAAGCAGGACTGAGCAGACCAGGTTTTACCAGCCTGCCTTCATTCCGTGCCCATCCTTGTGCTTCTGTCCTTTTCCCCCCATGCCAGGGAGGTCACTGCCTGCCCCAGGAGCTGTTGGGGCTCCTCTCCTGGGCAGGCAGGACACCCTGTGGGAGTTACACGGGGAGGGGGGCAGATGCTCCTCTTGGATCCATCCCCGTGGGTTCTCCAGGGGTTGTGCTCCCTGGATTCATGTTTTCCCATCAAATATTGTCATGCTGGCGTTTGTGGGTGCTGCCACCACCTCTGCAAGGGATGAGGTGGCTGTTGTTAGGGAGCCCTTCCTTTCAGGCTGGTTTTCCAAAGGAAATGAGGCACCTGCAGTTCCTGGCTGTCGATCTGTTGGTTTGGTTTTCTGTCAGGTTTGATTAGGAGATTTCCATCAGGATTGTGCTTTGACAGACCCTTCCCATCTCCCATATGGCAGTCAAAACGAACATCTGTTTAAAACAATAATTTGTAACGTTTGATAACCAAATAGCAGTCTTTGTTCCTGTTGGTTATCACCACTTTTTGTCACTTCTCTTGGTTTGTTAAGGTACGATATGTTGTACCATGTATTCTGGATTTTGGAGAAGTTGCCGTTGTGGCTTTTCTCTTGTTTATTTTTTCTGTTGCTATTGGGGTTGGTGTTTAGACAACTTCCAGAATGATTGAGCTGTTTACTGCAGATTCATATTGTTTTGCTTGGAAACCAAATTGATATTTACAACTGAGTAATAAATTTAGAATATTGGTTTTTAATTGAATCTGCAGCAGAATATGCTGATTAACTTGAATGTAATGACGAAGAGCAATGCTCTTTGAATTTTTCATGGAAATCCCATTATCTGCACATGTAGTATTTATTAAATTGAAATTATCTCATATTTTAAAATAGTATTTTGTTCCCTTTCACAAAGAAGAAAGTCAAATTATTGTTGTTGATTTTACTGATTAGGTGGACAAAATCAATTGAGATGAAGCATGAGTATAATTTTGTAATACTTAGAGCCCTTCCCTAATTCATTATCCTCCAAGACACTATTTATCTACCTTGAAGTTTTCTTTATTCAGGATCATTTATTAAGGTATGCTTGAAAGAAAAACATCTGGAAGCATTCTTTGGTTTGTTTAAAACCTTCAGTTTATTTGGAAGAAAAACTTCTCAGCTGGTCTTTCCAAAGACTTGAGAGCAAAGCGAAAGCAAAGCCAAGATGCCAATGTTTATTTCTTTGTGGTTTTCTGACAGCAGATTACAAGGGGGGAGTTTGTTTTCTGGCCATTTTGCATATTGTTTATGGTAATGAACATGCTGTATAAGTTTAAACTCAAATTATAAGCAGAAGAGGTTTTGGCTGGATGTTAAAATTTAAACATGCTCTTTGTTTTGTGGCCGATAAAATTAGATTGCCCTCGTATTTGCTTATAATGAGATCAGCAGGCTAAAGAAAAGCAGCCTCTCTCTCAGCATGATCTATGCATGCTGCTCCTTCAGAAAGTATTAGCAGAGGGAACTGGATTGATTTTGGGTGCTGGTGTTGCTGTGAGGGTTTGGGAGGGAATGCAGACCCTGCAGTGCAGCAGTGCTTTTCAGCCTCAGATGGGTGCCTGAGTGTGGGATCACCTGGCAGCCCCACCCAGGCTCTGCTGTACATCAGGGACACAATTTTTAAAATTTTTTTCCCTTCAACTCTATCTTTTGCTGATATTTAGAACCAAACAAATTAAACTGAGCCACGACAGGAAAATCTGCTGGGCATCAGCTACAACCTCAGACTTCCCACTGACAACCAGAGGAATAGCATTTCCTGGGGTTTCACTCCTGTCCCCAGCATGGGCGCTTGGGAGGGTCCTGAAAAGTCTCCCCAGTGTCAGAATTTGTGGGTGCAGGAGTGATTCCTGAGGTGCAGCTGATCCCTCTCCCCTGAGCAGATTCCTGCTGCTGCTGGAGTCACCGAGGCAGAGCTGGGATGTGCTGCATTGCAGGTGCAGGAATTCGGGTCTGCTCTGCTCTGAGCCCAGCTCACCCCAATTCTCCCCTTGTTCTGCTCTACTCCACTTGCTCTACCTTCATTCCAGTTCTTCTATTCTGCTTGAAATCACAAAGAAATTTTGGAGTTAGATGTAACATGCTGATAACCTTATACCTGAGGCAGGAGAAAATGGAGTAAGAGTCACAAGGAAAGGAAAAGCAGCTGATTTGGGGATGGGTTTTTGGTTTTTCTTTCTTTTTTTTTTTTTTTTTTGGTTTTTTTTTTTTTCAGTTTGCCAATAAAAGAAGCTGTCCTGTAGAAACTTTTAGAGAGTCAGGTGACATGCAGTGGGACCAGATGTTTAATCTGTGTTCCATGGAGAAGCTCTTCAAGGTTATTTTAAGGCAAGGCTGCTGGTACAGAGGACTTTTTATGTGGTTTGAGGTGGTGATACATGGAATGTCACCAATTCTTGCATTTCCAAAATGCCAGCTGAGCAGCACAAGCAGATAAGGGAAAGCAGGATATTTCAATAATAAACACTTAGATTTATTTTAGGATAGTTTGAGGAAGATGGCAAACAAGCAGAAGGAACACCATGATCCAGCAATCCTGAGTGTAAAATCTTCTAGCTCAGAAAGATAAATTCCCATTTCCTTAAGAATACAGGCTATCACAATGAGAGCATAAGATATATGATGAATTAAAGCCTAATTAGAAATTAGAAATAAAGTGGGGGAATTAAATGGCCTATTACTAATGCTGCAAAAGTGCTTTTAGGATGCCCTGGGGATCAAGGCTTTAATGATGATTTGTTAGTGAATTGCTGAATTTAAGAAAAAACTTCAAGTTGCACTGGGAATCTCTTCCTGCCATTGCAGAATTTTCCTTGGAACAGTGCATTTTCAAAGTTTTTCTTTTCAGATATTCAAAACAAACATTTTAATAACAGTTTTTGTAATTTAACTCATTGTTCCTGCTTTTGATCTTGGCCAATTTTTAAACACGCTCTCTGCATTTTGTATTCATGTAACCCATTTGTTTATTAAAGCCCATTTTCCCTGATTTTTTCCTTAATTAAGAGCCTGTTTTTACACTTTGTGAGCTTGGGGTTAAAAATGTGTTACCATCTGCTTCCCATGGCATCCATGCAGTGAAGGGATGTAGTCAGTGCCACACAGTGATGCAAGAAGTAAATTACTGTGAGGAATTGTTTCCTGGGTGCTGCAGCCACTACAATTTCATTTTATTTTGCTTGTTGCTTTGCCACGACATCAGCAATCTCATTCTGGGCTTTGGTGGTAATTTGGCTTGAACTTCATTAGGCAGAGGGAAATGCCCCTGCACTGATGGAGAGATTCCACCTTGCTGAAATGGTGAAATGCTGACCCTGCGCTGCACAGATGTTTCTGTGACACAGCTGGGCCCAAAGGTGGCAGCCTGTGACTTCCTTAGGAGGCTCTTGGAATTGTTTTTTTTTTTGAGGAAAGCAATGGTAATACAGTGCCAAAACTGTTGGCTAAGAGAAATCTGTTTTGTTCTCCCCCCAAGTTTCAAAACAAAGCCAGGGTCTGGATTTCCACGCTCCATGGTTTGCCAGGTTCTGGAAGTGTCTTCAGATGGTGCCTCCAACATAAAAACTGTTGGAGCAAGTCCAGGGGAAGGCCAGGATGTTGATAAGGGTGTGGAGCACCTCCCCTCAGGAGTCAGGCTGGGAGAGCTGGGGCTGTTCTGCCCAGAGACACCTCCCAGCACTTCCCAGGGTCTGAAGGAGCTACAGGGAACCGGAGAGGGGCTCTCTGTCAGGAACTGGAATGACAGGACAGGGAGGAATGGGTACAGATTGAAAGAGGAGACATTTAGGTTCGCTATTAGGATGAAACTCTTCCCTCTGAGGCCCTGGCACAGGTGCCCAGAGCAGCTGTGGCTGCCCCTGGATCCCTGGCAGTGCCCAAGGCCAGGCTGGATGGGCCTTGGAGCAGCCTGGGACAGTGGAAGGTGTCCCTGCCATGGCAGGGGTGGCACTGGATGGCTTTGAGATCCCCTCCAACCCAAACCATTCCATGATTCCCAACAGCAAGAGGAGCTCTGAGCTTGGCTGTTTCTTCCTGATTCTCTGTTTGTTGTTAGAGGTTCCATGCTCAGGTGTTGGTGGGGGGAACTCCATAGGGTGATAATGCAATCTCCCCATGGAATAAATCAGGCATGGCTCTCTTGTGATGCACTGACTCTGGAGTATTAAAAAATTTGGAGAAGAAAATGTCATTTAGTACTGGTTTTACTCGAGTTAGCAGATTTCACCTCAAAATGGCACATTGACCCTGTTGCATTGGTGTTGTTGGGCTGTTTGAAGAACCAAATGAAAATCTAGGTAGCAGAACTGTCGAGAGAGAATAAGGAAGATAACAGAAGAGAATAAATTGAAAAAAATTGATGTCTTTGGACTTAATTTGGTCTATTTCTAAAATATAAAAGTTTGCAGCATGATCTCACATATTTTTTTGTTTAATTTTCCACCCCAACTTTGGCTGCAACTTTTTGTCAGATTGACACAAATCACAGGATAGTTTAAAATACAATAATTGTTTTCAGATGAGTTAAATTTTTTGGAAAGATATTTCCAATTTTTATGTTTCATGGCTGATTATAAAACTTTGTGTTAAAAGTGAAGTTTAAAATACATGCAAAAAATATTAAGTGTCCTTTTTCTTTCTAAAGTTAATCCAAGGTAAAATTAATGGAAGGTATTCACTTTACACTTAGGTGTGGAAGAGAATGGGAACAGTTTTATTTTTTTCTATAAGTAGTAACTTCATGGGATTATAATGTCATATTTCTTGATAATACATAAGTGCTTTTACTCCTACATGTACTTTCACACAATGTAAATTTAGTGAGTCACAGTCAAAGTACAAAGGCACTGGGAGTTTGAAAGATTATTTTGCTTTAAGCAGCAGAAACCATTATTTGGTATCAAGCCTCCAAACTTTTAAATCATCAAAGTTACAAAAGTCTTGCAGTAATTATAGTAAATACTGTGAATAAGCTACTCAGTTGATACCTAAATTTAGTTTATGCAGAGAATTAATAGACATTTTTGTTTTACATTTGTAGAATAATTTTAATTAGAAGCAATTAAGTAAAATTACATCACTCCAAAGCAAATTGCTGCTTTCCAAATTTCTTTAAATCTCCTTATATTCCATTAGTATGTGAAAGCTTACAGTAATTAAAGTTTGACTTGTTTATATTCTATAAGAAGAGCTAGAGAGGAGTTCAGGGAACCTTTCCACGGGGAAGCGTTTTACCAGATTGCAGAGTGCTCTGATTCCTCTTATTTGGAGCATTTTTGCTCCAAAGCATTTGGTACATCTCCACTCTGGGAGCCAGGAGAGAGAATTAAATGGACAACTGATGAAGCTCTTCTTCCAAATCTCTAATTATGCTTCTGGTGGTGGCATTGTCTCGATGTTTTATGTGCCTGATATTTCAGCTGGAGCAAATATCTGAACCCAAAAAAGGCTCCTCAAAATGTCTGCCCAGGAAAGGTTCCTGCTGAAATTTTTACAGCGTGGTTATAGCACGGCCTAGGTTATGTCCCACATTAAATTCCTCCCTTTTCCATTACCATTTTAGCAGCTTGCTTTTGCCATAAATTCTTGTAGGAAGAGCCCAGGGACAAAGCAGTCCCTCCAAAGCCTCTTCCTGTGCCTTGTGACTCAGGTCCTTAACGGGATGTCGGCGTTTTGTCCGTGCGCACGGACAGTGAACATAAAACAGGAGGTGGGATACTTGGAATTCACTTTTATGGCCTGAACCTGGGGAAAGAAATGAATTGGTTCTCCAAAAGCTGTGGAGAGGAGCAGGCAGCTCCTGCTGCCAGCAGTAATTACAGCTCAACCAGGTCCTTGCCAGTCACCCGGGGAAGGGAGCTGGCCCAAATGTGTTGGCCACCACTCTGAGGAGTGCAAGAAAATGTTGTTTTGGCACCTCTTGAACTGCATTTCCCTCTCCCTGAGGGGGATTGGCAAACCAGCTTGTACATAGCAGGCCTTGAGATGAGCAACAGCATTTAATGCATGCTTCAACTTCTTTTTTTGATAAGTTTTTAAGATTTTACAGACAAAAATTAGGTTTTCACACGAGGAAGTAGAGTGGATATTTTTGCCTCCGACGAGGGGGAGAGAATGATGCATCTGACTCCATCTTATCAGAAGGCTAATTAATTACTTTATTTTGCTATATTATTCTGTACTATATTACATTACATCTAAACTGAATCTGCCAAGCACTCAACTGCAAAGAACTGCCCAGAATCTCGTGGCTCTCAGCCAACAGTCCCAACAAACACACACACACACACTTGGCCCTGGTGGGCCAAGGAACCAAACACCATCGCTGTGGGTAAACAATCTCCATATTGCATTCTGCTTTAGCACAACCCAGGCACAGCAAATGAGATAAGAATTGTTTTTCCTTTCTCTGAGGTTCAGAGAATGTGAAACCAAAGAAATATTCTTGGGAAGAATTGTGCCTTGCTTTTCTCTATGGAATGTGGCGACAAGGAAGTTGGGTGTTTCTAATGGAATTATCACCACCTTCCTGTCTTCTCCATCCTGAGGCAACAGACAGAAGAAAATATGAGTTCTTTTCAAAATACTCTCTGCAGATGCCTGCATGGACCAGTAGTGGTGTTAAGATCCAAGTGCTGGGAGATCCAGCATGGAAAATGAATATTGCAAGTGTGATTGTAAATATCGTTAAGTTGGCTTTAAAATTATATTTTCAAAATAATTATTATGTTTTTTAAATTATATTTATTTATTAAACCACATTTTGGTTTATTTTATTAAACCACATTTATATGTGGTTTAATATTTTTTTCTTCTTTGTGATTATTGAATATGCAAAGCCAAGAAAGAAAAGGAGAAATAAAAGTAAGAAGAAAAAAAAATTAGGAATAAAAAAGTTGGCAGCTTTTTTATTGTGTAGAAAAAGGAACTTTGAGATATATTTCGAGAGAATTTAGATTTTTTTCATGCCTCCTTTTGCATTCCTGTAGTGGGTCATGGTACTCTTCTCGGAGCTGATCTATGTGATATTTTTAAAATTAGTGGCAGTAAATTGTCAGCTGTCAAGTTATCTTTAGTCTGTGACAGCTTTGGAAGTGTGGTCCTGAGGCCACCTTACTTTTCAGACAGGATGACCTGGGAGGAGAGTGTGTAAAATAATAGTAAATTAACACACACCTGGGCTTCCTTTTGCTTCTGTGTCTTTCTGAATTTTCCTTGGCTACTCTATTCCAGACCTAACTCATATATATACTTATATATATTTCATTTTATACTTATCCCCCCTTGTTTTGCCATGTAATATGCTGCAACCAACACAAAGGAATTTTGAATTATGAAAGCTGATGATGTCTTCTGGTATGCTCATCATCTCTCTATTTAAAGAGAATTTTCTGACTAGCTGAAAACATGGCATTTAGTTCTTGCTATGTTCAGGCTGTGACAGGTCCAACAGCTATTTTATTATAGTTTGGTTTTGAGGCTGGAAATTAAAATAAGTCAAATCCAGGTATGATAGCTGCTAGTAAATCTATTAAAGTATCTTTAAGGCAGTAGGCAGACATATATTCAAGTGCTATGGTCAATACAGGTATTTCTCCAGTGTAGAAATTGATTAAAAATGGGTGTTTATACATCATGTCCTAAAGAACATGCATTTTAAGAAGATCCAAGTGGGAATGGTGTTGCTACAGGGATACCAGTGTGGAAGTTTGCTGTGGTTGCTCTTTAGTCTGTCCTGGCCATGTGGAATGGGCACCCACCTTCCTGACAGAAAGGCAAATTTCCCAGTCCAGGAGCAGCAGCCAAATCTGCTGGATATTTTTATGGTTTGTCCTACAATCCCCATAACTGGGGCATACAAGTTCAGTAGTGGAAAAAGCCTTTTAATTGTGTAGCCATATTGAATATTCTCATTTATTTAAGGAAACAGAGGTGTTAGGAATTTGCATCTGCCTCTGGTGATGCAGGGTCACCACATTACAGACAAAAATGCTTCTCACCAGAGTTCTAAACAGCACTTCCCAGTATCCTGGTTTTTCTCCCTCTTGGGAATGGCTTGTGCCAAGCTACAGAGGAGCAGCAGTTCCATATATCTGCCCTCTCTATCAAGCACATGAAAAAGGAGGTTTATTATTGGGACTGTAAATTTAAAAATCTTTCTAATGTGGTTGTGGATGTCCTTTGTGTCATGTATTTCATGTACCTACATGCACTTTGATATTGTAGTGAAATCTGTTATATTTCAGACTGTTAAAGAATTGAATGCTTATTTTAGTCACTTGACAGCAGTATTTTTTCACCTACTAGCAGCTAAAAAGTCTATTGCTCAGGATTTATTATCTGAATATTATTTGTCCGTTTTTTAGTAATAGAACATTTTCCATGGGAACTTAGACTTTCTTTCATAGCTTAAGGATTAGAAACAAAAAATACTATTTCAAATTGATGACTTTTATTTTTATTACCTTTCTTCTTGTCAGGTTAAATGTGTTATATATGAAATAAAAGTAAAATTGAAAATGCCCAGATATGTTTTATTCCATATTACTTTCTGTTGCATTTGGTGCATGTTACATAAGAGGACATTAGGCAGACTGTCTATATTCACTTTCAAAGTGTGAAGAAAATGATGGTTAAACATCTCTGCAAATGAAAATTTCAGCAGCTTTTATGTACTGGAATTTAATGCCAACCTAATTACCTCTGTTTTGCTAACATATAAACTAAGCACTGGAACATAAGGTATGGCAGACTAGCTAACAAGAGGGTTTTTTTTTTTCAATATTTAAATTTTCTATTCATAGTTTTGATAAAATTTCCTCAAGCTTTATGTGAAATTATCTTAGGTTGGTGGTGCTGGTAACTCAGGTTAGCTTAATCTTCCAACTCCCACCTTAACAGAATTCAATTTTCATTTAATCAGAAATGAAACAACATCTGCATATCAAGCATCGTTTTTTTGGCCAAATGAAACCACTTCAGGCTTTTCTCACTTTTTAAAAATAGGAATAAATTTAATAATTTTAATAAGAAATAATTTTGTAAATGTAATCATGATGCTGCTGGAGCTTGGCCCCCAGTGTCTGTCACAGTCCTGCCGCCCAGACAGCACTAAGTGCTCACGAGCCGAGGGTTGGTTTGAGAGAGGAAAAATGTGTGGTGCCCATTCCTGTGTTTAATAATTGAGAATGGAACACCCCCAGTTTTTGGGCTTGTTCTGAATGCCCAGCAGGAAGTGAGCTTTAAATGGAGTAAAGAGGGAAGGTACAGGTTTTTGGTCAGCTTTCATGAGGAAGGTTGGAGTGTGGGTGGAGGTGTCAGTGGGCAGAGCCTGGAGGTGCCAGCTCTGCTGTGCCCTGGCACTGCCCCTGTGCCAGCCCTGGGTGCCCAAGGGAGCAGAGCCAGCTCTGCTGCTTGCAGGTGTCTCTCTGAACACATGGGTTCCCCATTAATAATCACTTTTGTCAACAGTGCACCAGTGTGGGGGGATAGAACGTAAGAAAATAAAGGTAGTGCAGAAGGTAATCTCACCCCTGAGGAGCTGCAGCTGTACAGATCACCAAAGATTAGGAGCAGGCCTGCCCTTAACAGGCCACAGCTGTGTCCAATGAGACTATAAAAGAGAGGGTTAGCTGGTTGAGAAGAGAGTTGGAGTTAGTTGGCTGGGCTGTGGGGAAGTCAGTGCTGTGAGGAGCTGCCCATGAGAAATCACTGAGCAGGTGTGGAACTTTTGCAATACAATGGCAACACACCAAAGGAGCTCAGCTGGGTCTGGAAACATTTTGGGGAGGTTCCAGCCACCCACAAAATCATTGTAATCAAAGGTTGTGATAGCGGCAGTCAGAAGTCAGAGACTTTCTGGGGAATCAAAAGAAATCTGGGATGGGAGGCTTGTCTTTTCTATGAAGATGCTCATCTTGAGTCTCATTTTGCATTTTCTTGATGACCTGTCCAGAATTCTTTCACTGTTTTCATCACCCTGTGACCTGTAGTAGTTTCTGAACAAGGATCCTCTGGACTAAAGGCTTCCTAACTTATTTCATAGCCAAGGTTATCCTTGAAAGTTCTCCCTGTATTACTTTCTCTTAGATTTCAGCCAGGAAACGAACGTTCAAGGAAAATTCATTTCAGAATGATGGAGGACAAATCTGTAAATAACCACAGACTTTATAAATCAAGGCATGTATCAGGCTAGTCAGGAAGATTTAGGGAAATGACAGAAAGTGGTTTAAATTTTCTTTATGATGACACTACAGAACAGTCTATAAGAATGGTACAAAATTGAACTCCAACAAAATAGAAGCTCATAGAACTGTAATTATTGGCACAATTTGTTTTGTAGTAAACTTTGAATTTGTTGGTCTTTTGTAATAGTCTCATTGATTTTACAAAATGAATTATTGTCTTAATTTGTAGTCTGCATTATTTTATATCTGTAATTATTGGCAACTTAATTTGTTGCACTTTTTGTAGATAAATAGCTCTCTTTGATTTGTTCAGTCAGTGCTTGTCTTAATTGATGGTCTAATGAAATTCCAAAACAAAATGGTGCTTGGTGCCCATGGCAGGGAGCTTGCTGTGCTGCAGTTTCTTCTATGGTCACATTATGGACCCAAAAAGCCCCAAAGAAGTACCCTCCTATAATCACTCAGTTTCCATTTTCCATATTTGTCCAAATCCATTTAGATTTCTCAAGTCTACAGAGGCTGCAGTTATCTTCCCAAAAGCAAGAAGATGCACTTAATTAGTTGATGATATCCTGATGTCTCTAATAAACCATTCTGGTTCACTTTTGGTTTTGTGTGTAACTGGGTGTGTGGGGCTCTATATTTTTATTTTGTTTTTCTATTAAGCACCTGGGATCTGTTCAGAAATAACAGAGGCATTGATACTTTCACTAAAGCTTTATATTTTGTTATTTCAGGGTTTATACATGTGTATAGACCTCCTGGGAATTTCAGTCTTCTTAGAGCTTGATTATTATCTTCGCACTCCTGTGTAAGAATCACTCATGCAATTCCATGCCTGCCCTGTCAAAGGCAAACCTCCTTGGAAACGTTCTCACCCTGATTCTGGTGACCTCTTTTCTCTTAGGGAAGACAGAAATGGAAGCTTTTCCCTTGAAGAGCTATACACACAATAATTTTTTAAATCCCTGCATTCTCTCAGCGGGCTCTGCAAATTGGAACTAAAGAGAAATCACAGAATGGTTTGGGTTGGAAGGACTTTAAAGATCATCTCATTCTACATGCTACTATGGGCAGGGACACCTTCTACTGTCCCAGGGGGCTCCTAACCCTGTCCAGCCTGGCCTTGGGCACTGCCAGGGATCCAGGGGCAGCCCCAGCTGCTTTGGCCACCCTGTGCCAGGGCCTCCCACCCTCACAGGGGAGAAATCTAAAAAAATTCTAAAATTAGTATTGTGCAAATGCTGTTCCTTCTGCCCTGAGGTGCTGAGGGTTTGGGCAAGACTTGTGTTCCTCAATGAATGTTAGCACTGGAGCAAACCAGCCCTTCCCTACCCAACTTAATTGATAAATCACTGACAGGAAAATGAAATAACCACTCCCAGATTCCTTGGTTTAGGTTCCAATCTGAATTTAAAGTTGTGTGTAGATAATGTGGTGTTAATGCTTCTGGTGCCACTGTCCCCAAAACGTGTGTGCATTTTTATGTAACCACACCAAAGGGCACACATGCATGCACAAACACATGCAAATGTAAGTGGAGTGTGTGCTGGCATCTAGAAAATTATGACAAATGATGCTAAAAATTGATAGCACTTTGTTCTTTCCAGCACTAGGTAAGCTTGCTGAATTAGTAGAGGGTCTTTTTCCCCCTTGAGTATTAAAATATCACAATCTAAAGGGGTTTAGTTCAACTTAATTTGTTGTGGGGATGGTGTTTGAGGTTTATTTTCCTCCTAAATACCACTACTGATAAATATTCTCACAATTCCATGATGGTGGAACGGAAGAAGTTAAATGACTTAAGACCAGTGACATTTTTCCTGTATCGTCCCAATTTCAGGAAATCTGTAGGTCTCAATGGCAAATTATAAACTCCAATCTGCATCAGAGAGTCTATTTTAGTGTACATCCCAGCATTTCACTGCACAATATTTCAATGTATATCCCAGGATTTGCCCTGCTGCTGGATCATTACAGAGGGTTTTGCCATCTCTGAGTTAGGGAAATCATGACTGCTTGGTGAAGTAACTAATCCAGATATGAACTGAGGATTAAGGATGAGCTGAAAAGTTCTGGGTTTTACAGAAAAAATGTATTTCCAATTTATAGAGTATGGGGAAGCCTTTTTGATCATAGAACTCCTTATGTTAGACATCTGAAGGAGCTTTTTTCCCCTACTGCTCTCATGTGAGCACTGATGGGTGATTAGGAAAAGGAGCAAAGAGAGCAGAAGAGGCTGGAGGAGCTGGGCTTGGCATTCAGAACATGGGCAGCACCAGGAAAAGTCTGTGATCCTTTGTCTTCAACACTTCCCCCTTCCCTGGGTTTTAAAGAGAAGGACAGTTGCTGATTTTTTTTTTTTTTTAAAGAATCTCCTGCTGAGATAATTTTTTCCCTCCCCTTGGTGCTAGGCATAAACTATGCCTCTTTCTATCTTCAGCTTCCCATCTGTTAGCAGAAAGTGATGAGTCTGAGGAAAACTGCTCTGCAAAGTAGGGTAGCTTCCCCCACGAGGAGGTGCTGGGAAGGCTTGACAGGTTCATTGTGACCATTTGCCTTCTTTGTCCTCATTGCTAATAAACCAGCAAATGGCTCAGTTTTAACTCCTGCAAAGTGTTTGTCTTTTAATTCCCTTTTCCTGGGCTTAAAATAAATCGACTTTGTTGGGTTTTCTGTTGCATATGTATGATTTCTTGCTGAGTTTCCAAAGAGGAAAGAGTCTCATAAAGAGAAGTGTGGAGAAGGTGATTCATTCCCAAAACCCAGATTCCTTCTCCTGACTTGGTGCTTCTGAGTGGGGGAAGGAGAGGGGAAAATGCAAACCTGAGGAGCTGAAGTGACTGAGGAGGAGCTGCCAAGATTTGGCAGCAGCTCCCCTCGGAAACATTCAGACCAAATCTCTTGGTGTGTCTCTGCATTCATCCCTTTTTTTTCTCCCCCCACACTTCAATAATTCCCAAGTCCTTGGGCAGTGTGAGTGAGTTTGGCAGGTGGGGACAGAGAACAGGGAGCTCCTGCCAGCAGGGAGGGCAGATGACCAGGCTGAGGGGAAAGGAAGCCCTAAGAAAAAGGCTGATGATCCCTGCTGAATACCAAAGAGCTGCTGGGGAATGAGATCTCCTGGGATGTCACTAACTGGGGAAGAAAGCTCCGTTTTCATCTTGCATACAATTAGACAGCAGAGAAGCCAGCGAGCCTTCATTAGCTCAGCCACTCACAGAGGGGTTTCTTGATTTTTCCCCTCTCTGTTGTGCAGCCATTCTCCATTCATGGTCCCTTCTCAGTGGCTTCTCATTACTGGCACTCCTGTCTGCCTGAACTTTTAACTTAGCTTGTCTTGATTTCTTGCTGCTGCTGTGGCAGCAGAGTGCAGAGCTGTGTGTCCTCAGGAGCAAGAGCCACGCAAGGCCTGGAGCTTCCCTAATAATCAGAAAATCTTGACAATGTTGGAAATCAGAATTTTACTTGGTTTTGCATTGAAAGCTTGGACTTTGTCTTGTGTTCTCCTATATTTTTTCTTATTCCAGATCTTCTGTTATCTTATACATGGGCTCTAGAGTACACATTGGTCTTTAATTGCAAAAGATTATTTTCTGTACAAATTTATTAATATCTTAATAATTCTTTTGTCTCTCAGGGAGCAATTTTTTCTTCTTCTGGAGTCTCCACTTCATGTTTTCTGATAATAATGAAAAAATGAAGCCTTGTTATTTTTCATTATTTAACACAGATATATTTCTTTTGATGAATCTGATTTGATTTTGTTTTGTATTTAAAATTGTTTAACCTCAAGACATTGTTTAATTAAAAGAAAACCCAAAAAAAACCCTCAGGCTTTTTGTTTATGGATTAATTATTTTTAACTAATTTAAAAACAGCCATGTTTTTATACTCACATTTTTGAACTCTGGCAGCAGCCATGAATTATCCATGTTTGGTGTTTGCTTTCCTTGTTCTTGTATTTAGACCATTATTTTCCTAGTGATGGCATTGCCTGCATTTCTCTTATATCCATTGGATGCTAAACAAACAAACACCCAATTTCCTACTTATTGGTATCTTTTGACATCCAAACAAATTTTTCCAAATTGCATCACATCATGGAGTTTGGAGGTTTGTTCCATGTGAGGGAAATGTCTGTTGCTTGACAAGTTGTTTGTTTTCATGTTCCATCCTCAATTTCCTAAATTCTCCTGATGCTTTGCCTTCCATATTCTGGTTGATTGTTTTGTCATGGTGCTTTGAACATGGAAACAGTTGACTGAAATTTTTCAGAGTTTTCTATTCAGCCTTTTTAGAGAATATAATCCTTTCTGTATCTGATTTTGCTTGAATTTTAGTTCTGTTTAGCAGTTCACTCACAACAACTGTTCAGACATTGCAAGGATGTTAAAGAAGCTTTAGACATTTTGTAAAGACCTCTCTTTTGATTAACTTTCATGTACATTTAGCATTTGTAAAATACATCAAGTTTAGGGGGGGTTTTGCACTGGGGACCCCACACTGTGACAAGTAATGGAGTTCAGCTACATCAGATGCTGATACCTGGTGTTCAGAATAAGAAATACAGGGATTTTTTGAAGTGGTAATCAGTGCTTATTTGGACCTAAATACCTCCAGTACCCAGTATTGGGTTCCTAAGGACTACTGAAGGCCAGGGGTGTTTGAATTCCTAAATGAAAACGTGACTGAGCTTCTCCTGGCTGCATTTACAGGAATATCCTCCAGCTCAGTTTCGCCTCTGCAGTAATCCTCTGGTCCTTGTTATCTGCTTTGATAATTTAAAACTCTGATGTGCTGGGTTTTTCAGCTCTGTAAATGCTGTTCTGCCATCAGCCTGCTCACCAGGACACCTCTTAGCAGGACATCAGCTGCTCTGGCAGGAGCCACCCAAGGCTTTACCCTTTTTTTTATGCCAGGTTGTGGTTGGGCTCCAGCAGGTTGGTGAGAACCCTGGCACCATTTCCAGGGCTCCAGCAGGTTGGTGAGAACCCTGGCACCATTTCCACTCAGGGCCCTGAATACAGCCCTGGGGAAAGGCCTTGGGTTGTGCTGAGGTTGGGTTGGGCGCTCTGGAGACAAATCCCTGGCTCTGCCCTGGGCTCCCACCTGCACTGGCACACAGCTCCCACCTTGCTGTCAGCCCAAACCTGCTTTACGCCACTGCTGCACTTGCTTTGCGGTTTTTTTTCTTTGTGGTTTATTTCTCATCTTATGGCCAGTGTTAAAAAGTACAAAAGATTTGCTTTTATCAGGCATCAGGACTTAAGACTTAATCCAGTTTCAGGTCTTTAGATATATTTTGAGATATTGTTTAAAACAGTCTTCTGGAAATGGAATATCCACCTACCATACAGGCTTGGGGTCATGTGAGGTTCCTACTGGCTTTTGTTTTGTTTTTCATCATTTTGCTGCAACTTTGTCACCTATGTCCCAAAGCCAACTCACAGCAACCCTGCATTCCGCTTACATAAACACCATTTTTATATTTAATGAAACTTGACTTCCTGCCCAGAGATAAATCTTTGATGCACTCTGACCTGCCTGCATTTCTATTACCTGTGTCTGTAAAATCATTGTTTAATAGTAGGAAATAAAAAAGAAAATCCTTGTTGAGAATATTTGCTCAGTGAGCAGGGAAATCACTTTTGACAGCTAGAATATGCATTGGACCTTGAGGCAAGCAAACAACAACAAAAAAGATGAATCTATACAGAAGGGCTTTTCCTTTCTTCCCAGGTCTCTAAGGGAGGTCGATGGGGGAAAGTGCAGATGAAAAACTACAATTGCATGGCAAGATGCTTTATGTGGCCTAAAGCACATGTAAGATTTACTCATAAGAAATAGTCAATTTAATTATGTTTATGGAAAGCCAGGCATGGGAGAGATAATGAATCCATACAGTGGCCAAAAGAATTTTCTGTCTAATCCCGAGTGGTAATTGGTTTCCTTTTCCTAAATGGTTGCTATTTTATTTTGTAACTTTCTCTTATTCACAAGCTCCAGCATTAGGTGGCCTGCAGGCTCCGAAACCCATTTTCAGTGCTTGTTTTTGTCCCTTTGTTCCTTTCCTTCCTCCTGTCCCCTTGTGCTCAGCTCACTGCAGCTCAGCGCTGGCCAGGTAGTCTGGCCAAAATAGCTGCAGCCATCTGGAGCAGCCACTGGGAACCTCGCAGTGACTTCCTCTCCTTGCAAATGTCAGCTTCAATCTCCTCTCCTTTGCTTGCTGCTCCTTAATTTTCTTTTCATTTTGCCATTCATTATTCAGCAAGGTGACTGTGCTGTTTCATTGTGGGGATGTAGAGTGTGCATGAAAAATGCTGTGCAGGAGAGAGCTCTGCTCTTCCCCCTTATCCTGATCCACATCAGGGTCTGCTTGCCACTGATATGTCATCTCTGCTGTGAGAACCATCATGATCCACTGCAATTATATTCAGATTCAATGGGAGTGCAGAGCTGTCTGAATTTTCTTTTAAAAGATGCAAAGAAAATAAAATTCAGACAAGCCATTATTTTTCAATTAAGATAATTTTTTTCGTAGCATTCCCAATGCATTTTTTGTATTTTCAGATGTTTGGTGAATTGCTTTATTTACTGGTAAGCAAACCAAGCCTTGCTTTCTTTCCATGATGGTTTTTCCTGCCACTTGCAATTAAATGGGAATGTTTTGTCAATTTTGTTCTGGTTTTAAATAAGCTATGCTTCTATTTGTGCAATTGTTTGAAATCATTCTCTAGGACCTTGATAAGGGAAAACTAGGAGCACATTAAAAATAAATCCTTGCATTAAGTGAGTTTAACAGTGATTTTAAGACAATCTTCTAATGAATAAAATGATGACTGTTTCATGTTGTTCTCCAGGTGAGTGTTGGGGTTAGGACAGAGCCTGACTTGTGGTTCTGGATGGTCAGAGCTGCCAGCACGAGGCTGTTGGGCTGCTCTTGGCTGAGCAGGGTTTAAGCAGTGAGGACTAAGGCTGAGCTCAGGGATCCTTGGGGGCAGCAGTGGAGGAGGACTCCAGTGTTTGGTTGCTTTAATGGTCTGAAGAGCAAAGTGTTTTTTATTCCTAGACCTGTTTTCCTGAGTATTTGCATGGTTGAAAATTAATAAGGCATCCTGTGTAGTTTAGAAATTCTCATTTTGTTGAAAATTGAGTAATGTGATTGCCTCCTCATCTTCCTTCTAGGTCTTTGTCCTGACCTTTTGAGTTCTCTGCACTTTGGCAGCACTCACACAATCCATCCAGTGCCTCAGACCGTAGCTGGAGCTGTCTGTCATTTTCCAAGAAGAATTTTCAGGGTGTAATGCACATCCATCATTTACAAAGGGTTATTTCCAGTCCAGCTTTCACTCTTATGTGAAATCCATCTTCTCTGGGTCCAAACTTTGAGAGCAGAATGGAGTTAGGGACAATAAATGGTGATGAGAGGAGGTTTCTCCTGAACAGAATTTTCCTTCCTAGGGCAAATCTTGGCATTGAGATGTTCCTGCTCAGGAGGGGAGTCTATAGAATCAATATATTGAGTATATAAAATGCTAGAATGGGGCAGGGACACCTTCCACTGTCCCAGGGTGCTCCAAACCCCAATGTCCAACCTGGCCTTGGGCACTTCCAGGGATCCAGGGGCAGCCACAGCTTCTCTGGGCACCTGTGCCTGGGCCTCAGCACCCTCACAGGGAAAAATTTCAATTTAATTTTAGTTTTCTCTGCTTCCCAAATGGCTGCTTGGTATGTGGATACCTCCTCTGGATACCAGAGGAGAATTTCTTCATGACCTTCCTGCCTTTCCTTCCCAGCTATAAATCCTTTGCAGAGAAATGTAGGTCTGACAGGTCCAGCCAAAACTTCCTCTGTAAAAAATGGGGTTGCTTCAAGAATTTCTTCAAGAGCAAGTCCTTGAGCTGCTGTTGGAGCTGCCCATGAGGGACTCAATATCCCCCTGGTGTGTGACTGTGGCAGACATCTTTTATGAAAAATCTTTTCTTTAGGATTTTTCCTCTTGAGAAGCTGAGAGGCCTCAGGAACAAAATGTAAACAATGGTTATCTGCTGCTGTGGGATGCAACAGGTGGATCTATGATTGGTCCATGTTAGATGTTTCTAATTCAATCACAGCCCAGCTAGCTCAAGCAGAGAGTCCGAGCCAAAACCTTTGTTATCATTCTTTCCTATTCTATTCTTAGCTAGTCTTCTGAGGAAATCCTTTCTTCTATTCTTTTAGTATAGTTTTAATGTAATATATATAATAAAATAATAAATCAGCCTTCTGAACCATGGAGTCAGATCCTCATCTCTCATCTCAACCTGAGACCCTGTGAACACGGTCACAGGCAGGGATGGACGCCCTGGGCAGGACAGGGAGCCCCAGTTTGGTGTCTGGTGCTCCCCCTGCTCTCCAGCCATGCCATGCTGAAAACCACAGGAATTGCTGTGCCCAGACAGAGCTGCAGCTTCCTCCCAGCAGGCTGCGAGGGACAGGGCAAAGCCACAGCCTGGTTCTCACTGGTTTTGCTGTGCCAAGTGGATGTTCCACGTGCCAGCTGGGGATCAACTTAACCTGATGGTTTGGGGACCTTCCTGTCTGCTCTGTGCAGCTCTGGGCTGTGTCCTGCCTGGGGGAGCTGACACAACTCCCACTGCTGCTCTCACTGTGCCTTTTTGTACCTTGAATTTACCTTTAAAAAATCTTTTCCTCCTGGAACAAGGTCAGGAGGGTTATTTTTTCATATGCCCCATTATTAGATTTCTTCACCTCATTTACAGCAAACCCTTGAGGAGTTAAGCAGATAAGGAAATCCAGTAGGATATGGAAGATGGTTTTTTTTTTAATTTTAGGTGCTAATTTTAAAGGAATAGGCATTTGGGAAAGTATTATTACTTGTACAGAGACTCTTTCAAGTACAAGAAATCTGCCACTGTTTCAGAGGCAAATAAAATTTGGGGCTTTTTCCTAAGCCAGGTTGAATTAATTGGAAAGAAATGAACCCATCATTTTTGACTGATTCAGATGGGCTTAGGAAGGAGGTTTTGAAGGTTGGTAATTCTGAGAGAGGAATAGGATGGCATTTTGCGTGAAATATCGAAATGATTATTGGTGATTGCAATATCCAAGTCAGGCTGATGAGCTTTGTGCAAGGCCATCATTTAGCAATCTGCAGCAGCTCACTGAGCAGTTGGTGCTTTATTGGTGACTTTGGGTAATTGTGTGAGGGAAAGAAGCACACAGAAGTTGCAGAGCACACAGAAATGGCTGCAAAGAGGGAGGAGACAATGAAAACTGCCTTGTCTCAAGGAAGCTTTGCAGAGAACCTTTTAAACTCATCTATCACAGTTATTCACACACTGCTGGTGCTGCAGTGTCCAGGATGTGCTGCTTTAGACACCCACGGTGGCAAAGTCTGGAAAAGCACCACAACCAGGGTGACTCTGGGCTGACTCTGTGAGGGTGGGAGAGCTCTCAGCTCTCTGGGAGGATGCTGCTGCTCAGGGCTGGGAGAGTGCCCTGCTTTTCCAGGGAAATGGTGTCAAAGCCTTCCTGCAATCTGTGGTATTTTCTGGGTCCCCGGGATGAAGGAGGAATTGATGAATCTGACTCCATGTTCTTAGAAGGCTAATTTATTACTATATGATATTAAATTAAAAGAATGCTATACTAAAACTGTACTAAAGAATAGAGAAAGGATACAGACAGAAGGCTACAAAGAATGATGATGAAAACCCATGACTCCTTCCAGAGTCCTGACACAGCTGGCTGTGATTGGTCATTAAGTCAAAACAATTCACATGAAACCAATCAAACAAGCAGCTGTTGGATAAACAATCTCCAAACCACATTCCAAAGCAACAAAACACAGGAGAAGCAAGATGAGATAATTATTGTTTTTCCTTTTTCTCTGAGGCTTCTCAGCTTCCCAGGAGAAGAATCCTGGGCAAGGGGATTTTTCAGAAAATAGGACTGTGACAGCAATCCACAGAGCAAATCAACTCATGTGGGACTCTCTCCTCCAAGTGGCATTTTCAGTTCTCTTGACTGGAGTTGGAGGGAGAGGAAGAGTTTTAAACTCTGTGCCTGCTTCTTCTTACATATATGGAGAGTCTGTCCCCTTTCTTTAGCTGCTCTGGCTGCTATTGAGGATTTATCTTATCTATTTTTATTCTTATATATTTGCTCGATAAGAAGCAACAAGCATTGCATCTGATATTTTCAAATCAGAGAGCAAAGAGTAAATATTTAATGTCATAAACAATATAAATACTGAATATAATGGGTTTGGATTTTTCCTTGTGATGTTCTGGGTGCAGTTACTCAGATGCCCTCCTGCAAGGCTTCAATATGGATGGTGTTGCAGGATGGTGCTGCTCCTTCCCAGCATAATAATCCATATTTAATGTGTCACTTCTGAAATGATAATGTACACGTATGGCTGCTGACAAATGTACCCCTTTTGTTTCCCAGAGTAACAAGTTGTCACACTGGTTTCATATTTATCCTCTCAATCTGTGAAAATAATGAAAAATACTCTCTCAATCTCATTTACCCCTGGTGAAGACAATGCTGAGAGCACCTGTTTTTCTCCCACCACCGAACACCTGCTGGGAGGGCTCATGCATCAGCTTTTCCTCCTGAAGAGTTTTCTGTCTCTGACTTGTTCTCAGCATCCCCAAAGAGAGTGTCACTCTGCCCTGAGCAGCGTGGGTGTGCCATTGTGCTTCCTCCAATCCCCAGCTCCAAGAACATTCCTGCTACCCAGCCACTGCCTCATTTCCCCACCTGCTCTTTCCTTGATTGCCATAAACTGCAGAATTCCACTGCTACAAAGCTGGGTTAGCACCTCAGGGCAGGGCTTTAAACACCTGCATGTGCCCGTAGTTCTGGGCTTTACCTGTCCAAGCCTTTAAAACCCCTGAGATTCCCTGGCTTGGGAGGGACATTAAGCTCATCCAGTGCCACCAAATCCATGGGTAGGGGCAACTTCCACCATCCCAGGTGGCTCTGAGCCCTGTCCAACCTGGCCTTGGACACTTCCAGGGATGCAGGGGCAGCCACAGCTTCTCTGAGAACCTGTGCCAGGGCTCCCCACCCAACCAGCCCAGCTGTGTCCTGCCTGCTGTGGGAGTTTGTTCCTCCATCAGAATTAACTCCCAACTTTCACAGGATGGGGAGACTCATACCAGGCCCGTGTTGGTCTCTCCTTTGGTGCATGAGAAGTGTTAAACTCACAGAGTTTGGGTCTTTTCCCTGGGTGAGTCTCTCCTGTTAATGCTCACACGTAGAAATTCCTGCATTATTACATTTTTAGCATTATCACGTATCGGTTCTGCTTCAGTCCTGCTGAGCATGAAAGCTAATCCAGATCCCAAAAGCAAGTCAATGCCAAGAAAAAAAACCATTGACATTTACAACAGAATCTTCTATACAAATTGTTTATTTCATCCAAGCATGGAGCTGGATTAAAAATTGCTTAAAAATCCTGTTGCAGCTGGCTACTCAAATAATGCTTTGGTAAGGCTGACAAGGACTTGGGTGCTCAAACAATGCCTGGGGACAGGTGGCCCCTGCTGCTTGTTATTTAACTTCTGTTATTTTTGTTTGGCTCCTGAAATAAATCAGGGGTATGTACTTAAAATCACTTAAAACTCGAAGTTTGCAGTAAGAATTTAAGATTAACTGCACTGGCAGCAATTAGTGGAACTGTCTTAAACATCTTTGTGTGAGGTAGAGGCCGAATCCCAATCTCCCTCCTCTTTCCTTGGGCTTTTGGCATCAGAGCTCAGAAACAATGCTTTGTTTCTTTTGTCTTGATCATTTTTCTCTCAAATAGTTTTCCTTCAGGACTTTACTTCCATTATTTCCATATCCATTCGAAATTTTTGCCTTCCAGCTGAAATTTTTACGGTGCCTAAATCAAAATGGCCCCATTATAAACTTACAGCCAGTTTGGTAATGTAACAATATTGTTATATAAACATGTTTCCTGCAAGAAAATTTGTTTTGAGTGAAACCATATGCACATGTTAATGGGAAATATTTTTCACACTTCTGCTTTTTTGCCATTCTTTGTATTTGTCTCAATACTTATTAATAGCATCCTTCTGAAACTTCTCTGATGAGACCATACAGCAGATTTTTTAAGCTGTAACTGGAATGCAATTTTAAATGTCTTGGATGTGATTCCAAACAGAGCTGTACAAGAGTAAAAAAACATGCAGTCCTTGATTGATTAGATAGCTGTAATTATACTTAGGGACTGATATTATATAAACCACTGGAGCAAAGCTCCCTCCATAGATAAACCATCATTTGCTGGTTTATGTGTAAATCAATCCATAAGGACTCCTCACTGTGGAGCTTCTGCTGGGGAGCTTGATGGAGTGATTTTTATTTGAGTTCACATTGTGTTCTTTGGAGAGGCTGCAGCTCTCATTTGGACTCTTTCCCACCTTTTTCCTACGGTGAAGCAGTTGCAATACTTTAGGGGAGGTTGAAGTTGTGAATTTTGACAGGTTTGAGGTAACCTCCATTACTTTCCAACACGACACTGCATTTTGTTTATCCTGTAAAGCGTGTCTCTGAGGAAGATCTGCTTGGCAAGCAATGCTTCCTGGAGCTTGGTGTCTCACACCTCAGTTTCCTGGGAAATTAAGTGCAGATGATTGTTTAGCTGTCAGCATTGGCTGTCCACTTGATTTTAAAAATATTGCTTCATCCTCGAGAGGTTTCTGACCAACCTACAGGCAATGGATTGTGGAATGGGTCAGGAGGGACCTTAAAGATCATTTCCCTCCATCATCCACCATCCCAGGGTGCTCCAAGCCCTGTCCAGCCTGGCCTTGGGCACTGCCAGGGGTCCAGGGGCAGCCACAGCTGCTCTGGGCACCTGTGCCAGGGCCTGCCCACCCTCACAGCCAGGAATTCCTTCCCAATATCCAATTTGCCTTTGCCCTCTCTCAGTTTGCAGCCCTTCCCTCTTGTCCCCAGTCCCTCTCCAGCTCTCCTGGAGCCCCTTTAGTCCTGGAAGTGGCTCTGAGCTCTCCCTGGAGCCTTCTCCAGGCTGTCTCCACAGGAGAGGTGACAGATATTTGACTGTTTTTTTTCTGTGTGGTTGTGTGAAAATGGGAGGGATGTTGTCCCATGTAAGGCCCTGTTTTATGTCACTATTTTACCCCAGCCTCACTTCTCTGGAGAGGGATCAGCTCAGAGCTCCCCTATTTGAGCAGTAAATGTAGTAAATCTGTTTTTTCACATGTTTATTGTATTGTGGGGACTTGTGTTGAATTTAATCTCCTGCCTTAATGTCCACCTGCAGCTGGAAAGGTCTTTTCATTCTTCCCCATGGCTGCCCCTCCTCATTGACAGGAAGAACTTTGCCCCTTCCCTTGGCTCTGCTGCTCTTCCCTTTTCCATTTCACGTTCCCTGGAGAATGTGCGATGTTCTTCCCCTCTGCAGGGAGAATTGAGCTCTGGTTCCCCAGATATTTTCACCAGACTTTTCTGAAAAGAAAAGGCCTTCTGCATTATCTCACAGAGGTTTAGTTTTCATGTGACTCCTTTTGTGGGAGGCAGTTTGGAAAGCCTACAAATATCTATTGGATTTTAATAGATGCAAATTTATGGATTTTCCCTCGTCACATGTGGCAGGTTGTGATCCATGACTTCCCTTTACCAGAAAGGAAATCTTTTCTCCTTTTTTAATTAATAATATATATTTATCTAAATATATATTATATAATATATTATCTATTATATATCTATTATATATTTATTCTAAATATTATAAATGATATATTTATTATAAATATGATAAATATATTAAAATTTACTACATATTATTATATAAATATATATAATTTAATATATGTATACAAATATAGATAAATAAAATATCAAAACATATAGAATAATAGAGAAAATATTTATAGACATATAAAATTTTATGCTTATATTTAGTTATAATTATTTTATATAATATATATATTTATTTTTATCACTAGGTGCAATAATTTCTTTTTTATTTTCCTGGTATAGGTGCTGGGCTTGCTCATCTGCATGAGCAATATACAGAATATATTACTATATAATATAGTATATAATACTCCTATATCTGCTATAACTTAAAAGAAGAGAAAATTACGACCCTCCCACCTCTCTCTGCTGCTCCAGTTGTCTGCACTGGATAAATATTCCCTGTCTCCTGTTCAGTGGCAGCTGCTGCCTCTGTACAGCAGCTTCTTCTACACCAAGTTTGCTCCTTGCATGTTACACACAAACTGATTTTCATAAAGTCATTACTGAAACCCTAATTGTGGCCTCAAGCTTTAAAACATCCTGAATTTTCCTGGGTTTAATCTTTTGGATTTTATACTTTTGATACCTAACAGGTTTATTTTTCCCAAGTCCTCCTCCTCCTCCTGTATTTCTTTTTAATCCTGCTTTTCTATGCAACACTCCTTTGCATTTTTTTCCTCCAAGTTTCTGCCCAGATGGAGAGTTTTATATGCTCTCAGCTGTCGGGTTTTGTTGTGCAGGGTTTTTAGCAGCAAGGTCAGTCCACAGGAAGTTCTGTTATTCCTAATGAAGGATAGGTGGCACTCTTGTTATTTTTGTTTGGCTCCTGAAATAAATCAGGTGTATGCACTCTCTCAGATTTCTTTTTATAGAGTAAGTGCTTTAGAGAGTGATCTTGAACATGAAGAGGATTTGATTTTATTATTTTTTTTAAATGTGAACACGTACTTCAGTTGCCTGAGTCTGTGGCTGGATCACAGTACTCTCTAGGAAGAGAAAATGTTATTTTCATGAAGAAGATAAGAAGACCTTAAGGAAGAGTGTTCACCTATATGGCACTGCCTCATTTTACTTACAAAATTTTGGATTGTTTTTTCTATTTTCTTCCTATTTAATAAGGCAAAGAAGAAATCCAGCAAAGCCTTTAATGTAATTTAAACTCCAGTTATTAATACCTTTATGCTTTGTATTTTCTTGTTAGTTTGGGATTTGAAGCAGAGGCTTAAGCTGGCATGGTAATCCTAGAGTGCACGTTAGCAAGTCCCAAACAGTGCAGAGAGCCTTGATTCCTGAAAGCAGGGGAGTAAATCTGTCTTGCCCTAATTCTATCAATTCATTGTAAGATCGGGGAAGTTTGTGAGTTTGAGTGTTTCCTCTTGGGCTCCAGCAATGTGAAGCACAGCACAGCCCATGCTGGTGAGGTATGGCATGTGTGGGGTGTTCTGGAGCTTTACAGGAAGGTTGGGGTTTTTTAAAGCTCAGCTCCTGGGATATTTTCACCCCTCAGGTTCTGTGGAGGGGTTCCAACCTTGTTGTTCTCTTGCTGCAAATCAGATCCATGTCCTTGCTCCCCTGGGCTGGCAGATTCCTCTGGCTGAGGCCAAATGCTCCTCTGACCTCAGCCCTGCTCCTCTGGATCCTCCTGTCAGTCCATTGATCCTGTTCCAGCTCTCCCCAGAATGGTTTCCCTCCTGCCTCTGTCCCAGAGTCTGAATCTCTCCAAACACGTGAACATCTAAATACTCAGGATTTTGTGGTGTGTGTTCTGGCCATGGGGACATCTCTGTGATGGGGTCATGGCTTCGTCCATGGTCTTCCTCTATGGCCTTCTCCATGGCTTTCTCCATGGCCCCAGACTTTTCCAGGGAATTTCCCATCTGAAGCCCTCAAAGCAAAGCCATTCCCAAGCTCTGAATCTCCTGTAAAGCTGCTTTGGTCGTGTGGTTTAAACAGAAAGTTAAATAGGAAATGCGGAAGGAAAAGGAGATGTTGATTCAAGACAGAAAAGCCCCAAATGCTTGTGTGGATTTCATTGGACATTTCGCAAGAGGTGCTACTCTCTAAGCATGGCATAATGTGCTTTGTGGGTTTTAATACTTTTTTTTTTCAACTTAAATTTTAGTTAACTACAGTTTAGATAGACTTGACTATGCTGGGATGGTATGAACTTAGATGAAAGCAAATCTCTCTTGAAAGAATTTCCAATCTAATTTAGATTTTATGTATCTTTACGTTAAAATATTTAGTTAGTATATACTCACTAGGGAAAGAGTGTTTGATTTTAATTTTCATGATGATTGGATTATGGAATTAAAAGTTGATTGAACAAGTTATTTTGTTTTATTGGTTGAAGGAACATAACTCGGCAGTTTATTTTGCAGTTTATATTTTTGGTGCCATCTCACGTAACACAGGCTCGTGTATTACTCATCCCTCCCTTCTCCTGCAAAGCCTTTTGGATTTTTTATTTCTCTTTTTAATTTCAATACCCTGGAGTGTTTGAATTGAAGAGTCTCAAATAAAAATCTATTTTGGGGCAGGAAGTTTTCTTGATGTTTTGGATAACATTTACTTCTACTTTCTAATGCCAAATCATCTTTCATGCGGATGCCATTAAGGCAGAGAATTTTGTGGTTTGTATAATAATACAAGTCCCAAATGGTGGCAGTTATTGAAGTTAACACTTTTTGCCCAACTGTGGGAGTACCAGCATCTTTGAAAGATTCCAATTTTGGTTCTTATTTATGCTTGACATTTAATGTGCTTGACATTCTGATTATTTTACACCTACCTAATTTCTTCTAGCTCCAGGGATAATGACAATATTTTAAGCATCTGTGAAGTGTAGCTGTGTGTTATGGAGCAGGTGCAAGGCTACAAATGGAAGGAAAAAGTCCCTAAACTATTTCTGGAATCATTGTTTCTTTTGTGTAGCATATCTCAGGGTCAGGTAGAGTTTCTCACCAGCTTGGTGTGGTTACCAGTACCAGCTTTACTAATATTTTACATCCTGTTATTTAGCCATATGCTATCTGTGTGTGTATAGATACAAATAAATCACATAATGTGGACTGGGTGTTCACATGGTGTCCTTTGTGATCTAGGGGGGAGGCATTAGAGGGAGAGTTTCCCAGGTTGTTACTGGAGATTGATATTTTCCCTAAATTTTGAATTAAAATAACATGTTATAAAATTCAGCCCTTTAAACTGAGCTGTCCATGGCACACCTTTAGTGTAGAACTTAGAACTGTGTCTTGGTTTATAGATAATTGGGATAAATCCAGATAAATGCAAATATATGGCAAAAAAATTACCCAAATGAATGTAAGTACACTCTGTGTAAAGTCTTTACTCTCCCTTTGCAAAGTAATTTTATTAATATTTTTGAGTTGTATTCCCCTTTATTATGTGGTTCCCCGCAGTCATGTCAGGTTTTAGGCTCTTTTGGAAAGGTTAAACTGGTTATCAGGAAAAGAGGGAGCAGGATGAAAAGAGTGGGAAACCCAAGTTCTTCACAGAAGTGCAGCTGGTGGCCACAATTTCCTTTTCCATGTACTGGGAATCTCATGTTGCATTTGACTGCTGACTGCATGAGGAGTAACAGAGAAAACTTAAAACACTTTATTTTACAGACCCATGTCAGTCAATGTTAAATACTTGCCCAAAACAATCACCATGGCCCAGCCAGGGGCCCTTGAAGCAGCCCTGACTTAATGGATTTTAGGAGCAATTAAAAAAATTCCTTTATTTTGCAATCTTGCCACCTGGTGGTACAGCCTGATAATAAATATTTGGTTAGAAACCTGTTCCAAAAGTCATATTTTCTTTGGTAGACGGGGTCTTGAGACTGGGATTTCAGACTGGGTCCTGCACAGGGTCCTGTTTGTAGCAGGCAGGTTCAGTGTGTTCCTCCTTCACTGTGTGGGGCAATGCAAGGCTGTGCATCCCTTGGCATTAAATAGCACAGAGTCACATCAGAGGCTGCCTTGGCTTGGGAGGGACCTTAAAGATCATCCCATTCCACCCCTGCCATGGCAGGGACACCGTCCACCATCCCAGGCTGCTCCACCATCCCAGGCTGCTCCACCATCCCAGGCTGCTCCCAGCCCTGTCCAGCCTGGTCTTGGGCACTGCCAGGGATGCAGGGGCAGCCCCAGCTGCTCTGGGCACCTGTGCCAGGCCTGCCCACCCTCACAGGGGAGGACTTTTTCCCCCAATGTCCCATCTAACCCTGCCCGGCCAATGTGAAGCCATTCCCCATGTTCTGTCACTTGTAAATCATCTCTCTCCATCTTCCTGCAGCCCCTCCAGGTCCTGCAAGGCCACAATTCCATCACCCCAAAGCTTCTCCTGTGCAGGTGAACAATCCCAGCCGTGCCAGCCTCTTCTCCCAGCAGAGCTGCTCCATCCTCTGCCCATCCTGGAGCCTCCTCTGGGCTCCTCCAGGTCCCTCCTGTGCTGGCCCAGGCTGGGGCAGATCTGCAGAATGCCCCCTGCCCTGCTCAGCCCAGGGCTGGGGCATGTCCAGCCTCTCAGCCACCAGCACCTCCCAGTGCTTCTCCCCTGGGCTGCTCCATCTTTCCATCCCCCCAAATCAGCTCCCACTGATTTCCACAGCCACGAGGGGAGAGGAAGCCTGGGGATGTTGTGTGGTCCTGGAACTCTGTGTTGTGCATTAACCTTCACAATAGATTTGGAATGTGGTTTATAAAGGAATGGTGTCCATGTCCTGCAAGACCCAGGTGAATTATACAAACGGAACTGACCCAAGTTAGAGTAAGAACATTTAAGGGATGCTGCTGTACCTCAAACAAAAGCCATCAATATGGAACTGAAATGTGTCTGGATAGTTGGAATGTTCATTTGGGCACAAGGTGGAGGCTGAATAAAGCCCATGACGTGCCAAACCTGGCAGAGCTGACAAAGTGACAGGAGCATGGGGGCAGTCACTCCTTTATGCTGATCCAAGATGAAGCAGATGTGATCCTACTGGTGTCTGCAGGGAAATCCTCATTTATAATGAAAGATGTTTTCACATGGTGTTCAAAGGGCCTTAAACAATCCAGCTTTTGCAAGCTGAACCCAAACATGATTTACTGAGGGGTGTGATGAATTGGTCATTAGCTGGAGCTCACAAGGCAGCAGTGGATGTTTGCTCTCCCAGGAGTGTCCCCTCCAGCTCTGCCAGATGCTGTGGTTTGACACCAGAGGAACCCAATATAATTCTGTACTTGGGTCAGACATGGCATCCTGCTGGAGCACAGCAATCCCTTTTAGTACCAAAACATGAAAAATGGATTAATTTTTGTCTGTCCTTAGAGTGTAAGGATGTGTTCCCACATCCTGTCCAAGGAGGGCATCTCCTTGCCCGTCATTCCCTGCACCCTCCTGAGCAGGGAGGCTTTCATAACCTCCTTATGAAAGCAGCCAGAATGTCACTTATTCACCATGACATCTCTGTGATGACCTTAAGACCTCCCAATTATTCCCTTCCAAGTTCTTATGTTGTGCAAGGAAAAGCAGGGGAATATCTCCCCTCTGCTCCTGCCCTCTCTGCTGGCCTTTCCCTCTCACACAGACACAACACACATGGAGTTTTCAGCCTCCAAAAACATTAAAAATCACATTTATTTACAAATATGAGAGGCCAGAGTGCTACAGCTCTGATGAATGTGTAAAAGAGATATCATTGGGACTGTGTTTTCAAGCTTTTAATTCACATCTTTGGTCAAAGAGTTGGAACTTTTTAATCACTTGATTTTACTGCAAAATGTCCCTAACTATTTATGACACTGGATGTTTGCTCTTGGATCTGTTTCTCCTGTGGGGCATCCTTTAGATCAATCCTTGTTTGTTCTATTAATTTGCTTAATTCTCTGGGGTTTGTCAAGTCTAATTATCTTCTTTCTTTCTTCCAGTTTTGAAATCAAGATTGATTAGCCAACAGGAGAAGACCCAGCTGGTTATGTGACTCAGAACCCTGTTCATGAGGCACTTGCTTGTTTTTACAAGACAACTGTAAGTTGCTTCTTTTTCTTTTCCTCCCTCAAATTAAAAACCTACTGTTGTAACTTCATAGCAATTCTGGAACATTCTTGAGAAATTCATTTTGATTGGTAAAGACAATATTGAATTTTGGCTTGGTGATGGCAGCCAAGGACCAGACGCGCTCTATTCACTTTACCAGAGATTTTTCCCACATAGTGATGGTTTTCCATTATTTAAGGAGAGATTTCCTGGGCTAGGAAGATCAATCTGCTGTCTCTGTAGGTTGTTCTGTGTGACATTTGGGATCAGGGAGTGTGACAAACCTGTTTGGAGTGCACTGCTGTGGGTCGTGTGAGGAGATGCTGAATCCCAGCATGGAAGTGGTGCAGGAGGAGTTGGCTCCTCTGCAGACAGGTACCTCTGGCAGGGTTCTGCATTCTCCCACTGCCCCCAGACCCTGGGGATTTGAACTAAATAATCCTTCCTCTGTGCTTGATGTGGACAGGTTTTTTCCCACAATTACAAATTTTTAAATTTTTTTTTTATTCATAAAGCAAACCCTCAAATTTATTCAAACTAGAATTTCTCAGGTAAAGTATCAGTTATAGTCTGGAATTCAGAAATGAAAGTTCCAGCAGTAATAGTGCATGGCTGAATCTTTTTTTTTTTTTTTTTATCTATATCATGAGCCATGTTTTATAAGCTCAACTTAATCAAATTATTAGAACCAGGTGGAGTGCTGATACATTTGTCACTGTGTTTGGTGTGGTGTGAATCTAATTTACCATTTTTCACTTGTGTGAAAATGCTCTGCCTTAGCAGTGATGAGACTTTAATTTCTCTAACCAGGTGGTGGGGGGTTTAATTATTGAATTTTGAAGCCATACATTTACAGGATGTTCTGCTTAGATGAGCAGGAATCCAGCCAGTGCTATTAGGTGTGGGGCAGCACTGCATTATCTCCAGCTTTTCTTTAGTTATAGCTGCACTGAAAGCCAGGCAGGCTGGGTTGGCTGAACTTCATAATCTTGTTAAAATGGCTTTGCCCAACTGCCACTGATTGTATAAAAATTCCGCTGTTTTGTACAAGCTGGTATTTATTCTGCATTTTCTCTTGAATAGCAACTGATTCTAGTAACTTGCAAGTGGTGATACAATGCATGTGCAATCTGTATTTTCATTTGTTACCTTACTTTTTGCTGAAGGTTCATTAACCAAGGAGGGAAAATGAGGTATAATGGTCAAACTATTAGAGAAAAAAAGGGAAAATAGCACTCACCAGCAAGTGAGTTTTGGGCTTATGAAATAGTAGAACCAATAAAGAAAAATTTGTGACTATTAACTGTGAAATAGAATTTTGTAGAGTGAAGTATGAGATTAGTATTCGTTTTTATGATTGCAAGGAGATGTCTGAGCAAATTTGGTTTATGACAACAATAAATATATTCCAAAAATACTGAGATTATTAGCAAGTTATCGGGGAAGAGAGAGAATCACACTCTTTTTTTCAGCAAGTAAACCTGGAGAACAGAAAGATAACAAGACACCCTGTTGTTTTGGGTGTCTGCTCACAGAACTCTCCCTCTCCTATGATGTGTGTGGAACAGACTTAAAGCTTCATAGGAGAAGCACAAAGAAATGAATAACTCAGATTAAAAGGCTTTGCTGGTTTTCTGTGGGTAATGAAGGAAACTCTCCATAGATTAGAGCTCTAAGTTCTGGGTAACTGCTTTGCAGAATACTGCACCAACTTTTCTTAGATTAATTTTTCTGTATTGTACATTTGTATATTGAAAAAACCTGAAACAGCTGTTGTGTTAGGAAGTTAATAAAAATAATTATATTATACAAAGTGGCACTTGCACAGATTTAATGCATTCAAAATATT
The DNA here is from genome assembly GCA_024865655.1 of Emberiza elegans. NCBI lineage: Eukaryota > Metazoa > Chordata > Aves > Passeriformes > Fringillidae > Emberiza > Emberiza elegans. The sequence continues at coordinate 1,672,681 of JALJVW010000207.1, read as the reverse complement.
ATGTAATGTAAATGTGGAGAGAAACTACTCAAAGGTTTGCTCTCTTTTTCCGCTGCTGATTTCCAGATGGATTTCCACTCAAGTGATGAGTGCACCTACAGTTCTCCCCTCCATGTAAATGTTTGATGGGCTCTTGTAGATAAAACCAACCCAACTTCTATCAAAATGTTCTAGTGGGTGCCTGTATTTTTTCAGTATAGAGCAGAATGAAAACATGGTCATAATGACTGTGTGGGCAACTGTGCCATCAAATATTGCAGAGTGCTCAGCATCACTTCTCCCTGACAGCAGCAGTTTGTCACTGGTGCTTTAATGAAGGTTTTAATAGGTGCCACAAGCTGTGCAGACCAAATATTGTGCTTGTCTTTCAAAGCAATACAGATTTGAGCTTCATTTCCCCCCCAAACTCTTAAAACAAGTAGTCTATAATCTATTTGTCAGACATTTAAATGTCTGTTAGAGACTGAAAAGCAAAGACAGACTTACTAGAGAGGGAACTTTCTTAGTCATTCAGCTATTAAAAAAAGAAAAGCCTCCCAAGGTTTTTGTCCCTTTTTTTTCCTTTTTTTTTACAGAGAAATAAGCAGAGTTTGAAATACTGTAATTTTCTCTATTTCTCAGTATAATAGTTTCAATTCCTGTTGTGGAAGGCAAGCTGCCAGGCACAACCACACAGTTCAGTGAGCTTGTAGAGATAAAAATATTGTAACACCCCCCAAAACAAACCTTCCTAGAGCCTTCAGCCTCTCCCATCCCATTCCAGGATAAAAGGGGCTGCATCCCTGGATTGCTCAGTTTAACTTCCCTCCCAGCCAGAGCTGAGGCTGCACACGTGGAAGGTGCTGCTGCTTGCACTGATGAGCACGAAGCACCTGCTGTGGTCAGACCTTGGCAGGAGCTGCAGACAAGAGCCAGGAGGTCCCAGTGCTCTGGGAATGCTCTGGGAATGCTCTGGGAATGTGTCTGCTGAGCCCAGGAGCCCACAAGGATTTGCTCTTCTCAAAGGCAGCTGCAGGTGTTGTCCTCTCCTAAAGATGTTCCCATGTGAAATCCTTCCTGGTTTTGTTTTGTCATCCCTGTGATTTATTGGAGTTATTAAGGAGATGCTTTGGGCTGTGCTGTTATTTCTGTGCTGCTCAGCACTGAAATGCCAGCTGGAACTGGGGATGGAAAGCTGAAGGAATGGTTTTATCTTGTGTAGCTGCACCTGCTTTCCCCTCCTGGCCTGTAAATGCAGGACACTGGCAAGCCACTGAGACTTTTCCAGGAGTGAGGAAACCTTTGGCAAACAGCTTTTGTCACTTCTGCCACCTCCACTGGAGGCAAACAGCCGAGCATGGGGCTCCCTCCACTGCAATTCCCAGCACAAATTATCCAGCAGCTCATCCCAAACAAATGAGAGATGTCAGGAAAGTCTGGTTTGCAGGCGTGATGTCAGAGACAGCTGCATCCATCCATCCATCCGTCCGTCCATCCGTCCGTCCATCTGTCCATCCATCATCCATCCATCCATCCATGCATTCATCCATCCATCATCCATCCTCCATCCATCCATCCATCCATCCATCCATCATCCATCCATCCATCCATCCATCCATCCATCCATCCATCCATCCATCCATCCATCATCCATCCATCCATCCATCCATCCATCCATCCATCCATCCATCCATCATCCATCCATCCATCCATCATCCATCCATCCATCCATCCATCCATCCATCATCCATCCTTCCATCCATCCATCCATCCATCCATCCATCCATCCATCCATCCATCCATCCATCCATCCATCCATCCATCCATCCATCCATCCATCCATCCATCCATCCATCCATCCATCCATCCATCCATCCATCCTTCCATCCATCCATCCATCCATCCATCCATCCATCCATCCATCCATCCATCCATCCATCCATCCATCCATCCATCCATCCATCCATTTCTGTCCCTGCATTTCAAGGGGAAGAAGAGCCTGTTCCTTTTTCTGGCACTTGTGAATGTGATGATGCTTCATCAGAGGGGTTGTGCAGAAGCAGAGCAGATCTCTGCCTACAAAAACCAGTACATTCATCTTCTCTGTGCACAACTAAATTAAATATATAAATATCTGTGAATGAATCTGAGCTCTTCCCTAGAGTTACCTGTACATTCATTTTCTCTGTGTGCAAATAAATTAAATATATAAATATCTGTGAATGAATCTGAACTCTTCCTCCTTTGAAGAGCAAACTTCCTTTAATTAGTCTTTCCCTACTGTCTGGTGTTAGTGACATTTATAATCATACAATTACTGCTTCATTTCAATTTTATGTTATTTTCAGAGGTCAGGAAGGGTAATATTCCAACATAACCATACTCAGTGAGAGGGTAACCGCTGACAGGAGTTCTTGCATGGGGTTCTCATCAGTAGATCTCGAAATGCATTAGAAAACTGTGGATTTTTATCCCTGTTTTAAAGGTGATGGGAACTGTAGCCCTCTGAGGCTGCCCAGCATGGCTGTGCAAACCTCTCCATGTGTTTTATTGCCTAAACATCCCATCAGACTCCTGAGCAATAGATTAAAATACAGTGTGGAAACACAAGAGTAAAAATATTTAGTGGAATTTTAATGGAATAAAAGAAGGATTTAAAAGGAAAAAAAACTGAGAAAATGGAACATATTCCTGCTGAATTCTGTATTGTGTTTGGTTCAAATCATCTCTTGGACAGATTAACATAAAGTTATTATGTAATGTCAGTTAATTTTCTAATTAATGAGTGTTACCCTGGGATTTAAGCAATTCTCACCTGTCTTGGTGTGACCTGACTGTTAAAAATGGTAAAGAGCCTCAGTGTCAGGGGCTCCTTTTCCTTTCCCTCTCTGGCAGAGAGAGCAGAGTGGTTGTGCTCCCCAGGATTCCAAGGAATTGAGCAATTTTGGAGGGTGAAAAGTCAGGTGAGACTTCAGTGCCTGCTTGAGGGACAGGAGGAAATGCATTTGATTTATATCAGTTTATAAATGACAGGTTTGAGTTCTGTGTGGCTCTGGGAGCCAGGCAGGATAATTCCTGCCATGTCCAGCAAGTAAAGTTTCCATGGAGTTTTCTTGCACATTAAGACAAGATTGAAGGATTTTCTTTTTAAAATCACATTTTAATACTCTCTTAATAATTTCTGTGTCATTATTTTTTTTTTTTTCTTACTGCTTTTGAAACACCTTTCTGATTTAAAAATCTTTGGAAATATTGAATGTAACTCAAAAGATAAGAGCTCATAGTAACGAAACTGCTTTTATAGTATTAATTTTATTATATTTATATAATAAGTATAATTATTTATATTTACACTTTTATATATATATATATATATTAGTTTTGTATGTTGGGGATATTTATTTTTCCTGCTTTTTTAGTGGATTTGCCTCACTGTCACCAAAAGAGCTGCTTTGAGGACTGTCAGGAAGTGTTAATTGTGTGTTCTGAGTGTTTCTCCGGGGTGTTGCTCAGTATTTTCTTTTTAAAAAAGGCATTTTCAGAATTTCTGCCCTGGCCACCTCTGTAGGCACAATGGGAGCTCCTTGCAGGTGCTGTTGGACACATTTCCCTCTCTGAGGAAAGACAGAGCAGCTGCAAAATTCAGGAGAAATTCCTCCTGACTTTGGAGCAACCCTTGGCGATATCAATAAACTGCTTGTGATCAATAAGGAGCTGCTGCCCACAAAGGGAAATTCCTGCATGCTGTTTGTGCTTTAGGGTTTTCCTTGGCAGGCTCTTTGATGGTACAGGGTTTGTAGGTGTGTTCCTGGATTTTTACTGGCTTCTGGCTCTTCCTGGAGCCCACATTTCTGCAGGTTTCTCTCCTAATGCAGAGCATAGAAATGGGAATTTTCTTAATGTGACACACAGAGAGGGCTGAGTACAATTCAAATGCTAATATGTAGAAATCAAATCTCACAAAGGAGTGTGTTAACATCTGCCTTTATTCGCACTCTATTTCAAAGGATATGTGCCAAGCCTTCCTTGACACTCAGAGCATTCTACACTGTACAAGTTCACCCCTGAAAGGCAGAGAGAAACATTTCCTTTTTGCATAGTTTAAGTCTTTTGATCCCATGGTAAAGTGAATTTTTCCTTACACGACCCCACCTGAGCCTGCTTTGCTGATTCCTCCACTTTCTCTTGCATTTCCGTGTTAAATTTCCCTTTTTAAGGGAGAAACTGAGCTGCATATATCCAGCAGAGTCTGGAGAAGGGATTTTTTCCCCCTTTGCTGATTTTATTGCTTTCCTGGGTGCTGAGAAGTCTCTCCTTGACTTTGGTGTTTCCTCTCTTTTCCAATTTTCCCTGCCAGTAAATCAGCCTGAGCTCCTTTTAGACAAAACACAAGTTCTTTTTTCACCTGATCCTTATTGGAATGCGCGTTGAGCTCAGGGATGCTGCCCAGCATCTCTGAGCTCTGTGTTTTGCCTGCTCTTGGTTGTGGCAATTGGAATTCCCTTGAATTCAGGAGTTGTGCTCTCTCACAGCAGCACACTGGGTGAATTCCCTGTTTGCTGAGCCAATCATTTCCCATTGCAATCCATTTTTTCCCCTGGAGAATTGATCTGAGCCAGGGATATGAATACCTATCCTGAATGGGTATTTGCCCCTGCCCAGCTTTTGCAGGGTTCTGTGATCCACTGCCCTTCCTGCAGGGCTTTCCCTGAGCTGGAAATTCCTTCAAATGCAGCTGGAGAGGAATTTGTGACTGCTCCAGGATGGGGCACCTTGGCCAGCTTCACCTTGGCCCTGACTTCAGGCTCCTGCTTTGTCCCTTTCTTGTCCCTGTCATATTCCAAGGCACAGGCAGAGATTGAAACACAATGTGAGAACACAAGAGCAAAAAAATTTAGTGGAATCTTAATGGAATAAAATGAGGATTTTAAAAAAACCCCAAACCTTGAATTCTTTGGCTTCTCCATGCTTTGCACCATTTGGATGGGTTGAGCAGCTTGTTCCTGAATCTCGTTTGAGATTTCCCCATAATCTCTCCCTGCAGATGTTGGTGCTTCAGTGCTCAGTGAAGTGATGCTTTGCTTTTTATGTTCTCAAGCAACACATGGTCTGCAGCCAGCTCCTGAAACTCGCAAAGTATTTAAGAATGTGTTTAAATGCAAGGTCTTACAGAAAATGCAAATTTATTACTTGTCTCTTGATTCTCACCATAGATTTCTGGAGAGTGCTCTGAGGCGTTTTTTTATTGGTGCCATCACTACTTTGCCTTCATGCTTATGCTGATTGTCTTTCTTTGCCAGAGCCCCTTAGCACTTGTTATCGGTAGCTACAATTTCCTGCCACCTGTGGTGGAATATATTTCTTCATTAGGAGCTTTTTGCTGCTTCCTCAAGTTTTGTCTTTGATTAGCTGCTATGGAACTTTTACACATCATCATCACTTGTCCTGCAAAACTTGATTTTCTGATAAATATGAAAATTGCTGCTTCCAGCTTCTGCTGGCCCAGATCATTAAGTGCCAGTTCTGGAGCCAGCACTGACCTGAGCTGATGCTAAATCCAGTGTGAGAGGATGTGGTGCAAGGCTGGGTTTTGTAGGGTTTATTTGGGATTTGTGGTCGTGTTTTTTCCTCCCTTTCCTTAAAGTGAAAGAACAAGGCTGGGATCAGTGACTTACCTGAGCTGGGCTGGAATTTAACAGAGATCACAATTTTATAGTTGGAATGTGGTGAACATTTTCTTAATCTTATTTGCAGCAACTTTACACCTCTGTTTTAGAATCTGTTATAATTTCAAGTATCTCTTTATAAATGACAATTTTTAGCAGAGGTTTGCCACTCGCTGTAAAATCTTCTGGGAGTGCTGTGCTGTGAATCATTCTGCCCAGACCCAAAAAGAAGACAGCATAAATTACACGAGCTCCTGGCTTTATAAATGCAAACATGGATCTCGTTTTTGTCCATTAAATGGGTTTTATGGATTCAGTTTTAAAAAATCCACAGTTTTTATTGCAGGAACAGCTGTCCAGCCTCTCCTCTGTAGCAGGTAGTTTCTTCTCTCCACCAGCATCATCTGGGATGAGGATAAAAACTGAGCTTATCAGACTGTGATAAAAGGAGCATGTGTGTGTATGAAGGCAAATGTAAATTTCCAGCATCAAAAGGAGAACTTGGCAACTGCAGATGTGTGGTTTAAACACAGTAGGAGGAGAGGGAAGGAAGGGTTTTGTTCCTTTGTGCTGAGCTCTGCTGGAGCAGCTGGGTGAGCTCTGCAGCAGCGCTGAGGCGGCGCCGTCGGTGAAGCTGCTGCTCTGTCTGGGATGCAATGATCCAGCAGATTCTGCTGGGAAAGCATTGCCCTGGGGGGGAGCTGAGGGAAAAAGAGAAGAATCATTCCCCATAATCTTTATTGACATTTTTCTCTTTACCCTTTCTAACCTTACTGAGCCGCTGGATGTAAATTCCAGCTTGGAGGGAGATGAGTCTGTGTTAGTCTGTAGAAATTTGTTAGACTGGAGAGCCCTGAAAGCCTGGCCATGAAGTGACCCCTGGCACTGCTGGAAAAGCTGTGAGCATGACCCCAATGGGTGTCATCCTTCTCCCAAGTACTTCTGTCACCTTCTGGGCTGTTCTGGCTGATGGCCTTTGGGTTTGTTTAGTTGTTTCCTTTGGGCTTTTGTTTCATTGGTTGGTTTGGGGTTTTTTTCCCCCAAACCTCACTGCTGAGGAATCCTTCCTTTCCCCATCATCCCACAGGTCCCCAGAGTGCCCAGTCCTGCTGGAGCAGGTGGTTCTCCCCTGTGAACCTCTCTGTCAGTGGTGCTGGAGAAGGAGAACCGAAATGGGAATTTAATCTGTGCCCATCCCACCTGAACTCTTCTTTTTGGCCTGCAGGCATTTCTCCCCTCAGTGTGATTCCTGGGAGAATGACATGGCCATGGAGCACCGGAGACTCAGGGAGCTGCTGAATCCTCACTTCCTCACAAGCCTTTCAAAATTTTTCTTAAATCCCTTCAAGTAGCATTCTTGAAAATTAGCAATGTATAGTTTGAGGAGAACTAACAGCAGGTTCTTTCTTTATGGTGAGAGTTTAACAAGGAAACTTTTTCCATATTCAATTTCAGACTTTCTGGATCAGAAGTGGCATCTGAACCAGAGCTTGGAACCACTAAGAGTGGGTCCTTTGTAGGGATGATTCAGGGAATTGTGGAGAGAGGATGGTTGGTGGATTTTGCAGAGTAGTGGGGTTGCTTTGTGTGAACAGATCAGAGCAGGTCGTGATTTTTGGGAAATCAGGTGAATGGGCAGCCAGTGAGGTCCTGTCAGAACAAAGGGTGAGCGCTCCAGCTCAACAGCCCATGGCAGGGTCCTCTGATGGAAATTTCAAAGAAAGGAAAGGAAAAAACCAACCTGAGGCAATCAAATTACAGCCCCAGCCCAACTGTTGTAGTGTTTCAGACTAAAGGATAGCAAATTGGGATTGCAAAGGCTAAAGGAGGAGACTGCAAGAGTTCAAAAATGAGGTTATTAAGGATCAGAGAATTTCTATCTTGTCTTCATGGAGTTTAAATTAATTTTGGTAAGATATGGATGGGTAAAGAATAAAATTAAAGAAAGGAGAACCTGAAAAGAAAATATTATTATAATCTGTATCTGAAAGAAAAATGGCAGAAACAGAAACCCCTCCAAATCATCATTACACTTTGAATATTGAGGATACAGAAAGGGCTGTAATGCACTGGCGTTTTTTTTTCAGCTGTGTGTGTATGAATACACAGGGGGGTTGGTGTGCCTGCTCATACATGCACTGCTGGAGTTCAGCAGCAGCCCCAAGGTACAGCAAGATTTAAACCTGTGAAAAGCTTCAGTTGTTTCCCATCTGGAGGCTCATTTGAATCCTTGGATTGTGCTGCAGAAGCCTTGACCCCTGTGATGGTGTTGTTTATTTTTCCATCAGTTTTGTACATGATGAGACTTTTGGTATTTCTGTGGTCAAATTTGAGTAAAACAGATAATTTTCATACTACAAATTTTAAAAGCGCGTAATTTAGATTTTTATTTTTCACTTTGCTTACAAAATGCCTGTTGTGCTCACAAAACACTCTCTCATTATACAACATTTTAAGTTTTTGTGATGGTGGCTCAGTCCTTGTCTGTTAGGAGCTGGAAACTGGTTTGAATGATTCATTTTGAGCAGCTATTTTGGGGGTACTCACATCATCTTGGATGCAGCTCCACATGAAATGGATGGGAAAATGGGAGTTGATCTCCCTCCTCCACCTGGCAATTTAAATGAAAATCCATAACACTTGAGCAGGAGATTGTCATTGGGATCTTTTTGGGAAGAACATGCTTTAAAAATACAGCAGGGAAAAAAAAACAAGGCAGGATCCCAGGGATGAGGGATGGTGGGAAATGGAGGAAATCCTGTGGGCAGTATCCAAAGTCACACTTGGCTTCAAGTCACAGATGTTTGCAGAGAAAATCAGCCAAAGCAGCTCCAATGAAATTAAAACTGCAGCCAGGCAGGAGAGAGGCTCTGCTTGGGCTCTCACACATCGAGGCAGAAGGATCTGCTCCCAAAAGGGCTTTGGGGTTGTTTGCCACTGGTGGGGAAGGATGGAGGAGGAAGGGAGAACACAGCTGTGCCATTAGAGCTCTGAGAGATGACCAGGGAAGGTCACTTTCCAAAGAGAGGAGTCAGATGTTTTATAAAGTGGGATTTTAAAAAAAGATTTCAAACTTTTGCACTGAGTAACAGTCGTGTCATTTTCATGGCAGTGGCTCCTGGCTTGAAGTGGGTGCCAGTCTGTTCTGTAGTCTGTGAAATTCAGTATTATGAGCAAATGAAATACTGTGACAGTATTTATATGACTATTTCTGAAGCACAGAAACAAAATGCACTTTTGCTCATATACAATCAAAATGCAGCAGTGTGTTGAAAAAGGTTTATTGCAGCTTTGAATGAGCAGTGAATTTAATGAAACTTTGTTACACGGGGCTTGGTTCCTTGTGGATTAATGAGAAATAATCCATATTTCTCAATGCAGGAAGAAATAATGTATAGAAAATACAATCTTAATCATATTTTTCATGGAAGCTGTGAATAATATAGTTTAAGGGTTTTGTTTCATCTCTATGCAGTGTTTTTTGGGTTTTGTTTTTGTTTGTTTTATTTTTAATAGACTAGAAGTGTTTTTTTATTGTTCATAGGCTGGAGCAGTAATTTAACCCAGGCAAAAGTCCTGCAATGTTACACATGCCCATTTGACCAGTCAGTGATGAATATTCACTGGTCTTGTGAGCAGATGGGATCCCAAGTGTGTGCAGAAATCCTGTCAGAAGTATTTCCTTTTGTACTTCTTATGTTGCAGCTCTTTTCACAGCTCTCCTTCCACCTGGGGCATGTTTGGTGTGGGAAATCTGTGTTCTGACAAAATATGGAGAGGTGAACAAAGAGGGAGTGGCAGAGGTTTGTCTTCTCCACCCTCTGAGAATGCCTGATGCGTTCTGGGTGTGCTCCTGTGCTCTGGTGGGGATTCCTACCTGGACAAAAGGAAATTTGAACTCCTCAGAATTTGGGTGGGCAGGGATTCAGGTTTGCTGGGTGGAAAGCGGGGATTGGTCATTGAGGGGCAACTTTGTGCTCAGCTTTGCCACCAAGAAATGAGCTATTCCCACGTAATTCCTGCATTGCTCTAAAAGAAAGGTTTTATCCTCATAAAGCTTTAATGAAGCCAAGGAATTCTTGCCAGTAATTTTACAATGCCAGTCCCATGGAGCTCTAAGGCAATGCAATCCACAGTATTTATAGAACTTCATTAAACATCACACCTGTTAATTCCCCTTCAAATTGAGGACAGGGAACCAAAGCAACTCAGAATGAAGAAAAAATGACTCTGCCATGAGACCTTAATGACTCTTTCCATGTCTTAAGTATTCCTGGGATTATTCTGCTAATTTTCTACCTCTGATTGTTTGGTAAATGAATTTATAAGGTGGTGCTGTACATTAGACTGGAAATTGTTTGGTGCTGGAGTCCTCTGGTTGTGTGAATTTTGATAGACAAGACATTATTCACCATAATATGATTTCTATATCTGGAGTAACTCTGCCATCCAGGATTTAACAGCTCCTTCTAACAGATCACTAAAATTTCATCTTTGTGATTTTTTACCTTTTTCTAAAGTAGTCCTGTCACTCATATTCTGAAATAGAAGGAAATTTTCCTCGAAGCAACTCTTTATGGAGCTCTCTTTGGGGAGAACTCCTGTTGCAAAATGCCTGATATCTTTACTGCAACTGATTTGAAAGTGCAAAAGGTCAAAAATGTCCTAATGTGGTTTGGCAATCCACCTGTCAGCACAGCACATTTCAGAAGGGCTCTTGGGGCTTTGAAGAAATTGCATTTTTCATTTTGATTTTAATTTTATACCTGGAAAGAATTAGGGGAAGGATTCAGCTGATGGCCGAGTGGTGAAACGGAAAATATTTTTAGAATGGAAGATGCAGATTTGGACTCAGAGGGATGTGGTATGAGGAAATATTTATAAAATTTAATTATGAGTAATAATTAGTGAGTGATGTAGGAAAAACATTTTTAGTGAATTTTTTCCATCTACAATGCCAGATCCCCATGTTTATTTGCTCCTGGTTAGTGCAATATTATTCCTGACCTTGTTCCCTGCTGAAGAGAGATCTCACAGCGGAGTATCCTCCAACCCAAAATATCATTTCCTAGAGAGCAATATTGAGTCATTGATTTAGTTACTCACTCTGCCTTTCCATCACCCATCATTTTGCCAGAGCTGCTCCCTGGTGATGGTGACCTTGCAAGATGACAGATTAATTTCAGTGTCTGGGAATTCGTGCAGGCTGCTCCTTCACAATATGTGTGTACAAACACAATATTCTTTAATTCATTAAAGCAGTTTAACTCTGTCCAACCCAAACTCAAACACAGAAGAAGCTTCAAAAACTCATCCTTTTTTTTTTTTTTTTCCTGCTATCTGCTCTTAAGTCCCTCCTGCCACCTGAAAATCCTTTGCCTCCAGTCTGTTCAGTGGCACGATGGAGCAGCATTCACAGAATTCTTACGGTGCCTGGATTAAAGATCCACACAAAATGTGTCACAAATCTCCCAGTGAATGGGTCTGTGGGGTCCAAATGTCAAACTGTTGATGTCACCTGTGGGGAGCAGCTGCCCAGAGCAAGGAGCCTCATTCCAGGGCAGTGGGACTGGGCTCTCCAGGCACCTCCAGGACAGGTACTTCTATCTTGGTCTCTATATATTATCATATTCTAAAACCTTAAATTCTAAGTTTTCCACCCTGTGATATCACACACACCTAATCAACTCCCACAGTCCCACAATCCCAGTTCCATCATTCAGTTTTGGAAGCTTCTCCACAGCCTCAGGTCAAATGCAGTGTTCTCCTGGGGGTCAGGGTCTGTCAGCACAGAAAGTCTGAAATCCTCAGCATCCAGAACTCCAACAAGTGCCTGCAGCAGCTGCTCTTAGAAAAGCAGGCACAACACCTTCAATCCTCCTGGCTCCTCCCCAAAATCTCTGTGACAGCTTAACTGCTTTGGTTTTAATCAAAATGGCTTCTGGGAAGCTGCCTCACTGCCACTGATTAATGTGGCAATTTTAAATTGGGATTTTTAGAATGGAATTTAGGGAAATTTGTAAACATTTTCACAGCCCTGATGAAAACCACTCTGGAGTTTGCAGCCAACCTGTTTTCATTTGGGTTTGTTTGTTTGTTTTTAACTGATCCATATGGTTGTTGTGAATACATGGTCCATAAGATGCAGAGAAGAACATATTAATATAACTGGGAGCGCATGAAGGATTAACTTTGCAGTTGTGACTGTGCCCATGCATATTCTGTTTGCTGTTGTGGGAAATATTAGTGAAGAGCTGTGAGAAGTAACTGCAAAAGGAATCTGTAACTTCTGAGGGATACAGAGAATTCTCTTTTTGTGCACACTGTGGAGTTTCCTGGGCAGAAGGGTTCATGTTTGATTTTGCACAGTGAATGTGCACACTAGGTGTAGTTGTTCTCCACTGGGACACTTCAGTGGAGTTTAACAGCTTGAAATCAGAGCCACTTTGTGGTCAGTGAGGAATCATCATCCATGGCACAGTTCCCTCTTGTGGAAGGGGATTATTGACCTTTGTGAGGGTTTGGTGGGGCTGGGACACGTGGTTGTTGCAGCACAGCTTCAGCTGATGCAGAATTGGGGTTTGGCTCTTTGGGTTTCACCTCCATGGGCCCAGTCCTGCCCTGCTCTGGCACCTGCACTCACCCTGGAGCTGATCCAGGTCCTGCTGGAGCTTCAAGGAGGTGGGAACAGCCCATCCAACTCCTAAAGCTCTGGAGTTGAAGGAAAAGCACCTAGAGAAGAGTTTCATTCTTTAAAAACCAGGATGGAGCTGGTTCTGTTAGAACTCAATGTAGCAGCTGTGCTCCATCCTTCCCAGGCACAGCAGACATTCCATAGGATCACAGGTCATTCTAGCATTGGGATTAATGCCCAATGAATGTTCTCTGCTTAATGCACTTTCAGCTACATTTGCATTAAAAGGAAAAGCTTTAGCTCTTCATAATTTCTCTCATCCTCTTTTAATTTTTTTTTAAGAGGAGTCATTCTTGCAGAAAGCAAAATCAAGACTCGTGTGTCTTTGTGAACTTAAATTTGCATTTGAGCTGTGGCACCAGTTGGCTTCCTGTTGGGATTTTCTTGTTCCTGGAGCTGATGGAATTCCAGCACACTTTGCTTGGGCAGTGACCATGGCCCAGTGGAGGGAATAGTAATTGAAATTATGATCCATGAAGAAATATTTGTTGACAAAAGCAGAAAAAGAATCCCATTCCCTTCTCCTTGAGCATCACTCTCCTGCAGGGAGATAGCTTGGGAAGGAAAAAAACCAGAAATGAAGCAAAAGCTGAGCTTTAGGAAGACAGAAATGAAATTTCTGTAAACCCAGCTGTCTGAAATGGATGTCTCTGAGGTGAAAACAAGCTCCAGTGGTCCCACACGGGGAGCAGGGAGAGGCTGCTCTGAGGAGGAGGATGAGGATGTACTGGATCTGCTTGGGTGTGCTGCATTCTGCCTCCAAGGGATGCTCACCTTTCCAAACTGAAATACTGCATGGTTTGCATTGTCAAAGAGCACTGACATGAACCTGTAGAATCTGTACCCAAGCAGAAAGACTAAATTAAACAAAAATTCACAGTTATTCTATCGTGAGATTGTTCTGGATAAGGGAGCAGCGTGGCTCTCTCAGAGACATTGATTTGGATCATGAGGTTCATTGATCTCCTCTGGGTGAGAAATCTGTGTGGTCAGAGGCTCCAGAGAAGGAGCAAACTCTCAGCTCCACAGGGCAGAGCTGTGCAGAGGTTAACTCTGAGATTCTGGCCGGGCCCCATCAATGTGATAATTACCTTCGGCACCTTTGTGTCTAGCCCTAATTCATCTCCCAAAGATAAAGTAATAATTTACCACTCAACCTCATTCTCCACGTTCCAAATAACACAATTGTACAATAAAAACTTGGATGTTGGGAGCAGGGAATGGAGGCCAGTGTCTGGGGCAAAAGCAGTATTTGGACAGGAAAATATGCAGGAGTAGGTGGAAAATTTTTGCCTCAAAACAAGTCTTGCATGGGGATTTTTAGTGGTAAACTGAGATTTGCTGTGGCGAGACGTGTCCAATTCTCCAGCAAACATTTGTGGATTTCCAAAGAGGCCATGGTTCAGGCAGTATCTCCGGGCCTTTGGTGGCATTTTATGGCAGGCTCTATAAAGTTACATGTGCCTGGTTAATTTTTAGTTTTGTTCTATGGCTCAGACACACTTTGTGCAAATACGCTTTGATAGAGGCTAATATCCCCAAACTCCAACCTGAGGCAGTCTTTAGTGTGTTTGAAATAGGAGTGGCACAGGTTAGTCCAGATAAAGAGGGCAATATTTAAGAATTCCCGAGGTGAAGGAGTCTGTAATTGCTACCTGGCACCTGAAGAGGAGATCTAAGTGTAGTCGATAGCTGTGTTGATGATTTCTCCATTAACTCCTGTGTGTGTGAGTTCTTTTTACAGCTGAATAATTGTTTATATGTAAATAAAGCTATTGCATCTTTCTTTCCCTCTGTAAGGACGGTTGTAGCTTAATTACCAGAGAGAGATGTGTGGGGAGCTGGGGAATGTTCACCTTGTGATTAATTTTAAATTTGATTCCTATTTATTTGCTACTTGCTACACTTAATTGAGTTGGGGTTTTTTATTCTTCTTTCTTTTCTTTCTTTTATTTTCTTTTTTCTTTCTTTCTTTCTTTCTTTCTTTCTTTCTTTTTCTTTCTTTCTTTCTTTTTTTCTTTTTTTTTCTTTTTTTCTTTTTTTCTTTTTTTCTTCTTTCTCTTCTTTCCTTCCCTTTCCTTCCTTCCTTTCAAAATATGCATTCTTTTCTTCTGGTTTTAATCTAACAGGTGATATTTTCATTTTTCCTGGAGTATTAATTAAGGTGAGCTGTAGCTTCTTTTCCAGGCACCCGAGAGGGCTGAGGTACCAGTCACCTCTTGTTGTGCATGTTTAAGCAACTGTGGAATTGCTTTAGAGTTAATCGTGTTGGGGCTTTTTTTTACGGTGTGAGAGAAGAGAAATCATGAATTAATCTCTTCAGCGGACCTTGGCTCCTCTCACAGCAAAGTTTCCCTCCTGTAAATGCTCGGTATTATGTCAGCTCCCTAGAAGTGCTCATTATCACCTACACACTGGGTGTCAAGTGCTGCTTTCTAAAGAGATTAGTACCTTTTCCTCCTCCTCCTCCTCCTCCTCCCTCACGCTTGCTCAGCTAAGGAGAAGAAAATCCAAATTACGGCAGCCATCCAGGATGGGAGCTGGAAAATAATGCCCTGATTTGGTTCTGCTTCGAGGAGAGAGATGAGATACAGGATGTGATTCCTCCTCAGCAGCGCCTTTGTGCTGACCTAATTCCACCTGACACCAGGAGCTCTGGCAGGTTTGGGTAGGGCTGAGATTTGGGTAGGGCTGAGATTTGATAGGGGTGAGCTTTGGGTAGGGCTGAGATTGGTTAGGGCTGAGAATGGTTAGGGCTGAGCTTTGGTTAGGGCTGAGCTTTGGGTAGGGCTGAGCTTTGGGGGGCTGAGGGGCTGAGCTGCGTGGGGCTGAGATTGGTTTGGTTTAGGGCTGAGCTTTGGGTAGGGCTGAGCTTTGGGTAAGGATGAGCTTTGTGTAGGACTGAGATTTGGGTAGGGCCAAGCTTTGTTTAGGGCCGAGCTGTTGTTTAGGGCTGAGCTTTGTTTAGGGCTGAGCTTTGGGTAGGGCTGAGCTTTGGTTAGGGCTGAGCTTTGGTTAGGGCTGAGCTTTGGGTAGAGCTGAGCTTTGGATAGGGCAGAGCTTTGATTAAGGCTGAGCTTTGGGTAGAGCTGAGCTTTGTTTAAGGATGAGCTTTGGGTAGGGCAGAGCTTTGGTTAAGGATGAGCTTTGGGTAGGGCAGAGCTTTGGGTAGGGCTGAGCTTTGGGTAGAGCTGAGCTTTGGGTAGAGCTGAGCTTTGGGTAGGGCAGAGCTTTGGTTAAGGCTGAGCTTTGGGTAGAGCTGAGCTTTGGTTAAGGATGAGCTTTGGGTAAGGCAGAGCTGTGGGTAGAGCTGAGCTTTGGGTAGAGCTGAGCTTTGGGTAAGGCAGAGCTTTAGGCAGAGTGAGCTTTGGGTAAGGCAGAGCTGTGGGTAGGGCTCAGCAGAGAGGGGTTTGAGGCTTCCAAAGCCTCTCTGCATGGCCAGGGTGCTTCATTAGGGAAACATTAGATGCAGTAAGTGGGGCAGGCAAGCAAACCCAGGTATTTTCTCCCTCTGGGATAGGGGAGGGAAGCAAAACTTCAATGGCAGTAATGACTAAATCAAATCCTAATCAAAGGGGTTCTTGAACAATTTTTTTCTTTTTTTTTTTTTTTTTTTTTTTTTGTGGTTCTGTAATACTCCTACACCTGGGAGAAGGTTTGGCTCATTGGGCCCTTTTCTGTTTTTTTGCCAACCACCTGGAAAGAACCACTCACACCTCTCTATAAGGACAGGAATTTGGTGTCCTTTGCCAGGACACCAAAACAAAAACAGACAAGTGCAGTTAAGCAGGAGAAAAAAAGAAAGACGAAAAATTCAGTTTTCTTGTTCCACAGTTGATATTCCCTTGGACACTCCCTGTGCTTGCAGTGAGGATACCCAGAATGAGGAGGAAATGGAAAAAAGTGAATAAAAACATCCCAAGCAGAACACACCTGTATCAGTAATGCCTGCTTTTGTAGAACAGGAGGAATAGCAGCGTTCTTTGATTTCAACTCTGTTTACTGAGGTGAAAGAGAGACAATAGAATGAGCTTTTGGGAAATAGGACATGCTGCCACATTGGCACAGTGCAGGGAGCAGGAGGAGGAGGAGCATTTTCTTTCCAATCTCTTATTTTTTTCTAAGCATTCAGCCTGGATTTTCCTGCTGGAGTCCGCACTGACACAGCTCTGAAAGCTTTCACCTTTTTTCTGCTTCCTGGTTAGAATCACAGGATCATTAAGGTTGGAAAAGAGCTCCAAGATCATGGATGGAGTCCAGACCTTGAGCACCACCTTGTCAGCCAGACCGTGGCTTGAGTTCCATGTCCAGCTGCTTCTTGAACACTTTAGCATTCCTTAATCCTTTGACTGGGATTGAGATTCTCTGCTTCTGTCTGTTTCTGCTTTAAGCAGGCTCCTGCAGCCAGGACTGTGAGGTGTTATGTTTGGATAATTCATTCTAATAAACTAAAGGCTGTGCTCCTTAGGCTGCACAATTCAAATTCTGTGGAGAAACACTGTGACACCAGCAGTCTGGGCAATGGCATTTCAGCCTTTTCCATGGAGTTTCCATGTCAGAATATTGAGTAGATTTGTCCCACTCACTTTTTCTGGAGGATTTCATGGTTTTGGAGCAGAGGTTTTCCAGCTGTGGCACTGCTGATGTGAGTTGGTCCCTGTGTGCAGGTTGTGCCCCTGCCTGGTGGCTGCTGTTCCTCAGCAGGATTCCTGTTTTCCCCCTTTATCCTGCTGGACCTGCTGGTAGGGAGGCCACCAGTTCTTGGTGGTGGGCAGCTCCTCCAGACAGGCCAGGGAGCCCTTGGGCAGAGATGCAGGAGTTGCTCTGGGATTTGGGATTTGTGGAGCAAACAGGGAAAGGTTCTGGAGGTGCAGAGGGAGAGGTGCCTCTGCCAGTTTTCATGGATAAGGAAAGGAAGTTTGGAAGTTCTTCCTGCAGAAAGCAGGGCTGGCAGCATTGCTGCTGTTTTCCAGATTTCAAACAGGTTTCAAACATTTCAACGTGGATAAAACAAACTCTTCAGAGAGTGCTCATTACTTGGAGCTCATAGAAGGCAGAAAGAGGCACTATAAGCAAAAAAAAAAAAAAAAAACCCTAATACTGGAAGGGTTTATGGCATTCAGGAAGCACTGCTCCTAAAGGTCTTTTTCAACCTAAATCATTCTGTGTGTGGGGCTTTGAGGAGCTGCTCCAGGTGTGAATACATCCACATCACACAAAAATGATGTGTGTGTTCTGAAGACTGTCAGGTTTTTGTTGTTTGGTTTGGGTTTTTTATAAGATATCCCAGTTAAAAGCTGAGGAAGGAGGAATTCAGTCTTTTATATCTGAAGAGATCAGGAAGTACAATTAAATTAACAGATGTAATTTTATTGCAAGGAGGAGAGAATATGAGGTGTGGTAAGTAAGCCAGAGAAAGGGGAGCTGGTTCCTGAGATCTGCCAGAAGAACTGGGGCTGGGATTCCTTCAGAGCTCAGTCTTGTGTTGACTTTTATGCTTGATAAATCAGTGTTCTGAGATTTGACCAGAATGTATATTGGTTAAAAACTGGGAGAAAAATCCCCTGGACAGTTTAGAGGATCTTTAGTCCATGAAAATAAGAGAAAGTATTCAAGATTTTTAAGAACTCACAGGAAAAAGTCTGTAGTCCTCCTCAGCTGCGTGTTATGTTCAGTAAAACATGGAATATTGAATTTAATCCTCTGAATTTCTGCTGCAATGTAATAGAGTGCAATAAATTCCCCAGCGATTTGGCTACTTAATATTTACTTTGTGTTTACCCAGTGGATTTTATCTGCCTGTGGAAGGCCCTCTACCCTGAGAGTTTATCAGAGTATTTAGCAATCTTCTGTTTGTCCTCACTGCACATTTGGGAGGTGATCTATCGTGGATATATTTAGGAAGCGGACACGGTGAAATTAAATCACTTGGTCAAGGTTATGGGGAGAATTTGAGATGGATGTTGAAATTAAGCCTGGATCTTCCTAGCCCTGAGCTAATCCTGTTGCAGCATGGTCGCCCTCTATTTGAAATCTCTTCTGTCATCACAGCTTGTTTGTGGTTCTGGCTGAGTTTGCTGCAGCCACAGAGTGTCTGTGGTACCCAAGTGGGGACCCTGCAGCCCCTGTCCCCCACCCCAGCTGCTGGGCAGAGGGAACCCCTCCTCCTGGGGAATCCCCAGTTGTTCTGCAAGCTGAGAGCTCAGGAGAGCCCCAGTCAATGGCTCAGTTGGGTGAGAGGAAGCTCTGCATTCCAGGCGGCATTCCCAGAAAGTAGCTTGGAGCAGCAGGAGTGCGGCTGGGCTGGGAACTGGAGGTGCTGGCCCACACTGGTGCCAGGCTGTGCCACCAGAGGGGTCTGTGCAGAGGGGAGGAGAAACCTGCAGAGGTCTCAAATTTGGTTTTGAGTGTCTGCCTTGAGAACCGATCACAGAACTGGGGCAGCGTGGAGCTCAGCACAACCAAATTGCTCAGCTCTTCACTCCAGGATTTTCCAGGATGATATAACCAGGCATAAGCTGTGCTAGCTCTCATTCTCTTCCAGCTAAATATACATCTCTGGAGTCTGGTGGAGCTTGAGCTGATTGTGTGGTGATGGAGAGGCAAGGCTTTATGTAAGGTATGTGTAGGAGATCTGAGAGAGATCTCCACAGGGATCACAGTAGGGCCTGTAAATGTGGGATCAGTTATTTACAGCTGGAGTTTGGGGTGAGAGAGGAAGGGATAAAGGATCTGGATCTCACTGTTACAGCATCTCCAGAGCAGTGCTCAGTATCACACTATTTGCTCAGTATAAACTAAAATTGATGCCTGATTTCATTGGGTGCCATATTTATAAAAGATGGGCTATTGGTTTGAAAATTAAATTTCTAAGGTCACTTTAAATCTTGAGGTTTCAAGCTCTTAAAAAAAAAATAAAATTTCAGAGCTCTTTAAGGTTATCACTAAATCTTTGTAAAACTGTATTACTTTAACTTAACTGGATGCTGGTTTTGCTGTCCAACAACAAATTTTTTATCTGCTCTTGTTGGATGCACAAGTCAGAAATGGCGTTTTAAAATAATTACTTGGATTGGTTCTGTGAGGGATAGAAAAAAGTGCCAGAATAATGTTTATTGCCTTGCACTGGTTAAACATTCCCTTCCTAGAGATTGAAATCCCTGCCTTGCTGCTCTCGTGCTGATTCTGCAAACACACCCAGAGTCTTTCACTGCTGGAACACCAGTGCAATCACTTTCCCTATTCATGGTGCCCAAATAAACCATGTGTTTAGGTTTTCTCATAAACCAGGAGAAAAGAAGCCAGATTTTCTTACAAGTGAGGTAATCTTGCTCTTTACAGACAGTGATTTCAGCATTTATTATTGTTTTTGCCTTCCAGGAAACACAGGATCCAAAACTTGCATAAATTAAATATCCTGGTGTAGACTCTCCAATGCTGTCATATTTGATTTGTATATTTCATGCTTTTCCAGTGGGTTCCTTAAACACCATATTGGAGGATTTTAGGTGGTCCTTCGTAAAACCTGGCCATCCTTCCTTCCAGGGCATGCACTGAGTTTCTTTCCTCAGCTGGTTTAGAAGTATCTCCTTTTACACCCACCAAAATTATGTCCTCTAAGAGAAATCAACTTCTTCTTAATAATGTGATTGTCTTAATTTCTGTGTAATTATATTTAACTTAGTTTAGGCTGAGAGAAAGCAAATTATGTAAAATAAAGTTCTGTTTAATCAGATTTTTTTTTTGTAATCCTGCAGGGAGGAAGAAGAGGCATCCCAAAGATGCTTTCCCAACTATTTTACAGGATAGACAAAGGAAATGGTTCTTTTTCATTCCCCTGCAAACAAATGATAATTTTATTTTGTTGGAATGAAACTCTGCTGCTGTCAGTGGCAGGACTTCAGGTGACATCAGTGAGGGGTTGGCTACGGAGGTGCTGTGGGATTGGTGTTTTGGGGTTTTGTGTGAACTTGTTTAGCTATGAAAGGGTCTTTGTGGCAACCAAGGGATGCCCTTTTTCTCTTGGGACCAATTTCTTTGGACACCTGGAGGGCTCTGTACCTCTGCTATTTAATGCATTAACTACCAGCTGAGCTGTGGCTGTGCCCAGCACTGTGAGTGTTTTCCCAGCCAGGCCAGGGGGTGCACACTCAGTTCCCGTCCCAGTGGGTGAAGTGAAGTTGGTGAAGAGGTGAAGTTGCCTCTGGGAGCTGAGGGTGCTGTCCCTGGCCCTGCTGAGTGCCCTGGGTGGGATCAGGAGCCTGGGGAGGAACATCTGGGCAGCTCCATGGTCCCCAGGCAGCACCGGCAGGGGACACCTCAGGTGGCACCT
Organism: Emberiza elegans; assembly: GCA_024865655.1. Lineage (NCBI taxonomy): Eukaryota > Metazoa > Chordata > Aves > Passeriformes > Fringillidae > Emberiza > Emberiza elegans. The sequence goes on along the minus strand of JALJVW010000207.1, from coordinate 1,652,010 downwards.
GGGCTGTGCCAGTGCTGGGGGCACCACGGGGTCATTCCTTAATGGGGGGAGCTCAGGATTTCTGTGAAATGGGGAATCGAGGGCCAACAGCTTCTCTGAAATGTTTCTTTGAGAAACCATTGCCTTTTTAAAGGATAGTTGAGCTTGGCATTTCTTTAGGGAATTAATTACTTGAAGATCAGTGCTAGCAGACATCATCTCAGCAGCTTCAGGAAGCTTCTCTGTGAGTCTGCTCTCCCAGTCACAGAAATTACCAAAAATTCCATTATTTTAAAAGCAGGAAACAAAGAATTCCGAATGATGTTTCATTATATATTTTATTATTTTATCTCTTCCACATATTATGATCTTCCATTGTTGCTCCTGAGCTGGAATTAATGAAATGGCAAGAGGGAAAAAAACCTCAGTGGGATTTAATTTTGCGAATAATGTGCTGAGGGTTCTCATCACTACTTTATCTAAATATAACAGTGTGAGCATCTCTGCTGCTGGTGAATTAGAGGATGTTTGGAAGCTGCAGCAGCTCTGGGAAACCCAATTTTCCTCTCCACAAATCGAAGTTAGGAGTATTAAATATAATTAATATGGAATATCTGTGTTTAACTGTTTTATGGTATGTGAGCACAGAACATTTAGATGTCTTTAGTGAACTAAGCCGAGGACACGATGCAGGGCTGCACAATTTATTTTTATCCTCAAGGTCAAGTAACATCTTTGAGCGCTGACATCAGTGTTCAAGAAATATGGTTCCCTTCAAGGTTAGGAATTTCCCTGTATATATTACATATGTACACAAGTATATGCATTACTGATTATCTTTTTCCTTGGGCTTTTGAAAATAAAAGCTGTATATTTTTATATACAGCTGGAATGTCTGACTTAGAGAGCAAAACTCCAAGATATGTAACAGAGCTATGAAGTTGATCTTTGTAGGACAGTACTGTTTTAGAGAAAAAAAGGCTATTTGTATAAAGAAATTAAGGAATCCTTCTAAATATGGGAATTCCAAGAAGAAATGTGGATCAAAGTGGAATTTGTGCTTATCTGATGGTGCTGGACACTTTCAAAATTACTGCGCTGAAATGGCAGATGAATTCTTAATGGTATTAAATTATCAGTCCATGCATAAACCACCTTGTAGCACTTTAAAGAGGAGGGAAAAAAAAGATGCTCTCCTGGCTTTTTACTGGTTTACAAGTGCTTCAAACTCTCCTTCTTATCTTCCCTTTTTTGGAGTGATTTAAGAAAGCTTCGCAGATTTATTTTCTCAACCTCCCAGCGAGGCTTTTGTATTTATTCACCAGTAAATTACCTTTTTTTTTCCCCCCTTAATTATTTTCACCCATTAATTCTGTTTATGGAGATCAGGATGTGTGGTTGATCAGGTGAGGAGGAGGAGGGGTGGTTTCTGCCAGCCTCCAACAGGAGGAGGCTGTTGGGATTTTATCACTATAATCTGCTGGTTTATTACCGGACATTAAGGCATCCAAAAGATTTATTTGGAGCAAAAACCTTGCTAAGAGATCATGTCTGTGAGTTAGCCTTGGAAAAGGGAGAGGATGATGATGTTGGTCATCCAGATGGAGAAGTTCTGGATGAGGCCTTGAGTTCTGGGCTCTGGAATTTGCCTGCTGGTCCTGGAGCACTTCCTGGCGGTCCCTGTGGAGGGGAGTTTGGCTGGCTTTGGGATGGGAGCTGACAAGTGACCCCCAGTGAAATAAATGACCAGACTTTTATTTCCTCTGCACAATGCTGCATCCCGTTCTCAGCGCCTAAAACAAATTGTTGCTGGTGCAGAAAAGAACAATTCTGGCTCTGAAGAAAGGGAGGTGAAAATGCAGTCAATAAATCACTCAGGATGTAATTAGGAGATCATTCAAACCTCCCAGGCTGTGCTCTCTGCTAGGTTAAACCTGGCTGTGACCCAGCCACGGCCAGGAGTTGGGTTCAGTGCTCCTTGAGGGTCCCTCCCAGGATATTCTGGGATTCTACAATGCCTGGTTCTGGTTCCCTCTGCTTGGTATTTGGTTCTTGTGTTTCCTGGCTCCTCTATGGGGGGTAGCAGAGGTATTACTGTGCCTTGTTTGCCTCTAAGTCCTTTCTTGGCTCATTTCTGACCAGACTAAATGAATTTTGTGTCTTTTTTTTTTTTTGGTGTTGCTTTTTCTTCTGTTTGTTTGGGTTTGTCCTTTTTTTTTAAACTCTTCCTGAAGGAATGGAACCTTTCCTCTCAGTGAGGAACCTGTGTTGTTGGAGAAGGACAATTTTAAAATATTGGACAGTTTGAAGGATTATTTAGCTAAGGGAAATACTATAAAATGTGCCAATTTTGTTTGGATGTTTGATTATTCTAGACTAGATATTGGTGGGGTTTTTTTCTCCAGTAATGTTTTTGTTCACGTGTTCACTATTCTGTGCTGGACAGACTCTTTTACTCTACAATAATGTTTTGGCAAGCCCTAAGCTCAGTTACTTCAAAAAGTTCTGATATTTTGGCAAATTTTTCATAACTATTGCTTCATAGTGCTGCATCTGGGGTTAAGGAACAGCTCATGGATCTTCAGGACATGGCTCAGTCTGGCAGCCAAGCCTGACACCCACCTAATTTTCATTTGGAGCGTATTTTTATTTCCTATACGGACTATATTTATTGCAATAACATTTGGGTCTTGTATTTAGTTTAATATTTAACAATGTGAATAAGTATTTTTGTGCAAATTATATGTTACACCTCTGAGTAAGTTTTCTATAGCAATAATTCTTGAAGCTTTCTTATTGTAAAGCCCATTCTTTGCTGAAGAATTTGAACATTTATTTCAAATCTAGATGTAGTTGTGAATACAAATTCTGAGTCCTTACAGGAGAATATTTATACCTAAAAGCTACAAACAGCCATTGTGATAATTTCAGATCAGGTTTGACTCTATGGCTGCTTGAAGCCTTGCATTGGCTTTTGTGAGAGTTTTTCCCAGCTGTTCCAGCGGGATGGAGAGAACTGACTTATTGAAGCTCACACATTCTTTGTTTGTTTTGGCTGGAGCGGAGCCATTCTGTCCAATGCTGCCATGCAGGGAAGGGGCAGCAGCGGTATGAAACATTTTGGGCTGTACCAGAACGTTCCAGCCAGCACCAGTGAACCCTCCCAAGGCCCTGGGACCAGGCTGGGTTCCCACAGCCAGTGGGGTGGCACTGCCAGCCCCAGTGACATCAGCAGCACAGAGCGAAAACAAAGCTTTTGCTGGGCTGGAGGTTGTGGCACAGGGAAGGACATCCGAGGTTCTCAGCGATTTCTGTGATGGGTGGGAGGGTGAGCTCCAGTTCCACCCAAAGGAGCACCAGGATCTGCATGGCTTTGGGGCCTGCAGTGAGGAGAGCCCCTGGTGCTGAGCCATGGGGACACCCTCTGGAGGTGGCTCTGGGGTGGCCCTGACATTCCCAGGATGGAGGTCGGGGCTCTCTGGAAGTCGCTCTGGGATGGCCCTGACATTTCCAGGATGGGGCTGTGAGGACACCCTCTGGAGGAGGTGGCTCTGGGATGGCCCTGACATTCCCAGGATTGGGCTGTGAGGACACCCTCTGGAAGTGGCTCTGGGGTGGCCCTGAAATTCCTAGGATGGGGCTCTGGGGACGCCCTCTGGAGGAGGTGGCTCTGGGGTGGCCCTGAGATTCCCAGGAGTGGCTCTGGGAATATCCTTTGGAGGAGGTGGCTTTGGAGTGGCCCTGACATTCCTAGGATGGGGCTGTGAGGACACCCTCTGGAAGTGGCTCTGGGGTGGCCCTGACATTCCCAGGAGTGGCTCTGTCCCCTCTGTGTGTGCCTGTTCCTCAGGCAGGATGATCAGCAGGGCACAGATACCCAGGGCTTAGCAAAGCTTAACGGGTCAGATTGCTTTGCCCACTAAGCTAAACATAGCCTTTTATCTCATTAGATTGGGAAAACCCTCTCCTCAACAGGAGGCAATCCCTGCAGGTGATTAATTACTAGGAAATGTGGATGGGAGTTGGATTGTTTGCTGAGCTATCAAAAGTCCTTTTTTCATGGTTTGTTAAAATTCTGTTCTCCCGTTTGAATTGTTGAGAGTGATTGAACCTTGTCCCACCATTCTATCCCTTTGTGTTAATAATTTGCCTTTATTAGAGCAATAAATAAGGCTGATCCAGGCTTCCATTCTGAGCCATTTGACAAAAATGCTACAATGGCATCTACTGTGTCAGTTAATGAGATTTACGGTCAGGAGATCCAGGTATGTAGGAAAAGTCCATAAATTGAAGAATGAAGGCTTTAAGTTGTCAGAGGAGCATGCATTTCCTTAATAATATTAATAACAGCCCATATTGGTAATGGAATTCTCTGCTATTATTTCTTACTGTCTAATCTGAGGTATGGCTGGAAGGGTTGAGCAGTTTCAGTAGAACAATGGTGGGTTTCTTCTCCAAGGGGCAGCCCAAGGTCATGGTGTGACCTGGCTGTGTAAAGGGGGTACTGGAGGGTCACATCTACACCACAGTCAAACACAATTTCATGGCAAAGGATGCTCCTTCAAACCCATCCTGCTGGGGATATTCTTTCCAAATGGAACAGAAGAGGTTTCCTGTACAGAAATTTAGCAAATAAGAAGGAAAAAAAAAACTTTTAGATCATTGTGGTGGTATTTAACATCAGTGATATCAGAAGAAGGTACTGAACAAAAATTCTGATTCCAAACTCTGTTTTTTTTCTGGGAGAATAGCTTTGATGCAATAAAGGGATGAGTCCATGTAACCCATCTACTTGTGCAAAGTTTCACCCCTATTTCCAAACATCCTTCAGAGTCAGGTTGTCTGAAATCCGCAGTTTGATGTGACCCCTATAAATTGTACAATCCTATAATTTGAGGTTAATTGACTTTAGATTACATTTCTAATTTCCGTCAGTGATATGAAACTGCAGAGGAGAGTAAAATTCCCTTCCAGAGCCCAGGGAAGGGAATTCCTGTGGTGGAAACCACAAAGGACTGGAATCTCCCTGCCAGTATCACTGAATTATGTTAAGTAAACAGATTAATGCTGGAAGGCAGTTGGCACAAATTCTGTTTTGGGAACTGGCAGTTTATGGGGTTTAAATGCCCACAGAATGAAGGAGGGATTCCTTTGCTGCCTCTCCACAGTCCCAGAAGTTGTGGCACCCTCACAAGGTTGCTCTTCCCAGTTCTTGTCCGGCCACTCTTAGGTTGGTCTGAGATTTATTCTGATAGTTGACAAATATTTCCTCTCCTCTGCATGTGAGAGGGCAGATCTGTCTGGAAGCAGAAAGAGGGTTGAGTGCTGGGTTTAAGACAGGTTTTGTATTCTTAGGCCTGTCTTAGGCTGTTGAGAAGCTGATTTCAGCAGTGGATTTGGGTTTAGCTGTGTCAGATGCTGCAGGTCCTCACTGGCCAGGGCAGATCCCTTTGGGGGAGGCTGCTAAGATGCTCCTCTGTCATTGCTGTGCTTAGGCTGTGGCAGCGAGCCAGGTTTATTTAAGCTTTACTGGGAAGCTCAGGCTAATTAATGCTTCTTCCTTGGTTTTGTGAGGGTTTTTTTGTTGTTGTTGCAAGAGCCTAAAGATTTCTCTTCCTGCTTGGGTGATCCTGGGAGCCTGGTGTGGTTTTCTGAGCTTTAAACCTGTGTCAAGGAATGGACAGCAATGGTAGCCCAGCCTTGCAGGCACCTGCTCTTTGTGGGCATGGCTTTTATGTGGTGAAAGAAGAAAAATGGGGATATTTGTAGATATCAGCTGGTGGAGATTGAAGGAGAGGGGGCAACTGCAGTTCTGGCTGGCTGGTAGTTTTCCTTTCAGATGTTGAGAAAGTTGGGATGCTGGTCAAGGAAGTGAGCTGCAATAATTTATCAGTCAGAGCAAGTAGCAATTTGTACAGGAAAATAAATGTGGCAGATAAAATAAAGAGTTCAAGGCAACAGCGAGCTCCCGAGGTTTAAATCACACAGCGAATGGTTGGGCTTGGGTGGGAGCTCTGGGGCTCTCCCAACCCAAGCCCTGTGCCTGGATGAACTCCAGAACTTCCCCCAGCACAGCCAGGTGTGCCCAACACCTTCCCCCAAGGGCAGGGAAGGGTTAACCCAGCAACCAGCTCCAGAGAGCTGTAATTTAAACTCGGGAATACACTGACTTTATAGTTAGGGAAATTGAAGCACAGTGGGATCAAGTGACCTACTAACATCTCCCAGTCAGGAAACAGCAGGGCAAGTCCTTGAATGTGACTGTTCTGAGGTCCCTCTCCTCCACTCCTTTTATTAGGTCGTGTTGCTTCCCAGGATAACAACATGTTTGCACAGTTTGGGAGCACAAGCTGTTTCCTTGCAGAAATATTACTGCTCTGTGTTCCCAAACTGGAGAGACACCGAATCTGAAAACAGATTTAATTCTTGTTTTGAAAAATGTAGCAAATGAGGTTTAAAAATATGAGAGGCTGCCAGTCTGCTGTTCTAGTTTAAGTATCTGGGTTGTGATTAGGAAAATATTAGAAATCTGCTGCTGCTTTCCAGTGCAGTTCCTGTGATTGGACAACCTCACTGGAAAGGAGGCCTTGGTCCCCAAGATCCTGAAAGAGGAATTAAAATTATGTTCCTGTGTTTCCTGTCATTAATTATCTCATAAAGACCTTGAAATGTGCTTGTGATGTCTATCACCAGCACATACAGGATTAAAATTTTCTCCAAAGAGATTAGGTAGGCTCTTTTGCCTCTGAATATAAATTGTCAGTTGAAGTTTTACTGGGAAAACAATTTTAACAAATTTTCAAGTTGCAGCTCAAGCTCAACAGCTGAAGTCTCATTCCTTCTGTATCCCGTAAGCGTTGTGTTTTTTTAAACTTACTCCCAAAGAGCATCTTTCTATTTTCCATTCCATTTTTCTGCTCCATTTCCGCTCCTTGCCCCCAAGTTAAGGTGTTAAATTGTTTTTCTGTCAGAGCTAAATAACATGCTGCTGGATGCTTTAATAGGCAGGAAGATGTGCTGACAAATTCTCGTTTGGGATGGTGTCTTGCTTTGCAGGGCTCTGCTATTAAATTTGATGATGAAATATCTCAAAAAAGCATCAGCCAATGTTGCAGCCATTTTGAGCTGCATGTGCTGGAAGCCGGGTTGGGAAATGTTAATATTTTCACAGTTGTGTCCAAAAAGTAATAATAATAACCCCCAACCCTTTAAAATCGGAGCTCAGAGTGTTCCTAGAGGTGCTCTTTACTGGCTGGCCCATTTCTGAGGGTGGAATTGCTGGTTTTAGCTCTGGTTGGAGGGTACCTGCTGTGGGTAGCAGGTATTCCCTGGGATTGTGGTTTGTAACTTTGAGGGCAGCGAGCAGGTGTCAGCCTGGAACCAGAGAACTCCTGGCCCTGTCTCAGCAGTGCTGGGGCGCAGGTTTGGGCCATTTCTGAAGAGTTTTCACTTGGGAGCTTTAAATGAGGGCAAACATGAGGCTGTCTCTTTATTCTGAGCTCCTTGATGCGCACCCAGGGCAGGCCTCAGGGTGCGCATGGATCCGAGGCTGGGGAGCTCAGCTCCCGCTGCAGGATTTGCACCCTCCAGCATGGAGATCAGCATTAAAGCTTGGCCTTGGCTGCAGGATGGCAGCGTTGGGGTGCAGGTAGAACCAACACAGCCCTGTGAACAGGCTCCAAACAAACCTCCCAAAATCTTCCTGGCTTATCCATCTCCCCATGTGCCCTGGGGCTTTGGAGCCCTGTGGTGGGTGAGCACGGGGAATGTCCATGTGCAAAGTTGCTTGGATTTGGTATGTAATGAAATGTTCAAATTAAGGTTTTCTTTCCCTTTTGAGCACCTTTTTTTTTTTTGGTCATTTTTCTCCTCCTCTTATTCCCTTGCCTATTCTGTTAATTAAAAATAAGGATTTGAGTTTTTTCTGATATAGATCTCATGGTCCTGTCTCTGGCCTGAAGTTCCTGTAGTATGACACAAAGTCTGTGAGAGCAGCCCTCCTCAAACTGGCAACAGCCAAATGTGTGGAACAAGTTTTTTATGCTGTGCTGAATTTCTTTAAGCCAGTCCTCTCTTCCTTCAGGAAAGACAGAATAAGAAAAAAGTCTTCTTTAATATATTTTGGTACTGTGTCAATCAACCTTCTATTGCTTTTCAAATTATCTTCAAAATTTCTATTAAAAAAAAATGAATGTCAGTAGCCAGATAATTGCAGATGTCTCAGTATCTTCCTGCTTATCTGACAGAGCAGTAGAGGTCACCAACATTTATGGGTCTGGGACCTCAGCACAAGACATTTAACTGGAGCACTGCTTTGTTCAGTGCTGGGATTCGGTTTGAGCTGCGCTGCAAACTCCTCACAGCTGCAGTTTGTACTGAAAACTTGTTCTGAAAAGGGGACACGTCTCTCTGCTTAATATAACCCAAAGTCACTGCATCTGGTGTCCTGGCATGCATGTAATTGCCTGTAGCTTCCTAATGATAAAGGCAGTCTCACATGAGAAAATTCTGCATTGATCCTAGTCCTGATTTACATTTTACTTCGTTAAGAAAAAATTGATCAGCATAGATAAAACTCCTGATCAATGATCCCAGCACTTTTTTTTTTTTTTTTAAATAGCTTCCATTTTGGTGCAGTGCAGACTTTTGGTTTAACTGGCTGAATTGATATTCTGAGCAGCGAGTAAGGCAGGATGACAGAGCATCAGCACAGCTACTCCTATTATTGCTCAGGGAGGTGCTCCTGCCCACCCTGGCCAAGGCACAGGCAAGCCGTGAGCCACTGCTGTCCTAGGATGCTACAGAACACATTCCAACTTTTATCTGTGCTGTTTTACACATTCTTCACCAAAAAAAAAAAAAAAAAAAAAGAAAAAAAAAAGAGAGGTATTTTCTTGTGTTCAGTCACTCTCAGGATTGAATGGTTTGAGGTAGGGAATTGGAAGTTGTAGTTTGGACGTGGTACATGTACTGATCACAGTTTCCTTTGAAAAAAATAAACTATTACACAGAAAATGTTCTGCTTTTCAGAGGGCTGATGTCTCTGTCTTATTTTTGGTGTTTGGGTTTGTTTAGCACTGCCATAACACGGTATCCCATTGGAAAAGCCTTTTACATTTCTGAATCCTCTATGTGCTAATAATTCAAAATAACAGACACATTCTAACAACTCAGAATGGACGGTGAGAAGCTGTAGATAAAATGCAGCTATTCCCCAAAGAGCAGGGCTGTAAGGAAGAGGAAGAGAAGGGCAGAGAGCTGCTCTCGCATGTGTGTGTGGTTTTGCAGCACATGCTGATGTGACCGGATCAGATTAAACGGGGATATTTCACTGTTCCTCCTGTACGGGTTTGGATTTCTGGCAGGCATGGCAGGGACACAAACACAACACAAACCCCACAGCGCTGCAAGGCTGCTTTTTTTTTTTTTTTTTTTTGCTCTTTTCCTTAGAATCCCCATTGTTCTTACATAAACAGAAAGAGCAGGGGAGGGCGAGCGAGCCGGATCTTTGCAGAGGGTGATTATGAAGTAATTTGCAGCACGGCCACGCCGCCGTGCCGGGCTGTCATCGGCGGGCACAGCCCGAGCATCGCCGGGCACTGCGGGCTCAGCCCCGCCGCATCCTGCGCCTGCCTGCTCGGGGGCGCCGGGGATGCGCTCCACAGCCCTCCATCCCCCCCTCTCCTCCTCCAGCGACACTGATAGGACTTGACAGCCCTTGTCCTTGAAGGTTTCTCCCGTTTCTGAGTAAGTGGCATATTCCTGGTCGCTTGCCATCTTCCGTTTTTGTCATTATCCCAGGGGAAGCATTAAAAAAAAAAAAAAAATCGCAAACAACAAACATGGTGGTTCAGTCCATATATATTTTTTAATTTTTTTAATGATTATTATTTTTTTTTTGTCGGTTCGTTCCGCGTGTGGTGGCCGCGGCGGCGGCGCGGTGGCCCCGCGGTGCGGTCGGTGCGGCGCGGTGCGGTGCGGGGATGCTGCGGGCGCTGCCTCCCCTCCGCGCTGGTGGTACGGTCTGCAGAGCGGCTCCGCGGCCGCTGCGCGCCTGCCCGCGCCCATGCCGAGCCCCGAGCCCTCCGCCCGCTAGCCGCGAGCAGGCTGCCGCGCTGGGGAGCATGTCTTAGCCGAGTAAGTAGCGACATCCACAGCACGGGAGGCAATAGTGATGGTGGTGGTGATGGTGGTGATGATAATAAAAAAAAAAAAAAAAAAATTTTCCCCTTTCCGTTCCTTGAGCTCGTTTATGTGGCATTTTGCTGCCGGGGAAAGGCGCGAGCTGATGGGAAGATGGTGTGGGGAATGGGGCTGAGTGATGCATTAGGTTTTGGTTCGTGCCCTGGGAGTCTCTGCAAAGGTAATGCTGCGACTCGTGCAGATTATTCTGTAAGGTCAAAGAGAAACTGCATAGCTAAAAGGATCTCTTGCATCAGAAAGCGTTTGCTGGGCTTCGGTAGGTTGAGAATTCAGCATGATCTTGTTGTTTTTGAAACGTATGGGCTTGATTTTGATTAAATCAGTTCTTTAGTGTTGAGGAAAACACGTGGATGGGATTTTGCTTTTATCATTGCTGGTAAGAATCGGATGTGCCTTTTTGGTTTTTTTTTCTTTCAGAAGCTCACATTTCACTAAAATGTGAGCAGTACACTTTGACTGTTGTATTTTTCTAACTTTAATGTTCTCTTGTGATAGGCAAAGCTATTTCATGTTAGAAAAATCTGTAATCTTCAGCTGGGCTCCTTTATAGAGCTGTTTATAGTTTTTCAGTATGTTTGTTTGAGAGTAAAGGGCATGCGGGTTAAAACCCCCAAGCATTGCCTTTGTATTGAGATGGACTAGAAAATAATGTGGAAGAAATGGGGAATTTTCTGTAATTCCTTCTTACCATGCATGGTGTTTCCTGTGGGAAGATGGGGAAAGGCTTTCCTGAGGTGTATGGTATATTAATTAAGACTTCTGACAGATAGACTTTATTTATTTATTTATTTATTTATTTATTTATCTACTTAATCAAAAGAAGAATCAGCTCCAAAACCCATTGAACGCTGCATGGAAAAAGCTTTTTTTTTGGCCGTTGGCGAGGCACCCCAACGCTTTAAGAGAAGCCCTGAGATTCCGGGAGTCATTTCCGATTATGTAAAGGGAGATTCTGTGCGTTTGATCCGCGCCTGCGGCGCTGGCAGCTCCTGCGCTCCGCCAGCAGCCGGGCTCTGCCCCAGCCTCCCCAGCCCCGGCTTTAGGCTCGTCCTATCCCAGCCGGGGCACTTCCCTGAGCGTCCCCAGGGCTGCCGGGGCCATGGCTGTGGGCAGTCCCGGGGCTCCCAGGCAGCCACCAGCGGATGCTTAGCCCGCTGCTCCTGCTCCTTCTGCAAGGTGAGTGCTGGAGGGGCTCCAAGGGAATGGCTCTGATTCAGGAGAAACCTTTCACATCCCCGCTCCTCAGGGTTTCTGGGCTTTGGCCCCCTGGTTGCTTTCTGTTGTGGGGCTGGGGAAGGATTGCGGGGATATGACACAAGTTGGGGTGGCTGGAGGAGAGCTGGCACATCCAACGCGGGAAAATTGCGCTTTTATTGGGATTTGAGGCTGATGTTAGATGTCTGAGGTATGGAATTGGTAACTGGGGAGTTTTGTTAGTATTTGCTTAGAGAAGGGATTACAGATTGACTTCATAGTCCACATGTTTTTTTCTTACTGCTGAGATGCATTCCTGATTAGCATTTAATTTGTGAGAGGTCATCCATATGCATGACTGGCTCTTGTACCTTGCTCTGGAATAACTGTTTGACTCAGGTATCCAGCAGGTCTTTGATCACAGACAGCTTCTACTTTGTTCATGCTCCTCTCATTTTAATCCAAATTGCTACCTGTGAAGAGGTGGTTCACATTTTCCCTGTAGTGCTGGTAAAATGAGCAAGTTTGTGAATAAGGCAATAAAATAAGGCTCGTAGCTAAGTTGTGTAGAGCAATGCAGCATGAAGGTTTTTCCCTTTTATTTATTTATTTTTCTCTGTCTGCCCCCCTTTTCATCCTTTTTGTGCGTCTGTCTTCATTTCTATAGAGAATTGATTTTGGCCCGCATCAATGCTAAATATACATTCATTTTCATGGAAAAGGTCAATTTTCTTCTCTGCTGCAAACCAAACCGGCGTGATATCTCTCATGCTTTCTGCATATATAAAAAGGTTGCATGCATGTATACTGGAACAGCTTGGAAGAGTTTCATGCTTCCCAGCAGGATTCCAGGTTGCAGAAGACATGGTAATGATGAACTAGGTATCATACTGTTCTTCTAAGAGCTGCCGTGAAGTCACTTTTGTGAGTGCTTTTTTCCTTTTAAATTTCATACCATGTATCCAGGAAACAGCTTGGAAAGATTTTCTTTTCCCCTTTCGTCTTCCCCCAGCATTTAAAATGTACAGCTTATCTTTCCCAGTGCCGTTGGATTATGGATGCAACATTTTTTGAATCCTACTCAATATATATTTATATATCTTCCTGTCTGAATACAGCAACCGCGAGCATACATCCTGCTAACATATGAAAATGTTAAAAGTGTTCTTGCTTTTTTAAATTTTTTTTTTTTCATTTTCATCCTGAAGTTCACATTGTCAAATGCCAGTTGTGTAGGTAGCAATTCCTTGTTACATTTTGGAATAAATGTAGAAGTCTTGACCTTGTAACTCCCTCTCCCACTCACTGAGAGCCCATTGCACTGCAGCAGCACTCCAGCAGTGGGGGTTCTCCAAATGGACCCCACCTCCCTTGAGAAATGGAAATACTTTTACAGCTTGCACCTAAAATCATCTTCTGAAGGGAAGAAAGTGGTTCATTTGATTAAGCTGACGGGGAAACCTTGTGGAGAATAAGCTGCCTTTTTGCCAGGTTTTTTTTTTTCATTCTGTTTTCAAGGAGACACAATGAAGGATGTGAAATTGAGCAAGTACTGCTTTGATTGATTCCGTTCAGATTATACATGATCTGATCAAATGTCAACCTCTCCCCCCACCATGATTAAAACACCACATTTCTGATTAATTTTAAATGGATTAATTTTAACCCCTTTTTCAACTGGCAAAGTTAAGTTAATTTTCATTAACTTAAAAAGGGTTAAAAAAAAGGGTTAAAAAAGGGGTTAAAAAGGGGGTTAAAAAACCCAACAGCTAAGGTTTGGAGAGGTGTTTTTGTTTGATGTAGCTATTAAAATAGGATGCTAAAGCTCCAGCCAGCCCCTCCGTGGGCTCCTGGTCGTGCTGAGGCAGGCAGGCAGCGATGACTCTGCTCTGAACGGAGCCTCTGAGGGAGCAGCAGAGCTCCATCCTGTGTGTGTGCCGGGATCACTCAGCAGAGCAGCATCCATCCATCCCTCCTGTGTGTGTGCCGGGATCGCTCAGCAGAGCAGCATCCATCCCTCCCTGTGTGTGTGTGCCGGGATCGCTCAGCAGAGCAGCATCCATCCATCCCTGTGTGTGTGTGTGCCGGGATCGCTCAGCAGAGCAGCATCCATCCATCCCTGTGTGTGTGCCGGGATCGCTCAGCAGAGCAGCATCCATCCATCCATCCCTGTGTGTGTGTGCCGGGATCGCTCAGCAGAGCAGCATCCATCCATCCCTGTGTGTGTGCCGGGATCGCTCAGCAGAGCAGCAGAGCTCCATCCCTGTGTGTGTGTGTGCCGGGATCGCTCAGCAGAGCAGCATCCATCCATCCCTGTGTGTGTGTGTGCCGGGATCGCTCAGCAGAGCAGCATCCATCCATCCCTGTGTGTGTGTGCCGGGATCGCTCAGCAGAGCAGCATCCATCCCAGTGTGTGTGTGTGCCGGGATCGCTCAGCAGAGCAGCATCCATCCATCCATCCCTGTGTGTGTGTGTGCCGGGATCGCTCGGCAGAGCAGCATCCATCCATCCCTGTGTGTGTGTGTGCCGGGATCGCTCGGCAGAGCAGCATCCATCCATCCATCCCTGTGTGTGCCGGGATCGCTCAGCAGAGCAGCATCCATCCATCCCTGTGTGTGTGTGCCGGGATCGCTCAGCAGAGCAGCATCCATCCATCCCTGTGTGTGTGTGCCGGGATCGCTCAGCAGAGCAGCATCCATCCATCCATCCCTGTGTGTGTGTGTGCCGGGATCGCTCGGCAGAGCAGCATCCATCCATCCCTGTGTGTGTGTGTGCCGGGATCGCTCGGCAGAGCAGCATCCATCCATCCCTGTGTGTGTGCCGGGATCGCTCAGCAGAGCAGCATCCATCCCAGTGTGTGTGTGTGCCGGGATCGCTCGGCAGAGCAGCATCCATCCATCCCTGTGTGTGTGTGTGCCGGGATCGCTCAGCAGAGCAGCATCCATCCATCCCTGTGTGTGTGTGTGCCGGGATCGCTCAGCAGAGCAGCATCCATCCCAGTGTGTGTGCCGGGATCGCTCAGCAGAACAGCATCCATCCATCCCTGTGTGTGTGTGTGCCGGGATCGCTCAGCAGAGCAGCATCCATCCCTCCCTGTGTGTGTGTGCCGGGATCGCTCAGCAGAGCAGCAAAGCTCCATCCCTGAGTGTGTGCCGGGATCGCTCCGGCAGAGCTCCCTCCCTCCCTCCGTGTGCATCCCTCCGGGATCGCTCCCGAGCCCCTGCAGCCCCTGCAGCTCGGGCTGGCAGCCGGGCAGGCTCAGCCCCGCCGCCCTGGAGTGATCCCAGCACCCAGCAGGGATGCTCGGATGCTCCCCGGGATCCAGCCCTCCCCGGTGCTCCGGGGTAACAGAGCCTTAGTGGAGCAGTTGCATAAGAGAACAGTTTTTCTCTCTAGGTAGGTTGTGCTCCGCATGCTGGATGGTTTTTTGTGTGCCAATAGAGGTAAATAAAGGGCGTTGTGGAGGTTATATAAATGTATAGGCTTGAATTTCACCCATAAAACAACAGAGAGAAAAAGTGGCATTTTATTGTGATCCTTATTGGAAAGTTCGGTGCCCTTTTGTAGGAAATGTAACCATACAGTACAATTTTAAGAGCTCTAGGCTTTTTGGTTCAAGTTTTAGGTTAAAAAGCATGGCTTTACTGTTGTGTTTTTGATAAATAACCTTGGCTTTTGCATTTAACCTGGAGATTTGCAGTTGAAGAACCAATGTAGAAGAGAAGGGTTGGGAACAAGGCGTATTTTAATAAATTTAAGGGGCTGTCAGCTCTGTGAAAGGCAGGACATGTTCCCTCTGAACGCTGCAGATGGGTGAAACATGGAGCCTCAGAAGGGATGTGGAATTCCTGCTTGGGTACCACAGTTGGCAGAGTTGGGAAATGGTAACCAAGTTATGGAATACTTCCCTTCTACCACGCCGTGTATGAGCAAGTTCATCCTGCTGGTAACTTGTTTTCCCTTGGTTTTAAAATATTCATGGCACAGTTAAAGCGTTTGAGGGCTGTGCACCAGGCTCTCAGAGAATCCTAGAAACAGTTAATGGGAGAAGCTGGAAGAGGACCAGCAGTAAAACTGGGATTCCTATGGAAGAGTTTGTGCATTTTTTACCTTTTGTCTCCTTTGCCCACACGGTGAAAGTGAAATGGCTGCAGGAAGCTGATTTCAGAAGCACAGAAGAGTTGAGGTTGGCAGGTACCTCTGGAGATGGTCCAGCCCAACCCCTCCTGCCCCAGGTGGAGTCACCTGTAGCAGGGCAATGTCCAGTCAGGGTTTCAGGATCCCCAAGGATGGAGACTTCCCAACCTCTCCGGGCCACCTGTGCTAGTGTTTGGCCACCCTCACAGCTTCTGACCTTTAAATGGAATTTTCTACCTTTGCTCTCCTGACCTTTTTGAGACCATTGAGAAGAGTCTGGCTTCATCTTCCTCACTTTCTCCCATCAGCTGTTCACTGATAAGGTTCCCCTGAGCCTTCTGCTCTCCGGGCTGAGCAGTCCCAGTTTTCTGACCCTCCTGCCTGTGTGTCAGGCGCTGCAGTCCTTTCCTCCCCTCTGCAGGCCTTTGGAGGGCTCTCTCCGGGAAGCCCAGGCCCCCTTTGCTCCCCCAGCCCAGCTGGGAGCACTGGGATGCCCCAGCAGTGCTGGTGGGAAGGGAGGCAGCCCTGTGCTCTGAGGATGCTCTGCTGGCTCCTGCTCAGCCTCGGGTCCAACAGGAACCCCAAGGCTTTTCTGCAGAGCTGCTTCCCCGCCAGCTGGCCCCCAGCCTGTCCTGCCTCAGGGGCACAAGCTTGCCTCTCCCTTTGCTGGCCATCCTGGGATTCCTCTTGGCCCGTGGCTCCCTCTGAGAGGCAGCTCATCCATCTGGTGGCACGGCCACACCTCCCCATTTGCCCACTCTGTGCCCTTGCACAGGGTGCTCTGTTCCTCCATCCAGGCCATTAATAAAACACTTGGCTGTTGCATCAAAAGAAATCCCTTGGAAGGAGAGGATTAGAGCTGGAACTGCAATTTCAAGATTTAGCCCAGAATTGAAGTGCTGTGTTATTAAAAAATGCCAAAAAATTGGTCAATATCCTGAATACGTTTATGGTTGAGAGCGTGGAATTTGCAATATTGAATGCCCAATACATTGCATCAGCATCCCAGGGTTTGAGGATGAAACAGGAAAATCAGTGATTCAGATTTACTAAGAGCTTATTTTATATATTAAAGAATGAAGACTCACAGCTGATGAAGTAATTTCAATTGATAATTTCATTCACTGCATTTCAATTAAAGTGAGTTAAAAATAAAACCATATGAAATGAATTAAAAATAAAATGAGATTTAGTCCAATCTGATTTGGATCTTGCTGAAAAATCTGTCGCACAGAATGAGGAAACAGGATAGGGAAGATGCTTATCTGTGGGATGTTGGGCAAAGAGCTATTTCTGTAGTCCTGGCCTGTCCAGTTCACTGACCTTCCAGCTCCTGACCTCTGGAAATTAGCTGGGCATTTGGGGAAAATGACACTCCTCATACACACACTCCATCTGAGGGGATTTTTACTTAGACAAGAGCTGTCTTGGTCTGATAAGTTACCTTCTGTGCTTTGGTTTGGATTGTGTTCCACAGCAGAAATCTGTGCAGACTTTGTGCCGCAGTTTAGGATCAGACTCAGCATTTTAAACAGGATTTGGGATTTGGGATCCCTCCTTCTGATCCCCCAGCTGAAGTCTCGCATGACAATTCCCACCAGCTGTCCCAGGTGAGGCAGGGAATGACAGCCCACGCTGGGATTGGGTGATGGAGTTTGTCCAAGATCCAACAGGTTTTGGGCTTTTACCCTGCTTGATCTCACACACAGGCTGTCCTAGGCATCCCCCCGGTTTTGTCTCCACGCACCTCAGAATTCCAGGAGCTCCATTTGTCTCAGCTTTTGTCTCCATCACCTCAGAATTCCAGGATCTCCCCTTACTTGTCTTTCCAGACTCCCCTTGGTCTTCTCTCCAATCTCCACCTTTTTATCCTGGATACCCTTGTTTCCTCAGAGATCACTTTGTTCAGCCTTGTCTTCCTTCTGGGGCTCAAGGGGCCTCAGTTTTCCAAATCTCAGAACCCCTGCCATGCCCAGTCCCTTTGGTGGTGCTGTCTCCTCCCCCTGCACTAATTCCATGCCCCGCTGTTTTTAGTCCAGGTATTCTCAAAACCTGCAGCCAGCACAGTGGGGCTGGAACCAGCAAGGAGCAGGCTCCTGCAGGAGGGTGGATCAGTCTGGGACCCCTTTACAGCCTCACACACATCCTGGGCTCTGCTGCACTCTGCTCTGAAGCCATCTGTCACCTGGGGCTGGAATGGGGGTCTCGGAGTCTCTGTGGTTGAGATAACCCCGAGGTGTTAGAAAGCCTCTTTTTCCCAGCCCCAGGATTGAAGAAGGAGTCAGGATTCTTTGGCTGTGGTTTTCAAGGTTGTTTATTCTCTGATACCTATAAAATTATTTCTCTGACCTGCTGAGGTCTGTCCAGCAGGTTGGTCTGTGGCACACTGACTGCCCCAGAGGCGGTGTTAGTTTTTTATACTAAAAACTATGTGTACTTTATTTACAGTAATTTTCCAGTACCTATCACCTATGTTAGACAGTGAGTTTCTACTCTAAACCAATCCAAAAGTGCCACCATCACCCAGAAGATGAAGGCCAAGAAGAAGAAAGAAGAAGGACAAGGCATGCCCAGTGCCTTGTGCAGTCAGGAGGATGCTTAGGGTCAGTGATAGGGCCAGTATGAATAGGATTATGTTTATTACTCTTCTCTGGGTTTAAACCAGATTCTGAGGATTGGAAGTCGATTGTAATTAATATACTAGAAGTCTAAGATCCTCATCAGTAGATAGAAATGTAGAGGAATAATCATATGACATCTAATAAGTGTCAGTATCAGGCAGCTTCAATCCTTCCATCTTGGCTTCTGAACCCCCATTCTAAAAACCCAAAATTCTGCTTTTCTATCTTGTGACAAATTCACTGTCATTCTGCTTAAACTCTCGTGGCTTCTAAATCTTTACACAAAGTTGGGAATTGTTTCCATGGGCTAAAATCAAAGGAACAGGTGGTTTTGACTCCATGCCAAGGTGTCTGAGGCCCCTGGCCAGGGTCTTGAGCCCTCCAGGGCAGCCAGAGGGATGTCCTGGGTTCTGACATGAAGGGACCTCCATCCCCATTCCCCTGGCTGCCTCAGCCTCCCAAGCACAGCTCCTGCCATCCTCACTCTTTGTTCAGCACCCCTGTGCCTCAGTGGGCCTCGAGGGAAGAGGGACACTTCCCAGAGGGGTGGTGGCTCTTTGGCACGTGCACTGTTTGTCTTGGGGCTGGGTGAACTCATTGCAATGGTTGTGCTCAGCATCTCATTAACCTTGGCCCCCCCCGGGTGCTGATGGAGCACAATAAAATGCTCTGCCACCGATCTGACTTGTCTTTCACAGTGGCACACCTCGTGTCACACCGGTCATTAGAAGGGAACAGCGTTCCCAACAAACCCTTCCAGTCTCCTTGGGAAAAGTGCAGTCCCAACTGTCAGGAGGCAGCATTGATCTGTGTCCTCTGGAAGTCAGCTGCAGAAGAAGCTGTTGTCCTGGCTGAGGACAGCTGCTCAGTTTGCACTGCAGGCTCCCCATGTCCCTTCCCTCTGCTTGCATTGTAATGAACATTTCGCACGTTGTTCTAAAAATACCTCCAAATGATGTTTGATATTAAGGGACCAGCGAAATGCAATTACAATGAAATGATGATTTCATGGTCTTTCTCACAATGAGATTGTCATCCTCCTTTCCCCCAGTGCTTGAAGCAATACCTATTTATGAGTAGTTGAGCTAACCTGGGAAATTCCAAGAAGAATTGCAGACAGCTCCTGAGATGCAATGCAAATTGTTGCAGTACCCATGGAGGATATTTGCATGATGGTAGGACTGGTTGTCTCTGTGATGCTGTCGTGGTGATTGTTATGCAGAGAACTGCAGGATAAAATGGTACTGCTAAATCAGCAGTGCTGAATAAGATGGCTGAAAATGCCAGGAAAACAAACTGTTGGAGCAGGAGGATTACAGGGGGGGATGAGATGCCCAAATCCCAGTGCAGGACAGCTCCCAGCTTTCTTGGGGACAAGCTTTGGGTTCTGCAGGCAATTTCCATGGCTCTTCCTGAGCTTTTGGTGCCTCCCTCATGCCCACCCTGCATCCCTCTGCAGCAGGCAGGACAGAGCTCCTGCCATGGAGGGCAAAGGCTGAGGGGATGCCCAAAAGGATGTGGAAGGACTGCCCTGATATTTCTGCAGCACCAAGAACTCCCCTTCAGGGCACAGAGGTTTGGAGGTGATCTTTTATCCTGAGAGTTTGCGGGGAGCTGTTACCCCCAGGGCACCGTGTTGGTGAATTTGCACCACCGTTTGCAGAATCTTTGGTCTATTTGATTTTAGATCTTGTTTTGGTTCATCTGAAGTAGGACTGGCTATCTCTGTCTATATTACAGAATGTGGAGGGGTTGGATTTATTTCCATGCTTGGGCTGAAGTCAAGCCCAAGCATGGAAATAAATCATATTCCCCTTTTCTGTCTTCTTCTTGGGAAGGCAGAAAAGGGGAATATGATTTTTTTTCAGGAATGTGTGACACAACAAGAGGTGACATGGATAGGGATCTGTCTGAAATGAGCTGGTTTGGATATGCAGGTGGGCTCTGGCTCTTCCCCAGGCTGGGGGAAGCCTGGGTGGGCCAGCTGCTGCCTGTGGATGGCAACAGACTTGACCTTGGAGAAGGGAGAATGTGTTGAGAGAGACAAACTGTGCTCAGACTGTTAAAAAAAAAAAAAAAAAAAAAAAAGGGACACTCTGCTGCAAAGCTTGAATTGCTGCCTATTGCTTTGGTTATCTTCTTATAAATCTTAATATGGCTGTTCAATTGAAGCAAGTACAGTTAGGATGCCATTCCCTACCTTGGGATGGATCCTCCCCTCCAGCAATGTTTTCAAAATAATGAAAAAAAAGAAGCAGCAATCTGAGGAAGGCACATATAAAATCTGCAATGCAGAAATAGGATTATATATTTATCTGAGTTCTCATGTAGACAGATGATTAATACAGCACCAGCTACAGGGTTTATAGCTTGGTATATCATTAAGGTTCCCTGTAACTCTAATGTGAAAAGATAATAAATTAAGCATCCTTGTCCCTGCCCTTGTCCTCCTTTTTCTAGTTTAGAAACACACTTGGAAGTTTTAATCTGAAAACACAATTCTGGTACCAGAACTGAGGATGGAAAGGAATGAAAGGGAAAATGGAAGACATCTGAAGTGGTTTTTTTTTTTTTTGAACCTTTTTAAGACTTAAAATTGAGTGCATGAGGTCTTAACATACAAGTCTCATTTACATATCTGCTTTAGGATTAGGAGGGGATCTTGAAAAAAATTGCTAGGAAAGTATTTTTGGGGTGTTTTTTTGTTAGAAAACTAACATACAATTTCTTAATTGGGTCCAGCTTCCTTCTAAGGAAATCTTGTTCCCCTCCTTTACCTTATCTGGAGCAGATGAAAGCTGCGGATACAGGACATGTTAAAGTTTTTAGTATCAATCAGGTAAGCAGCAGTGCTTTCTGAGCTTTAATTGCCAAACCCTGACAGAAGAATAATTGCAATATTTAAATTAAACCTGAATTAGGATGCCGTGAAAGAACAAATATTAAATTAAGTAGAAACATCCAAGCATATTTCTTTTAAAGAAGGCACTTTATAGTGGAAGACAGTGCTGGTGAGCTCAGTGCTGTTGTGGGCATTGGGAATCAGAGAGGATTAGGCTCTGGGATCCTCTGGAAAGCCTCTGTGCTGGCTTTATCCCATCAGAGAACTGACCCTGCTGCCTCTAGGCAGAGCCTGACGCAGGGCTGTGGCAGTGGCAGCAAATCAGAGTGGGCAGGCAGGGCTGGAAGGGCTCCCACTGACCCTGCAGAGGG
Source organism: Emberiza elegans (assembly GCA_024865655.1). Lineage (NCBI taxonomy): Eukaryota > Metazoa > Chordata > Aves > Passeriformes > Fringillidae > Emberiza > Emberiza elegans. The sequence goes on along the minus strand of JALJVW010000207.1, from coordinate 1,630,663 downwards.
CAAAGGCTCCTCAAGGAGGGCACGTTTCACAGGGAGGGCTGGGCAGAGTCCTGGGGCAGGGATAAATCCTTACCCATGGAGAAGAAAATCAGTGTCTGTGTGTATGTACACATGTGCACGTATGCATCTCTCAAAGCACCCAAGCAGAGAGCAGTGGCTCTCAAACCTTCTTGCTCTTTGGTTTGCTGTGGAGTTTAATTCCATTCAAAGTTAATCTTGCAGTGGTTCACTTGAAAACAATACCAATTTTGTACTGCCTCCCACACACCAGATCCACTCCCTTCCTCAGTAATTCTTGTTTGACCTCACAGCTGGTTCTCCAGAAACTTTCCTCCCAGCTGCCAGATATTTCTATTCAGGAGTTACCCTCAGGAGCAGCAGCACATTTCCATCTTGGTCTGGCTTTTGTGTTTGTTCTGTAGTGAACACAGAGCCTCAAAGCTTGAGGCCTTACTTAATTCAAAATTTTCTATGGATTTGACTTTCTCTCCCATGACTCTGCTTTTTTACAGCCCCCAAGTTCCACCACAGCAGTAAGAAAACAAATGCAGGAATGCTTGTGATTACTTGAGATAAAAATTTCTTCTTGGGAGCTGTGGAGTTCATTCCTGCAGAGGACTGAACAAACCAAGGAATGAACCAAATGCTCCATTAAATCACAGAGCACCAAACATCTGTGGAGATGGCTATAAGGGCTCCATGAAGCTGCTTTTAGTTCTGGAAGGAAGAGGGAGGAAATCCTACTCCTTTTTTACCTCTTTGTGGGGAGAGCAAAGCAAATATGAGCTTAGAAATAGGGAATCCCCTCAAACCTGTTATTGTTATTTATTATCCCCTCAAACCATATTATTACAGGACTTAAAGTGAAGAACCATCAGCTTCCATGGGAAAGGCAGAGGGTGGGATATTCCATGTGCACCCATAAAAAATAGCCTTGTAAGGAAAAAGTATGTAGGCCAGAGACAGTGGTTTGGAGGGTTTTTAATCCATGTGGAGGATGGAAAAAATCTCGTCGTAATTAAGGTATTTCCGAGGATCTCTGTTATCAGTGGCAAATTCTTTTGTCTGCAAACAGGCCTTGAGCCTGGCAAGCCCCAGGGGTGTTTCTGTGGGAGTTTCTGGGTGCAGCTGTAGGGGCCAGTGATGGAAGAAGGGTTTGTGGCCTGGGCAGACACCCCAGCACTGCCAGGCTCTTACCCAAGGAGTGCAGTGAACACACCAACAACTGGTGAGAGGCAAATCCATGGAATTCACAGAATCACCAGGCTGGAAGAAACCTTCAAGATCATTGAGTCCAACTCAGTCCCAACCCCTCAACCAAACCCTGGCACCCAGTGCCACATCCAGGCACATTAAACACACCCAGGGATGGGGACTCCACCACCTCCCTGGGCAGCCATTCCAGAACTTCATCACCATTTCTGTAAAACACTTTGTCCTGATATCCAGCCTGTGTTTCCCTTGGTGCAGCTCAAGGCTGTGTGCTCTGGTTCTGTCAGTGCTGCTGGAGAAAGAGCCCAGCCCCAGCTGAGCACAGGCCCCTTTCAGGAGCTGCAGAGTGATGGGGGCAGCCCTGAGTCTCCTTTTCTCCAGGCTGAGCACCCCCAGCTCCCTCAGGGGTTCCTCACAGGGTTTGTGTTCCCAGCCCCCCTCCAGCCTCGTTGCCTCCCCTGGATATGCTCAAAGTGCCACATCCAGGCCTTGTTAAACACACCCAGGGATGGTGACTCCACCACCTCCCCGGGCAGCCATTCCAGAACTTTGTCATTATTTCTGTGAAAAACCACTCCAAACCTGATGTCCCATGGGAAAATCTCTTTGGTGCCTTCTCAGAACACTTCCAGAGTGGCAGAGCTGCTGTCAATCTGTCCAATGCATGCAATCCCCAAGTCCCCAGAGCTTTGGGCAGCTTTTCCTCCCTGGGGCCTCCCCATCAGAGCCCAGCAAAACTGATTTTTAGCATTCATCTCTCTTCCATGTCTACCCAGAGGAGGGGAGGAAATTTGCTGTGGGCCTTTGCAGGACATTTTGAGATGAGTTTTGAGAATTTAGGTGGTGCTGGTTGAGCCTGTGCTTGGGTTTCTCCACAGCCAGTGTCTCCCTGGAAATCTTTTGTCTGGGATTTCTTGCCTGAGTGTGTGGAGCAGCCTCTCCCTGCTTTTCAGACTGATGGATACATTGGTTGCTGCTTGTGGATCTTCTTCGGCATCATCTGCTTTCATTAGCATTTTTGAACAAAGGAATGAATCAGAATAAATCACAACTAATAGAAATATAGGAACAGATTATCATTTTGCAAAGCTGAACTCTCTCAGAGGAGATTACGTATTTAAATTGAACAAATACAACTTCATAAATAAACTAAATTAAACATCATCTAATTTTACTTTTGAAGCCAAGCAATTTTAATCCATACTCAGCTTCTTGTATAAATATTTCCCAACTCCGTTTTTATTCTTTGAAGCATTCTTATTCATATTTAAAAACCAAAAATGTGCCAAATTGAACCACAGTTGTGTATGCTGAATAAATGTAAAAGCTTGGGTATATTACATAATAATCTGGGAGTTGGCAGGACGGAGGGATTGCATTTGTGAGTGTCCAAGTAGTGTAAAAATGCTTTGCAGAACCCAATATTTGTCTCTAAAGCTGACTGATGGCGTGCCTGAAAAATCCTTTCCATAAATCCCTTTTGCATCGTTCAAAAGGAAGCAATGGATGATTAGAAATCTATATATTTCCCCAGGGATAATTGATGCAGAAACTGTGGTGCTTCAAGAGTTGCCCAGCTGGTCTGGATTGTGAGCAAATTGCAGTTGGAATTCCTGATGGAAGGACTCTTTACTGCAGAACTAATTCTTAAGACTGGGAGAATTTCAATCCCCCCAAATATGTCACAGTGACATTGGAAATGTGCTTCATCAATCATCTTATTAGGCAAAAAGAGCCTTAAAAAAAAAAAAAGTGGTGATAAGGTTGAAGAATTCTTGTTAAATGTTTCATAGGATGTTTCAAAGCTGAAATATAATTTCAGTCCACCCTGTGTTCAGTCTACAAACCACAATCAAAAGCCATTTTCCAGAAATGGTTTAAACGCAGTTCATTCTGCATATTCATTCAATCACTACGTGCAGTTTGCAGAACTGACCTGTCCAATGACTTCAGGACCTGAAAATGCTTAACAGGGCTCTTCAAAAATGCTTCATTTTGGAGTAAATCAAATGTAAAGTTACCAAGAACTGGGTTTTCTTCTAATATTTTGAAGATAGGATGAAACAAAAGAAGTAAAATAAATCTGCATATTTTTTCTGGTTTTAATATTGAGCCATTTATTTATGAAGTTTTATATAACAGTAAAAAAAAACAACTTACAGGTAAGATTGATTTTCATAATAAAATTATTAAAATGGTTAGTTTGGGTAAAAATTCTACTTTTACTACCACAGTTAGATTTTTCTGGGAGTAGTTGAGCACAGCTTTTCCCAGTGGTTGATGTGAGCACGTGCTGTGTGCAGCAGCAATCCAGTAGAGCTTTAGGATTGTAGATTAATGGGAATGCTGGAATGGTTGGGTTTGTTCTTCAGAATGCAAAGCAGCCAGGAAGGAGGTGAGGAAATTTAGGCTGCTGCTGTTTTTTCCATCTTCCATCACAAATAAAAACTCCCAGCTGGGAATTTTGTTGCGTAGCAAATGACAAAAATGCTCCTGTTGGTTCTAAGTGCAGGCAGGTCCTGCTGAAATCCAAGGAAATTCCATTTCCCTGGTGAAAGGCGCAGCCCTGGATAGAGGGAGGTTCCTGAGCAGTGCTGCTCCACCTTTTCAGGATGTCCTGAGTGAGTTTGCAGGGATGGTGAGATGAGAAGAGGGACAATTTCATGAGGAGAATGCAGCAAGGAGTGGTTCAAGAGCTGCATGAGGACATTTTGCAAATGAAATGTTCCAACAGTCCTGCATCTTGGAAATATCACAAATAATCAAGTACTTGTGCCCAGGTTATGTGCTGGTGACAAATTATGTGCTCCTCAGGCTGGGGCCAGTGGGAGAGGTCAGCTGCAATGGGAAATGTGTAAACAACATTTAATGAGAAGTATTTTCTGCAAATAGTGCTTTCTAGATTCTGATAATTCTTGCAAAGCAAAAATTTGGCATAAAACGTTTGGTATTTTTTGGTAGTGCCTCTACCTGTAGAGAAAGAAATGTGAGAGCATAATTTAATGTGAATTGTCAAAACAATATTTTGACTCTTCTCCTGTGGACTGCAATTGTTCTCTTGCCACCAAAGTCCTGCATGCATCCCAGTCTTTAGGAACATATCTGTTGTTCTGGACATGATTAGATCCTATCCATCAACTGTTAGCTGCAAGAACAGAATTTTGCATATTCAGACCTCTAAACATTGATTACAAATAAAAAAAGGCTGATAAATTCCTGTATTTTTTGATAGACAAAATATAGTCTGACCTTTAGTGATTTAGTCACCATTCCACGTATAAAATATATTTACATCATTTAAAAAATGATATAAATATATTTAAATATATCTTCTCAATATAATTTTAAAAATGATTCTTCTCAAACAGCTGTTTTCTACAGCATGACAAGGATTTGATATTTGAATAATACAGGCATGGAAAGTGTGGTGCTGCCTAGGATTCAGACTGACATCTTGGTCTAGAACATTAAATATTATCTTATGCACAAAATGTTAATTATTTTATTAAAATCTGTATGCATGAATCATTCCCCGACACAAGGTAATGTACTTGCAACTCAAAATAACCTCATTTGAGCAAATGTTTCTAATCAAGGGGAAGTGGCCTGGCATGATGCTGCAGAATGGTTGGCCAGAGTTGAGCAAAGAATATTTTTAACTGTGTTTTTTGGGGCTTGGTGAGGTTCCTGCAGGAGTTCTGGCAAAGCCACTGGTGAGGGTGGTGCTGCCTGGTGCCTTTACTGGGATCAGGTGGGTCAAAGGCGGCAGGAGGGAATGTCGGGGTCAGTGTCAGGCTGGGATTGTGGCCATGCTGGGAGCTCTGTGACTCCTGTGCTCTCACTGAGAGCTGGCATCAGCAGGATGTTCTGGAGGGAAATATTCAGTATGGACCTTGTGGAATTTTCCTTGCTTGCTGCCCAGGGGGATGCTGAGGGCTCTGCAGAGGGCTGGGGACAGCAGGGTGAGGGACAGCAAGGCCAGGTGTGGGGTCCTGCCATGGGGTCACAGCAATCCAGGCTGGGCATGAGCAGCTGGAAAGGTGGGAGAGGCCCTGGGGGTGCTGGGGACATGAACCCAGGGGTGCCCAGGGGTGCCCAGGGGTGCCCAGGGGTGCCCAGGGGTGCAGGAGGCCAAGGGCACCTGGGCTGTGTCAGGAATGGTGAGGCCACAGGAGCAGGGCAGGGATTGTCCCCTGGGCTGGCCCTGCTGAGGCACCACCCCAAACCCTGGGGTCACTTTGGGGCCCCTCACAAAAGGGACCTGGAGGGGCTGGAGGGGCCCAGGGCAGGGAATGGAGCTGGGAAGGGGCTGAGGGAGCTGGGAAGGGGCTGGGCCTGGAGAAAAGGAGGCTCAGGGGGGACCCTGTGGCTCTGCACAGCTCCTGACAGGAGGGGACAGCCAGAGGGATGGGCCCTGCATATGCAGGAACAGAGACAGGAGCAGAGGGAACGGCCTCAGGCTGGGCCAGAGGAGGTTTGGAGTCGGGAATTACAAAAAAAATCACTAAAAGAGTGGTCAGGCATTGGGACAGCTGCCCAGGGAAATGGTGGAGTCCCCATTCCTGGTCATTTTCAAAGAGCATCTAGATGTGGCACTTGGGGACACGTTTGGGTGGTGATAACTCTTGGATTCAGTGCTCTCCCAGGGCTTTTCCAACCTAAACAGTTCTATCCTGTTCTGGAGAAAATGTTCCCAAAGCTGAGTAAAAGTGGAAATCCTAATGATAAGCTGAGTCAGAATATTTTTCTTAAGTGATCCCATTAACCCTGTGGCCTCCCCAAAAGCTTCATTCATTCTGAGGTATCTTAGCTCAGCTTTTGAGCAGTAATTTGTGCTACAAAGGAATAGATATCATTGGCAGCACTTGGCAGTGCCCTACATTGTAATTAGGATCATGACCAGTAAATTAATCAGAGGTTAAAGAAAGAACTCCCAAACCTGAATTTATTAGAATTGCTTATTTTATATGAATTTTTAATTAGATCTATCTAAAGCTTTTCACCCTTTTATTTTCATGTACCATTTACTAACTGTTTGTTATGCCATGTTTTTTCAATCTATTTGTTTTCCAGAGTTTTAACCTAAATTATTTTTATTTAACCTCGATTATCTTTGTAGTGCAGCTACACTAGATGAGGCATTGGACATAGATGTGTACAAAAATAGCCAAAATAATTCTGAGTGACAGATTTGCAGGTTATCCATAAAAAATACCCTTGTTAAAGAAACTGGATGATGAAGAGAGAGGGAAATAACTCTGTATTTTAGGTTTATCTGTAAACTAAAGAGAACCAGCAGAGCTGGAGTTCATTGCATGAGCTTCCTAAATAGCTTTTGTCATGTCCTCCACTGTTCATGGACTTTCTTTGCAGCTTTTCCATGGTAATGATTCAAGTTTGTGCAGTGCCTTGGTTTGGAGTGGCTGGGCCCGTTTGAAGATTGTTATTGAGTATTGATATTGAATATTGCCATTGAATACTATTGAATACATTTGATATTGAATATTGTTACTCAATATTGTTACTTGAACATCATTATTGAATATTGTTATGGGATATTATTGAATATTTTTACTGAGTGTTGTTATTGAATATTGATATTGAATATTGATGTTGAGTATTGTTATTGAGTTTTAATATTGAATATTGTTATTGAGTATTGATATTGAATATTGTTGTTGAGTATTGTTATTGAGTATTAATATTGAATATTGTTATTGAGTATTAATATTGAATATTGTAATTGAGTACTGATATTGAATATTGTTATTGAGTATTGTTATTGAATATTGATATTGAATATTGTTAGCAGCCCCTGGTACTCTGCTGGTTTTGAGGAGTTTGTGTGTGACATGCAGAGCCTGCACATGAAATAAATCCTGCCTGTAAACAGGCATCAGGGAATAGGAAGGGGCTGGATCTTGTGGGGCCAAGCCCCCAGCAAAGATGGGATCAAACACAGAACCACCAGACTCATTCCCACAGGGAATGAAGTGTTTGCTGCCTAGGGAATAAATGGAGACGCCCTGGGAATTCTTAGGAATTTCTGTTCTGTTGAACACTTTTTTTCAGGTGCTGAAGGACTCACTTTTCCCTTTAAAGCAGTTGATTGAAACTTTATTTTTTGGGTAAAGTCAAACGGTGAGAAATAATCTGGATGTGATCTTAGAGGTATCACTTCTCTGCATGTGAAGATCTTTCAGAGCTCCACAGAATTTGAAATTCACCCAAGTATTTTCATGGGTTTGCTCTTGGCTTTAACCCTTTCCTGAATGTTTGGATATATATAACATATTTCTACTAAAGACAAAAAAAAAAAAAATTACTTTTAAAACATAACATTAGCTGGCTATCAAATACCTCTTTAAAGTTATTTCTTTTCAACAGTATTTTCTGGACAGAAAAATATCACTACAACATGCATTTCAGCTATGGAAAAAACCTGTGGAAAACCAACTAGGCAAATAATAATGGACTTTTGGGCCTTTCTCCAGATGAGACATTTCATTTCATGCAAATTCAGACCACAGCCTTTAAGGATATAGTTTATTACAGAAGTAGCAAATGAATATTTTTCTTTTCTTTGACCTTGATTTTATTTATGTTCTGCTTCAGGTAAATCAGGAGCTCAAGCAAAGTGGTAATACACATTCTTCTAGTGTCACATTTCATCTCATGTTTTACTTTTCCCTTTATTTTCCTTTCAAAAAAGGCTCTTTCTCATGCTTATGAAGATTTAACTAGAAATTGAATTTTAAAATACGGGACAGCTGTCAAAATCCAAATTAATCCAAGTTTTGTATGGCCAGTAGACAACAGAGAAAAGAGAAAACCCAGAATGTATGCTGGACACAGAACTGGGAATTCTATAAAGCTAATTTTAATATATTTTTTTTAAAGAACTATATTTTTATGTAAGCAAATATTTTTGAAAATGAGAAGCATGGACAAGTGTAGGCAATATCTTATGATGGTTAAAGCACAGGTAATTTATAACAAAATATTGAATAACGGTGCTTGGCCAACTTTGAGCACTGAGTTTTGCACTCTTAACATTCCCAAAACATTTCTTGACTGTGTTTGTATTCATATTTATATTTGTAAATATCTCTAAAAGCTTTGGTGTTTTTTAAGGAATGCTTTCTGAATTACCTGACCAGCCTTGAGGTGTGTTTTATTGGAAGTTGATTCCAACATTAACCAGCCAAAACAGAATTAATTATTACACCATTGTCATGCCATTTTTTTTAATAGACAGGAATGAGGTTGTAAACAGCAGAATTTGTCCCAAATTGGCTTCAGTGCTGCCACCTGAAGTTATTTTAGGGCCTGGGGAGGAGCACTCCAGGCCCAGGTGTTGTTTTGTGTCTCCCTCTGGGTGCAGCAAGGCTCTGCTTGGGCAGGGGGGGCTTTTGAGACATCTTGCAAAGATGTTTGTGATGCAAACCTTTGACAGACCCCCCCCAGGCAAGGAAAATATAGTGATAAATTGTCAGGCAGTTATTTGGAGTTTAAAAGGCTGAAAAAACAGCTTTGAGAGAAGAGAGGGATTTTCTTAAAGACGGAGATTTTAAAAGGTCTTGGTGGTTGCTTCTCTCAGTTCCTACTCGGTGACAGCTGCTGCTCAGCAATTTTCCTCCTTTGTTTAGTCTTGATGAGCAGTGATGGGGGTTTTGGGGTTGTTGTGTTGTTGTTTTTAAAATAATTTTATTTATTCCTTTTGAGCATGAGCTGAAAACACTTGGTGCTATGAATACTATGAAAGGTGGTGGGGGAAGGAGCAGGTGATGCAGAGGGTTTGGTTGGGGTTCTGATATTGCATTATTTTTTTATTGTATTATTCTTCATTACCTCATATCAGGTACATTCTCAGTGAAGGGTTAAAGGCCAGTTAGACAAATCCATCATTCATTAGGGATGGATAAACCAGTCTGGAAAAATCTAAACAAGATAACAGAGTGCTCAAAATTGCAGCTAAGCAGAGTCTTGTCCATTGAAACCAAAGTTAAGGAGCTGTTTGGCTTAAATTAACTCGCTGAAGCTCCATCCAGGGTTTTTCTGTTGCCAATCACATTATTGTCTTTCAACTCATGAGAGGAGCATTCAGAACATTTCAATAGCAGTTCTGTTTCTTTTGTGTTTTTATCTGTGGTTGATTCTCAGTGTGCTCATTTGACAGAGCTGTATTTCACATAAACATGTGGCTAAACAAGATGTTTTACAAGCAAAGCAGCTTCTGAAATTGCTTGGAAGAAGCTCTGAGATACTTTTCCATCAGTATCCTTGCTAATGGCTCGTGTTCCTTCTCATCAGACCCAGGGGGACATTCAGATATTCAGGACAGTTGTCAGACCTCCACTCCATGAACTTGGTTGTAACATGAAGATGAATTTGGGATTTGTCAGGGGAGGTGGGGATGGGCAGAGTTAGAAATTCCTCCTGTCCTGGGGAGAGCAGGCTGGACTGCAAGGGAAAGGCTTTGGATCAAGTGATGGAGAAGGAAACTTGCTTTGTGAGCATAACCCTGAATTTTGCCAGTGTGTTGATAATAAATACAACATCTTCTGCAGTGAAATGTCAGCTCTGTGCCACAGAAAATCTCCTGGAGTTCTTACAGACAGCCTGTGCTTGGCAGTGTTAAATGCAGAAGTGTGCAGTGCTTTCAGATCCATCATGGACATCAGAGTTCACTGGTTCAAAATGAAACATCCCAAATGATGCTATTTATGCTGGGCCCCAAATAATTTAATTTAACTGTGCATTACTTTAGTTGTTATAGTATCAGCAAATAAAATAATCACTTATGAGACATTTTTGCAGCAGATGACCAAAATGTTTTATTGCTCAATACCAATCACTGGATTAGGAAAATGGATTACAACTGTGAGTAATGAGTTCCTAAAGCCCCTGAGTGATATGATTTCTGTAAATATCTGCTTGATTTCATTAACCTTGAGCATGCAGTGAAATAACTGACTGCAACATTGGCCTGCATCCTCCTGGTCTGCACTGAATTGACTCTGTATTTATTGATATACAGGGGAGACCTAACTGGGAGTCACTCCAACGAATGGACTGGGTTGGAATAACTGGCAGGAACTAAAGAGCTGCTGCACTTGGGCATGGTGCAGTTCTGCTCAGCCCTGAGCTTGTAAAACAATAGCATGGAAAATGGAAAGAGTTTGTGCTTAGAGAGCCTTACTTAATATTTAATACAATCCTTAAATGATGTTTTCTGCCAACAATAGCCTTTTAAAGGTTTTGCCTGTAGGGATCTCTCCCTCAGTGGAAGTTGAGCTATGAAATCAGGGTGCAGCTGCCATGGTGAAATGTTTGGATTATGTCTCAGTGTAGTCACAGGAGTATTTTATCCTTTTCCTGTGCACCTGTGGAGAGTTGACTGCTGGACTAGAACAGAAACATGTACTCAGTTTTCTCTGCCTAAAATAGCAAATACACCACCAATAAACGGTGAGGGAGGTGTAGTCCTCTTCTCCTCTGCCTGACCTAAAGGTTTGAGATGTTCTTCTCAGATTTGAGTGGTAAATTATAACTTCAGTATTGGTCCAACTGGAATACCAGTCCTGCAGGCATAAACTCTCTGTTTTAAGTCACTTGATGAAAAATATCCTGTCTGCAAGTGAGAAAGAAAAGCCTTAAGAATAATAGGGCTGGTAATTAAGCTTATTAACAGTGCCAGTTTGGGGGAATTGTTTAGAGGGGTAAATGATCAGCAGGACCATCTGCATTGGTGTAGAACTGCAATACTCTTCACACACCTTTCTGCTGTGGGGTATTTGCCTTTCAAAATACCTTTGCTGAATACAGCACTGAAAATAGGCCTTTAGGGGCTGGTAACTGTGTGATTACCTCACAAGACTGCTCATGGAAAAAGCTGCCATGGGCACCCTGCCTTTGGACCAGCCTGGAGCTGCTGTGCCCATTGGAAGGTCAGGGGAAGGGCAGCCATGGGCAGCGAGGTTTGAACTGAAGACTCTGATTTTCTGTGCATTTAGCATCTTCCCTGGTGCTGTAGATGGGAGGCTGCAGCTCTGTTTGGCAGGAAAATGCCCCATCCTTGTGCCAGCACGTCCCTCCCTGCTGGAACTTGCTGTCTCCACCAAGGGTGTCACACCTGCAGGTGCAGTAGTTCCAGGGAAAATGGAATTTTCACCAGGAGGGACAGGGGGCAAACCCTGTCAGCTCAGCTCCTGCAGCCTCTTCTGGGCTGTGATCCTGTCCAGAATGTACAGAAAACTGCTCCTCAGGTCGTTCAGAGCAGGAATGGGCACTGGACAGCAGCATAAGGGGTGCAGAAGATGGATGGGCTTGAGGGACCTAAATTCCACTCCCAACATATGGGATAAAGGGATTCCTGTGGAGATCAGCACTGCAGACACAGCTGCTCCTTCTCCACCTTGCTGTCTCATCCCTGCGTTCCTGCCTCCTGCAGCAGCTGTGGTGAAGCCATCAAATGATCTCAGAGACCCTTTTGCTTCAGGGTTTACCGAACTTTTCTCCTTAGAGACCTTGTCCTAAGAACAAAATCCCTGACTCCTGATGTTTGCTTTTGGCCTGGATTGATCCCAAATCTCTGTGGTTCTGCCAGTCAGATCTTTGTGCAGCTGAGGGGGAAAAACAGGGAAGGAGTCTTTGAAAACTTCCCAGCTTTGTGTGAAAAACAATTATGAAAAACGCCAATCACTTGTTTTTGAAATTTTAAAAGCTTAACAGTAATAAAATGGTTATTAAAATAGCAATATAATTAGAGTAATAAACATTTGGACAATTAGGATTTAGGATAATATGAGACAGTAAAAACAAGGAGTTATGGATGGTCCTGGTACCTTTTCTGGGAAAAATAAGCCTGTAAAAGGACACACATTAACAGAGGATTAACCCTTAAAAACAACAGCCTGTTGCATATTCATACACCTCATACATGATGCATAAATTCCATTCAAACACAGGATTCTGTCTGGGCAGTGTCAACTTCTTCCTCTGAATCCTAACTGGCATCTTCAGGGCTGAGCAAGGCCGGAAGAAGTTCATTTCTTCTGATAGGAGAGCAATAAATTCTCCTTCTCTGAAAGATTTCAGTGTCCTGTGGCTGCTATCTGGTGATAGAAAGTCCTTTCTTTTAAAACAAGTCTCTTACATAGCATCGTTGCTATTTTAACATTATGTTAGAACCTAAGACTGTATTCAACTCACTACTTAAGAAAATTAATACAGCATTACTTTCTAACACAACACATATAATATTAATTTTAATATTTGTGAAAAGCCAATCATAAAATATGCATTTTTTCACATGATGTTGGAGTTCTGGATGCTGAGAATTTCAGACTTTCTGTGCTGACAGACTCTGACCCACAAGAAAACATTGCATTTGATCTGAGGCCGTAGCAAAAACTTCCATAATGGATTGATAACTGAGATTACAGGGGTGTAGCTGATTAGAAGTGTGTAATGCCACAGAGTAGAAAACTTAAGAGTTAGGGGTTTTAGAAAAACCAACAAAACCTGGCAGGAGGGAAACGGGCTCTTTCTGATGTTTTGTGCAACGGCTGTGCTGAAGTCAGCACAGGGTGGGGAACGGAGGTCCTGCACGTGCCCTTTGATTCCCTTGGGAATGTTTTCCCATTTGTGCCCTCTCTCCATGGTTCCATTTTGTGGTATGTGCTTGAATAGTTGCAGCTAACTCCTGACAAGACAATGTGTTATTTTTCTGTCTAGATGGCTGAATTCCCTTCCCAACTTCTTTTCTGAGCTTCTCCCTCAAGTCAGTCAACTTCCAAATTTCAGCCCAGATTGCCTGGTGGTAATGGAATTAATAATAACATTTAAAAACTTTTCGGATTTGTTGTCTGATGTTGTATTAAAGAGACTAAAAATACACAGTGAACTCCCTGCAGGTTTTACATAGAGAGGGGAGCTAAAGAGATCAGATTTTATTGGACTTCCACCAGACTGGGTTTAAATTCTGTCCTTTCTGATTGCAAACAAGGGTCAAAGTGGCAGCAGGAGACATAGTGAAAAAAATAAAGCTGTGACCTGTTTGCCCATCCAAAGCTGTTGGATTTCAGCTGTTTAGAGAGCAATATTTTTAAAGCATTCAGCAACAGAATTGTTTGCCAGATCACCGTGATTGAATTTGGAATTACTGACCCTTCCCTCCTAAACACTCTCTGTTGCCTTTGCAGGCTTATTGGTGGAATATTTCAGTGAGGACTTGTGTAATTTATGAGGGTTGATACAGGTTTCAGTCTTCAGGTCTGTTTTCTCCTGAGGGATTTCTGTTCTCATCTCAAACGATTTCTCAGGATTGCCCAAGTGAGGATTTCCTTGGAGGAGCAGCAGCCATGGCATTATTGTGTACTGTGGTTACTTTGCTGCATCTGTGGATGCATAATGCCAGGTTTAAGGAGGTGATTCAACACTTGGGCTTTACTTCTTTTGGCTTCTAACTGTAACAGTCTGGGTTTAGCCATGGTTTCAACTTCAATTTTCCCAAAATATGTTTTAATTTTATTCTGTTGCTTTGTTCAGCTTTTCCTTTTTCTTTTCCTCTTCTCTGTGTGAAAATGTCATCACAGAGTTCATGCAGGAGATGGAATCATAGAATGGTTTGGATTGGGAGGGACTTTAAGGCTCATCCTATTCTACCCCCAGCCATGGGCAGGGACACCTTCCACCATCCCAGGCTGCTCCAAGCCCCATCCAGCCTGGCCTTGGGCACTGCCAGGGATCCAGCGGCAGCCCCAGCTGCTCTGGGAACCCTGTGCCAGGGCCTGCCCACCCTCACAAGGAGCAATTTCTTCCCAGTATTCAATAAAACATTCCCTCTTTCAGTTTGAAAACATTGCCCCTTGTCCTGTTACCACAGGATTTGGTAAAAGTCCCTCTCTTTTAAACCAAATTTTTATATTGAGAGGCCCCAGCTGGGCCTTCCTGGACTCAGAGCAAGCTGCTGTTGTGATGTGTAGCAGAATTGCTCACAGGAGATAACCCCAGACACCCTGAATTTAAGAAATGGGTGCAGCAGAGCAGAGGAGTGCAGAGGTCAGGGTGGTTTTTCACCCCTCAGTGAGCCCCATGTGGATATTGCAAGTATCCAAAGGCTGTGGGAGAGAGAAGTGCAGTAAATCTATTTGCTTGTTCTTTCAGTAAATCCACCTCTCTGAGCAGTGGCTGCAGTTCCTTGAAGTGTCTGTGGCTACAATTTCCCTGGAATAATAAACAACTGTTCCTGAATGGCTTTTCCAGCCAGAGACAGGATCTATTATTGTGCCTTCATTTTCATATTAGCCAGGCCCTTTCAGAGGAGGATCAAAGCTCAATGCTCTGCTTAAGTCACAGAAGTAGATATAAAATCCGTGGTTTATGTTCCTGCAAGAATGGTGAACACCTGCAAGGTGAGTCCCTACGTTTAGGAAGTTTTAAATCGATTTCTTGAAACGAAGCTGAAGAGGGAGGAGGAGGAGGAGGAGGAGCAGCTCTGGGGCTGGCAGAGCTGCTGGCCCAGCCCTATTACATAAAGCAGGTCTAAGCTGCTGGGGATGCTTAGTACAGCCTAAACGGGATCATCAGGATGTAGTAAACAGATTACAGCAGTGTTTATTGGGAATTCCTTCTGATGTGGGCAGTGCAGGGACCATTAACGGAGGGGAAAATGAAGAGGTGCTGTGCTGCTGAGCAGTTCCGAGTCAACCGAGCCATAACTGCAGAGATTGCTGCGAGGAGGAGGAGAAGCCAGCCAGCCTGGCTGCAGCAGGATGGACACAAACACGCCGAGCCTTTGGAAGGTGTGTTTGGAGCACTGGGGATTAGGAGGACTCGGCAGTTCCTTTGAGCTTGCCACTGATATTGTAATGAGCTTGAAATAGCTGATCCCAGCTCCTCGGTGCCCCCGGGTTACTGCCCAGCAGGGACACGGCCCCAGGGACACCTGGAAATCTGTCAGCTCATCCTGACTCACTGCAGGACCAGGAGCAGGGACTGCAGCATCTCCATCCTCCAGAAGCCCCCTGCTCCCCTTGGGAGATTGGGTGGAGATTACAGCACCTCCATCCTCTAGGTCTCTGGAGATGTGGGGTGGGTGGAAGGAAGGGAGGAAGAGCAGGAGGAATTGCAGCACCTCCATCCTCCAGAAGCCCCCTGCTCCCCCTGGCTTTGGAGATGTGGCTGGGGTTAGGTGGAAGGAGGAGGAGGAGGAATTGCAGCATCTTCATCCTCCAGATGTCCCCCATGGCTTTGGAGATGTGGGTTGGGTTAGGTGGGAGAAGGAGGAGGAAGAGGAAGAGGAGGAAGAGCAGAAGGGATTGCAGTATCTCCATCCTCCAGAAGCCCTCTGCTCCCCATGCCTTTGGAGATTTGGAGATGTGGGTGGGGAGGAAGAGGGAGGAATTGAGAATCCTCCAGAGGAGGGCTTTGGAGATGGGCTGGGGTTAGGAAAGAAGGAGGAGGAGGATTGCAGCACCTCCATTCTCTAGGGTCTCCCCATGGTTCTGGAGATGTGGCTGGGGTTTAGTGGAAGGAGGAGGAGGAAGAGGAAGAGGAGGAAGAGCAGGAGGAATTGCAGCACCTCCATTCCCTAGGGTCTCCCCATGGTTTTGGAGATGTGGGTTGGGTTTGGTGGAAGGAGGAGGAGGAGGAGGAAGAGCAGGAGGAATTGCAGCACCTCCATCCCCCAGAAGCCCCCTGTGGCTTTGGAGATGTGGCTGGGGTTGGGGGGAAGGTGCCCAGCTGGCAGCAGGGGCAGAGGTGTGAGGAGCAGGTGAGCAGGGCTCCCAGCCTGGCTGCCACCACAGGGACATCATCCCCTGTGTCCCCCTGGGTGTCACAGGGCAGCTCTCAGCAGCAGGGACAGCCTCTGCCTCAGCCTTTGCAGCATTTCCATCCCCAGCAGGCAGGGAAATGGCAATTCCTGAACGGTGTCTGTGTGAGAAAGGCAGCTGAGCCTGGAGCAAACACAAGCAGAGCTGGCCTGGTACCCAGAGTGTTTAAAAAGAGGTAAAACCCACCATGTTTGTCCTGCTTCAGCAACACCTGGGACCCTGAGGTCTCTGCAGCGAGATCCTCGTGCCTGATGTGTTGGCAGACGATGGGCAGAAGCAACCAGGAAATAGAAATAGCAGAGGAATATTTTACACCAGATCAAATAAATGCGAAATGACTTTGGTTAATGCTGAGAACAAATTTCAAAACTTGGAGCTTACAGCGAACCAGGTTTTTTCATTCTGAAACAAATGCAGATCATTGCTGTTATTCAGGAATAGTAATTCTGGAAAAGTAACTTTGGGTCATCCTGGTGTGGTGAGAAGAGGAGCTCTGAAGGTGTGTGCTCTCAAGGTAAGCACCAACAGTGACTTCCATGGAAATGCAGGATTATTCCAAGACAGTAACACTTCCTGGGGTGTCTGCTTATCAAATAAATATTGTCACCTTGTTTCTCATCAGTTTTCAGGGAATAAATTGATTTTGTAATCTGGATTATGGTCTTATTTCTAAAAGCTAAGTGGCCATGTGGTTACAGTGCTGTAACATGCTCATAATACAGGTGGGGGATGCAACAAAGACCACAGGAATATTTTTCCTACTGCGAGTAACTCTGGAGTAGCTGGCTGTCAACATTTCAACATTTTAAATGGACCACTGGAATTCCTTTTACATCTGTTTTGTTGTTTAAGGAGAATCTTGTGCCAGTTCTGAAAAAACCCCAAACCAAGCAAGCCCCACAACCTTGGAATCAAGGTGGTCTGGAAAAGGGAATCTACTCTTTTCCCGAAGAAGATGACTTGGGAATCTGAATTTCTAATGATTGCTTAGACCCACATTAAAAAGCCACTTTTAAAACTGGAACAAAGGAACTTGAAGTCAGTCTGGAACAATTCTCTGCAACTGCTCTTGCTGAAAATTCCAGTGAACATCTTCACTGGTTTTAAGTTTGCAATGGAAACAATTTGTGAAGTTCAGGATGTTATTTAATTTACCCCCAGCAAAATGTAGCTTTTCTGCCTGCAAAGGCAGAGTTTTTACAATTCCTGACGGAGACTAACCAAAATCCAAATGGGAGTAAATAGTTACCTGAACCCAAAATTTCCATGCTTCCCATGGGTGTGATCGAAGGGGTACAAATGGTGAATTTGCTATTTAATCTTTCCTTGGATAATTCATCACACTAAAATTTTTCAAAGAAAAATTTTATTTTTTGAAAGAAAAATAAGAATTAGAAAAAATAAAAATTATTTTCCTGAAAAATACAGCTGTGATATAACATGGGCCTCTGAGATCACCCAAAGTTTTTTTCAGCCAGAACTTTGGGATGGTCAAATCCGTGATTTTTCATGCTCCAGTGGGAAGTGACAGTTTCACCTTTGCTGTCTCTTTTCTTCCTGGCAGTATAGAATAAGAAAGGTCAAATATGACCATTTTCTGGGTGTTTTTTAAAGCAGTGTAGGCACAAGTTTGGTGTTGGACAAAACTCCTGTGATATTGGCACGTGTCAGTGAGGAGGGAACGGAATTTCAGCTCTTCCAAAAATCTGAGGTGTGAACGTTCCCACTCTGCTGAGGGTGCCACAGAGAACACTTGGGGTTTGTTTTTCTTCTGAATCAGGAGCAAATTGCTGGTCCAGAGCCCCAGTAAGAAACTGAGAATCCTATGGCCAGACCCAGAAATTTGTCCCATGACCAACGAAACCAAATCTCAATCACGTCTTGGGATATTTTTTAATGTTGTTTCAGTGAAGAATATTTCAAACCCAAGAGTTTGAAAAGTTAACTTTTTCTGTCCTGGGGTAACCATAGGAGATCTCGGCACATTTTAAATCTGTTTCTCTGTCCTAAAATTTTCTTTCAATGGGGAAAAATCCATCCTGATCCTTGGAATTGTGCAGAGGGTTCCTTGGGACCATCCTGAGAGAATTTTGAGCTTCCTCTGTGGAAGTGACACAGACCTGGATGAATTGGCCTGAACTTCTTCTCATGTTGAGCTTGTGATTCTAACAGAAAAATGTATTTAGAAATAGATTTTCTTGTTCTTCACCATTCTCCTAATTTATGTCCTTTTTTTTTTTGTGCATAAGGTTAAATAGAAAAAAACATTAATACAGTTCACTGACACTTGCAGAAGTTTTCCTTACCAAAGTCACCCATAATACTTTATTTATAAATATATACAGATGTTTTATGTTTAAGAATTCTTGGTAGTGTTGAAGCTTCTGCTTTTCAGTATGACTTTCCATTGTCCAAGCTAAATGTAGCACTTCAGTTTTGTGACGTCTTAAGCTGTTTTAAAAATCATTTTCACAAAAGTATAAAATGCTGCATGAAAAGTGAAGGCAATTTTTGATGATTGCTAGCTTGTATTTTTGT
Source organism: Emberiza elegans (assembly GCA_024865655.1). Taxonomy (NCBI): domain Eukaryota; kingdom Metazoa; phylum Chordata; class Aves; order Passeriformes; family Fringillidae; genus Emberiza; species Emberiza elegans. The sequence goes on along the minus strand of JALJVW010000207.1, from coordinate 1,612,073 downwards.
AATGTTTTAATGCTTTGTAAGTATCAACATTTTTCTCGTTCTACTGAAAACAGATTATTTTGAGATTTTCAAGATTATTTTAAAATCACAGTGGTCAGCATTTTATTTCCTAATTCTAGATTTTTTTTTTTTTTTCTCAGATGCTCAGGAACCAATACAAACATGGATTAAATTTAATCTGGGGGGATAAAGAGAAGCAAAATTAAATGCATTATTATTATTAACATATTGAATTTTTAATATGGAATGATTGGTTTCATATTAATCTCCAATCTCAACAACAAATGGTTGTCTTGAGAATTTCTGAATTCCACCTGGTGAAGTGAAAATGAACTCATTTGTTCAGAATGCAACTACTGAAAGCTTATTACATGCCCTGCTTGTTTCTGAGCCCCAGCTGGGTGGGAATTGCTGCCAGCAGGGGCTGGGGGGGTTTTGCAGTGGTTTTTCATCTTCAGACAGAGTCAGCCTGAAATGGGCAGTGACTTTTCTTTGCACTGTTCCATCCTTAGCGGAGGTAATGCTTTAATTCTGTGTTTATATCTAGATATTTATATTTACACTTTCTGCTCTTCTGGACCAATGAAATTCCAATTTTCAGGCTGCTGAGTGGCTCCCATCTTCCAGCTGAATGGTTGGATGCAGGATAAGACCCTGGCAGGGAATGAGAAATCCATCTCTCCTCCCCCTGATTTGCATTAATGTGTCACTGGGGCAGAATTTCATCCCCCAATCCATTCCCTCGCTCTCAGCTCACTTCTTGTTTACAAGGAATGGTTGGCAAAGTGGCTCTGGAGAAATATTCTGGGATTTCAGCAGTTGCAGCAGAGGGATGAAGCAGCGCCTGGATGCCTGTTTGTCTGTGTGAAACACTCCTCAGTTTAGGAAGCAATGACTGCATCACTGTGTGCTTTTGTAACCCAAGAGATTTGGGTGAGGGCAAATTGTCTGTTCCTTTGTGCTCCTGCATCATCTCCTGAAAAATCTTTGTGTGTTTGTGTGTGTTTTTGAGGTCCGAAAGGAGGATTCTGCAGGTTCCATTTCATTTTAGAAAGTGCTTTGCCCTGATGGGGGTCATGCTTTTATTCCTTCTGCAGGAATTCAGGGAAGCACTCTGTGAAGGCAGAGTGCTCTTTGGGATCTCTGCAGCTCTTGGTGCTCTGAGGAACAAAAAGAGAGACATTTTTATTGTGATGGCTTTTATTTATTGATTTTGGTGACTTTCAGAGAAGCACAATGATTTATTAACCAGCAGTCACCCTCAATCTCTAAAATAGAAAGGTCCATCATAGGGACACTCAGGTGTTGGTTTTACCTGGTCTGGTTGCTGAGGGCAAAACTTCCATGCAGAGTCTGGGAGAGCTGAGGCTGCCCTTGCTAAAGGCTGAGCAGCATTAGGCTCCATGAACAATTAAATAGGAATATTTTAAACCATTGTACCACTCAGATAACTGGGAAACATCTTCCTAGAAATGACCTGTGCTGAGGGCTGTGATCACCAGCGCTAGAACCAGCTGAAAATTCTCTTTTGCTGAATGGTTCATTAAAAATCTGCCTTAGTTTTTTAATTCCATGTGTGTGGGCAACGAGGCTGGAGAGGGGCTGGGAACACAAACCCTGTGAGGAACCCCTGAGGGAGCTGGGGGTGCTCAGCCTGGAGAAAAGGAGGCTCAGGGCTGCCCCCATCACTGTCTGCAGCTCCTGAAAGGTGCCTGTGCTCAGGTGGGGCTGGGCTCTTTCTCCAGCAGCACTGACAGAACCAGAGCACACAGCCTCAAGCTGCACCAAGGGAAATACAGGCTGGATATCAGGAAAAAGATTTTACAGAAAGAGTGATAAAGTTCTGGAATGTTTTGCCTGGGGAGGTGGTGGAGTCCCCATCCCTGGGTGTGTTTAACAAAGCCTGGATGTGGCACTGGGTGCCAGGGTTTAGCTTGAGGGGTTGGGGCTGGGTTGGACTCGATGATCTTGAAGGTCTCTTCCAGCCTGGTCATTCTGTGAATTCTGTGGGTTTTTAAAAAATTTTTATTAAAAAGAGCTGGATTTCTGTCTTATAATAGAACTGCCTTCATCCCCAAAGCAAAGCAGATGCCAAAGGATGCAGGATCTTTTCCACATTGATTTAGCTGGATAATTGGACAAGTAGCTGCTGTTGAAGTTTCTTGGGAGATATTTTTTTGCCAGTCCATGCTCCAGGGCTTCTGGGCTTTGGGAGCTGCATGGCTGCTGTGCCTCTGGGGGCTCCAAGAGGAGCCTGAGAGCTTCCAGGAGCTGTAGCTGCTCTGCAAGTGCATCCTCACTCCTGCTCCTGCTCTGGAAGTGCAGGATGGGCGCTGCCAGGTGTCTGCTGGGGCTCTGATCATTCCCATTATTCTGATTATTCCGTGCTCAGCCCTCGCCAGCCCTGCTCGTGTTTGGATTATGGAGCCTCACTCTGTATTTCTGCTTATGGATATATGGAATATATATATATCCTTATGGATATATGGAATATATATTTATATCCTTATGGATATATGGAATATATATTTATATTTATATGGAATATATATATATCCTTATGGATATATAGAATATGTGTATATATATATATATATCCTTATGGATATATGGAATATATATACATATCCTTATGGATATATGGAATATGTGTGTGTATATATATATCCTTATGGATATATGGAATATATATATATATCCTTATGGATATATGGAATATATACATATCCTTATGGATATATGGAATATATATATATCCCTTATGGATATATGGAATATCCTGAGCTGGAAGGGACCCCACAGGGATCACTGAGTCCAGGACATCCCAATAATCCCACCCTGTGCTTCAGAGCCTTGTCCAGCGTGTCCATGTGGTGTTGGATCTACAGCTGGGATCAGAGTATGGCAACTCAGAGGAAAACGATGGGAAATAACCACTTAATTCTATCTGGGCAAGGTTTGTTATCTGGGATTTGTCAGTGAAATGGGACCAGGATATTTTTAAAGCGATGTTTATGTTTGGGTCAAACATTTGGGACATGCTTATTATAGTTTGTATATTTTCATTGTCATAATTATGGAAAAAGTGTGGTGGGGGAAGGATTGGGACTGTGAGAACAGGCCCAAAAGTGCACAAATGCAATCTTTAAATCCTGTTCTCTTGCTGTAGGAGATGTAACACAGCATGGGATTAAATGATAGTTTTACTAAGGTTGAAAGGGGTTTGCAGCTTGGGCTTCTGCTGTTCTAACTACTTTAAAAAGCAGATTAATTGCTTTGAAAGAGTGATTCTTCTGAAAAAACCATTCATTTTTCCAGAGCCTTAGAAAGTAGCAAACCTCTACTTTTAAAACTTTCTTTTCAATCAAGAATTCTGTTCTTGCATTGCAGAAAGGTTGGTCATGACAGATGCATTTGGATGAATTTAGATTAATAACATTGCTTGAGGAAATGTTTGATGGGACACAAACCAAACAGTGGTATGGACATTGGACAAGAGTAAAGATAAAAGGAATGGATAAAAAGATTGATAAATCATAACAAGAGAGCATTGGGTCAAATTTTGGGTTCTGGTTGACAAATCTTTAGAAGCCAGTGGAGCAAAATTGTTTTGTTTTGCTTATTCACCTCAGCTTATGGCAAAACCCATTTGTTCCTGTAACACATCCCAGAATGGTTTGGGTTGGAAGGGACCTTAAACTCATCCAGTGCCACACCCTGCTGTGGGGATTTGGAGTCACCATTCCTGATGTGAAATGTGCCCAGCCTGCATAAAAAAGTGGAGTTCTAACATCTGTATTTGCACATGAGTTGCATTGCAGTGATGGTCAGCACTTTGGGACAGGTTTGTGCAATTATCTCTGGAATCTGGAGACGCCAGGGCTGCCTCGCATGCCTCCCTTCCCTTTGGGGGGAGTAACGCGACACCTTCATGAAATATTAGTGCTCAGCTGCTCTCTGTGTGTCTGAAAAATGTGCTGGGTACTGCAGCAGCAGCACAAAAAGCTCTGCACTTGGGGCTGGCTTTACCTGGCTGGAGGTGAGGCTGAATTTCCTGCACACACGTGGGTTTTGGAGCTCGTTGTTCAGGGCTGTCACTGTGATACTTTATGAAAATTCCCTTCACCAGGATTTTTCTCCTGAGAAGCTGAGAAGCCTCAGAAAAGAAATATAAGCAATAATTGTCTGATTGCTTTGGATGTGGTCTGAAAATCGTTTAGCAACAGGTCCATCTTTAATTGGCTCCATGTGAATTGTTTTAACTTAATGACCAATTAAAGCCAGCTGTGTTGGCCTCGCTGAGTCTGTCATAGGTTTTTATTTTTATTTTCTCTTCTAGCCTTCTGATGTATTCTTTTCTCTATTTCTTTAGAATAGTTTTATACTATTTATAGTATATAACTATACTATTGTACTATTTATAGTATAAATATATATATCTATACTATAAATAATATATATTTAATAGTATAATATTAAATATAAAAATAATATATATATTTAATAGCATTATATTTATATATATACTATAACATATATATACTAGAAATAGTATAATGTTTATACTATTTATAGCATATATACTATATATTTATAGCATATAATATAATATAATATAATATAATATATGTAATATAATATAATATAATATAATGTTTATAATATATTTATATAATATAATATAATATATATTATAATATATATATAATATAATATAATATAATATAATATAATATAATATAATATAATATAATATAATATAATATAATATAATATAATATAATATAATATAATATAATATAATATAATATAATATAATTATCAGGCTTCTGAAGAGCACAGAGTCAGATTCTCATCTCTTCCCTCCTCCTGGGGACCCTCACAAACACCACGCAGGGGACCTGGTGGAATGCTGGGCTCCAGCAGACTCTGCGTTATTGGGGGATGAGGGTTCAGAGCTATGGGGTCCCCACCTCAGAGCTTTGGTCAGAATTCAAGAGTTCTCACTCCTTGTATCAGAATTCATGGATTTTACACCTGTGGTGTAAAGGGTCTACAACACCTTTTGGCAGAACTCATCTCTCTTACACCTTTTTCAGCTCTGCTTACACAGAATTGCTCCAAAAATGCAAAGTTCTGATGTAAAGGTCACCCCTGAAACTGTAATGGATAGGATTGTATTGATTGGATCAAGCCCACTTTTTTTTTTTTTTTTTTCAGGCTTTTGGTGGACAGTTTTTGTTTAAAAATAGTAGTTTCTTTTAAATGAGCTGTTGTATTCTTGAATTTGAAATGACATTGCTAAATTTATGGAAAAGCAGGTAAAGTTTAAAATTAATTAACTAAATTAATCTAGTTTTTCTATTACCCTTCACCATTTCTATTACCATTTTCCATGGTATTTTGTTACTTAATTTGTATCTTCATCCCCATACATAAATTCCATCATCTCCAGTCCTTCTTATTAATTTCTTGAAATTCCACTCTCTCCTTTAGCCTTGTGCCTAAGCCTTGATAAAATGATTCAATACAGATTTCTTGTGTCTTATCTTACATAAAACTCTTTTAAAAATTGAAATCTGGTTTTACTGTTAAAGATTTCCTAAAAGCTACCTGGTTAAGAAGCAATATTTTATCTGTTTGCAGTTTCATGTAGGTCAGAAAGTTACAATTATGAACAGGAAAATGTGTATATGGCTGCCTAAAAAAGACAATTATATAATATAATGTGAAGATAATATTCAGTTATCCTGAGCTTCATGCAAATTTTAGAGCAGTGGCCAAAGTGACTCTCCCAAAATAATATTTTGAATGTCCTTTTTCTGTGCTGTGAAGCAAAGTTCTCCCCTTTGGTTTCTGTAATTTTTAAACACTCCCCACCCCAATCACCTTTTTAAAAATTTTTTTCCCCCTCTGTAAATTTAGATAAAACAACTTCAGAGTTATTCAGAATGGAAAGTATCACAAAGGTGAGGGAAATAAATTCCTTTAATTCTTGAATTTAGCCTGCTGCACTCAGGTTGGGAACGGCGCTGGTGAACATTTACCTTGTGGAAAATGGGGAAAAAAATAAAATGTGTTTATTTGTATACAGAAAAATACAGAGCCTGCTTTGAAGCGATTTTCCCCTCCTGCCCACGCGGCAGATTTTTACTTTCTGCCCCGTTGTGCCCTTCCCTGCCAGCTGCAGGCAGTGGTGATCCCCAGGCGGGGCCGGGGTGCAATTTGTGCCGTGCCAGGTGCGCTCTGTGCTCCTGCAGGTCGCGGTGCCACCGGGCTCTGAGAGCTGTGCCAGCCCTGCCCCGGGCACCGCTGGCCCTGTGCACAAAGTGTGCAGAGCCCTCGGAAATCACAGCTGGGGCTGGGCAGCCCTGGCAGCGTCCCTGGTGCTCAGGTGGGGTGGCAGAGCCCGGGCTGGGCTGCAGGGAGGCCTCCGATGGAATGGTGGGTTTATTTCAGGAGAAATCGGTGTAAAACACCTGCAGGGCACCAGGGGAAGGTGAGCTGAAGGTGTTCAACTGTGCCCTAGCAAAGGCAGGGCGGCCCCAGGGCTTGGGGTTAGCAACAATCTGAAATCCACAGCTCAGCACAGCTTCAGGGCTTTCTTTCTCAGACTCCTGTTTGGACCTGGAATATGAATAAAAATTATTTAAAAATATATAACAAATAGATATTTATCATCTTTATCACTTTCACTCAAGAAACGAGTCCTCTCACCAGCAGCAATTGCTTCTCAGTGCTTAAGAATAATAATTTTTTGAGGTTGCATATGCTGCTTTCCTGTTCAGGTGTAATTTGGTTTTATCTTGAGATATTTGCATGCCACAAATGTACTTTTCTAACAGCTTATTTTGTTCCTGCATATTTTAAAATTTCTTAGTTACCTAGGTTTTAACCACTTATTTTAGTAGTTGGGTGAAACCCTCTTGAGTATTTTTGGAGTCCCTTTTTACAGTCCCAAAATTTAAAGACCTGCTGGGACTGTTGGTTTCTTCACCTGGAGGGTCTGTATATGTGAAATAATCTTTTAAAATTCTGTCCAGTCAAACATGCATTAACTCACAGGATTTGATTTGCTCAGGTAAGTCTGACAGGGTTTATTTTCAAATACGACAGTATAATTCTTCTAGACTCTATTGAAAGTCCTTATACTTTTATAGGAGAAAATATTGCTCTTTGCAGATACAAAAGTCTGTAATTTACAGGAATCAGAAGTCAATTTCCATAGTGTGACAGTGATAAACCTAATTTGCACCATTAAAATATAATAATGTTTCCAGAGAAAATGAGACAATAGTTTAAAAAACTGCACTAAACTTTCTTATTTTTGGATTATTTTCTTTTTCTAATGACAATTCTGTCTTTTATTGATGGGAGAAAACGTTTATCTGTGAGAAAGTGCCTGAGGTTATTAATAAATAATAATAACAATAATAATAATAGTAATAGTAAGAATAATAGGAAATTGATGTGTATATATATCTCTTCCATAAAAATATTGGTTTAATGTGGATTGTCCAACTCATTCCACTTATTTTTGTGTGGACATTTAAAAAATTTGGAGGTAGTAGGAACTTTCATTTCCTTTCCTCTATTTCTTTATTTCCTCTGAAAATGAGAATAGTACTTCAAATATTTGTGATGATTATAGAAAAAACAACTTTGTTGCAGGTCAGTTTGGGCAAGCTGTACAAAACCAGAGGGCCAGGCTTACCCCTGGTGCCCAACCCTGGGCAGAAAAGCTGAAAATGGCACCACTGGCTTTGCTGCCTCGCCTCTTTTGGGATCTTTTAGTGGTTGAGGGCTCAGAGAGGGAGCCTGGGATCCAGCTGCATCCTCTGCTTTAATGCACCCCCTCTCATTTCCCCAAATATTCCCGTATCACGTAACGAGCCAGGCACTCTGGGTTGGTGTGAAGGCTTTCCTTGCTGCTGGGTTTGTGTCCCAGCACTCCAATAAATAACTGAAAAGGTAAAAGGTGGTGGCTGGAACTGACGGAGTGGTGTTGAGCAGTCCTGATTTCTGCTCGGAGCGCTGCAGAGGCTCTTGCTGAGCCCGTTCCCGATGGTCTGGGCTGTGAGGAGCTGTCCCGGGGTGCGCACCCAGCTCAGGCTGCCTCTCCTGGGGTGGGTGGGCACGGTGCGTTCGGGAGCTGGGAACGGACAGCGCGCAGGAACCCACCTTCCCGCACGCTGAACTCTGCCAGGGCCCCTTGGCGTTCCTGGGAAGCCGTGGGAATGCCACTGTGCTCTTCAGGATGCGGCAGGGAAGGAAAGCATCGCCTCCTCCCCGGAGCGCTCCCCGCTCCTGCCTCCCTTCCCCAGGCAGCCTCTGCCGCCGGCCGGGAAGGAGCCAGAGATCCAGGCATTGCAGGGGGTGGAGAGAAGCAGGAAAGGTGTGTCCCTGCTGCCACACCCCGGCTGAGCTGGGGGAACGCCTCACTCATCCCATGGCCAGCGCTGCTCCGGGAGCGGGGCTCACCTGCGCGGCTCATCCTGCCCGGCCAGCCCGTGCGGGGCTCCAGGTACGGCACAGGGACGCTCTGCTGCCTCCCAGCAGGGCTGTTCTGCGCTGGATGGAGGGTTTGGGGTTCCAGGTACAGCACAGGGACGCTCTGCTGCCTCCCAGCAGGGCTGTTCTGGGCTGGATGGAGGGTTTTGGGTTCCAGGTATGGCACAGGGACGCTCTGCTGCCCAGCAGGGTTATTCTGGGCTGCCTGGAGGGTTTTGGGTTCTGGTTTTGGGTTCCAGGTATGGCACAAGGATGCTCTGCATGTCAGCTCCGGGCTCTGCTGCCCAGCAGGGTTATTTTGGTTCTGGCTGGAGGATTTTGGGCTCTGGTTTTGGGTTCCAGGTACGGCACAGGGATGCTCTGCTGCCTCCCAGCAGGGCTGTTCTGGGCTGGATGGAGGGTTTTGGGTTCTGGTTTTGGGTTCCAGGTACGGCACAGGGATGCTCTGCTGCCTGCCCAGCAGGGTTATTCTAGGCTGGCTGGAGGGTTTTAGGCTCTGGTTTTGGGTTCCTGGTACAGCACAAGGATGCTCTGCATGTCAGCTCTGGGCTTTGCTGCCCAGCAGGGTTGTTCTGGGCTGCCTGGACCAGCCCAGTTTTGGGCTCTGGTTTTGGGTTCCAGGTATGGCACAAGGATGTTCTTCATGGCAGCTCCGGGTTCTGCTGCCCAGCAGGGTTATTCTGGGCTGCCTGGAGGGTTTTGGGCTCTGGTTTTGGGTTCCAGGTATGGCACAAGGATGTTCTTCACAGCAGCTCCGGGTTCTGCTGCCCAGCAGGGTTATTCTGGGCTGCCTGGAGGGTTTTGGGCTCTGGTTTTGGATTCCAGGTATGGCACAAGGATGCTCTGCATGGCAGTTCTGGGCTCTGCTGCCCAGCAGGGTTATTCTGGGCTGCCTGGAGGGTTTGGGGTCCTGGTTTTGGGTTCCAGGCACTCACAAGCTGTGTGTGCCCTGAGTGGGAAGGCGTGAGGCACAAAATGTGGCTTGGTGACAGAAGGAGAATGTCCATTATTAGTTTGCACAGCCAGAAGGCAAATGGTAATTGCTTCAAAAATGTCCCCTGCATTTGGCTTTGGGAAGGATGGGAGCAGAAATGATTCATTAGAATGGAGCCATGTGAAAGAAAAACATAACTATGCTGGATTTATTGCCTAGAGATGATGCTGTACCTGAAATATTCATCAGCTGTTTATTTTCTCTGTAACAATTGTCACTGTAGCCCAGTACAAATGCAGTGTTTTGGGCTGACTTTCATAGATAGCAGTAAAGCATAGATGGCTGATATTGCAAGGAAATGTTTGGCAAGAAAATAAGCAGCTTACTAATGAACTTTAAATAATACTAATGCTTATATTTCATGTAGATTTCTGTGTTGAAAATGTACATCCTGTCTTTTTAAACCTGATCTTTTAAAAATCCATTCAGCACCAGCTTTTGCCTTGTCAGAATTTCACATGCACTCCTGTTTCATTCTTTTCTTGCTTTAAACTTTGTAATAGCTGTGAATTTTATTTAACTTGAGCTCAGGCGCCAATAAGAACAATATTCAGGTATTTACTTTGGAGGTTAGAACATTTCTGAACTAACTTAAGCTGTTAAATGAGTAGAATTAGATGAAATATTTTAGTAAAACATAGAATGCATCACTGTTCCTGCTTGTTATTGGAAGCAGGGATAGAGAAAAATAGATGACAATATTAATTTTGATAAAATGCAGCGACATTTTTCAAGCTGCCATGCTTAATGTAGTCTAATTTTGCTTATCCTTGATTTTTGCATGGATTCACAGTGAATTTTTAGCTGAAATTCAAATGGTACTGAATGTCTGGATAGGGTGATATATTTGGAGTTGCAAATGCTTCTATGAATTTTATCACTTCTCTGGGAGGAATTAGCTGAAAAGGGATTCTTAAAAAGACTTTTTTTTTCTTAAGGGTTCAAGTTGGATGTGAAACATTGGCAGCCAATCTGCCATTCATCAGTTTACCTGAGCTTTTTCCATCCCCTCCAGAGAGACAATTCATGCTTTAAAAAACCTTTCTGTGTGGGCAATTCTGTGAAACTGAATTCTGCCTGAAAATACCCCGAGTTGGTAAAGCATGGTTATGTAACCAGTATTGCATAATAATGCATTTAATGATATTCTAATAGGAGTTTACTTTTATCACTGTTTCTTTGGGAGAAAAGGTTGCAGGGCTGTGACTAATTACCCTCCTTCTTTAAGGTCATCAGCTGTCCTCGTTTTCAAGGACATCCCTTGCTAACAGGGACAACCCTGGGATCTTGGAGGCTTTGTTGAAAATGGGGCAATGTTCTAATTTCAGAGCAATCCCATGTCAGGCAGACATCTGAGCAGCTCCAGAGCTCACGTGGCTCCGAGGGCAGCACCAGCACCAGCACCAGCTCCTTCCCTGGCACACAGAGCTGTGCCAAACAGAGGTGCACACACACCTTAGATGTAAAAAATCAAAAAATAAAAAATTGGGTTTTCTGTTCAGACACGTGTTCACTTTTTCCCTTCTGTCATCCCACAGCCATGGGAGTGGGTCAGCAAATTTGGGTTCGCTGCCCCTGTTCTACTTGAATGGAAAGACCAGGCAGCAAATGCTGGAGCATTGGGAGGGATTTTCACAGAGGCTGAAGCTAAATTTAAAGGAGGAACAGCTCTCTGCACTCTCTGTTCTCAGACAGTTGTCAAAAGAGAAAAGTAGGTTTTGGAAGCGTTCAGATTTGTTTGACGACTTTGTTATCTCCGTGCTTGAACTCGGGCTATTTTATGTGTGCTTTAAAAGAAGGAAGTCCTGGGATTATGTAAGGGGTTAGCCAAGTACAGCGCAGAGAGGCACGCGGGAGGGATTGAAGTCTGGTTTGAAACGTGTGTGAGGACATCTGTGACTGCACACATCTCTGAAGGTTTCTGCTGTGGAGGAGATCACGGGGAGCTCAGTTCTGCCCTCTGGAACAGCAATGGCTGTGAGGCCCTTCCTGCATTTCACTGAGCTTCCCTGTGCTCGAGGAGACCTTGTGGAATGGTGTCTTTTATTGGAATGAAAGCTTTTGAGTATTTTTAGCACAGAGACCTTCATAAACTTGAGGGTTTTAATGGGAAATGGTTAAAATATAAACTGCTTCAGTTTTCTCCAAATTTTAGGGAGTGATGACTCCAAAGCCTTCATGGCATCTGGGACTTGTGCATGTTGGGTTCCGTGGCAGTTGTCCCAGAGATGGAAAAGGACCAGTGGGGAATTTAAATCCCCATGGGGCTGTAACCCAATGTGTGAGCTCAGCAGCAAAGTGCATGCATTTTTCATCTCTGATGCTGTGTCAGGACACACATGGGAGACTTTCCTTTCTGGGGTTTGGGGCTTTAAATGTGCCACAAACACACACACACACACACACACACACACACACACAGCTTGTCTTTGTGTTATAGTGACAACAGGTTTTGTAAATAAGCAATTCGAGTTACTGCAGCTGCATTTTGTAACAATATCCATACTCAGTGTCAATTTATCAAGAGCTGAATGAGCTTAAAAGAATATAGTTTTTTATTTACAGCACTTACCTGGGTAAGTGACAGGTCTAGTGTCCCATTACTTCCCCTTCTGTCATTTTGCAGGGTAGAATTTCATGCATCTGCCAGCTCAGATTCTCCTTTGCTGGAAAGATTTCACGTACTCCCACTTCTCATAATTAGAGTAACGATGCCAAATTTTCTCAAGGTTAAGAAAACTGCTGGAACCATAAAATAGAACATGAAGGAGCTGTAATTGCCTGGTTTTTAAAGTGAAGATGTGAAACTCCTAAAGAATGCCCACAGTTTTTATGGGGATCAAGGGCAGTGTCCCTTCATAGCAGTTGCTGATCACTGAGGGCCCAGGTTTCAGCCCAGGTGAGGGAATGACTTTGCTCAAGTGTTGGACCTGATGCATGCCAGGAAAAGCAGCTCTGCAACAATTTGTAAGCTATTTAACACTGTAAAAATCAGCTGGGAAGTGTTTGCATTTTCTTCAGTAATTAAATAGGGGTCACTTCAGTGATAATGCCTCGTGTGCGCTGAGTCCTACAGCTCTCCTTGCTGCTAATGGGATTTGCAAGTGTTGCAAAATCCACATTCATCCAGCAGAAAATGTGCTTCAGAGTGCCTCAGAAAGCTGTTCAGCCTTTATTTCTGAAACTTGGGATGGCTTCAAGTTGCCCAGACTGGCTTTGCCTTTAGAAGAGCCCTGCTCTGAGCTTCCCTGCCCTCGCTTCTCGTGAGCACCCAGGCTGTGCTTGGCCAGCAAGGTCTCAGTGATGGCCAGCACAGCCAGAGAGCTCTGTTCCTGGAGAGTATGGCAATATAATAATAATATAATATAATATAATAAATATAATATAATATAATATAATATAATATAATATAATATAATATAATATAATATAATATAATATAATATAATATAATATAATATAATATAATATAATATAATATAATATAATATAATATAATATAATATAATATAATATAATATAATATAATATAATATATCTAGGGAGCAGAAATGAGGATGTTTGTTTCTAATCCATGAGGACCTGAGAAATCTGTGCTGCAGAGCAGTGCTGGCAGCTTTCCTTCCTCCTGAATGCCAGGGTGAAGGCCTGTATCCATCCCACACCTTCCCTGCTTTCTCCCTCGTGTTGCAGATATTTGGCAAAGCCTTAAATGCATCTCTTGCTCTTTAGCCACTTTGCTGACTCCTCCTTTCTCCAGTTTTCCTGCTTGCCTGCCTCTCCTGACACAGCCGTGCCTCCACTGGGGCCATGGGCAGAGCTCCCCCTCTGCACAGAGCTCATCTCCCAGGCTGCTGGGGCTGCTCCATCCCTGCTGCCCTGAGCACCAGGGGATGCTGGAAGATGTTTCAGAGCTGAATTCAAATCCTCTCCCACGCCAAGAGGTGCCACCACTTGTTACCTGTGCTGCCACCTGCCTCCCTGCTGCTTTTTCTGGATGTGTGCTGGTTTGATTTTGGTTAAAGATCACAGCCACAGCCTCCGTGCACAAGTTCTCTCTTTATTGACACTGTGACCCCACTGAAATGCTGATGGTTTTAGTCCTTTGTTTTCCCACCACTGTACAGGATCTCTGCCCACCTCTCAGTGCACCTTTCCCCCAGCAGAGCCCCCCTGGATACATTTTGGCCTTTAGGATGTTGGTTGAGTTGTTAATCTCTGAATTCTGCTCTGATTTGCTTTTGTTTCTCCGTTTATGCCTTTACCAAAGCCTCACTCTTCAAATTGTGTTTATGAAACAAAGGCAGAGGTGATTAATAATCTGCCACTGCCTTGCCCTGATCCTAAATGGTCCTGTTCAGTTTTAGGTATTGCTTTATTTTTAGGTATTGCATTATCTTCTAAAATGTAAAACTTCCAAAATAGCAGAATTTAATATTGCTCTAAGTATTTTTGGGAATTATGTAACCTGCTAAAGCAGGCAAACAATTTTTCCCCCAAGAATCAGAATTAATTCTTTTTAGTAAGGCTATCGTGATAGGGCTGTGAATGGAGATTTGTAAATGAATGGAACTCCTTTGCTGATTTTTCAAGTCCCTTAATTCCAATACTTTGTGGATTGAAGGAAAACAAGTTTTAAAACAATCTCTTTTGTGTGGCTAATCCTATATATAAGAAATGTATTTAATCTGCATTTGCAACTTTTGACCTTGAGGTTCAAATAACTTCAGAAAATTCACCCTAGGATTAATGTTTTGATTAAATGGATGGCCTTCACTGTATGGAAACTCTTTTCCCCTCCTCCAATGCGGGTTTGAAGACTTATGCTTGATTCTGGAAATAAAATTCTTTTCCCAGGGACTTTGGCAAAGTTCATCCCAACTCTTCCTTTGCTCTCAGCAGCTCTGGGTGAGTGGCAGTGTTGTGAGCTCAGGGAAAGCACTCTGGAATGGCAGGTGCACATTGACTGCTTTATCCGAGATACCTGAGCCAAGATTTGGGCATTGAGCTCTTCAATAATTGTCAATAATTGTCCTCTCCACTCCTTTTGACTTCCTTGCTCTGTGATATTGTTCTGGAGAGTTGAGACCAGTCTGCCCAGTACAGGAGAGGTACTGGGGGTGACTGGGGGGAGTCCAGAGCAGGTTCACCAAGGTGGGAGCACGTGGCACACAGGGAGAGCCTTGGCAGTGTCAGTGTTCCTCGCTCAGGAGAAGAGCTGGATGTGGTTTTATTCCTTTCTTCACTTACCAGTGGAGGTCATAAAAGAAGGAAAATCCAGACTCGTCCCCGAGGTGCACAGCAAAAGGATTTCAGGTAAAAGCTGTAATTCCAGTAAGGGGAATTCTGGTCAAATATAAATAGCTATCTCACTGGGTGGGTGTTCCAACATGGGAACAGTGGCCCAGACAGGGGTGGGAATCTCCATCCTTGGGGAGGCTCAAAGCTCAGCTGGGCATGACCCTGAGCAAGCTGTTCCACATTTGAAGTTGGCACTGAGTTGGGCTAGATGACCTTCAAAGATCCTTTCCAATCTAAATCATCCTATGGTTTTCTTAGGAGCACAGGGAAAAAAACCAACCCCCAAACCAAAAGGGAGCTGTTTGATTTGAGGTCAGTTTTCCAAGCAGGAATGCAGGGAAGCCTGAGCTGGTGTTTTTGTGAGTCATGGACAACTTTTATTCTGATGGGACCTCTGTGGGTGCTGTCCTGTGGAGTCACTGAGTCCTCTGGCAGTCCTGGAGCACTGATTTGCAATGGCAGCTCAGGTTTAACTGGTATTATGGATTATTACTGGCCGCTCTTCATGAGACTTTTACATCTTTCCATGATAAATTTTTGTGATCTTTTGAATTGATTCCAGTAAGTAGAATTCATACAGGTAAGACCAAAGTGCTGAAACAGGAGGAGTGAAAGCAGCACAGTCTTGTCCTGTGTTGGGAATTCAGAAAACATTACTGAAATTCTTCCATCTCAGACATTTTTATGCAGTTGCTTTCAACAGTGAAAAATGACCTGCTCCAAATTTCTAGATGACTTTTCCATTTATGGTGTGAAATTATATAAAAGTCAGGGTAATAAGGAAAAAATGTTAACTTAATCTTGACTGCTTGAGTCCACGTAGGGAGGTTTGACACTTGTTGCTGTGGTGTTATTACAGTGGTTGCTAATTAATATATCTCTTGTTAAAGCAGCCTTCCTGCGAGTGTCACCTTCCTTTGGGTGAGTTCTTCCTGCACCATAAAATAGTAAATAATACATCTGATAATTATCTTGATAAAGGCCTGTGTCTGAGGGGGAAATGTGAGTAAAGAGGAAAATGAGTTATGATAAAACATGCTCAATGAACACAAGGAGTCACTTCTGAAATGGAGGGTGGGCTCCGTGAGGTTACAGGGATGAAAACTGATTGGAAACTTCTACCCCCTGTCTGGTTGAAAGGAAAATTCCTGGGGGGAATACCCCATCATTCTGTGGCCTTAGAGATGTCCCTTTATTCCTGAGAGGCCTTGGGGGCAGGATGGGCAGGGAGAGCAGAGGCAGATCAGGGAGAGCAGAAGATGATCAGGGAGAGAGGAAGATGATCAGGAGGACAGAGGCAGATCAGGAAGGACAGAGGCAGATCAGGGAGAGCAGAAGCAGATCAGGAAGGACAGAAGCAGATGAACCAGCCCAGGCTGGGGTGGCTGCAGTGTCACCCCAAAAGATCTGACAGTCAGGAGGGTTCTGTCCCCATCCTGGGGTATAGGGGGGAAAGAATGAAAAGAAATTATTATGTATAAAGGCAGAGTGAGATACTCCTGCAGACAGAGGGTTTTCAACAATCATAGGATATAATTGTTAAAGGGGATTCTAGCTGGATAAAGGCTGAAATATTTGAATTGCATTTACAGCAGTATCTGTCTTCCCTTCCTGCTATGTATCTGTGATGAACTGTGTTGGGGTTGCTCTTCCTCTGATAAAATGTCTTCTAATAAGGCACAGGTTCACAGGATCATTTAGGTTGGAAAAGTCCTCTGAGATCATCAAGTCCCAGCTATCACTGATCACCACCCTATCAACCGAGTGGCACCAAGTGCCACATCCAGTCTTTCCTTAAACATCTCCGGGGATGGTGTCTCCACCACCTCCCTGGGCAGCCCCTTCCAATATCTAATCACCCTTTCTGTGAAGAAATTCCTCCTGAAGTCCTTCAGTGCAGCTCCGTTCCCTGCCATTGTGGTGTTTGCTGAGTTACCTTTTGCAAATGTCCCTCCTTCTGTAAAAGCTGCAAAGCCTAACCCACTGCTCTTCCTGCTAGACAAATGCTCTGATTGTGACTTTTGAGCCTTATTTGAAGGATTTTTGTAGTGTTCCTTTTCAATGTTTTATTCTGATAGTAGATTTGCTGGTGCCTAAGTTGGACTAAAGTTCCTACGCCCAATGTGTCAGATAATTTGTTACAGAATCTTGTTAACAAGGGATGTTTTCTTGATAAGAAGCTGCTGATTAATGCAATGTTAAACAAAATGTCTTGGAAGGTTCATTCTGGGAGGGAATTTTTAACAATTGAAGTCAGGTCCCTGTAAGAGGGAGGCACAGCTCCAAGGCTATAATCCAAAAAGTCTAAATCCAAATTTATGCAACTGAAATAAGAATCTGAGGATAAGACACAGAAGGTTGTGAAGACCAGTTATGCTGAGTGAATTATTTAGGAAGGGATGGGAAATGAAAAGATGCTAGAGATAAGAGGTGGAAGTGGAGTTTGCAATGTCACCATCAGCAGGGCATTGGGTGCATTAGAGGCAGATCAATAGTGGGGAGCAGCCCTGGCTCTGTGCAGCTCTCCTGTCTGACTGGATTCAGTCTGAGCCTTTGGCCTCAAAGTGCTCCTGCTGGGGCTGGAAGCTTTCCAGAGCCTTCTGATGGTTCCTGCCCTGTGTGTGCTGAGTGTGAACCTGCAGTGGGGCTTCTGCTCTGTTTTCTCCCAGAGAAATCTCCTGCCTGGCTGAGACACATTCAGAGCTGAGCTGCTGTGAGCTGCAGTGCTGCTCAAACCCAAAATGTGAATGTAGGGCACAGCAAAGTCATCTGGCTCTGAAGCCTGGTGTAAAAATACATCATCTTATCCTCTGCTGGAGAGGCAGAGGTCCTTCTCTGTTAAAGGAGAATTTATCAAAATGAACTATATTGGGTTAAATCCATTTTCTTTGAAGTTGATGGTAAAGCTTCGACTGATGTAAATGGGAGTAGAATTAGGCCAGCACTGATCACTTAGGGGAAATCAAAATCTAGGCTAGAGAAAAGGCAAAGATCAGCTGTGCACAGATACAGAAATAGTTCCTGTGTGCTGTGCCACTGGTGGCTCCTCTGTGCTTCAGCTGGAGGTGGAGGGCTCATTTCTAGGGCAAATGTCACTGAAATCACTGCACCAGGTCAGTGGTGGCAGCAGGTCAGTGGTGGCACCCGGTCAGTGGTGGCACCCAGTCAGTGGTGGCAGCAGGTCAGTGGTGGCACCCGGCAGGGTGGCACCTCAGTGGTGGTGGTCAGCAGGGTCAGGTGGGTGGCACCGGTCAGTGGTGGCAGTCAGGGTGGCACCAGGACAGTGGTGGCAGCAGGTCAGTGGTGGCACCGAGTCAGTGGTGGCACCAGGTCAGTGGTGGCACCCGGTCAGTGGTGGCGGCAGGTCAGTGGTGGCAGCAGGTCAGTGGTGGCACCAGGTCAGTGGTGGCACCGAGTCAGTGGTGGCACCCGGTCAGTGGTGGCACCAGGACAGTGGTGGCAGCAGGTCAGTGGTGGCACCCGGTCAGTGGTGGCACCCAGTCAGTGGTGGCACCAGGTCAGTGGTGGCACCCAGGTCAGTGGTGGCACCCGGTCAGTGGTGGCACCCGGTCAGTGGTGGCACCCAGTCAGTGGTTCCCAGCTGTGGGATGCTGGTTTGGTGCAGCTCCAGCTGTACACAGCACTTCTCCCTGGGGACATTCTGCTCCCAGCCACAGCCACAGCTCTGCTGTCAGGCCTTGAGGAACCCTCTGCCACCATGAGAACCTCACTGTCTGTGTTACTTTCCTGACAAGTTGTGAGTCAGGACAAGTCCTTCCAACTTTGGGATTTGTAGTGCTGAGGTACTAAAGAGTTTAAGGGCAAAGGCTCCTAAAGACTTCAGCAAATGGATTTAGCACCAGCATTTCCCTTTTTCCTGTGCCATCTGTGCCAGCAGTGTTGGTCCCTGCAGGAGGATGCCACCTGCAAGCTGCCTGTCTGTTTTCCCCTGTGCTGGAAATAGCACTGCCAGCACAAAGAAATGTGTGGTTTTTAGTCAGTCTGATGGCGCTGAGGACTTGAGCTCCTTTTCAGCCACTGATTTGCTCCTTTCCTTGTGTTTGGACAGGGAGGGCAGAAGCAGATCTGTTGTGGAAGAGCAGAGAGGGATCTGTCCCTGGAGTCAATGAGAACAGGCTGTTTATGAGGCTCTCTGGATCTGTGTGCTGGGCTGTCACCCTGGTGCCTGAAATGTCTGACACAATAGCAACAGAGCTGTGCTCAGAATGTGACTCTGGGGAGAAAACTCTGTCACAAGGAATGACAAATCCACCAGTGCTCCTTATGCAATTAAAATGGCAACTTATCTCTGTGTGATCCATGTTCCTTCCTCTCCAGCTGGTGAGCTGTTCCCAAAAGGAAAGGCTCCCATCTCTGGGTCCCCTGTGCATCCCTGGTTTGGTGTCTTTACACTGATGCAGCCCTGGGGAGGTTTTAATCAGAAGGGAATAAGTGCTTTGCCATTCCAGCACGGCTCCCTGGCTGCTCTGAGCTGCAGCTCAATTATATTAATCTGACTGTTCCCTGTTTAAGCATATCCTACATCTTGACTGACAGTGGGGTAAACAGATTCAGCAAATAAACTCTGCTGCCTGTGCTTGCCAGTGGCAGATCAGGTCAAGCAGAGCAGCAGCTGAACAGGAGCAAACACACACAGAGCTTTGCCTGTGTCACTGCCTCCTGACTGCGATGGAAAGGCACAGCCTGAGCACACACAGGGCCACAGGAGTGCTCCCATGCTGCCTGAGCATTTTAGCTTGTCTGTTTTCCATCTAGTTGTACTCCTGCAGTTCTTTAGTGTGTAACTCCAAACCCCACAGCCAGTGGCAGCTGCAGCTTTCCCATTTGGGGCAGACACAGCAATTCCTCTCCAGGCCTGGCAATCAAGGACACCTCACTGCCTCAGGGCCCAGAGATGGGAACAAAAGGGACTTGGGGGCAGCAAACTGGGGGTCAATGACTTCATTGCCTGCAGCTGGAATTGGCAGATTAACCCCAAAATGAAAATGGACCAAACTGATAAAAGTATAAAACTCCATGACCCATCATCCATTTTGGGCATAGCCCAAATGTACCTGAAGGCCCTTCAATAAACAGAACTGCTTTTTATTCCCTTAATTCTGGTTTTATGTGGTCCCAAAAAGGCCTCAGCCCCTCCAAATGAGGTGTTCATGCTCTTGGCAGTCTCAGGGTGACACTGGGCAACTGCAGCTTCCAGGAAGAGTTAAAGAGGTTTAGATGGCAGCTGTGTGTTTTTCCTATTGGTTTTCCTGTTCCTCAAGGTTGGTTTCCTTGTTTTCCTCAGGGTCACTGGAGTTGCTGTTAAAGAGATGGGAAGGGTCTGGTCCACTCACTCTATTTCCACAAATCATTTTTGACAGTGGGATTGCAAGTCCTTTTTAAAATGGCCGTGCTAGAACTTGAGAAGTTTTGTTCTTGCAAGAAGTGACAAAAAGCGAGATAAACATAAGGTGATTAAGGAACACATCTGAGGAAGTGTTTTCTGTTCATTTTCAAAGAAGGCAAAACAATAATCACAGGAGCATATGTGAACAAAAGTTGTCTTGATTTAAAATGCTAAAAAACCTGCATTGATTTACATGGGGAGCACCAGATTGAGATGAGCTGAAGCAAGAGATGGGATCTTGTTTTTTTAATCCCCAACCTGGCAGAGTTGCTCACTGCCATCAGGAGTGGGCTGGATCTGCATTTTGTGATAGCATGTGGGTTAGGTGCATGCAAATCAGAGACGTGGGCTCTGCTTTGATCAGTTTTGCTTAATTTTCTGAGATAAGCTTGTATTTTTATTTTTTGGGGGTTGCAGTTAAGCATGTAAAGGATTGACAATTCCCTTTTATTCTGGAGATTGTTGTGGGGGTGCTCTCTCTGTAAGATTTCTGATTATAACAGATTGGGAGATTGCTGAATGTTATTAGAGGCATGGTTATTTCAATTCTCTGATGTCTGAATTATTTCAGATGGGTTCACAAAACATAACAAAGAAACCCAAAGCTGTTGCAGGAGGTGTGAGTTTGCTTCTCTAGGAAATATGTAGGAGTTGATGGGTGTGAAAACCTTGGGAACAACTGGATTTTGTCTTTTGTTTACTTGCACATTTCAGGTGTTATGTCAATGCAGAGGGTTTGACTCAAACAGATTAATCATGGAAATCCCAGTGTTTAAAACTTGTTTAAAAACTTGGTATACCTTGAATACAGCAGGGCACAGATATGATCAATAATATTTCAGGTTAGTAATATTATGGTTAATAAATTTGGCTATTTTAGGCACGTTCAGCACTAGCCTGGATCTTTGGAGAATTTGGTAATTCCTCATTATCACTTCTACCTGTAGAGGGAAAGATTTAATTTTATTGGTCCATTGGATGCCTCCACATCTCTAATGCCAGAATTAATTTCTTTGGGAATCCTTAAGTGTGAAATATTTGTGGGCCTGGTGTCAGAGGGAAGGATGTGGCTTTCCAGCACATCTGGGATGGCCATTGGTGATGGGCGACATGAATTCAAATGATCCAAACCATTTGGGTTTAGAAGTGGGAATCAAAGCAGTAACCAACTGAAATCTTTGTAGGTATTTATTTATGTGTTGTCCTTGAAAGGTTTTTGAGCCCAACAAATCAATAAAGCAATATCTCCTGGTACCAGATGGAGCCTAATAAATGGGAGCAGTCAGCTTATCTTGGTGTTTTGGGGGGTATTTCTCCCAAGCATATCCAGATGCCTCTGCCAGAAATTCCCTTTTGGGCATTTATTGATACTCTGATAGGAAAAGAACACAGGATAGGATTTCATTTTCAAATAATCCCCTTATATTCAAATGCCAGGACATTCTGTGTTCGATCACTTTTTTGGGAGGTAAAAGCAACAGATAGAAATTTCTTTTTCAGGAGATTTATTTAGATTAAAAAAGGGTGAAAAAAACATGCTAAAATATGCTAAATTACTTCTGATCTCAGTATCCCTGGAGTAGCTCTTCTTACAAGAACAGTTGTTGCTTTTAGTTTTTTAATTTTCGGATCTGCTTGGAATTTGAAGTCACAGGTGTCATTCCTGGTGAATGCATAATTAACAGCACTTAAACTAATTGAAACAGAATGTTCTAATCTGGAATTGTTAATGGTGCCTGCTGGCTGAGGTGTTTGGGGGGAAGTTATTGCACACTCACTCCATCCCCACTTCCAGACCCAGGCCTGCTCTCTTGAAAAGTAGTTGTGAAGTTTGCTGAAAGTTTTAGAATTTGGATGTTTCCAGTGCCCGTAGTCTTCTGACATGGAAAAAATCTGGGTGAACGTGGGAAATTTGGGTTTGATTCCTATTGGTCCTGTTTAATTTGAGAATTGACAGAAACCTCAGCTGTCTAGACAACATTCTAATAATTAATCTGCAGAATTGTTTTCACAGTTTCTTTTGCTCACCATTAATTTTGTGGTAGTTTTGAGTGGTTTCTTACTTTACCTTCCCAAAGAAACTCATTATTTATCTTGCAGCATATATGCAGGATCAATAAATGATCTATTGCAGCTTAATTGCAATATGGTTATCCAGTACTCAGAACACTTAACCATTGAAATATGTGCATGAAGAAATGCAGATTGTCCCTGTGCCACCACCATTCAAATGGGACCGATTAATTACCAATTTTTTTTGCAGCAAATCTCTGTAAAGAAAAAAAAAATCAACAAACTCAACAACAACAATGAACTAAAACACTTGAAGAAAAAAAAGAAAAAAAGAAAATTCCAGATTTTAATTTGAGTTGGCACCTGGTATGTAGGTTGTGAGTAAATGGTGGTCGTGTTCCAAAATGGAAGATTTCATTCTGTCAGCCCCTCACAAAAATACCTTTTCAACTCAATTGTCTCTGCTTATCCCCATCACCGTGCTGAGGAGATGAGGAGGGAGCTGTTCCCAAAACAGACAAGTAATTTGCTGGAAACAGATTTTAGATCAACACATTTGATTACAAGGAGAAATCAAGCTGAGCTCGTGCACTTTGTGCAACACAGGTCTATGTTCTCTGCAAGAGCCATGGTTAAAATCAGCAAACAATCATGCTCTGTAGCAGCTGAGACATCCAGATGGTCTCAGTTTATCCCTCATTAAAACACACTTCAGTGTTCCAATCTTTAGATAAAGATAGGCCTCAGTGGCTGTGGCAGGGCCCATATCCTAAAGAGAGGACACAAGCATGGAGGCACTGGCAGAGAATACATCCCACAGCAGCCCAGGGCCTGGGTTGTGTCCCAAGGTCATGGAATCAGCAAATCCAGAGTGATTTGGGTGGAAAGGGACATTAAAGACCATCTCATCCCACTCCTGCCATGACAGGGACACCTTTCACTGTCCCAGGCTGCTCCAAGCCTCAATGTCCAGCCTGGCCTTGGGCACTGCCAGGGATCCAGGGACAGCCCCAGCTGCTCTGGGCACCTGTGCCAGGGCCTGCCCACCCTCCCAGGGGAGAATTGCTTGCTAAATCCAACCCAAATCTGCCTTTCTCCAGTTTAAGGCCATTCCCCTTGTCCTGTCCCTCCATGCCTTGTCCCCCATCCTTCTCCAGCTCTCATGTGTGGACCCCAGAACATCCCTGTGGCTGTCCAGGACAGCCAGGACCCTGCCAGGGGGCTCAGAGACCCTGGCACAGAGCCCAAAACACCTGTGGGTTTGATTATGACCCGTGGAGCAAATTAACAACCTTAGATGAAGATCAGCAAGCCACAACAGTTTAGGTAGAATAATAGTGAAGTTATCACAGGGTGGAAAAGTAGATTTTGGGGTTTCTGGAATGGGGGTTCAGGAGGCAAGATGGAGGGAACTGGGCATGTCCAGCCTTTCTCCTTCTTCTTCTTGGCCTCCATCTTCTGCTGTGATGGTGGCACTTTTGGATTGGTTTAGAGTAGAAGCTCAGTGTCTAACACAGGTGATAGGGGTTGGGAAGTTATTGTGAACATTGTACACGTAGTTTTTAGTATAAACACATAACACTGCCCTGGGGGCAGGCAGAGTGCCTGGAACTGTCCTGCTGGATGGACCTCAGCAGGGCAGGAGAAAACTTTTTATAGACAAGAAACAATAAACAACCTTGAGACTGAGAAATGAAGAACTCTGACTCCTTCTTCAAGTGCTCGGGCTGGGAAAAGAGACTTTTAACATCTCTGGGGGTCACTGACAAGCTAGAGATGCCAACACTCCTGGAGCCCCTTTAGGCACTGGAAGGGCTCTGAGCTCTCCCTGGAGCCTTCTCTGGGCTGTTCTTCAGCTGCTGGGGCTCTGTGGTTCTGATGGAAGCCTTGGAGCTGACCTTCCTTGTGTCACTCCTTGGGAGTGCAAGCAGCACTGCAGCAGGATGCTGAAAGGGACTGTGCATCACTCTGCTTTAATTTTGTTCCTACAGACCCAGAGAGGGTTGGAACAGCTTTGTACCTTCCCTTCTGCCCTTGCTGGGAGGAGGCAGCTGAGGAAGAGCAGCTGGAAGCATCTGATCCGTGTGTCAGATGGTCAGAGAGGGCCATGAGCCTCATCTCCAGCTTCCCATCTTTCTTCATTTGCTGGGCAATTAATGAGGACCCCAATTGTGCTGAAATTTGAGAAGCTGTTGAAGGGCTTTGCTGGACAGGACTCTGTGCATCCTGCAGCTAATTATGCCATTCATTAATCTGTTATCTCTTGATGAGGGTCACTGAGAAGGATTCAGAACCTACCTGGCAATTCAAGTATTTATTCCTTGTATATTGGTCATTCTTCATTTCTGTGCTGCAGCCATGTGAAATCCTTACAGGGAGTTATATTAAGGGATTCTTAGAGAAAATTCCTGTTTCTTCCCTGTTCTCCTGGGTTTTTTCCCATATATGCAGATAACTAATGTAGCTTAAGAGATGCAGAGTAGGAAGATTAATCTCTCTTCCCCCTTGCAGCTCCTAAAGAAAGTTACAGCTTTATAGCTTCAAAAGAGAACATTTTATTTTTAAGTTGCTATTAATAGCACAGAAAATTAAAAGCTCATCATGGTTAGGATGAGATCCCGATTGAACTTGACAGGGAAGAAGATATTTAATAAAAGTACCAGGCATGATGATGGCTTTAAAATAAATCTGTGTGTTAATAGCTAAATTATGAGGCGATAATCTGCTGGTCTGCCTAAAAATGTGTTTGTAGGAGGATTTTTGGGATGACCCTGCAGCTAATGCATGGTTGTTGGTATGTCCTGTCCTACAGCTTGTATTTTTTGGCTAATTGTATGATTTTAAGGTTGGGCAGCAGCATTCTAGATAGCTGTGATCGCTTTTTATCCATCAATTGATGTCTGCTGCTGTTTTATCAGCTTATTTTTCTGAGCCACCAGCTAGGATAATGTGCTTGAGGGAAAATTATACCCTACATCAGTGGTTTTGTTACAGCATGTTGTACATTATTGGTAATTTGAATGCACCCAGATAAAAATAGAAAGGTTAAGTCGTTTTCCAAATGTTGCTTCTGTGAAGCAGAAAGAGAGTAATGTCTGTACTCATGTACGTTTTTGAGGGAAGAATGGGTTTTTTATTTTATTTTCCCTCTGCTAAAATTGATGCTTTCCCTCAAGCTGAATGCAGAGAACACTTGGCTTTGGAAATTTCTCTTCCCAAACTCTTTTTTTTTTTTTTTTTTAAATTTTTATTTTATTCGTCCTGTTGGATGTTTAGATTGAATGAGCCAGTTTTTAGCATTAAGGTGCCAGTTCTGCCTGCCTGTATGCCTGTCCCCAAAGTGCCTTCCCGTGGGCCAGGTGGTGTGAGCTGGTGCCAGGGAGAGGAGCTGGAGTCCCACGGTGCCCAGTGCCCTCTGCAAGTGTCCCTGGCAGCTCCTGGGCAGGGCCATCACCCTCCTTCCTTCTGCTTGGGGGCTCTCAAATGCCCCTCATCCCCCCTCAGACGCTGCTGGCAAGGCCATTTTGGTCAGGTATTTATGCAGGGCCGGGCTGTGATTTCTGTCACATTGTACTTATTCATTTCTGGTCCAAAATGATTTTGTGATTCTCCGTGGATGACAATAACCTGGGCAAAAAAAAAAAATCGGTATTTTGATAGGTCTGCCTGATAGCCATCTCCTTGGAATCCTTTGTGCATGTCCTATTTAAAAGCTCTGCAGAACATCACTGTGTGTCTTTCAGCTAATGCCCACTGAGATTTAAAACCTCCTTTTTGGCTGCTCTCTTTCTCAGGAGTGACCTTGGCTGCCAGTTCCCATTGTACACCCGAGTCCTGCAGGGATGGATTTTTCCCCTCTCCTCCTTTCACACAGATTTTCGTGGTGCAGATTCACCTCCCCAGCAGCTCTGCTCCTCTTGCCTTACTGGGCAGATCTTCTGAATCACAGGGGAGAAAATATGTTTATAGTTGATTTTCTTAGCAATTACAAATGCAAAGGGGGCTGTTGGGTTCCATCCTATCTCAGGGCTTCCCTTTCTTCTCCCCTGATTAAAGGGAATCAGAATCACCTGTGGTTTTCCTGGCAGGTGAGAGAAATCAGCCGGCTGGGGAGGGCTGGGGCCTCTTGGCTTTCATTTCAGCCAGGGACAGACAAGCTGGATGTTCTCTCTCTTCCAGTCTCTGCAAAACTGCAAAGGAATTCTGCCCAAACCATCACTTCAGTTGCAATTTGTTGTTCTGGCTTTCTGTTACCTGCAAGCTCGTGGCTGAGGATGTGGATCTGGAGTTCAAAGCTGGCCAGGATTGGATCTCTCTTTAGTAGAAAAGATGGGTTGGTTTATAAGAAAAATTTATAAAGCTGTGACAGCAAAAAAAAAAATTAGTTTTTTTTAAAGCAAAAAAATAACACAATATGCTTGAAGCAAATTCATCTTTTGAAAGGAAAAAGCTTTTTTCTTCTACCTCATAACTTATTTTCCATAAGATGGAGCAAAGCTAAAGAGTAATTTTTCTCTACGTCTGGTCCTTGCATAATGATGGTCTGAGAGTTCAGTAGCATGAAGGAACTTGAAGAGATGCCAAATTTTATAGGAGCTGAACTCTGCTCTGTGTACTGCTGCTGGTAAACTACTGGTAGGTTATTTTTAGCAGTTTATAACCTATTAAAGCTCAATTTTAAATTTGTTATACTTTCACCTGCTGCTTTTTTAATGCTGATAAATAGGTGAGGTGGGGTAGGAATGCTCTGTAGTTGCAGGCACACAGCAGGACAGGCTTGGGATTATACCCTTGGTTGACTAAAATGATCTCCTGCCATCAAATTGCAGGTGGCAACAAAAATTTTTCTGAGATGGTCCCTGTTAGTTATAATTTGGTCTCTCTACTCTCATTTTAGAGAGCTGCATCTCATCCCAAGAATAAAATAGCTCACTCTTATGTAAGAATTTTTTTAAAATTACTTTTTTAAGAAAAAGATGCAAGAGTTCTTTTCACTGTTAACAAAAAAAAAATGTGGATATATGTTCAGAAAAGGAGATTATAGCCTGCAGTTTGCTTTTTCAGCCTTTATGGGAATAGTACAAGTAAAAATTGTGTCTCTTCTAATTCTACTTATATATATTTCCATTCAGACATTAAATAACTATATATTGTTGGGGTTTTTTTTTAACAACCAAATTATTTACTTGTATATTTTGATTTCTTCCTCTTTTATTTTTCTGATTGCACTTATTTTGCATGGAAGCTCCATTTTCTGGATCTCATTAAGAACCAATGGTGCTGCACTAAAAGCTTCAGTATTTGACTTCATTTAATTAATATTATAATAAAATTCCTCAGACAGTGAAGCCAAGGTGGCAGAAGAGAGGTCTGCAAATTTAGACTGGAGTTGATTTAGTTTGTTTAGGGAGGGTGGTTTTTTTCCTTCTTCTTTTTTCTTCTTTTTTTCCTTTTTTCCCCTGGACCAGCTGTTTCTCATGATCTGTTTGATGCTCAGCATTTCATCTGCTGAGCAATCACACACCTGAAAACCAAGAGTAACTCCTAGAAAATTGGATTTTTCTGCAATCAGTCTTGAAGCCTCTCGTAGCTAGAAGACTTTGTATGTATAACTCTGAAATTATGGCATTTTTGGCTAAACACAGCAATCTGATTCCATTTCTGTGTGCTGTGGTTTCCCACCTTTTGGCCAAAGGTCTGTTAGATCTGCTTAGGTTTTCTTGACTTTTATAGACAGCAGTAGTCAGTCAGTCCTTTTCCCTGCTAATGGCTGGGTGATTTATGTGATGGATGCTGCCAGAAGGACAGAGAGAACAGCAGAACAAGGCCAGGGTTTGTTTTTCCTTTTTTTTTTCTTTCTTTTCCTTGTTTTTTTTTTTTCCCTTCTCTCTTAATAGTCTCCCTTGGGTTGTTTTGTAGAAATTGGAGTTTCTTTCTCAGGGATATGAGTGTCAACACTGATCCTGCTGCAATAGCATGGATGTTAAAAGTGGAAAGGTGCTTTAACCTCCAGAGCTCAGATCATGACACAACAAAATGAATTTCTCTCCAGCTGGCCAGTTATGGATTTCCCCAGGTTTTTATCCTCTCTGTTATCCCATAGATCCATATTTATGGAAAACATGATACCTGTCAACTTTTTAGTAAAACCAATCCATCAAAATTCTATTTCACAATAATGAGTGCATTTCTGCTGCACTTACTCATCCTCTTGCTCCTAAGAGGGCAGGAAAATGCTTCAATTTATCTCTAGTTTATTTAAAAAGTAATCAAGTCCAGGCCTCTTTTAAGTCTTTGAGTTTGCTCCTATGACAAAGTCCTGTCCAGGACTGGAAATATTTCAAGTCCCATTTCACAACTCTCAAACCAGTCATGGGCTGATGCAGCCCTCAAGGCAGAGCTGGGAGCACAGAGGAATCATGAAATGAAATTGCAGTTTATTGATTAAAAGCCTGATAGGTGGTTCAAATATAGGTGAGATTATCTTCATTAATCTCCATTTTCAGGATTGAAAGTGCTTGTAAAATATTGTTAGAAAATCTGAGAAAGAAATGTCAAAAGAGGTCAAGATGGATGTGACCAATCAGGAGAAATGGCAATTTCTACCTAAGTATTAAATATTTGGGTTAGTCTCAAGGTATGAAGATTAGAGAGGCCATTTAATTTTTTTATAATGAAATAATTAGTAATAGACTAAAAAAAGTAATTATTAGGACCCAAACTCAGAGACTGAGCAAAAGCCAAAAAATCTTAGGTAGGATGGAACAGGAAAAGGTTAGATTGGAATTTTAGGTTGGAAGGAGCTGGAAAATCTATTTCTTGTAAGATGTTCTGGAGAGTTTTCTGATAAAATGAGCTATAATTAAGTATTTTAGGCACACAGACTCCTGGAACTCCCTGAAATGCTGTGCACTGAGCTGATAATCAGCTAAAGGACACATGGTAACTCAGATTCTAGATTTAAGAAATCTGGTAGTCTGTGAAACACATGGATGAAGGACAGATGTGGAATGCCTCATCTTTTTAGTGTTCATGTGCCAATAATTTACTTTTAGTGAAGCAAAGTAAAGATCTGAATATTAGCCTGGTGAGTTTGGGCTCCTCTTTTATAGGATTTTTTTATCCTTGTCTCCTGGTTCTGAAATTGTAACGACTGGACAGAATTATAATTTTGGGGGAGAAAAGAAAAGCAACTCAGCCCAAGGAAGAAATTTCAGTGTTTTCCTTGGAGATGATGGTGAGGAGCTGCTCTCCAACATCCCTCTGTGATGTAGCATCACTGTAGGACATCTTTTGAGTGTTTTCTGCTATGAAAAAGGCTTCCCCCCACTCTGGAAATGATGCAGGAATCTGTGCTGGGAAAATGTTCCTTACCTGATCACCAACTGCTTTTAATTGAATTTAGATTTTTTTTCCACATCTGCTTTATTTAATGCTGTCTGAAGTCTGAATATCCTTAAGTTTTTTTCCCAGCTGTGTTTTTGATTAAACTGATAACACAGCTTGGAAGTTGGCACTCCTTGCAACAACTGTGCTGTATAAAATCAATTCTACATGAAAACATGTAGAATGAAAAATTTCTGAAGTTAATAGAGGTGTAGTATGGGTCTTTTCAGTGCCAGAAACACAACCCCAAAGAGTGGGACTATGTGGTGTGTAGGAAGGCAGTGAATGAAAGAAACCCCAAACCTGCTTTGCAGTGGGGAATTGGAGCCTCAAGAGAATAAATGGCTGGTGGAGAATAATCTTTCAGCACTGGAAGCAAAACATCATAAATTCATGTTAGCACCAGCAGGGCGTGAGAGAGAGTTCTGAAAACTGATGGCTGGGACAGCCTTTAGTGGGAAAATCTCATTTTCAGGGCAGATCCCACCTCTGCAGGCAGAGAGGGAGGCTCTGGCACCAGGGGAGGAAGGATTTCATCTGCAGGAGCTGCTGCAGTCCCCCAGAAGTCACTGATGGAGTCATTTTGTTATTTAATGGGCCTGAATTGATTCCCTTAAAGCAGTTTTGTTGTCAGGAGTTCATTTGGCTTTGCTGGAGCCATTTCCACGAGGAGCAGAGGAAAGGCTTGGGATCAAATGTGGCTGAATAGCTGTGCACTGCAGCAGGGGCTGCAGGGACTTTAATTCACAACCCTCATTTTAGCTCCCCTCATTACACTAGTACAACATGGAAAAGAGAAAAATCAGCCCATTTGTGCAAGATTCTGTTTGGTGGAAGTCCTAGGTAAATATATTTATTTTATAACTGAAATTAATGATAGTTTGTGTCTCTTTAATAAAAATTTCTCTTGTGACAAGGCTTTTGTTGCCTTCAAATATTCAACAGGGTATACAGGAGGCATGGAATCCTTTTTATTTATCCTACCTGATAATGAAAGTGGTGCTGACTGGAGGCTCAGGTTCATGCTGAAAGACTGGAACAGCTGTTAAGGGATTGTAACAGGCAGTTGCCTGTGGTTTTTTTTTTTTTTAATGTTTTCATTTTGCAATATTTTTAAAATAATACTTTAACTTAATTGTCTTAATGTCATCCTATTATCAGGGGAAATATATTTCTCTCTGAAAACAACAAGTGAATGGATGTCTCATCTGTGTGTGCTCATCATGAATGAATGAGCACAGAATCACAGGCTGGCTGGGGTTGGAAATGACCTTAATGACCATTTTATTCCAGCTCCTTCCATGGGCAGGGACATCTTCCACTGTCCCAGGTTGCTCCAAGCCCCATCCAGCCTGGCCTTGGGCACTTCCAGGGATCCAGGGGCAGCCACAGCTTCTTTATAGATGGACAGATTAACTTAAATCGACTTGAAATTCATGAGGAAATGGAGGGATGAAGTCAGGAATATTTTCAGAGAACACTTCAGTGACAAAGTTCAGTTTCTCTTTCTTTATCTGCTCTTGGCTTCCTGGCATTAAACGAAAATTTCACACTTTGTGAGGTGCCAACCAGCTTTTATTCAGATGGTGTTTTTCCTTAGCTCCTTCTGCATCTTGTGCATTGCTGATAATTGAACTTCAAAGTCAGCATGGTTGATTTTTTTTTAAGAGAGTGTGAGTTTAGGCATTGCTGGGTACATTTAATCAGCTTTTATGGCTGCTGGATAGAGAATCCTTTCTTCATTCTGCTCCATGAAGATTGTGTTCCCAAATGGATGGACATTTTGGACTTGCCATGCAAAGATGCCACAGCTGGGCCACACCTGATTTATTTCACATATCTGCAGGTCTCTACAGAGCAGGTTTTGGCTTTCCTTCTCAACTCTTTTCCCCTTGCAGAGGTCAGCTGTGAGGTTTGCATCCTCTGCAATCAGTTGTTGCCCTGCTGCTCCCAGGAACTGTAGTCTCAAAATATCTCAGATGATTTTGCTCAGATTCGAGGGAAAATTCCCTTAAATCTGCTTCCAGTCCTGCTTTATTAAGGAATGGTATCAGTGAATGCAGGAGAATCTGGTTATGCACCTTGTACCCACTAAAATGTGTATTTCACCCCTTACTTGGGGGTTGTGTATAGGGCTCAGCTGGAATTTTATCTCCAGCCAAATAAAGTCCAAGTTGGGCAGAAATGCTCCCCATGGAGGGGTGGGAACTGCTAATTCCCTGAGTTTAATTCAGTTTAATTCCTGGAGCAGCAGCTGTGTGTGCCACCTTCCAGCTGCATGAGGAGTGAAGGGAATCACCCTTTAACCTGTAATTCAAACAGCCCATCACAGCAAACTCTGAAATCAGGCTTGCCAGAATTTTAGAAAAAAAAAAAATGTATTTGACTCATGGTGAATCCATTATTTGTCCAGACTTCTTTTAGGACAGTGAAATGCAACTCTTGGGATTCTGCTCTGGTGAAATCTGGTTCATTAAGTTGCTGGTAACTTTCCTGCCAGTAGAAGCCTGAATGAAATCAGATGTCAGGATACTTGGGGATGATATCTACATTCTAACACACTGTGAAAATATTTACAAGCTTCCAAGATGAGACTTTTCCTGATTAGGGAAATCAAAGAATAGTTTTCCCAGCAGGCCTGCAGTTAGCTCATCCAAATTGCTTCTGTTTTAATTGGCATGCATTTCCTCTAAGCAGCTAGGAGATTAAAAATATTTGACATGGGCTCTGCAGGACTGGAAGCCTCTTCCCCCAGACACAGCAACTCTGGAAAAAAAAAGAAAATAGCCAAATCCAACTAAATAGCCAGCTCAAGTTTATATTGCATTTGTACAACAAAAATCCATCTTTGACAAGATTCCAGACCAAGAACCAGACTGATGTTCTGACTTTTAAATGAAGAAAATAAGGATGGTGGTTTTTTTTTTTTTTACCAGGTGTTCTGTGTGTGAAGTCTTTTATTACCTGAGCTGTATCTAAGTGGGCTGGGATTTTATCTCTGCTCCACAGCAATCTGTTGTTTACAAATTGCACTTTGGGACTTCTTTTACTCAGTTTTCTAGTTTCAGAAGCATTGGGAAGAGTAAGTAAACCCAAATAAACTTCATTAAAAGTGACTGCTTTTGTCTGGGAAAACCAACTACTATTGTGTGTGGAATTAATTGACTGGAGGTTTTATTTCTCTTTTGTTGAACGTGTCTGAGGAGGGACATTTTCCCTAGAAGTTGTTCTCACAGGGGATGATGAGACCAAATCTGGAGGATTTGGAGGAGGTGACCCTGTTCTAGGATGGTGTGGAAAGCAAAACCTGTGCTCTCAGGGCATGGGGATGGTGCCTCTTTATGTTTCAGGAAGGTTTTGGTTTTGGTTAAACCCACTGAAGCCACCATGGACAGAGCAGTGAAAGCAGCACCCACAGCGTGAAATCCAGCTCACTTTATTTATTGGGTTATTAGCATATTAGATAAGTTTGATTGAAAAATGTGCCAGTATCACCTCCTTTAATCAGAATTTCTTGGTAGTTCTATTAGAACATCTTGAAAACATCAATATGTAGAACATCTTAAAAATATCAATATTGTGAGGTTTTTTGTAAAATAGTCCCTTCCCTCACCTCCTCCCAGAAAAACCAGCAAACAAAAAAAACCCACCCAAACCCAGTGTAATAATGGGATTTCTTGTGGATGAGACTCTCAATTTGCCCATTTGTGGTAAATGGATGTATTTTGGAGATGCAAAGCCCCATGATGGGAATATTGCCACGTGCCAGCTACAACTTTTCTATTCCTCAGCTTTTGGTGAAGAAATATTCAATTTTGGTGAAAAATATTCAATATTCACCATTAGGAGGGGTGAGGTTGTGGTGTGTCAGTCCTGCCAGCCTGGTGAGGAGCCTGGGCTTCGACTAGGAGAGATTTTGGGATGGGATGGAGCCTGAGGATCATGTTCCAGGGGATTAAGGAGCTGCATTAGCAGGGAATAATGTCAGTCACGCTCAGGGCCTGCTGTGTTTCTCCATCTGCCTCTCAGAACCATGAGGTGGTGTTTCCCTGGTGGCACAGCATTAGGTGAGTCATGAGCAGCACAGACTGCCAGAGATTTGGTTTTGGAGCTCAGAAGGAAGTGTAAACTTCATATTTGTTGTTTATTGGTTAATATTTAATTGGAGGTGAAATTAAAAATTAAGCAGGCAAATGAGTCATGCTGAAAAGCAGCAGCACTGTCTTGTCAGCACTGTGGCTGACAAATGACAATGAATTTCTAAGAATGGAAGAAAATAAATTAATTTATAGCACAGGGAGCCTAAAGAGATGCTGTGATTGAGAGGAGTGGACACATCCCACAGAATGATCATGGAGAAAATGTCTTTGATGCTGTGTTTAGTGGCCTTTGCCTCAGAAATGAAATTGGTGGATGGTTCTCTTCAGAAAACACTCAAAATTGTCTTTTCTCTGTGGTGTAATGGAACAGTTTGAAAACAATTGTATTATTTTGGAGCAATGTTTAAAAAGATTTTTTTTTTATTAGAGCCATGTTTTTTCCATCTTCTTTTCTCTTAAAATCATGGCTATTTGAGATGCCCAGCTTTCAAAACCCTGAACTGCACTTAGGAACAGACGTTATTTTGGTTTTTTTAACCACTGGAAGTAAAGAGCAGCCTGTTATTTCAGCTATTTGTTATCATCACTGTAGCCTTTCTGACAATCAGATCTCAATCTGCATTTTGCTGTGGCTGGCAGCAGGCAGAGCCTGGGATGCTGCTGGTAGGGAGGAGGAGCCCTGTGCTGCCTCCTGGGATGAAGCCTGTTTCACTGGGCATCTGTGACATTTCTGGCCTGCAATTTTTTCCCCAAATAATGCTGCAGGCTGATGCTATTTCTGTTCAGAATTCTGATCCATCCTGTTGACAAAAAGACAAAGCAGTAGTGTGAGTAAGGCCTTTTCTTCCTGCTGTAGAGATGGGATTACCTGGGGATGGGTTGAGGCTGAGCAGTGCCCAGGATGCAGCCATGGAGAGCAGAGTGGTTCACCATCTCCTGCTTGGCAAATAAAAACCTTTTGTAATTGCTACTTCCAGCTTCTCTTTGTTGTTTCCTGTAAAAAAAACCATGTTGTACTGAAATTCTCATCTCGTGAATGTGGAAAGCAATATGTGAAGTTGAGGGTGGCAGAAGTTCTTAGCACTAGAAGATACATCAGTAAATAGGATGGGTGGAAGAAATGTGTAGCAGTTGGCTGGTATTTGAATTTTGGGCTGTAATATCGTAGTGAAACTTGAACTTCCTTTTTGGTTTTTTTTTTTTTGTTTAACTTTTTGCTCCACAGCAATCAAAGGAATGTTGAGGTTTGAAGCTGTTAAGGAGAGGGCTGGTAGAGGTTCAGTTTTGTTAATTGAGCAAGGTAACTCCAAATTAGTGCTCACCCAGGCCTGATCTTTGTCAATGCAGAGCAATGGCAACGTCCTCAGAGAGTGGAAATAGCAAACCCTACGTGTTACATCAGCTGTAGCTGGGTGGGAGATTAAAATTATTGCACAAATATAAACCCAGACTTGAAAGGCACTGGGCTCCTCTTGATGTGCTTTATCTGGGCATTTATATATAATTTCCACTGGGGATTGCTGTGCCTAGAAAGTTCAATATGTGACCTTTGCCTGTGACAGGTTGGTCAGTTATTAGGCTGCTGGGGTGCCCTTTGAAAGATCTTTTTTATTATGAAAATTATTCTGAGACCTCTAGATTAGACAGTGCACTCGCACTAACCCGCTTGAGGCAAAAAAGAAACCTTTAATCTCTGTTAAAACTCTGCGTGCCAAATATAATAGCTGGTTTCAGCAGTATTTAAACCAACTTCATTAGAATATGGGAAGGGGAAACAGGTTTTAAAGGCTGGCTTTAGCAAGTAATCAACTGTCTCCCAGATGGTCCAAATGGGACTTGTTCAACACTGCACATAAAAAAGAAAATAAAAAAAAGGGAAAAAGAAGCAAAAAGTGAGAGCCCAGCAGCATTCTCTGTGTGTGTGCCTGGTGGTGACTGGGCTCAGGGGAAAGGGCTCCTCATACAGAGCTCTGCCTCTTCCAACCCAGACATCCCATTGCATCCACGCTGTGCTCGCTTTCACAGAGGGCAAGGCTGCAAGATGTAATGTATTTAAATGTATTCTGTATTTGTCATGGTGGCTCTACAGTTTTTCCCCAAGTTTTACTGCTTTTGTGCTAAAAACCAGTTTTGCTTTAACCCATAATGAAAACCGGTAGGGTTTAACCCGTTGTTAACCTCGGAGCCTTATCAGGGAGCCTTTGTTCTGCTCAGAGGACAGCCCGGGGTGGCTGTATGGAGCAGAGCACGTACTGGGGGTGCATCCTGCACGCCGGGCTAATCGCTCACTAATTAATATTCATGACTCATCTCATTTAGCGGCTGCTCTTTGGACTCAGCAGCGCTGCTATTGGTGCTTGAGCCGTGGAGAGCTTTATCAAGGCAGAGCCCGTGTTGTCCTGGGTGGATGCTGCCCACCTGCAGCACCTCCAGGACACCCCTCTGTGGTGCTGTGCAGCTCCTCTGGGATGCCATCACCCGTCTGACACCATCCCCCTTGTAATGAGTCCTTTCTGCTTCTTCCCAAAGGTCCAGAGGAAGAAATGACCATGTAGATTCTACAGCTTGGGCGC
Organism: Emberiza elegans; assembly: GCA_024865655.1. NCBI lineage: Eukaryota > Metazoa > Chordata > Aves > Passeriformes > Fringillidae > Emberiza > Emberiza elegans. The sequence goes on along the minus strand of JALJVW010000207.1, from coordinate 1,575,788 downwards.
AGCATAATGGGAAATGGTGAATGGAGTGGAGCTGGTCTGCAGCCTTGAGAGCAGCCGTTCTGTGACCTCCAGTCTGTCAGGGACACCCTCCACGCCAGGGGCATCCTCCACGTCGCTCGCCGGACACACGCGGGATTCTTTTTAATTTCTCCGATTTGGAATTCGAGGTTCCTCTCCTCCAGTTTTTAAAACAGTTTTAAGATTGTAGCCAACTACAACGAGTGGAGCAATATAACCAGCCACGATGGGTGACATGACAAATAGCGATTTTTATTCCAAGAACCAAAGAAATGAGGCCAACCATGCGGGAGAGTTTGGGTGCACACTGCAGGAACTGCGCTCCCTCATGGAACTCCGAGGGACAGAAGCAGTAGTAAAAATTAAAGAGACTTATGGGGAAACAGAGGGGCTCTGCAGACATCTGAAGACATCACCAACAGAAGGTAAGAAGTACTCACTTCTCTTGAATTAGGTAAATTTGTGTAAATTCTCTCCAGACAGTGAAAAAAGAGGTTTTGATTCTACCTGAACAGAATTCTCATGGTGCTGCCATTATTCCCAACAATAACTAAACAAGAGTCTTCTAAGAAAGAAACCAGTCCAGCTATAGCTAAAGCTGGCATGAGGGTGAAAGGAGTGCTTCTTGTTTTAACAGCTAAATGCATTAATCCTTCCTTAAAATGACACAAAAAAATCAGCACGTGTTTTAGGCGTTGCAAAGAGACTTGAATCTCTCTGCTCCTGGGGTGTAAGAAGATGCAAAATAGTTGCTTTAAAACAGCTTCTAGGTATTTGGACATCTTGAGAGTATGAAATTGCCTTCTGAGATGCACATTATGTTACAGTAAAAATCAATATATTTTTTTATATTTATATATGGGTTACTAATCTTCACTTATTATATTACCATAGATAATTTTGCTGAAATCATCAGTCTGTGATTGTATTGATGTTTTTATTAGTTGCACTTCTGTTGTGTGTAAAACTAAGCTCCGTGCTTTCTTATGTTTAATACTACCAATCATAACTTTCCAGTATCTATTTTCCTAAGTCTTCTTAGAGACTTCTACTTGATCATTTATTTGTCTGGTTTTCAATGCTCAAACCAAATAGCTCCCCTAAAGCATTGACAATGGTGCAATGTTTCCCTCTCCTCATACAATTTTCTTTCTCTTTAAGTGCAAGTAAAATTCTGTTTTATTTTAAGAATTCTATTTTTGTCACTGTATTTTCATCTCCAAGGAGTATTAACACTTTTGGAAATTACTCAGTCTTTCAGTCTATAATGTTTCTGCAGTCTTGTAAAGTAGCCAAGATGTTCATTTCAAGTTCTTTTCTTTTTCACGAAGATAGAAGTCTTGGCTTTGTTCCATTCTCTTCTTTCTAAAATTAATCATTTAGTTACCTCCAGTGTTTAAATGCCTCAAAGTCTGGAATTACTGGTGTGATCATAAACATGTCAATTGTAGTGTGATACCATAAATTAGCCCAGCTGAGGGGTCCCAAAGGAGCAGCTATCAATGTCTCAGCCTCAAGAACTCCACATTTGCAGGAAGTCAGAGCTGAAGTCTCTGTCTGAGCTGAGCTCGTGGCGGTGACTTCAGTCAAGTTTTGCCAACTCATTCTAGTGGTTACCTGGTCAATGTGAACTTCAAAGGAGATGTTAATTGCATTATGTGTTCAATTTATGACATCAGGGAAACTCAATTCCTCATGTTGGAACAGAGCGTATGGATCCAGCAGCGTGGCACACTGACTCCAGCAGTAATCTATATCTGATACTGCAGATAAGGTAACTTTCCTCCAAGCATTACGTGCACTTCATCACTTGTGCATTAGGGAAAAACCTTTCCAGCTTCAAATGGCAATCAGCATAGCCTTGGAATCGTCAAGGCTCCGCTGGGTTTTAATTTTCAAGTAGATCACATAATAGGAATTCCCAGTCACATGAAGCTTACATCTTATTTTTAATTGTTTGCTTGGAAAAATTCTCTGAAATATGTCTTGTCAGACTCTGGAAACTTTCACTGGAGAGAGAGTATCCATCACAGAGACACTTTAAAGGCTTATGGCAAATATAAGCTTATATTTAGTTCTAAGTCCCAAGCCATTGTTTTTCTTGATTCCAAGCTCAGCAAAGAGGATATTCTTGGAGACATGACTATTCTTAGAGGAAAAAAAATAATAATTTCTTGCATGGAAATGGAATCCTAACGTCAAGCAGACATGATTTTAAAATTAATTATTGACATATTTAGTTTTATCCTTTGGTATCTGCTGTGGATTCCTCATTGAGTACCTTTGTGAAAAACCACAATTTGCTACAGTGCCCGAAAATCACTTTTCCAACCAGGCATCATTTTTGGTGAAGCACAGTTCACTGAACTTCCTTTGTTTTTCATACTTTGGTGCTTTGCACATCTCACAGGCTTTTATGGGAAATACAAAATAAGAATTACTGTAGGGCACTTCTTTGAAGAAACCAAATGGCTGAGCAGGAGTCCTGAGTGACTGTGAAAACAGTAAAAAGGACCTGACTGTAGAACTTGGTTCTTCCTTGCCTTAGAAGATCTTCCAGAATTTGGCTACATAAAGTCCTTGTAATTTTGTGGGATAAGGGCTGAAACAGATACCAGAGCAGAGGAAAAAATGTTTCCTGGCAGCAGGGACATGATAATTGGGCAAAATGTGGCCTGAACTGAATTTACTGGTTTATTTAGAAAGCAAGAGGTAGTCCTGATCACAGAGCTGACTCAATTCATTTCCCATGTTAATATTTGATGTCCCACCTATGGATTGGCAAGATCAATCACACTTAGAAGTGCTTTCCCAGACTGTTTTAAAGACCCTGAACTTCTCAAGTTAAGCCATCATATTTGTAACTCAGATGTCATTGACTCTGCTGTGAGGCTCATTTCCAAGCGAGCCTGTCTCAATTCAGCGTGGAGCTGGGGAAGTCTGCTGGATGTTGAGTAGAATAATATTTGCATGCTGAATGAATTAATAATATTATTATGGGTTAGGAGACTTCAGTCTCTCCTTTAAATTTTCTTTGATTGCTCCTTTAGCTATAGATGCAGTGGAGATCCCAGCTCTCAGTTATGCCTGAGGGATTTCCTGCCCTAAAGTGATTATATTATAATGAAAAGCTCCCATTTAAGTGCTCATGAAAAGAACCTCCCAAAAATCTATGGAAATAATTTATATGAAAAAATACACATACATGTCGACTTGAATTTGCATTTAAAATATTTGTTCAGATTAGTTTCACTTTCGTTATCCCAGGAATACCACACATAGGCAGCATCTAGCCCTGTCACTTTTGAAAACAATGCTGAATCCCCCCTTGGGCAGAGCTGTGCTGACAGTTGTAGAATTTTCCATGCAATTGGAGTCTCTGAGGCCCACTGGAGCATCAGTGATACCTTATAAAGGACAGCTGGTAAAATGGGATGAGTTAGTTGGATGAATACCAAATGAGACTGGAATCCACTCTCTCCAATACTTAACTATATTTACCCACAATTTTATATGGCACCCACCAATTTACAGCAACTTTTTCATCTACTTTCCCTTATAAAAATGTTTATTTCTTATAGGAGTATGTCAGTGAATTAGATTCCCTGATTTCTTGCTAAAAGTACTTAGATGCTGCAATTTCCAGTGCATGTAAAAAGTGAAGAATTCACTGTGTGTAGGATGATGAATACCCTGAGTGGGAAGGGATCCACAAGGATCATCGATCCAACCCCTGGCCCTGCACAGACACCCCAAAAATGCCACCCTGTGCATCCCTGAGACCGCTGTCCAAAAGCTCCTGGAGCTCTGGCAGCCTTGGGACTGTGCCCCAGCACAGTAGAGTGAAGCTTTTTTACTTTTTAGATGAAGGAAGAAGATTTACATGGTGGTATCTGTGCAGCCACCCCCAAACAGGCACTCCAGGATGTGCTAAATGTTGGTGATGATGATACAGCACAACAGAAGAAGTCTTTCTGTTGGTATTTACTGCATCCAGAACTGGTTAATGTTCTAGAAATGGGCTGGCAGAGTGCTCTGTGTGAGAACATTTCAGCTTCACTTTGTGGAGTTTTTCCCTGGCTGTAGGTTTGAGGATACCATGAAAAGGTTTTATGGAAAGACACAATATCAATTAACAGTTAACTGATAATATTTCTACTGTAGAAATTCACTTTTTAATCATCACAACTGCCCTTAGTTGTGCTACCAGAGAAGTTCTCTCTTTTCAAATGTGTGTGGGGATACAGGCTGAGAATCAATTGGGCCAGCTGGGGAGGTGTGTTAATTTTTCATTATTGCAATCTAAAAAGCCTTTCACAACATTAATGATGAGGTAGAAGATGAAGAAAGATTGAATGCAACAAAAATTAACCAGCTGCTTTTAATACTCATTAGTTTTGGTTCCTCACACTTGCTTCTATGAAAATGCACCTTAAATAACTTAATAGTCTGTTTGGAAGCTGCTCTTGCTGGTTCACATTGAATTGCAGTCAGGTGCACCATTGTGTTCAATCAGCTACAGAGATGCAAAGAATTTGGAAAGGAAATTGGGAAAGGAATGAAAAATACTTGGTTCAGACAAATAGAAGTTTAAAATAGAAATATAAAATAATTGATTCTATGGCTGTCAGAGACTGAACTTTATTTTAATACACTGTCAAAACAGACCATGTAAAGAATTTGGTGATAGCATCATTTTCATTGTTAAAAGAATACACTTGGTCATGTATAAACCATTAAATATTATCCATAAATTCAAGATCTTCTTACATTATTTTACATTTAAGGTGAGGATGGATAATATTTGATTGATTTTATAATCACTTTAAAAGGAGCATTGCCAGCTGTCTGAAAGTAGATTTGATGAGTTTCTTTGTGATGTTGAGCTGAAATACTTTGGAAACCTTCAAAGCAGCACCTTAAGAGCCCTGTAGGAGCAGACCCACTCATCCGCTCTCTGGATCACCACACTGCCTAATTCTTCATCCTTATTTGTGCTATCAAAACATCTCTTGTAGCTCAGGCCCATTTGCCAACCCCCCAGGCAGCAGCCAAGCTCCAAGTCCCCATCCAGCCCTTATCTGTACACGTTCTCCCCACATGGAAGGCTTGGTTTGAACAATGAAATCAGCCCTGGCCATGAAAAATCCCCTCAGCACCAGCAGGACCGAGGCCTCGCCGGGCCTTTTCCTACCTCACATGGAAAAACCCCATGGAGGAACTTTAAACTCATTTTTCACCAGGTTGTTCGTGCAGTGCCAGGTGTGCCTGAGCTGCTGAGAGCTTGGATAGCTTGGCTCTTTCCTGTGGTTCCATCAGTGGGCACTGGCTGCCCCCAGGTGCCCCAACAGGCTCCCAGGGCCCTGTGCTTGGCCATGGGGCCGGCTCTGTCCATGAGGGGCTGCCTCTGTCCATGAGGGGCTGCCTCTGTCCATGAGGGGCCGGCTAGGAAGGAAGGAAGGCAGGAAGGGGGTCCTGGATGCTCCTTCATTTGGAAGTTGCAGTCGCAGAACCCCTCATGTGTATCCCAGCTGGGTTTGTTCTCCCTTGGGAAGAGAAGACCCCAGGGAGAGGCCATTGCAGTCTCCCAGTATTTGCAGGAGGCCTGTAAGAAAGTTAAGGAAAAATGTTTTCTCAGGACCTGTTGTGACAGGAGGAGGGGTAATGGATTTAAACTGAAGGAAGGTTGATATAGATTGGATATAAGGAGGAATTTCATACAATGAGGGTGGTGAAACACTGGATCAGGCTGCCCACAGAGGTGAGGAATGCCCACCCCTGGAAATGTTTAACTCCAGCTTGGATGGGGCTCTGAGCAACCTGACCTAGCTGCAGATGTCCCTGCTTTCTGCAGGGGTTGGACTGGACAAGGTTTAAAGATCCTTTCCCACCCAAGTAATTCTGTGATTCTCTGCCTTTATCTCTGTGGGAGCCAGAGGGGTCCCTGGCTGTGGGAAGAGCACAGGGAGTGCACAGGGGCTTCCCTTCTGCAGCGTCCCCAGTGGCACCCAGGGACTCCTGCTGCCCCTCCTCTGCACAGGGACAAGCCCTGGGTCCCTGTTGGTGGCCCTCTGCAGCTCTGCTCTGTGGGAAGCTCTGGGCCTGTCCCCAGTCCCAGGGGCACCTGGCGGGCTGGGGATGGCTGCAGCAGATGGAGCAGGGATGGCTGTGTGTGAATAACTCGTGGCAGCTTTGCTTTGGCACACTTTGGGGCTGTCTCAGAACTGCTCAGCAGGCCTGGCCCAGCTGCAAGGCTTGGCCTCAGGGAGGTTGAAATTTGGCTCCTGTGTGTCGATGTGTCTGTGGGCCAGTGCCAGGCAGATGTGCTGCCCCAGGGGTTCCTGAACTGCACTCCCTGGGCCCACTGGGGTTGGCAGGAATGGCTCTGTACCTTTGACACTCCTGCTGCAGGCAGCATGTTATATTTCCACAAAATCACATCTTCCATGTTTTGTGATTTGGAAGGGGTGCGGGGAGCTTTCTTGGCAATGGTGCTTCTTTTCCTTATCTAATATTTCCATTGTTTGTATAATGGAACAGCAAACATTCTTCCAAAGGTTACCCAAACATAAGAATCTCAAATGAATGGCTCAGATTTTTCTCTGTGATAAGTCCAATTTCATTGCTCATTTTGTTTCTGGGTTCTTGCATGTCGTGCCACTTGCTGATTTACTTTGGCTTTGTTCAGTTACTTGTGGAGAACTAGAGGGATATTGCATGATGCATTTTCCCCATAAAGCTTCAAAAAAAAAGAGATACCTGGCCCTTTGAGAATCCTAAATGGCTTGCAAAAACATTCTCTCTGGGTTGCAGGCAGTGCTTTAAAGTAAGGCCAGGAAGGGCAGAAAGTGAGTGAGTGTCTTCTGCTTTTTCTATTAGGCAGCATCAGAGATTTTTTTCTGGGGTCAGTGCTGATTTATTGATGTGATTACCCAGGACATCATCTTCCTCTCAATGATTATCTTACCTCAGCAGGTGCAGTGCTTAGAAAGGAGGCTTTTTTCATGCAAGCTGAAATCTCTTTTCCCTGTAAGACATTAAGTACATGCAGGCAGGGTGTACTGACCACAGACATGCATTCTGCTCTTGTACCTCAGATTTAAATAACAGAGTAATAAATGAGTGTGAATTTTTTTTGTACCTATTCTGCTATAGGACTAGTGTTTGTTCAGTGTAGTTACCTCAATTACAACTACAATGTGTCGTAAGTCAAAGGAAAACCTGGCCCAGCAACTTTCTTTCTGTTATTCTTTCCTTCTTTGCAAAGAGCTTATCACAGGTCAACGTTCTCCATAACGTGTTGTGCCCCAAGTTTTTCCTTGATCTGAATGCAGTGATGCAATACAGTGAGTCAACCCCTTTTTGCTGAATTAAAAAGAGATGGAAAGTGTTGCCATTTTATGGGGCAGCTGATAAACCTGTAATCTCATTCGTAGGAGTAGTAGCTTGAGTTTGTTGGCATAATCAGCTCATTCATTGTGTGAGAAAAAGATGAGGCCAGGCCTGCAACGTAATGGGCAGAGTGTAATGAGGGGGGGAAATGATCTTTGTGATCCATGGAAGCCACGTCAGCTGGCCCAGTTGCAAACTGGGATTGTGTTGGTGCTGCTCCCTTGGAAAGTGGCAATTAGGTCTTTGCTTGAAGGATCAAACAGGGATTGTTCTGGGCTGTGGGGTCAAAGTGGCTCCTGTGCTGAGGAAGGCAAAGCTGGGTCAGTGATGGACCTGAAGGGGAGGAGTGGCTGCAGCCTTTCCTTGGTGTGTCCCTGTGCTGGGCAGCTGCTGGGAGGGTGACAGGACTGCAGAGGAAAACATCCTTGGGGAATGCCTCCCTGCTGTTGTACTGCAGGGCTCAGAAATCCATAAATATCTATAGACTGCTAGCCTTGAGTGAGAGCTGATTTATCTTCATTTTGTTCTTGTTTTGAGAAGGCTGCAGGAAGAAAGCAAAGTCCATTACACCAAATGAATAATCCAATCGATAGAGCCAGTGTGCCCTTGATGGAATTAAGCTTTGCCTTTGCAGTGTATCAGAGACAGAGAAGGGTTTTTGCCTGATTTTGTCGGTGCCCTGTGAAAGCAAAGAGTTGCCATGCAGTGGTTTTGTCCTGGTGGGACTGGCCCTGCAGCAAGAGTGCAGCTCTTAATTCATTGTCTCAGCACTTACAGGCGTGCAAAACCTGCTTCCTTTAAAATGTAGAGGTAAAATAATTACTGGAATCTCTGTTAGGTGTTTTCAGACGTTTTGCCAAGTGTCACTGCTAGCAGTGATGCTGCTTCCAGCTGAACCATGGAAATTGGAAAATTCTGCTGCTAAAGTCTTTCTAAGGATCATCTGTGGATTGGACAGGTGATGAAAATGCCATTCCTCACAATAATGAAATGTTGAATTTTGCTTTTCTTTTATACAGCATTGCATTTCTGTGTTTTCATGAAAGTGAATTGTGCTGTATTTTTTTTGATAAAATGAGGCAGTGACTTCACTGAGTGTAAGCTCAGCAGCCCTGCAAGAAGAATTAGCATGATTAAATGGTCATTTTTCTTTTGAAGATAACTGATATCAACAGACCTGGGATAAGAACAGTGTTAGGTGCAGTAATGATTTCCTGCCTCCTGTCCCTTTTGCAATTACTACTCACCCTTCAAATCTAGACTGTTCAAATTTACTGTTTCCATTTGTTTTCCAAGAAATCAGAGGTTGGTGTTTGACATGCCTGTTATTTATAAAGGTGAATGGAAAATAAAGCCAAATATGTATTTCTGGCAGTCAGCTCAATGTGCTTCCAAGACAAACATATCTGCATTCCCTCGGTGCTGACTTCCTTTAATGTGGTACACTCATAGTTTCTGACTTGCCTTCGAAGTATCTCTAGAAATTATTTCTCCTCTAGCTCCAGGAGGTTTTTTTTTCACATCTGTGTAGGTGTTCTGGAAACTGTGCTTGAGATCCTGCAAGGTGTAAGGAGAAAGCAGCCTCCCCAACATCCTGAAAAGCTGATGATTACCTCAGACATAAAGAACCTGTTTTCACGGATAATAGATGACATTCTCTGGCACAGCTTTCAGCAGGGTATAGTAACTTCCTTTTTAACTTTTAAAGAAGGAAGAAACCCTTTCAGAATGCTCATTATAAATCCAATTCCTTGTCCTTGCCTTGGAGCTGGTAAAACAATGCATTTCAATGTCCCATCCTAATTGCCAGTCCAGAACTTGGCAAAGCAGCCACGGATTCTATTAAATGCAGAGCATTTCAGTTGTGTAATAGAAATAGCTGGGTGTATGGAGCTGCTATTTCTGTAACAATAGCATTTACTAACCCTTGTTTCCTCTTTGCTTTCAAATGAAATTCTTCAGGGACTGCAGATACTCTTTTCCTGTGTGGATTGTGAGCTGAGTCAGTTCTGCTAAGACTCACAAACCTGAGCTTCCACAGGCTGTGCTGCTCCTTTGATTATTCCTTTTGCATTTTGTGTCAATCTCTCCTCCCCAGCACTTTCCACAGTCTATTTCGCTGTGAGGGCAGCTTAGGTAGGTACAGTCCTCTGAGGTACAAAAAGTCTGAAAAAATGAGCATTGGGAAGGAAAACTGATCAAATTTATGGAGTAGTTCAAAAGCTGTCATGATTCTTTTCCTCTGATCAGCACTGGAGTTGGGGAAGAAGAGGGAATAGCCCACTTGTAAAAGGTGAGCTTACCCTAGAAGGTAGTACAGAATAAAAGAGGAGAATTTTCTTGGAGCATTCAGTTAGCTGCAGCAGGATTTCACTTTGCCTCTATGACTGAGGCCACAGCTCCCTGGATACTACAAGCTGAGTGCTGCTTGTTCAGGACTGTGGCAGCATAAATGTGGAAAAAAAGTATATGGGAATTCTGTGGAACTGCAGGGCAGCTGTGCAGTTATAATCTTAGCATTAGTCTGGGCACCAAAGTTAATTCTTTCTCTAAACAATACAGCAAATCCACTTGGATTTTTTGCATTTTTCCTGGCAGTCTCAAGTGTTTGCCTCAGTTTGGAAGATTGGGTGGCACTGGGGTTTTCCTTGGGTTTGCCTCACTCCAGTCATGTGCTGGCCCCCTCCCTTTCCCTGGCACAGGAGCTCAGTTTTAGAGGAATGGTCATTCTTTTTTGAGCCATTCTGTTTTATCTTTTCTAGTTTGCTTTTGCTTGCTTTTTAATTACACCCTGAAGTTCTTTTACTTTCATTAAAAAATCCTACAGTAATAGGAATTACTGCATTACACCAGCATTCTGCTTTGCCAGTGGGGTCGTGGCTGTTGCATGGTTTACTGTGGACAGCAGAGGTCATCCAGCTTGGCATCTGCAGCCAAAATCTCTGCCTGTCCTTGAACTGGAGTGTTACAGGTGACTTTTAGCCTGCAGAAACCCTGGAGAAAATCCCTCCTTGTTTGTGGTTTCATTAAAAAATCCTGATCCTGTTTGGTTTACTGTGGACAGCATCATCCAGAAAAAATCAACTGGAGTGTTACAGGTGACTTTTAGCCTGCAGAAACCCTGGAGAAAATCCCTCCTTGTTTGTGATAATGAAAAACAAGAGTGAAGACGCTGGCCAGGTCAGAACCTGTTTTCACTGCTCAAATTGCTGAGTTTTTACTGAGAGAAAAACCTCAAGATACTTTAAAGCCCCCTGTCGTTTGCTGCAGAAATATGGTGTAAACGTGGAACATTCTGGAAGCATCCAGGTGTGCTCCCTCCCCTGCTGGCTTTGCGCAGCTCTCCCTGTGCTGCTCCTTTGTTCCATTGTTTTCTCAAGCCAGTGAGTTTTTGGGTGTGTGGGGCACTGCAGGGACAGTGTGACAGAGCTCACCCTGCCCCCCTGGCTGTGGAACTGGTGCCCAATGAAGTGTTCAGAACAATTTGCTTCCCAGACTTCAGACACAATCACCTGGGGGGATCACGGTGCTAAATTGGAGGTGGTTATCAGTGGCACAGGTGCAGCCAAGAGGAGCCATGATGGTACCAAAATCCTCCCCAAATGGGCAAAAATAACCCTCTCTAACACTGTCCTTTTAGTGTTAGCAAGGCATTACTTCAATCTTGGCCCAGAGGTGAGTGGCTGACAAAGTTCCAGCCTCCACACCAATGCTGATACAAAACCTTTTCACTTATTTATGCATTTTTAGCAAAGAAATTGATATTCATTGCTTCTAAGTGACCTGATTCTCTCTATTAATATTCAGTCCTCTATTGGTTTTTGATATTTTCCTCTTCATGCTAATTTGGTCCCTATTCTTTAGTCCTTTTATCACCTTTTTTCTCCAGCTTTCCAGGCCTTAATCTCCCCTGTATCTTTGGTTACTCTAACAAGAGTCTGTGAAGAAACTCAACTAATGCTGGCTAAAAGTGGGCACTAATTGCAATTAATTAAAACAACTAATTAGTTAGAGGCATATAATTTCTAGCAATTCAGTGCTACATGAGGCTGTTACATGAGAGTTGTAGTTGGCCCTAAGATGATAAATCTGCTTATTTTTGCTGCCTTGTCCATCAGATGATTCCAAGCTCCGGGTGTTGAAGGACTCTACAAACGAATTTTTAAAATTTACGGATAGCTAAGGAAAATGTGTTGCTGGGTTTTTTCCCAAGGAAGTCTCAGTGGTTGTGTAACACCTCCTGCTGCTTTACTTGCTTATGAACATGAAACCTCATGTGCTGCAACCCCTGAGGTAAATCCCAGAACCCTCAGAAATGAATTTTAAAGGAATGATCATTCTTTTCTCTCTTTTCCACCCAAGCCCATGGTGCACACTGAGGGATGTGCACGACTGGTTGTGTTAGCAGAGAAATGGAGCAGTTTCAGCTGAGGAGATGCCACAGGTCAGTGGTGTTTCCTTCCATGAGCTGGTTTGGTTGTGTTCACTGCCACAGCACAGCTGAGCTAATTTCCTTCAATAAGAAATATCAGATGGCAGAAGCCATGAAGCTCAAATTGTCTTATTCACTGTTTTGAAGTGACCCCTCAGCAGAGGACAAATACACCCAGCTTGTTAAAATGTGTGTGCACCGCTGCTCCAAAATACCATGGGCAAGCTGAGAGTGAGCTGGGCTCACCTTTGGGCTGGATAATAAATGGTTGGGGTGGTTAAATAAATGGCTTTGCAGTAACTTTGAAGAGTGGGCATGGTAAGAGATCTACAGAGTTTGAAAAGATTTAAAAATAACTTTGTTTTAGTGTTTGCAATAGATGGGGACTCTTAAGGTAAAATCAGTAGTTTGTTTTTTTTTTTCTTCACCAAACCTAGATGTTATTTTTAATTCCTGATGTTAATCCTATTTAACAAGGCTATCGGTGTGGCATGTTTTGCCATGAAGTGCTGGCAGTTCTTTTTGCTGCCCCACTTTTCCCAAAGTATTGATGCTGACACGAATGTCTCTGCAGCTCACAGCTTCAAATTACAGAGAAAAATCGGGTGGGACTGGCTGTGGGGTGGCAATCCACAGTGTTCCTGGGTGGGAGAGCTCTGTGTCTGCTCCTCTGCTCTCTCCTGCCGATGTCCCCACACTCAGCAGCTGCTGAGGGACACCTCACCTCCTGGCTGGGTGGGAGATGTCCCTGGGGGACATCCAGCCCTGCTCTGGGTGCAGGGGGCACTGCTGGCATCCTTCCCTGCAGAATCCACTCCTGCAAGTCCCTGGCATCTCTTCTGTCCAGCCACGTTCATGTTGGAACAGCAAACTCCATTTTACATGAGGGATTTGGAATCCGTGCCCCAAACCTGGGACCCAATTTGGAATCCCTTGGATTTCTCATTATTTATCACCATTTCTCATTATTTATCACCATGTCATGGTGGTTAAGGGAGATTTTGCTCCTCTCTTACCTTTATTTTCAGCCTCTTAACTTGCACTGTTGCTTGAAAGTCCTGAATTTTACTTGGGGGGGCTTCTTCAGTCTTGCTTAAATCTTCCTTAAAAGATTCAGTCGTAGGAGGCTGCCTTGGGATCTTTATGAGAAATTTTTGCCAGTTTCATTTAAATTTTTGGGGTGGAAGAAGGGGAATAGGCTTAAGCCTGTTTTAATTTTGGAATATTTTGCAAAAGTTCATTCTATTATGAAAAATTGATAACGCATCTGGCTGGGAGTGCCCAGGAATGTTGTAACTTTGGTGGATTGCAAGGACTGGTGGTGGCTGACAGGAACAACAAAAAAAATCTTAAGCTATGTAATGCCTGGGAGGTTTTTATTCATCTTGCAAATTATCCATGTTTTCTTGTGGTATTGAACAAATGCAGGTGCTGGTGTGAGTGGTCAGCAATGATAGAAATGTTTTCCTGATAAATTTAAGTAATCTATCTGCCCTATAAGGAATATCTGCATGTTCCACATTTAAAAATCAGTATCTTGTTCCCTCTTGTGGACTCTTCCATGTCTGAATTTATGCTTATAGACAACCTAAAAAAACAAATATCAAAATTCTGTTCTGTTGTGATTTTAGACCAAACCATTCTTGCTTCAATTTTCTTTAGTTTCTTCCATTGCCCATTGATTACAATTTCTTTGCAGATACACTTTTCCTTTATTCCTCATTTGCTTTTTGGTCTATATTGGTTTGGTGGTTTGGTGTTATATTTTTTTTCATTTTTCTGCTTCCTGATGGTGTTAAATATCTCTGATTTTGAAATGGTGGAGAAAACACTGTTGTGGCCTCAGGTAGCTCCACTTTCTCTAGCCATCCCAAGCCTTTGGAGGTGACCCTGTGCTTTCAAGTATTGATCAGGTCATGCTGAGCATCTCTCCTTTTTGAACTTGGCCCTTTTGGCAGAATTCATCTCCTTTATTTGCTCTGGCCCGTTTTTCCTGTTTGAACTTGGCCCTTTTGGGAGGGCTGTCTCTCCCTTATCTGCTGAGGTTGTTCTGCAGGATGGTGGCATCAGTCAAATGTCCCTTTGTACAACTGGGTGATTGTGGCTACATTAATTCTTGGCAGCAGATTCAGTGTTGACTGTTAAAGACAAATAGTTCAGGATGACTTTAAATAAATCTACTGGAGATATTAAATACAGTTGATAATTACAAGCTGGGTGCATTGAATGAGGAACTAGATGGTCTTTGTAAATGGATGGACCGGTTTCCAGTTGAAACTTACTTTAAGGCCACCAGTGATCTTCAAACTGGGCTTGTGGCTTTAAAAAAAAAAAAAAACCTGACCAAATCTACCCCAAACCCAAATTACACAGTGATTTTCATACCGTTTAAAATGAGATCAGATTTTGTTTCTGAACCTTTGAAAAAAATTTAGGTTGCTCTTTGCTGGAAAGGCTGTCAAGAGAAGTATTTGTGTAAGAAATTAATTTTGAAAACTTCTGCCTGTTTTCACTGGGTGAGATAATTAAATGCAAAAGTTACTGGCTGAAAGTCAGTATTTTAAATGACAGGGAAGATTGGCTACTTGTGTTTGTGTTTCCAGACATGCAAGAATTGGGTTTTGTTTCATTCTGTCCCCTGATTTAACCCTTATTTTATTCACATCCAAGATGAAATTTCTGTTCCTTCCTTAAGCAAGATAATTTAAGTTTTTTCCTTTTGGGCATATCACAAGAGTTTTCAATACTTTTTAGTAAAGATATTATTAATTTAACATTTAGGGTTTATGACAAAGCCATTTTAAGTGATAAACTTTTATAATATTGTTTAAATTAACAGATTTTGGTGCTTTGATTCTTTGGTCAACTGCAATAATCTATCCAGTCTAAGAAATCAAGATGTAATTATTAAACCCCCCCCCTAGTTTTGTTAAAATACTTTCATATCATGATAATTGGTTTTCATGGGAAAAGATTGAACGTGATAAGGTATAATATTAGCAGATACTCTTCTGTTTAATTATCTTTATTTAAATCAACTGTTCCTTACTTAAGACTTGTTGAAAAGTGCTCAAGGTAATTTTGGATTGAGAACTGGGAGGAACTCTGGAATGACAATTTATAGAACCTTAATTAATTGTGCTGAGTTGAGTGTGTAAAGCCAAGGAAGCCAGGGACATTCTACTATTCTCTCTTTACAAATCCAAGTTTACTGCAATGCTCCTGCTCTTCCCACACCACAAAAGACTAATTGCACCTAATCCTCAAAAACAGATAAAGCGAAAGGAAAAAAGGGCAATTTAAAAAATAGCCAAAAGTGTTTAAAAACCCCGCAGTGTGGAAGTGTTACAAGGGCTGGGGAAGCAGCAAAGGAAGTGTTAGGAAGTGAAAGTGAAATGTGAGGATAATCCCCGGGTTCAGGCACGTTTCTAACCGGCAGGAGCTGCGGGAGTGTTAATTCCTAGAGGTGCTGGCAGAGTCAGGAGCAGATAAGGGCATGGCAGTGGAGTGGGAGGCTCAGGACAAAGTTTCCTCATGGAGAGCCAAGCCCTGGTTTACTCAATGACCAACAACTAGTTAACAGAAGCTGGCAAGTGGCGCTAGTTAACGAGCAAGGCTGTGTCTCTTCAGAGGTGAGCACCTGACGTTGTGCTTGATGTTGTGGGAGAGTAAGGTGAGCTGGCAGGAAAAAAATAATGCACCCATCCCAATTATTAATGCACCCATCTTAGCAAAGGTGCTGCTGTACAGCTCGTGCTGTGTGGTGGTGTTCACAGGGGTCCCAGCACGAGGGAAGAGATGAGAATCTTGACTCCATGTTTCAGAAAGCTGATTTATTATTTTATGATATATATTATATTAAAAGAGAATTATATATTAAAACTTTACTAAAAGAATACAAGAAAAGGATTTCATCAGAAGGCTGGCAAAATGGAATGGAATGATAATAAAATCTGGTTACTGCTCACAGCCTCGACACAGGTGGCTGTTGTTGGTCATCAAGTAAAAACAATTTCACATGCTGCGTAAACAATTCTCCAAATCACATTCCAAAGCAGCAAAACATGGAGAAACTGAAGCTTCTTCTCAGGAGAAAAGATCCTGGCCAAAGGATTTTTTCATAAAACATGTCTGTGACAGTGCTGCACTGGGAGATTTTAGGAAGTGGAATGGCCAAATTCACCTGGTGCCACTTTAGGTTCCTGTTTGGCTGTGGTTTATGGGGTAAAAGCAGCCCAGGTTGTGCAGATAGAGCCCACCATTTGCGTGGTCTTCTCTGCTGCAGGTGGAATTCATATGGTTGGTGGGGCTTGGTTTGGGGGTTTTTGTGTTTATTTTGGCGTTTTTTAGTGTAATGTTTAAGGCACAATTGCATTCCCAGGTCCAGCCTGCTAAAGGTCCAGGTCTGGCTGTGGGTTTGTAACCATGGCCAGCTTTGGGACAGCAGGGTCCTGAAGAGTGTGCAGACCTCAACCCAATAATCACTGCTCTAAACTGGCAGCATATTGCCCAGTTTTTATTAAAATTAACTCCTTTGTACAACAGGGCTGGGCCCAAGGTGCCCATGGCTCCCTAGGGATGAGTTTCCTTTTCAGGAGGGTTAATTGTTAAAGGAACCAAGGAGGCCTGGTCCTTTATGAACAACTCTGTTTATATTGCTTGAAATTACCAAAGAATTCATTAACTTGAATCTACTTTTCAGCTGGAAATCTGTTGGATTTGTAGCTGGAGTCTGCTGCTCATACTCCTCCTTTTGGGTGGTGTGCTTGGAATTTCCCCCTCATCCTTTTGAAATATGGAAGCTTCAGTCTGCAGAAATACTCAAAGATTTGACCTTTCCCTAAATCTGAAGCAGCAACTGATAAACAAGACCTTGCCATCACGTGAAGAGCTGACAACTTTATTTCACTTCTTCTAAGAAAACAATTATAAACAAATATTTATTTGCCTAAATAAAGCCTAAATGGGAGTGGTAAGGCAGCAGGCTTAGAGGAAAATTGGTAGGTGTGGCTTAATTTTATCAGAAATTATGTCTGGCGGGGTAAAAAGCCCTTCCTCAGTGCCACATTGACTTAATTTTGCATGTTCTACTCCCTGCAATTTAATGTGCTGCCAAACAGCCTTGAAAATTCTCTCTTGCTTCCAGTCTGACTTCTGATGTCCCAAAATAGAAGCGTATTTTTTCCTTCAATCCAGGTGTTTATGTTTAGATGGAGTGAAAATTTAATCTTTCTCTCAGAATATCTCCTGTAAACACTTACAGTGCTGTTAATGTTGTATATATGATGTTTTTTTATAGTATCTAACTCTGAGAAGGAACACTTTAAAGGGAATTTGATTGCAGTTACTCATCTCTTTTCACCCATTTTCTGGCAAAAATCCACCCAGAATCTGCAGTAGCAATAATACTTTTGAAAAAGGAAATTATTGAAGTACTGAAGAACTTCTGGGATCCAAAATTTAAAAGAAATTTTATTAAAATATATGTAAAAATTTGGGGTGATCAATCTATCAATGAACCATGTTACCATTTCCAACTGACTAAATACCTGGAAAAATACATTTTTATTTTTTTCAAAGCTTGCAGAAGGAGAAGGAAGGCAGGACATAGTTCATAGGACACAGTGGATTCCCAAACTATTTTCTTCCATGGAAAAACATGAACCACAGCTTTTCTAAAGAACTTGGGCTATTTAGAAGACTGTGTTAACAAAATTAACTTCATTTGGGGAATACCACGTTTGAAGGAATTGCCCACAAAAATTCAGGTGTGCAGAGAAAGGCAGAGGTGGATTTCATTTTGAATCTTATCTGGTTCAGTTCTAATAATGAACTTAGTTTTGAACAGTGCAGAGATTGTCTCTGCCCAAACAGAGACAGCAATGTGCATTTCAAATGCTGGAAATACTGCCCTGATTGTATAAAGTAGCACTTGCTCCTAATTTAAGTGCTTGTACTTCAGAAGCTTGAGCTGCTCTACACAGGAGGGAACATATTTCACTGTTGTGTTTTTCTCTCTGACACGCAGCAGCTTCCTTGAGCATGGCTGTGAATGAGCTTTTCTGTCATGGAAATATTGGAGGTGATCCTGCAATTGGAAAAAAAAATAAAAAACAAGCTGAAGGGAATTAGAGCAAGAATTAGAGATTTTAAAACAGACCACAAAACAAAAGCTGGACCAGCTGTGAAAGTGTACGAGAGTTCAGCTGACATCTGGGGTTTAAAATATGTAAACCTGCATCAAGCACCAGGTGCAAACATGGATTTCCATGGTAAGGAAGAATTCTGGGTGTGGGCTGTGATTCAGGTCACATCTGAGGGGCCTTTAGGCTTCTGAGCCATGGGTTCCTGCAGTGAATTTCAAAGCTGGTGTAGTGCACGGCAAGAACTCAGCAATCTCCTGCTCTGAGCAGGACCCAGCACAGGGAGGGTTTGAATGCCTGTGAGGGGCTATTCAGTACCCTGCATCACTGAATAACCAAATTCTGGCTGTCTGGGGCTGGTTGTGTTTCCATGCTCACTTTATTGCCCTGTAAATGGAAGCCAGACTCGTGTACAGAATCCACAGCAGCCCACGTGTGAGTGATGTGCTTTCAGCTGCAGAGCAGCACGGATCTTTGGGGTGATCCCAGTTCCCAAACTGGGGTGAGCCCAGCTCAGGGCAGCTCTGGCCTGGCTGGGGAGGAACAGACATGGATCAGTGCATGGCTGTTCCTGCTTGTCCCACACAGAAAATGGACTTTTCTGCCATTTATAGATGAGATTTTCCTCACATGGGGTCAACAGGGATGGGGCGGTTGTGGTGCTGAGGGTCTGGAAAAATCCATTACATGGCCAGAAATAGGTTTTTAGAGTCACCCCAGCTGTGTAGGAATGGGCTTTGATGCTTTCTATCTGAAAAGACTTCAAAGGAAAAATGGTCAGATTACACATCTGCATGACCAGAAGATGTGTATGGCATCGCTTTCCAAGATGTTGTCATTTTTACTTTGTGGTTTTGTAGGGAGTAAGAAAAGTGCTGGAAAATGTAGAAGTTTTCCAGCTTTCATAGATGCTAGCTGTTACAACAGACAAACCCAGCAGTGTGGTGATTGGGAATTACTCCCAAGAGACTTTCCTGGAAGACGAATCTTGTATTTGACTGTTTTGTTCAGATCATGTTGGAAATGATGTTTTTCATCTGTTGTTTCAAAACTCCAAGCAGCTTTGCTTCCTTCTTTATTCCAAGTAACTGATTATTTGCTGGAATTGTAAATTATATTTTTATGAGGAGACTTTCAGACCTTTATGTTTAAATGTCCTGCTTTTCTCTGTACCAGCTGCCTCTACTCAGCCAAAGTTGCCCCTGATGTGGTGCCCTGAGCTTCTGTCAGTTTTCTTGCACAGACAAAGACACTGCCAAGTTGTGGTTTGCCCTGTAAATGTTCTGTGAGCTGGAACCTGGGATGGTGAATTATAGATAAGAGCACCTGAGAGGGCTGAGGTGTCTGTTCCCAGAATTTTCTGATGAAAAAGTTGCTTGAAGAAAATGGTGCCTTTAATAATTTAGGAGGCTGGGTTGGGCATGAGGTGTCCTTGGCGTGCAGAACATCAATGTCATTGCTGGATGGCAAGACATGTCCTGGGCATCTTCCGAAGCTGCAGGACTCTTCTGAAAGGCAAAACTGGTTTTTAGTTAAGTTTTTTTCAGAATATGCACAGATTGCAGCTGCTTCCTGCTTGAAACTGGGAATCCAGTGTGTGGTACCACAGGGATTGCTCTGGAACCAGGGATCTCACGTGGGAACAGCAAAGTGTTTTTAGTGCCTCTCCAGGTTGTCTACAGCTGCTTTGTTTGAGCTTTTTGCTGGTTTTCAGTCAGGTTATATTCCTCCATTAGTATTTGATTTGGGGACATCAGCATTTGCAGTAATTTATGTGAAAAAGTTTATGTTTGTGTCTTAAACTCAGATCGTGGGTGGTTTTGGAGGGAAAGTAGAAATGCCACATTTTCCCTTGAACTAATGAAGCCATTTATCTGTTAGGACATGAGACACAAATGTTGCCTTCTTTCACACAAACATTTCTGTTGCTCAGTAAAAAAGAGAACCATAGGTTTGCATTTTACTACAAAATATGGAACTTCTTTCAAGAACCCCCCTCAGCAGCATTGGAAATGAGCAGGGAATAGAATCCTCATGTATTATTAATTATTATTAGCCATGATATGTACAGGAAAAGTTAATTTTTTTCCATCACATATTCAGCATCATCACAGTTACCAACAAATTAAGACAGGATCAGATGGCAATTCCTGTTCTGGCACTTGATTTTGCTTTACAGTTTTAATTCTGTACAAATGTGTAAGATGCAATTCTGATGAACCCTGTAATAATATTCTGCTTTTATTCTGTTATGTATTCCCCAAATCCTCATTGTTTATAGGCAAGAGGCAAAGCAAATGCCAACAATGTGGTAAAAAGGTGAATAAAGTTAAAGACTCTGTGTCAGTACATGGGTATTTATCTTTTGTAGGCTTCATAATAAAAAAGATTATTTGTTCAATTAATTTCCAAGAACAACTTGCTATGATTCTAGTAATTCTTAGCTTCACACTGTGTGCAAAATTCTTGCTGAGAGCTTTTTATGTGGAAAAACAATTGCTCTTTGTGTATTAGAATCCATGTTGCATTTGACATAACAATGTTATCTTTATTAAATTTCCTTGTTATACCTTTTGATTTATAGCCCTCTTTAAATCCTCATTTTAAAGCAACCTCTGATGTGGTACTTTTAGTGCCCCCATGCTGATACTAAAATGTGAGCTAAAATAATAGAGAATTCCAGTTGTAATCCTGAATCATGGAACTGGAAATTCTGAGAGATCAGGCAGCACAACATTTCCTGAGGGGATTCTTTTTGTGGAATTGTAATATTCTAGGACATGGTAATTTTTATTCCTTGCAGTGTTTTTGCTCAGGTGTTCAAGGACACTTTTCAGGACAAATAGTGAGTGTCTGGGGCCAGGCTCTGTTGGGATCTGCTCCTGCTCTTCACAGTGCAGGGTATTTGGGGCACTGTGAGCAATTTGTGCCTCATCCAGCACAAATCTGGGGCTCCTTCCCAGGCTGGGAGAATCCTCAAGGAAGCTGAAATATCTGCACATTCACCTCAGAGTCCCTTGTCCAGCCATGCTATAAATACCTGAACTAGGCCAGGGAAAGCAGCTCAGGTATCCTGTGCTGGAGCACTCCTGGATAAATATTGATAAATAAATAAATAGTGCTCCAAGGCATTTGACAGGGGAAGGGAAGGCTCCAGCTGAGCCTCTGCATGAAGGAAACAGAATTATCTGTTTGCTACTGAAGTTTTCATCCAAAACAACTTCATATCCAGGCCTAAGTGTAACAGGAGAGTTTAGCTTTGAATGCTCAATGAACAAAACAAAAGCAGAGTTCTCAAAAAGAAGCTGAAGTCCAGGCGAGCATGGAAAAGTCCTGCCCATGGTAGAAAACTGTTGTATTTCAGATTTCAAGAGTCCCATGCCTTCTTGGTGTTTCTTGTGGGAGGCAGCTCTTCACAGCTGCAGAGTCTTCTTAGTCAAGGCTCTCCCTGACTGGCCAGCCCACCCCCTTTTATCCCAGTTACCTTGACCAGCCACAGCTGCAGCCCATCAAGAACAACTGGGACCTACTGGGGCAAGGCCTATACACAGATATTCAATTACAGTACAGATATTTCACTGGGACTCAAGGGCCAATTATATAATATATATATTTGCAAAGGCCACCTATATGTCCCCTTTTACTTACAGAAACATGTTTAGATGGACATATCTTAGGATTAACAACTATACACAGATATTCAATTACAGTACTTCAAATACAATACATACATTCTCACAGCTCTTGGCTGTCCTATTCTTACAGTTCCTGGCTCAAAGGCCATCCACAGCTCTCGGCTGTCTTATCTCAAATACAATACATACATTCTCTCCACTCTTGGCTGTCCTATTCTTACAGTTCCTGGCTCAAAGGCCACCTACAGAAAACAGCAGTGGCAGAGGCTCCAGCAGGTTGGGCATTGCCTGAGGAGGTGTTTCCTAAAGGAAATTTTATGGATACTCACGAGGGAGAATGTGGTAGAACTGGGCCTCAAAGAAAAGCTGCTTGTTGAGGACAAATAAATGTTGCAAAATGGTGAAGGAGATGGATTTTCTTCCCACAGAATTCATAGTTACACAGGGACAGAGCAGTTATGTCCAAGGCCAGCCACTATTTTGAACTGGACTCCTCCAGTGTTCACAGCATTCCAGGTGAGGGATGAAGAGAAGAATTTTATTTCAATGTCTCTAAACCTTTTCAACAGAGGAGGAAATATTAGAAATTTCTTAAAGCAAAGCTGAGGTTCTCCTAAATCTGTGCAGAGGCTGAGGGAGAGGGAAATGATTGTGTTTGTCTCCTTTCAGCAGTGATTTGGGTAAACATTGTGCTGAAATATGAGATTGAATATGTGCAAAGCTCTCCTGGATGCTTCTCTGCAGGGCTCTGCTAAGGAGAGCTCCTCAGCTCCTCCCTCTCCCTCCTTCCATCTCTCTCCATTAGGATTTTTTGGGCAGGAGACCCAACCTATTCTGCAGGTCTCTCCACAGAAACATCCATACATTTGAGTTCCAATAGCCCAATGCCACCTCTGTGGTGAGTTACAAAACCAAAGCACAGGCCCAGGGAGTGATAAATAAGATCTGACTCACAAAATCCAAGCTGTTGGTGCATCTCTTGTCCCGGGTGCATTTTGCCTTTCCCCCCTGAAGCCATCAAGCCTGCCTGGAGAAACAACCTGAATGTCATCTTGACTCTTTACCAGTTTTATTCTAACCTGGAACAAGAGGACAACAAAGGAAAAACGTGCCTCGGGACAAAACTTGCCTGTTGTCATGAGTTAACAGTTAACTGGTGAGAGAACATTGGAATACTTAGAAATCAAGCTATATTTAGAGTTGATTCAGTGCAGTGGCAAGGTCAGTGCCTCGTTCCCTGTTGTGAGTGCAGGATGCAGAAGGATGAGGGTGTTCCAGCCATAATTCACAGCTGAACACATCCAGGAGGCTCCAGAGCAGAGGTGTCTGACTGTCACTGAGGGAAGGCTGGCCTTTTGGAAATCCAGCTGCTTTTAGGAATAGAAAGGAGGTGCTGTGTGCAGGAGTCTGGAGTTATCTCCAAGGGCTCTAGGGACAAACTTGTGTGGTGCTTCTAAACAATCTAACTCCACAGATCCTGCTTGAAACACAAAAGGAACCCCCCAAAAAACCAACTGTGAAAGCCAAACCCAGGAAAGTGCTGCAGGAAGCAGTGTCAGAAGGATACTTGTGCCTGGAAGTGCTGGGGCTGACCACAGGCATGCTTTGCTCTGAGTTTCTAATTAATTTTAGCTTAGGATTTGATTCTTGCAGGGCACAAAGAAAGACAATGCATTAGGGGTTAATCAGAGTAAGTGGCAATTGCTGGAAAAACAATGATTTTGTAGAGGTGTGTGTGTCTGTTATGGATGGACTGGTCTGAAAAGTAGTGCAGGACATTGTCTGTCCATATGGAAATTGCTCTGGAGACTCTGGGGTGATGTCTGCAGCTTAACCTCAAGCCTGGTGCTTTTATTCTGCTTTTTAGAACAGCAGCTCCACAATTTGAAGTGCAATTAAAAAATTCATGCTAGAATGAGATGTGGTCATTCACACTTGGATTTGGATGTTCTTTAGCACTTATTATATTTGTGTGGGTGAATAATCAATGTGGAACAGAATGCTCTGGCTCTTGACTGATTCCCAACCTTCTGTCAGGGAATAAAGTGCTGATTACACCACAGAGCAGGTGTGGAGCAGGTTTTTTGGGATAACCTGTAGGTATGAGGGGGTTGCTGTGCAAATGAACCCTCTGAATAGTTCCTGTTTCACAGTTCCAAAGAATTTTCTGGAACTTCTACACCTTTCCTAGTGATAAAAAGAAGGGAATAACTCTTGTGCCCTGTCGTGTGACACTTTGCTCTATTTCCTTAACAATTCCATCCTTTTGTGTGCTGCAACTGCTCCTTGATTCACTTGCTCCTTTGGCCATCTCAAATAAAACCAAAAGGTTTTAAAATTTATTTATCTTTATATCATTCCTAACAGTTATGCTGCTACAAGTGATGTAGTGAATAAAATAATTTCTTTAATAAAATTCCATCTTTAGAATAGGTTGGTGAATACAGACATAAAACTCTGAGCTGACCCAGTATTTCCTAAAATATAATGCTGCTACTAAGAATATTCTTACACATCTCAGATGTAATTTGTGCATTTGTGATAAATAACTTTCTAGTTGGTTAGATGAGAGAACTTTTAAGGTAACAAGTTAAAAAAGGAAATAACCTAGTTATGACTTCTCAGCCCAGCAGCTGCTTTAACGAAATAATGATTATTATAGACTTGGGGAGCTGTGCCTGGGGAATGGCTCTGCTTTGTCAAAACAGAGTACCTTGAGGGGAAAAGACACATCCATTTTCTCCAGACTGGTCTTTTAATGGAAGGAAAGAATAGGCAGCTGCTGTGGGCAGGGATGGACTGAGAATGTCTTTTTCAGGGACCATACACAGAGGTACTGCTGGGATATTGAAAAGCATCTGATTATATAATCATCAAGTTGAATGAAAAAGAACGTTGCATAATTTTTAGCCTGCTTTGACTTCTGCTTTGGTGAAATATGCTGAAGTTCTGGCACCAGTGTTGAGGCAGGAGCCCAGGTACCTGTCTGGTTTTGGAAATGTCATTATGGTCTGGTTGGTATTTGTAGTGCTGAGTTTATAAAAGTGGGCTTCATCTTATAGTGCATGACAGGACAATCTTTACATGGAAAATATTTTCTCCTGAGATTTCATAAGTTTGATGTCATAAGTTTGATACTCTGGAGGTTACACAGTTTTGGTAAAAATGGATTTAAAATCTCCCTTTTAAAAAGCTGACACAAGTAAAACATAGTTGAGAGCGCCGTTTTCACCTGGTGAAAGGCAGGGGGACACTGGCTTTTGTCAAACACTCCCACATGTCTTTTTGCTGAAGGCAGCATGGCCTTTGTAGGACAGAACCATGACAGATTTTCAAAACCATGAGGGTGTACTTGGGAATGTTTCCCAGACCTCTGGAATCTCTCAGGTACAGCCCATCCCTCTGCAGTGCCTTGGACACACTGGGGGTGCCCCACCTTGGGAGACCCTCAGAAAGGTTTTGAGCATTTTTGTCATTTAGAGCATTTCCAGGAAATCTGTGTGTGTGCTCAAATAGCTCAACTGGAGTTGGATCATCCACAGGGAGAGTTAAACAGGCTGTTAAGTAAAAAGAAGGTTGTGTGTTAACTGGCTCTGCTCTGGAAAAGAATTAATTAGTAGCTGAGCAATGGTTCATCTGTGGAGGTTTTGTTTGAGCCTCCTGTGCTCTGTGATATGAGCAGGGACACAAAATCAAGTCTCTATTCATCCTCCTTTGTTCTGTGCTGAGGTGCTGAGTGCACAGGGAGTTGAGCTTTTATGCTGTGACTCCAACAAATGAAGACTCCAAAGCCTTCCTGTCAGGTTGTTGCAAGTGTGTGCACATGTAGAGCTGGGAATGGGAGAAGTTAAGAAAAAAAAAGTCTGCATTTATTGCCTGAGAGCTGAAACAATGAAAAGGAAGCTGCACATTCCAGTTTTTCAAAGGTGGTGGAAAGGATTCAGAATTTGACAGTTCCCAGTAGCCTTTGATGAGCATTCTGTTCTTTATCCCCTGGGATTATTCTCCTTCCATCTTCTACAAAGCTGTACACAAAATGTGCTGCCCAAAAACATCCTTAAGAAAATTTAAATCACTTGGTAAATAGTTTGTTCTTTGGTAATATGCAGTTTGTCAGAAATTTGACATTGCATTGAAAGCTCCTGATTTAATTCTGTCAGCCTGACTTAATTTTCTGTTCTATATTTGCAATTAGTGGTAAAGGTTACACCTTAGGAGATGCTCTGGATTCCTGAAATCACATTAGTGACGAGTTATTTAATCAGCAGCACTATTTAAAGGTACTTGAAAATAACATTGTGCCACTATGGCTGTGAGAGAGTTTGTGTGAGGTGTTGAAGACACGTGCAATGACATGGGGATAAAGAAAAGCTGTAAGGCTAAAACAGGCAGTGAGATGCTAAAAATGTAGGGTGGAAATCAAAGAAAATCACTTGGTGGTTGCTGCCTTTTCTTGAGGCAGAAACAGAGGACTTTTGGTCAGCAAAAGGAAAATTGAGAAGTTTCTTGTTGGTAGCTTGGAGCTCCATCATCTTCCCTAGCAGTCTGTAGCCACGAGACAATATAAATATCTTTATTTTTCACTAGTGCTGTTCTCTGCCTGCAGAGCAGAGGAAGATAAGGAATTCTGATAGTGTTTATAAAGCTGCCTGGTGCTGCTTGAGGGGAATCCTAATGGCTTCTCTGCAAGGTCAAACAAGGAGGCAGCCTTCTCATCCACCTTGCAGGAGCAATCAAAACCCTGGCCCACATGCTTTAAAGAACAGTTGATAACTTATTATGTATTCAACTTCCATGTGGTTCTTCCCATATTTGTTGTTTGTCTCCTGACCTTATTTGTGGGATAAAGGTGGCAGTGAACATGGAAATTATCGTAAATACTGTGTGTGCTTGAATGGGGAGAGCAAATGAATGGCACTAGATAGCAATGTTTATTGTGTCAAGTCTTTGGGATGTCATTTATGTGTAACTACTCCTAATTAGTGCCATTCAAACCAACTCTAACGACTCCAGAGCAGATGCCAGTTGTTGCAAGGGATGAGCCTGGATAGCTGTCATTTTGTACAGTCAACTGGCACTTAGAGCTCTGACAGAGCAGACATGGGGAAAGGTTTCTGTCCTGGTGCTCCCATTAGAAATGTTCTAATAGGGAACATTTCCCTTAATAAACTCTGATTGGATTGCTGCTGCTTCTTGGGTGAGAGCTGCCCTTGCCTTAGGCCTCAGTTCTGCCTCGTGAGCAGCAGGAGCTTCCAGTTCCTCCTCCGAGTCATCCCTGGAAAATTGCACCATCTTACAGTTCCTCCTCCATGTTATTCCTGTTGGAATGACCATCTTCCAGTTCCTCTTCTGTGTCATCCCTGGAAAATGGGCACCATCTTCCAGTTCCTTCTTTAGTGTTATCCCTGGAAAATGGGCACCCTCTTCCAGTTTCTCCTCCATGTTTTTCCTGGAAAATGGGCATCATCTTCCAGTTCCTCCTCAGTGTCATCCCTGGAAAAGGGGCACCATTTTCCATCTCATCCTCCTCCATGTCATCCCTGGAAAATGGGCACCATCTTCCAGTTCCTCCTCTGTGTCATCCTTGGAAAATGGGCACCATCTTCCAGTTCCTCCTCCGTGTTATCCCTGGAAAATGGGTGCTGTGCCTCATCTTGGTTGGGAACAGCACTAGGGATACATCCAACACATCAGATACTCATCCAAGAAAAAAGGATCCCATGCTTGAAGTTTGGAGATATACTCTTTCCTGGAGGAATGTGATGAAAAATAACCTAAATTAGTGACCACCTCAGCCTAAACTCTGGTGATAAATAATTTAATTGGAATCATTCAGCGATAATTTTGCTTTTGATTCGAACGCCATTTATAAACATATTCAAAGAGCAAATATAGCTTTGTGTCAATTGACATCCAAATAGCAGTGATGCTCCCCCCCACCCTCTAAAATTGCCTTTTATTTAATTAAGGCTCTCCAGGAGGCTGCCACTCTTCAGTGGCTGAAGCAGCAGCTGTAGCGCAGAGATGAACCTCAGGAAAGCTGAACATCTCTGGCACTGCTGCGAGTCTTGGCAGAACAATGGGAAAGATCCTCTTGGTATTGCTAAGAAAACAACCTCCTGGCTTTTATAGCAATTTTCTTAGTCATTACCATAATACTCTGCACTGGGGGTTTTGATTTTAAAACCAGTAATTTTGGATGTTTCCCTAATGTAATTTAACGTGGTTTTTTCAGAGGTATTTAAAGCCACGCTCAGGCTGCCTTTGCCAAGATAACAGTGAGAAAGCCTAAATAAGATTGAAACTTGATGTTTGCACTGCTGTTGAGTGGAGCTCACAAAGTGTGGGGCCAGAGGAGGTGCAGGTGCCAGGCTGTGATCCCAAGGCCAGTGGGATGAGCCTCCCTGCCCGAGCTCTCCTCTCTGCTGCTCGTTCTGGGAGGTGCAGGGTGGTAATTGCTGTGTGCCCTCCTGACCCAGGTCAGGCTGAGTTCTGATTCATTTTTCTGTCTCACGTTGTGGGAAGGACTCTTGAATACCTAGTCGAGGTGACAGCACTGATAGCACTTGGTACAGATGTCTCCAGGAGAAGAGGTGAACTGTTATCACTTCAGAAAAATATTCAGGGTACTTTGAGGCCTCTGCCTTGTGTTGAGGGAGTTCCCTTGGTTCTGTGGAGCTGTGCCAGTTCTCACAAATGTTTCCCAATAGTTCCAGCCTGATCCAAAGCCTGCTTCACTCCACCCTCGGGCACTTCTTGAGTTTCTCTTGGCCATGCTGAAAATAGATTTCTCTTTGGGATGCTCGTGTGAACCCGGGGTTGGTGGAAAGAGAAGAAGATAAATTAAACAAGAATCATGCATTGCCTTTAGTATACAGAGCTGAGTCGCATCCCTGAATTGTGGAGATGGAAAGCTCCAAAAAACCCATTAATTGGAGAAGAGGTCTGGAAGGAAGGGTGATGCTAATGGGCACCAAGGATGGTACAGAGTCCCCCAGGATGCTGGGAATGCTGTCCTGCCACTTGTGATGGGATTTGTCCCATTAGCACAGGGAAGGACTCTGGGGTCACCTTGGGTGAACTTTTAGAGCTGGAGGAGTTTGGGAACCATCTCCTGAGCAGGTGGGGTTTGCGCTGCTCATCTCAAGACATGATTTTTGTGCCAGTTTGGGTCCTTCCTATATCTATTTCTTAATTAGTGTTAGCAATTACTTCCTTGAGTTCTGCTCTGCTGAACAAAATCATTTAAATATTAATATGTGCCCCTGTGTAGAGCACAGTAATTACAAAATTTAGATGAATGATTGTTTTTTTAATAGGAAAAAATTGCAGTGGATGAAAATTTCTCTGAGTTCTTCATTCAAAAATATCTCGCTTAGGTTAAGTGTAGACAACAAAGACATTTTGTGGGAGCTAAATGAACTTTGTGTTACATTTAGATACGAGGGATGTGTCTCCTGCTTGTACAAGCACTTTGAATGCTGCTGGGAAGCTTCAGGAATAATTGTTTCCGCAGCTTAGCAGAACCCTTTGCATCCTCAGTGCTCAGGTCAGGGCTCACATGAGAGGGGTCCCATGTGACAGCCCAGCTCTGTGGTGGTTAAACAGAATTCTGTGCATTTTGAAGCACAACTCTGGGCAAGAGTTCATCACTTATAAAACTCAAGTGCAATATGATTTTCCCAAGAGGCTCTAAATCCTCACACTTCAGACAATAGGCCTATTTCTCCTTAATGAGGAAAAATTCACTCTTGGCTTAGCTCCCCTGAAGTTAATTTCTCTGACAATAAATTTGGCCCAATATGTCAATACAAACTTAACTCACTTGTGTTCATAGAGATTAACTCAACAGCATCTTATGTATGCCCAGAATAATTAGTTTACTGTCTCTTGAGGTTTGTTTAATTAATTTAGAATGCTTTCCATTTAGAAGATACTTGCTGCAGAAACAGGTCTGTTGTAGATAAGAGAAACTGTAACTACTCCCTCAATCTTGTGCTTTAATTGTTGGACAGAAAGTACTTGGGAGCAGGGAAATTAATTTCCTTTTGTTCAAGCTGCTCTCCCTGAGCCTTTTTTGCAGAATTCCAGAAACCTGGAAGGGCTTTCTGCCTTAAAAAAATATTCAAATACGTGGGTATTTACATTTTAATAGTCCTGTGCTTCCTCTGATCAACTAAGAACCATTGCAATACTTTTTAAAATTTGTTACAGCTTCAGAGAAGATAACTTATTTATAGGAAAGTCTTTCAGATCTGCAGTCAGACGCTGAATTTTTAAAGGCAGGGTATGTGTCAGAAACTAAATAATTAAGATACATGCCTTCTCAGCATTTTATTTCAAATATTAAATATTACATAAGAGATTTTTTTTCCCCTGTGGAAACCAAGCCTTTAAAGAGGTGCAGTCTCAGCCAGAAAATCACTGTATTGTACAGTTAAATTGACACATCCTGAATCCTACAAGTAATTCTAAAAAAGTTCTTAAAATATTTCAGCATTCTGGTTACAGTTGTCCTTGTTTAGGAATTTGATGATAAATTGTGGTTTTGACATCAGCTCACTCTTGCAAGGATCGTTTGGATCGAGGGGGAATTTTAAAGCTCCAGGGGAATTTTAAGGCAAAATTTGGTGTTGGGAGCAACACGGGTAGAGGCCAGGCTGGGGCTTTCCATCCTTAGCTCACATAAAACCTGGGCAAGGTGATTTCCCTGCACTGCCACCCTGGGAAACACAATTCCAGAGGAAACGCAGCCAGCCCGTTCCTTCTGTTGTAAACCACTGTCCTCCGCTGGAAGGAATTAAAACTGCACGAATTCTCCTCAAGATCTCCTCTGCAAACTGTGAGTCCTTCGCTAGGAGTGTTGCTGGCAGGGCAGTCCTCTTCATCCTTGCATCTTCCATAAATTCCTTAACGTGGAATCACGTTTGAAAACCACCCGAACCTTTGAACACTCATGCGTAGTTTGCGTAGTTTCCTCAAATTTTGCTGGAATTTGAATGGATGCACCAAACACCTCTGAAATGGTGGCCCAGGAAATGGCTATGCTGAAGTTTTCTTCTCCAGCAAAACCCGGGCGATTCAAGGCAGCAGCAGAAATTTCCAGAGCTCAGGTTCCAGCCGTGTCTCCTTTTACCGTCCCTGCTGTGCAGGGTAACGTTATCCGGCCCCGCGGGCTCATGGAGACACTGCCAGCACTCACTGTCCCTGTCTGCTGCCTCCCACCACCACAACTCAGAGTTTGTTCCCTGCTTGCCTCTTTCCCTGCAGGAAAAGTCTTGGAAATCACTGGTTTCCATGAGATAAACCTTGAGGATGTTGGTTATTGAGGTTGGAGCTGGTGATGTTCTCCTCCAGCAGTGACCTGCTTTAACTTCCACAGGCTTTGCTATCTCCAGAGGGTGGAAAACCAAGGCATCAGGTTCAGCTGAGGAATTACTTTCACCCTAAGTTGTTCCTATCCTTTTGCATCCTTTCCAAATGGCTGTGGGGGTGTTTGAAGGGGGTTGGTGCTTGGCTTCCAGTTGGAGCCACTTCCCCATCTCAGCTCAAGGTGTGGAATCAAACAGAATGGAGCTCTCAGACTTGCCCACATTTTGGCATTCTTCACATTTCCCACCAGCAGCACCTCTTGCCTGGAAATCCAGTCTGGCTTTCACTAAAAAAGCATTTTATACACCCATATAAATGTGTGCTATTTCCAGTTGAGCAAACACTGCCCTGTCAGTCCTGTATGTGATACCCCCCAATGGTATGGGGTTTTTTCCCTAATTTATGTTTGTAGGAATATAAACAGATGTGTGCAGAAAGGTCACGTTTGCATCATTGGAGAACTTCTGTCTGGTTTTGGGATGGTTTTGGCTTTGGAAGTCTGTGTTTATGTGCATTTGTGCAGTGTGATTTACCTCTCCTGGCAGTCCTGAGAGCAGGGAGTGCTGGTGATGAGCTCTCTCTCATCATTTGTGAGTTATTTGTCACTAATTATAACCAGTGCAGTTGAAATGATTGGTTGGGTGAGTACCAAGATCAGTGCTGAGCAATCCCAGAGGGGTGACCACAGTGACCCCAGAGCATGGACACTCTGCTGTCCTTGGCTCTGGCCATTCCTCCTGCCACCCTTCTAAAGCCATCCATCATCATTCCCTTCTCTTGGGGATCAATTTTCTGTGCAGAGGAGGTGCCTGGAGGATGAGACAGATCTGTAGGAGGAGGAATGTGTTTTTCACTGAGTTTTCAGCACCCTTGGGATTATGAAACATCAAAGGGAACTCGCATGAGCCAAGACAATGTGTCAATAACAGCCTGTGCCTGCTCTGCTGGGGCTGCAGCAGCTCTGGAGAGTATTCCTGTCACTCTGGGAAGCAGGTGTAACTTACCTGCTTCTGTATTCAGGGATCATCTTCCACCCTTCCATCAGCTCTGGGGGTTGAATGAAGGGGATGAATATACAGGAATATCCTTAATAACAATAAAAGCCTTTAAAGTGCAAGTGCTGGAGGGTGTGCTGGAAATGAGGAGGGAGCTCAGGCACCTCCAGGGATGCTGGTTCAGCCCCAGGAGATCTGTCAGGGTTTCCCTCCCTTTTTTTGGGTGCTCTGAAGGGCACCTGCCTCTGCTCCAACACAGTCCCCTCTTCCCTGTGTGCCCTGAGCATCCTTGGGGAATCTCTGGCTTTGCATCTCCACTGGCTCCTCCTCACATGCACTTCTTCCTCCCACCATCAGGTGCTCATCCTTAGCTTGGAAATCAAAGTGTCTAAATCAGCTGCTTATATCTTGTGTTTTTAATGGAAAAGTTGAACTCAAATTGGCTGATAAAACACCTTGTAGAAATAACATCTATATGGGAACTTAAACTTGTGAGAGGGTATTTCTTTTCCTTTCTAAATACGGTGGGTTTATTCCTTCATTTGCATTTCCTTTCTTTTTCCTTTCACCATATCTGTCTGCCCCAAGGAACCCAAATGATTCTGGAGTCTTTCATTGTTGCTGTTTCTATAGATCCTGGATTTCTGGGAGATTTTGTGGCAGTGACATCTGGTGCAACACATTCTGGGAAATCTGACCCCCAGTTTAAAGAGTTCTCTGACATTTATCACTGTTCAAGCACTAGAGAATTTGGCCTTCCCTTCTTCCAGGTTTGATTGCCACAGTTAAAGAAAAGCCAATGTCAGTCAGAGCACTGACAAAATATCTCAAATCCTTTTCATTGGCTGAAACAAATGAGCTGGAACAAATGAAGCACCCCAAGCATTAGGTGGTTCTCATTGTCATTTTTGGTTTGTTGTGTTCCTAAGGCCCCTTGACCATGGATTTAAGTGGCAGGAGTGAGTGAGTTGCTCTCTGTACTCCAGGACTGCCGTGTTGGTGTGTTGGTTGTGCCTCTGTGCAGACTCACAGCTGCAGAACTCAGCACCCTCCTTTCTGGGCTCTACAAGGTTTTACTGTTATATTCAGCTTGTAACATCTTAGGAAATGACATTTTTTCCCTGGCACTACAACTTTTACAAGCCCATGTGAGAGAAGTTGCAACACGTTACAGAAATCTTCCCAGGCCTTGGGACCAAAACTGAGCGGAAAGAAAGATCAGAAGTGAACTTTACACCACAACTCTTTTAAGTACTTCTCAGGGCTTTTTGTTAGAAACCATTTTATTATTTTAATTTCTTTCAGCCAATTTTTGCAGGCAGTGCAATTAGAATAGATGAATAATTTACTTGTCAGTTGCAGCTTTTTCCCTTGCCTATATAAACATTTTTATCCAACCCTGTAATTACCTTTATTTAAAAAAGAGTGAATGGTCATTATTTAGAAATCAGCTTAGTCATGCAGGACAGTTTGGTAACTTGTAAGTGCAGTTTGTGTTATCCAAAGTTGTTTTTATTGGAATCTGTAAGGTTATAATTGAAGTAGCACTGAAAATTCCTGGCTCCAGAGCAGACCATACTTGAAGCTCAATTGAAGTTAACTTTAAGATCATATTTGAAGTTAAAGTGCTCTGCTATAAATTGAGAATTAAAACACTAGCATTTAATAGTTAACTAAAAATAAAGATAATTATGGAATTCCAGAGTGGATTGGGTTGGGAGGAACCTCAAAGTCTGTCCAGTGCCACCCCTGCCATGAACAGGGACATTTTCCATTATCCCAGGCTGCTCCCAGCCCCATCCAGCCTGGCCTTGGGCACTGCCAGGGATCCAGGGGCAGCCACAGCTGCTCTGGGCACCCTGTGCCAGGGCTTCAACCCCCTCCTAGGGAAGGATTTCTTCCGAATTTCCCATCTAAATCCACTCTCAGTGTGAAGCCATTCCCCTTTGTCCTGTCACTCCAGGATCTTGCAAGAAGTCCCTCTCCATCTTTCCTGTGTCCCTTCAGGAAGGAACAGGACATTTGAAAATAGCTAAGTGGGTAAAAATCAAACAATTGGAGAGCATCAGTGAGAGGAGCCTGTTTGCTTTCCTGTGCCTGAGATCAGGTTGTGACTTCTGTGGGTGAGAATGTGAAATCTAAATCTAAAGCATCCCCATGGTATTTTCTGGTGGTTTTTCTATATTGCAAACTGCCAAGAATGCTTGAGATTCCTCCATTTTATTAGTTTTCTGATGACAAAAGAAAATTATTGTCAGACCAGGTTATTTGTGATTTTTTCAAGGAAAAAATACTGTTGCTTTTGCAACGTTTTGTTTCTTGCCATAAAAGTGAGCGTGAGCTGTGCCCAAGAGCAATCAGTGAAACACTGGAGTCATTAGAAATCTTCATTATCACTGCAATAAGATTTACAAGAAGACTGAAATGAATACAAGCCCCCCACAACATTTAAAATTCTCCCACAATTGCTTAAATCCCTGTCTCCATGCCTTTTGATTTCTCAGCTTCAGATCCACAAGTCAGTGGTTATTTATTTTCTGACACTATTTAGAGATAATGCTTTTGCACTTATTCCTGGAGGTCTGATGTTTTTTCCAGATCTGGAGATTTATGGCACGAGGAGATCTAAAATAAAGGACCTTTCATGTGATCTTTCAAGTGTGTGTAATTTTAGAAGTGACTGGAAGTTAGAACACATTACTTTTCTGAAATCCTTCCCATCCACAACAGAAGTGACAAACTGGATCCAGCATGGCCATGAAAACAGTGCCTTCACTCGTCCCTAATTTTGTGTTGCATGTTGGAAAGGAGAGTTTTCAAAACCCCACTCCTTGTGCGTGCCTGTTCATTTGGGATAGCCTGCTTTGGATTTCTCCATGAAATTCCTGTGCTGACCGGGAGCCAGGGAATCTCAGGGCTCAGGAGAAGCTGATTTAAACCAGTGTGAGCCCCAGGCAGCTCCACTGTCTGCAGATGGGTTTCCATCAGTCTGGTCCTTTGTTGCAAAGAGATCATATTGCTTTGTGCAAGTATAATTGAAAAAAAGAAGGGGAAAAAAGCAGAAGTTAAATGCACTCATGTGGGTTTTACCTTTTGAGCCTGCACCAGAGCTTTGTGTTTCATGTTTGTCATCAGTGTTCTCATTCTTGTCCCTCCCTGTGGTATTCCTGACACGGTTCCTACATCTGTGGGTATTATTTGTGCACATTCTCTCTGCCTCTGTTTACATAAAGGCACAATGATGTGACAGATATGTGTGAGCTGGGCAAGAGCAAACACTCCTGATCCATGGTGTGACATTTATTGCACAAGCCATGTGTAATCCATGCTGGATCAGCTTCTCCTCTTCTCTCCAGGAATAAAACTTCCTGGGATTAATGAGAAGCCAAACGCTGGCAATACCTGGGCATGCAAGGGTCAAGAAGGATTCTGCTGTTAATGGCTTGAGCATTATGTTATGCAAACATTGGAGCTGTAAAAGCCCAGGGTGTGCTGTGAGGATAAACAATCCTTGCTACGAGGATAAACACAACCTTTTGACCATCTCTGGCTTTTGTACAGACCATTAACATGTGAACCTCTGCCTGCCACTGCACTGCTGGGGAAAAATCCTTTGCATTTTGGGGATTTTTCACAGCCCTGTTCCTTCATTAGGTGGGCGCTTGTGCTCTTGCATTGTTTGGGACAGCACTGGTGTCCCAAACACTTTTTTTTTATTTTAAATTTTTTTTATTATTATTTTTAACACTTTGGATGCTCCAAGCTGGGGCTGTTGTCACCCTCTCCAGTTACCAGTGTCAGCACAGCTGGTTGTGTGACTCTGCTGGGAAATACATCTGGAATCCTGCCTGGCTGCCTTGGGACTGGCCACGGGGTATTTCTCACTTGGCTTTGGTGCCACAACTGCGTGGGAATTCCAGGGAAAATTAATGAGCTCAGAGATCCCTAATTAGTTGTATAGAGCATGGGATATGCCAAACTGAGATGTAAATGGCTTTATTTTTCCATATGTTTGTGTTTTGCTGGTCTTCAATCAGAATTCAAATCCCCACTGTGCCAGAGTGTGCAGTAATGTCTCATCACAATTTGTAAGCACTGAGTGGGCACAGGAGAGGGGGAGAATATGGAAAGCTCAGCTGATATCCCACAGACCACAGATTATTCCTATTTATTGGGGAAACAAGCAGCCTAATGACCACACATGGTTTTCAGGTAAATAAATATGTTCCAGAAAGCATCCTGTGTTATCCTTCCTGGAATTGCAGCTTTTTGGGCAGCTTGTTTCATCCATCCAAAGGCAATTTCCAGACAGAATTCTGCTGTTAACAAAAATTCTCACGGTCTGTTGCAGCACCAGAACACTTGGGGCTCTATTTTATGCCATTAGGAAAATTATACCTGGAAGTTTCCAGAAATACATCTACTATGAAAGGAGTTTTGTTCTGAAGGGCAAACATCCAGTGATGTGGGCTTTGAAAACCAAAGTTGGCTGCAAACAGCTTCATTACCTGCTTGTTTGCCATTTCTTCTTTTCTTCAATACTTCTATGATTCAAATCCTTCCTGCTGAGCACTTTCCCCCCCTTTAAGTGGTTGCTTGCAAGGCCCAGGCTTGGCTGTGCCATTTTATTTCCTGCAGCTGAATGAAGCTGCGAATCCAGAAAGTGCCTTTGGAGCCAGGAAAATTGAACAGTAGGTGCCTCTTTTCTTGTTTTTGAACAGCAAGAGCGCTGATCTGGGTGCTCAGTGTCCCCTCTCCTGCCCCAGGAAGGGTCCCTGTTGTCCCTCTCTCATGGAGATGTCCCTCCCTGATGAGCTCCCTGGCGCTGGGCTGGGTTTTGTGCTGTAGCAGTGAGTCATGGCTGCAGAAAGCCTTTTCAAGGGCAAGCCAAGGGTGTTGGAGGCAGCAGCTTGATAGAGCCAGGATCCAGCGCTTTCCAGCCTCAAGGAACATGGCTTGAAGGAGCTGAGGCCTTGGGAGGGGAGCTGCTCACCCAAAATCAGCAGAAGGCAAATCTTTGGATGTGGTTGTGTGTGGAAATGTTGTGTTTGGGTGCTGTGGTGTTGCAGCAAGCAGGGTTACATAAAGCACAGCAGCTGCAGTCTGCATGCAGGGGCAGGGGGACAGCGTGTGGCCCTGCCAGAGCAGGGTGCCAGAGCCCAAGGAGATGTTTTAAAGGGATATCATAAGGAATTCCCAAGGGGGGAGCTGACATGGAGCTTAATGGCTGGCATTGCTTCTTTTGAACGTGTAAGGAGATTTTCAATAGGATTTACAACCGGGCAGTTGCATCTGGTTTCTGTGGTGTCAGCCCTGGGAAGTGCAGAGTGTGGTGGCCCTTCTGGGGAGGAAAGGGTCACCCCTGGAGCCAGACTGCTGCTGGACAGCATCCCTGGGCTCTGAACCCTCTGCAGCAAAACTGCTGCTGCCCTCAGGGCTGGGAACAGGCTCTAAATTAGGTGTTGATAAAGTAATCTAGTCCTGGAGGCATCTGCCTCCCCGCTGCAGCTGGAAATCCCTGCTGGCAGCAGGTGTTCCTGCTTTTCTGCATGGTGGAGCTGGGTGCCAGCTCTGGGTCCCAGCCTGTGGGGCAGGGACAGGGCCCTTCTGGGGCTTGGGGGGCTGTGGCTGCACCCCAGGTCCTGTGGCTTTGCCATCCTTCCTCCCATGGCTGGGCTGGGGAGGTTTGGTGAGCTCTGTGCACGGGGAAGTCAGAGGCATCAAGTGCCCCGTGCTGTTAGAGGCAGGGCAAAGCCCTTTCTGGTGAGGGAACCAAAGCATCCAACAACTTTCCAAGCATCATTTGTGGAGGAGTTTGCTCTGTGTTCGTTCTGGTTAGCTGCTGACTGCATTTGTGGCTGTATTTGGTTGTAGAACATCGTTATTTATTAATTAATTTTGTGTTCAGGAGAGAACAGTGTATTAGGTGGACTGGACTGATGGTTTGGCATCAGTTAATGAATGACCTCTTGCCTTCAAGCAGTGGCAGAGGGTGCTATGTTTTGTAGATTTAATGTTCTAACACAGAGCACCACTGTGAAACATTCCCTGGTTTTGTCAGGGCACAGCACCACTGTGAAACATTCCCTGGTTTTGTTTTCCCCATCATTTTGCACATGATGGTCTCGTGTGCATCATCCCCACTGCATGTAAATAAATTAGAGTGTGGAGGATATTTATGTCCCAGCAGAGAACCTCTGCTTTCTTAGCATCAGTCTGTAACAGCTGAACAAACTGGACGGATTTGAGATCATTTTCAGGATCCAGCACTTTTCATCTCAGGTCACTGCGCTCAAATTGCCCCTGACTCAGGGTTACCTTCACCTGGCAAATCAGTCCAGTGCAGAAGCAGGGGGAAAGGTGAGGGGATCAGACATAATTGGTCCCCTTGTTGAATGAATTGCTCAGATATCACCATCTGAATGAAACTGTAATCCCTTCTCACTTTTACCAGCCAGGTCCAACAGGTCAGAGTTTGGTAGGTCAGTGAGAAGGAGCTTGAATTACCCACCAAGGCTGGATCAGGCACTGCGGGCTGGCAGGCAGTGAACTTCATATGCACTAAGCTTAATTGCAAATAAAGGCTGTGCTACAGACAAAGCTCAGGAAGCTAAAAGATTAATGCTGTTAGAGTCTTTTTATGTTCTGCAAGCCTGTTTCCACAATTCCAGAAATTGTTCATTTTTCTAATGAGGGGCACAGAAATGGAAACTTATTGGCACTTGCTATTAATAGGCTCACGTAATTACTTCAGATTTTTTCTGTTGTCTGCTGGTTTTCGTAATCATTAAATGAACAGAAGATTTTGGGTTTTTTTTAAGATTCTCAAAGTCTCCCAATGTGAGGAATATTTTGTTTCCTTGAGAGGGCTTTTCTTCTTCATTGAAGAAGAAATAAGCCTGCAGAGTGTGTGGTGCTCATGGCTGTCTTTGCAGACACTCCTGACAGGGTATGGGTATTGCTTCATGCTAATCTCCCAAAATTTTACTTATTTTGTGCTTCTGCTTCTTGATTTAAAGGGAAAACAACCAAAAAACCCTCCCAAAGAGATGTGTGAGGTTAAATCAGAGCTGTGCCTCAGAGGACAGAGTGCAGGGATTCAGGAGGAGAGGGTGAGCAGTGGGAGCTCAAAGGGAAGGAGGAAGAGCTGTCTGCTATTTATCAGATTCTCTGAGATAAAATGAAGGGGAAATTGAGGAACATGGAAAAGGAAGGGAGGGAAGATCTCTTCAGGTGGTCTTTAGGAAGAGCAGTAGGCACTGAGGGCAGAGAAAAACATAAATTTGTTTAACAAAAGGGATATTGGAATTAGGCAGGACACACGCAGACACATAAAGTCTGCCTTGGAGCACCCTGAGTATTTCAGCATTCAGCTCCTCTCTGCTCATCATTTACATAACCTGGAGAAAACAGATGCATGCTCAAGATGTCTGCTGAAAGCAATGACCTCATCCTCAGCCCTGTTGGTTCTCTGCACTTCCTGCATTCTCCAGGATGATTTGAGAGCAGAGCAGCATTTTCAGTGCCATTTGAGCTGCTAACAGCCTCTGAATGCTGCTGAAGCAGCCACTGAAATCCTGATTTTCTTGCCTCCTGGTTGGTGCTGGTTTGGTGTGTGGTGCTGAAGGGATGTGTTAATGAAGCTTCCTGCTCTCCTGCAATGCCAATCTCTAGGCCCAGGCCCTTCATTAATGAGTAATGATGGAACAGAGGAGGCACTTGGGTCATTTTATCCTCCAAGAGCAGTGAGCAGTCCTGAAGAGAATGCTGCAATGCAGCTATAAGCAAAACTGTACAGATGACAAAGTGCCTTTGAATCACAGGCTGTGTTTCTGGAACATTTTGGGTTTTAGGATGATTGCCAGTTTCCCAAAGCATTTTTTCTTGGGCACAGAATTTTTTTTTTTTTTTTTTTGCTATTTCAGAAAGACTTATTCCAATGCCTTTTATTCTACCAACTTGGAAACCTGAGCTTCAATAAAAATAGAAAGTGTCTGATCCTGCTGTGTTCAGCAGCCATTGAAAAGGACTTGGGGAGACTTCTGTTTCATAATATTTGTACAGCAGTTGGTTTGTAGTAATTTGCATAAGATTTTGGACTGTGAATTTGGACTGACTTTCCCCAAAACATTTTGTGAGAGGCAGGAACTGTGCAAGAAAAAATAACCTGACAAGTCAAGGAACAGAGCAGAGCAAAACCTACTCTCCTATTGAAAATCAAAAATAGAATTTCCAATTAAGTTACTAATGAGACAAGCGAACAATTCTGTGCTAAGTACAGAAAATGTTTTAAGTGTTCCTTTCCTTGGGGTGAGCATAACTGGGGTAACTTCATTTTTCCATCTCTTTTGGTGTAAAGAATGTAATTAATTCCTTAAGTGGTTGTTATCTAAATCTATGCCTCTGTGTTACATGATAAAAGTACTTAAGTGCTTAGAATTCTGCTCCCTTTTGGTATAATAAGAATGTTGGGTTTAGTTGCTTTTTCTTTTTTTTTTTAATCACTTTTTGCTTCTTGGTCTTTTTATTTCTTTTTACTTGCAAGAATTTGTTTCTAATTTAACAACGTAAATGATTGTGTTATTTCAACACAATAAATTATATAGTGTTAAAACATAAATTATTTTGTGGATCTGCTCCCAAATTCCATCCTGTGGGATGAGGAGGGGCCTGGCTGCAACAGCACCTTGGAGATGCTCAGGTCAAAGTGGGCTCAGCAAACTCAGGCTGAGGGATCCACCTCTTCTCAGGTGAATTTATTTTTATTTGTTTATTTATTCTGGGATAGCTGTTATTTATTCTGGGATAGCTGTTCCCCGGTACCCACCATGGATTAACTCCTTCTGGGCAGTTCCTGCTCTGCATTCAGAGGCCCCTTCCCAGGATGAAGCACAGCAATGAGTGAATGGGCTGAACTCAAATGAAATGGGTGGCACAACATAAACAGAGGGAATTGCTGGGCAAGGAAAAGCTTTCAGGCCTTGAATGGATTACATGACTTCTCACTGGAGACCTCCTTTCCAATAGAAACCTAAACTTCCCAATATACAATGAATGAATTAACAGTTATTTATTAATTAACAGTTATTAATTAATTAATTCATAACTGTTGGGGTTATTTGGTGGGCATTAAGAAAATGCAGTCTTTGTTTACTCAGTGAAGCTGCCAAAGGATGGTTGTTGATGAGAACTTGGTGCTTCTACTACGACACAAAATAATACTTTCTTTTCTGCTGATGTGTCTCACACAAATTTGTCAATATTTGCACACCCTTCAGATCATCCTCTGCCTTTCCTGCAGGCTTAAATACAGACTTAGAGGAAGAAGAGAAGTGGAAGAAGTATTATGAAGGTTAATTATTAATTAATAACTGTTGGGGTTATTTGGCCTGCATTAAGAAAACACAACATTGGTTTATCCAGTGAAGCTGTCCAAGGATGTCTCTTAAGAGGAATTTGGTGCTTCTACTATGATAAAATACAATATTTTGATTTCTGCTGATGTGTCTCACACAATTTCATAAACATTTGCAATGTGAGCACACTTCTGCCAGAGCTCTGATCAGAACTGCATCCTCAATCCTCAATGTGCACTGGCCAAAGAAGACAGAATTTTCAGTGTCTCAAACCACAGAGCAGAAAATTAAAATGGAGGGAAAAGTCATTCATAATGGAAAGAACACAAACACATAGATATTGTGACCAAAAAAGTCAAGAGATTTGAACAGAGAACTTCCCCCCCACTTTTGTCACCCCAAATGGAATTCCATGGTAGCTGAGTGATTCTCAGGGGCTTTTTGGGCTGCTGGAACTCCATCTTTTGTAGGCCAAAAGTGTTTCCCACTTTCTTCTTTTGTCGTGGCTGTGATCCGGGAGGACTTGAAGTGGGCCCACTTTGGTGGCCATAAAAAGCCCATAGAGCCCTTGGTTGACTTTGTAATTTAATTTAATCTTTGATTTGCCCTGGAACACAACCTGGAGAAGTTCAGTGGTGATTAGTGCATTCAGATTCTGTTAATTGTGTGCAGGGCTAATCAAGGTGATTGACAATTTGTGCTTCATGGAAGAGACAATCTATTCTTCTGGGCTTTTTGTGTGCTAAATTGGGAGATGTCTGTGGGTGTTGTGCTCCTGGTGGAGCTCTGCTGCAGGGGGTATAGGAATAAAATACTGCTCTATCTAGACCTCAGTACATCTTGGGATTGCTTTGGTCACAGCTTCTATTTTCTCATCACTCAAAATTAAAGCAGGAGTGGAGAAAACATTGTCACTTTTCCTGGTATTTGTATTAGCTTGAAATGAGGCTGAGAGCTCTTTGGAATAATAAAATTCTATTGTTTCCAGTGGGGCCATCTTCCCAACTAAAACACTGCTGCTGATGGTGAATCCCCTGCTCTGGGACACTTGAGCATCTTTTGTGTCTGAATGAATCTCATTACCTCAGGACAT
Source organism: Emberiza elegans (assembly GCA_024865655.1). NCBI lineage: Eukaryota > Metazoa > Chordata > Aves > Passeriformes > Fringillidae > Emberiza > Emberiza elegans. The sequence continues at coordinate 1,533,352 of JALJVW010000207.1, read as the reverse complement.
GAAAGTCCTGAGGCTCTGCTTGCATCTTTTCTCCATTTAATCTGCAAAATGGGGCAAGGAGGGAGCTTGTTTGCCTTGCTGAAATATCAGTGCCCAGTGACTCCCAGCTTGGAGTCATCTGTGCTCAGTTTTGGGCTGGTTTCCACTAGAAACCTCATGTTGGCATCCTTGGATGGAATTTACATTAACAGTTATTTTCCTTAAGTCTGTAACAGCCTTATGAATTAATTAATTCATAACTGTTGGGGTTATTTGAGACATCATTAAGAAAATGCAGTCTTTGTTTACTCCTAGAGTGAAGTTCTCATCAACAATGATGGTTGTTGATGAGAACTTGGTGCTTTTCTAATGCCCACAAAATAATAACTTTCTTTTTGCTGATGTGTCTCATTGGGATTTGTTTAGATTTTTGGAACAGGTCCCTTCAGATCATCCTCTTCTGCCTTTCCTGCAGGCTTAAATACAGACTTAGAGGAAGAAGAGAAGACTGAAGAAGTATTATGAAGGTTAATTATTAATTAATAACTGTTCATGTTATTTGGCCTGCATTAAGAAAACAAAACATTGTGTTTATCCAGTGAAGCTGTCCAAATGTCTCTTAAGAGGAATTTGGTGCTTCTACTATGATAAAATACAATATTTTGATTTCTGCTGATGTGTCTCACACAATTTAATTAAACATTTGCAATGTGAGCACACTTCTGCCAGAGCTCTGATCAGAACTGCATCCTCAATCCTCAATGTGCACTAATCCAAAGAAGACAGAATTTTCAGTGTCTCAAACCACAGTTTATGCAGAAAATTAAAATGGAGGAAAAGTCATTCATAATGGAAAGAACACAAACACATAGATATTGTGACCAAAAAAGTCAAGAGATTTGAACAGAGAACTTCCCCCATTTTGTCACCCCAAATGGAATTCCATGGTAAATGAGTGATTCTCAGGGCTTTTTAAAAAAATGGAACTCCATCTTTTGTAGGCCAAAAGTGTTTCCCAGCCTTCTTCTTTTGTCGTGGCTGTGATCCGGGAGGACTTGAAGTGGGCCCAGTTTGGTGGCCATAAAAAGCCCATGGAGCCCTTGGTTGACTTTGTAATTTAATTTAATCTTTGATTTGCCCTGGAACACAACCTGGAGAAGTTCAGTGGTGATTAGTGCATTCAGATTCTGTTAATTGTGTGCAGGGCTAATCAAGGTGATTGACAATTTGTGCTTCATGGAAGAGACAATCTATTCTTCTGGGCTTTTTGTGTGCTAAATTGGGAGATGTCTGTGGGTGTTGTGCTCCTGGTGGAGCTCTGCTGCAGGGGGTATAGGAATAAAATACTGCTCTATCTAGACCTCAGTACATCTTGGGATTGCTTTGGTCACAGCTTCTATTTTCTCATCACTCAAAATTAAAGCAGGAGTGGAGAAAACATTGTCACTTTTCCTGGTATTTGTATTAGCTTGAAATGAGGCTGAGAGCTCTTTGGAATAATAAAATTCTATTGTTTCCAGTGGGGCCATCTTCCCAACTAAAACACTGCTGCTGATGGTGAATCCCCTGCTCTGGGACACTTGAGCATCTTTTGTGTCTGAATGAACTCATTACCACAGGACATGAAAGTCCTGAGGCTCTGCTTGCATCTTTTCTCCATTTAATCTGCAAAATGGGGCAAGAGGGAGCTTGTTTGCCTTGCTGAAATATCAGTGCCCAGTGACTCCCAGCTTGGAGTGGACATCTGTGCTCAGTTTTGGGCTGGTCGCTGGAGCAGAGCTCATGTTGGCATCCTTGGATGGAATTTTACAGCTTCTTCCACTTCTCTTCTTCCTCTAAGTCTGTATTTAAGCCTGCAGGAAAGGCAGAGGATGATCTGAAGGGTGTGCAAATATTGACAAATTTGTGTGAGACACATCAGCAGAAAACAAAGTATTTTTTATGTCCTAGAAGCACCAAGTTCTCATCAACAACCATCCTTTGGCAGCTTCACCGAGTAACCAAATATTGCATTTTCTTAATGCCCACCAAATAACCCCAACAGTTGTTAATTAACCTTGATGGTACATTGGGATGTTTAGATTTTTAGTGGAAAGGAGGTCTCCAGTGAGAAGCCTCCATTGTAATTTCTGCTCTGTGGTTTGAGAAGTTGACAATTCTGTGTGTGCTTTGGCCAGTGCACATTGAGGACTGAGGATGCAGTTCTGATCAGAGCTCTGGCAGAAGTGTGCTCACATTGCAAATGTTCATGAATTTGTGTGAGACACATCAGCAGAAATCAAAATATTGTATTTTATCATAGTAGAAGCACCAAATTCCTCTTAAGAGACATCCTTGGACAGCTTCACTGAATAAACAAATACTGCATTTTCTTAATGCAGGTCAAATAACCCCAACAGTTATTAATTAATAATTAACCTTTATTGTACATTGGGAAGTTTAGGTTTCTATTGGAAAGGAGGTCTCCAGTGAGAAGTCATGTAATCCATTCATGGCCTGAAAGCTTTTCCTTGCCCAGCAATTCCCTCTGTTTATGTTTTGCCACCCATTTCATTTGAGTTCAGCCCATTTGCTCATTGCTGTGCTTCATCCTGGGAAGGGGCCTCTGAATGCAGAGCAGGGACTGCCCAGAAGGAGTTAATCCATGGTGGGTACTGGGGAACAGCTATCCCAGAATAAATAACAGCTATCCCAGAACAAATTAATAAAAAAAATAAATTCATCTGAGAAGAGGTGGATCCCTCAGCCTGAGTTTGCTGAGCCCACTTTGACCTGAGCATCTCCAAGGTGCTGCTGGAGCCAGGCCCCTCCTGGAGCCATAAAAACCCCATGGAGCCCTTGGCTGACTTTGTAATTTAATTTAATCTTTGATTTGCCCTGGAACACAACCTGGAGAAGTTCAGTAGTGATTAGTGCCACCGAGCCACAGGGTGGAATTTGGGAGCAGATCCACACGTGGTGCCAGGAGAGGATGGGCTGGGTGGGAAGTGGTGGGTGCAGAGTCTCAGAGGGAGCAGTGGCAGTGCTGTGAGGGCTGCCAGGTGCTCCTGGGTTCTGGGATTTCTCCCTTTGGATGCTCCAAAAGCACCTCCCAGGCTGAGCAGTGTGGTCAGAGGGAAATCACTGTCACTGCAGGAGTCAGAGCAGTGCTGAGTGCTGCTTGCAGGTGACATCATGATCACAGCACTGTGCTTCCTTCAGCCTTCCCACTCTTTTTTAGCTGCCCTGGATGCACAGCAGGGATGCTCAGCCCTGCAGAGCTGGAGAGGCCAGCACTGTGTGGGTGACACAGTGACATTGCTCACAGGAGCACTGGGTGACACTGACAGGGACGTTAGGAGCTGCCAAGTAGCAGCACGTGGAGGCAACACCTCAGGAGAATGCAGCTTGGTTTATTTGTTGTTTTATCTAAGCCAGCTGGGAAAGAGCCATGCCAAGGAAGCAGCCTGGGCAAAGTGGATTTTCAGATTTCATTTCAACTTCCTTACTGACCTCACAAAGATGTGTCCCATCAGAATATAAATTTATTTTTCTGTTTTGTGTTTTTATGTTAAACATGAAAGCACCCTGTGAGGAATTGACTAGCTACCCCTACACATGCCTGGCCTCAGCAGAAGCCCCCTCTTTTCCACACTGTTGTTGTTGTCAGAGCATCTGTTGTTATGCCGTGTCACTTTTAACCTTTCAATAGGCTTCATCAAATAAATTGAGCTGCAGACCCTCAGAACTGCTGATGCCACAGAAACTGTGGTGATTGCAGTGACAAATAATAATAGGAAAGATTCTCCATGGAAGAGGAGGGATTCTTTCCCCTTCCTGGAAAAGAGATTCTCAAAACACTGCATAAGAGCCTCGTGCAGGATTTGAAAGTCTGTCTGATGTGTCTTGCAGAAGGTTTCCCTCACTCAGGCCATGCTTTCCTAGGTCCATGTCTTTAATTCCTTTGCTGTTTTCTGGCTGCCAAGAGTGTCACCCTGAGTGGGGACACAAAATCCTGAGAAGTCTTTGGCAATTTAGGCCACACCACCCTGACAGCACCTTCTGGCGTGAGAGGGCAGCTGAGGCTCTCCATGGAACCCCTCAGCTGTACTGTAGGCAGGACCTTCATGGACTTGGCATGTGTAGATTATTGTCTGTGCAGGTTGCCAGCCTCAAAAAGGTGCTCTAAGTAAAGTTAAGCTATATATTGATGACACGTTTCATCCCCTGGGTATTTGTTTTTAATCCAGGTTTCTTTTGGAAAGTAGGAAATGCTCTTGGGCCAAAATTTGGCTGGAGTCAAATAGTTTCAATTTCTAGAGGGAATCTCATCTCTAAAATTAAGAGAGAAAGTTGTTTCTGTAATTTTAGGTACTTTCCTCTCAGGATTAAATGTACATCCTAATATTTTACAATTTGCCCAGGGTATGGAGCCCTTTTGATGTCCTCCTAGGTGAGGAGGTGTGGTATTTTTGGGGTCCTCTGGGGCAGGAAGAAAATGAATCTGACTCCATGTTCTTAGAAGGCTGATTTACTATTTTATGATATGATATGATATGATATTATATAATACTGTATTAATGGATCTGACTCCATGTTTCTAGAAGATTAATTTATTATTATATGATATGATATGATATTAAAGAATACTCTACTAAAACTATACTAAAGAATAGAGAAAGGATACATACAGAAGGTTTAACAAGATACCAATGAAAAACCCCTGACTCTCCAGAGTCTGACACAGCTGGCTGGGATTGGTCATTAAGTAAAAAGAATTCACATGAAACCAATCAAACAATGACCAGTTGCATAAACAATGTCCAATCACGGTCCAAAGCAGCAAAACACAGGAGAAGCAAATCAGATAATTGTTGTTTTCATTTTTCTCTGAGGCTCCTCAGCTTCCCAGGAGAAGAAGTCGTAGCAAAGGGATTTTTCCAGAAAATGTGATGGTGACAAGGAGGATCTGAAGGAGGTGGGATGGGGGTCAGGCAGAGACCTGGCCCTTTTCTGGGCTCAGACTTTGCCCCCCCTGCACCTCTGTGGTTTAACTCCCCATCTTTGGGGCTGTCATCCCCATCTGTGAGCCTCGGGGAGCTCCCAGCTGGCCCTGGTGCCACACGCCCTGATGGAAATGGTTCCCTGGAGCCCAGCACTTCTCACTTGTGGGCTGGGAACAGGCACTCACAGATGGACTTGAGGGTCTTTTTTTCCCTGAAATTGCCACTGGTAATTTTTGTGAAAGGGTGATTTTGTTTTTGGTGGTGTCCAGTGAGAACAGTAATAAGAGGTTATGAAGATGTGTTAATTAAGGAAGGCTTTCCACATTGACATTATGATGTCATTTATTCTCTGATTGTTTTCTTGACAATCACCTTGGATCTCCTCTGTTAAACTTCCATGGGTGCTCCTTGCCATGACCTGATTTATGTTTTAATGCTTTCCAAGCCTGACCTACAGAACAACAAGAACAACAATTTAAGTTGAATCAACTCAGGGATGTTGATTTAACTTAAATATCAAGAACAAGAAAAAGATTTCACATTATCTGAAATAATTATATTATTATAATTCAGTAATAGTATAAAAATGCTCCACATTTTTGACACTATTTCCTGTATACTCTCAGCCAACATCATTTTACTGGTGCCACATCTGTGTTTGAGCAGGAAGTCAGGTCTTTGTGGGTGATAAAAAACGTATAGAGGGCATTTGTATGGTCCACTTTAAATCCTAACGTTACCTCCTGTGGGAGGAAAATCCTGGTTTGGTTTTAATAACCAAAATGTCTGTTTGAAGAACCATTCTCAAGGCTTTGAGTACCTGGCAAGTGGGGGGAAGAAACCCTTACATTCCCTCATTGTCTCTCCATCCCTTCCTAAGAGCCCCCAACACCATGCAGAAGCTGAGGGTCTGTGATGCTGAACAAACCTGGAGGATCCAGTGGCTGTGGGGTATCCCACTGCCTTGGGATTGTTTGGCTTGGCTGCCAAACCCTTCCACAACATTCAGGTTCATTGTCTCTTTGTGCTGGGTGAAGATCTGTGCTGTTACTGCTCTGGTATTTAAATATGTCATGCAAAAATGGATTTTTATTGGTATTTTAGTATTTAGTTGGTGATGGTTGGGATGATGGGTATTAATTCTAGGTTATTAGTATTTATTCTAGATTTTTAGTATTTCTTACAATCATTGCCCTGAATCTAGTGGCTTTATTGTACTTGATGTTATATCATGATAGAGAAAAAGAAAAATGTTTCCAGGAGCCTGGGGTACCGAGGTGAGACATGGGTGGATGGTTTCATGATGACCAGGGGGGGTAAGAGCTGAAGGAATGATTTCTGCTGGGATAATTCTCTTCCCTCTCAGCAGCCACACTTCCACTGACAGCAGAGCATTTGTGAAAAAAAATAATCCTGATTCCTCTTTCTTCATCCTGGACCTTGAGCTTCACTGAATGCTTTATCAGCCTTTGCAGAAAGCTTCTTGCTCTCTGTTTGGGCCAGAAAACCATGAGTCATCTGCTAAAGTGTATGTCTTGCCTTTAATATTTGATGTCTCATCTGTTGCCCCAGTCCTGCCTCATGTTGCTGTGCTGCACATAAGTCCAGTCATTAGATTATTATGAAATCATGGCATGTCTTTCACATGAGTGGCTTTTTTGGGGCTGTTTTCAGCCACTCTCAAGAACCATTTCTGGTGCTGCTGTTATTACTCATCTTATGTAAACTGTTTGTTCCTGCTCAATGGCTTCATTTCAGGGCAATTCGACTTTTAAAAAGGAATTAAAAGATGATGGAAGAAATAAAACCCTGAATGGCTGATGGGGAATTAGAGATGTCATGGAGCATTGAGTGCTTCTGGGCAGTAACAAGCCCTGCCTGGTGTAAATGTAAATCAACAACCCCAGATGATGTGGATTCACTGCCCTGAACTGCCCCCAACCTGTCTGGGGCAGCAACCTCAGCCCTTCCCTGCCTCATCCAGTTGAGATAAAGTTTTCTGGAATTTCTACAGATTGAGGGATGGGAATTCATGGCACAAGTGCAAGTTGTTCTGTGCCTGTTCCTAACAGCTGTACCTGTTCCTAACATTTGCATTAGACAGTCAGTCTGTAAGAACAATTGTTAAGCTCTTCAGTTCCTTTATTTCGTGAAAGGTCAGGGAATTAGAGAGGAATTTGCATGCTTTGTGTGGCTCAGCTGATGGCTGGGGTTGCACCCTGTCAGAGGGAAGGTTTCTCGGGGGTTTTTGTGGCCAGGTTGTTGGATTTGGGATGCTGAGGGGTGGCAGAGCTCAGAGGGCAGCACAGGGTGCCTGGGCCACTCATTGCTGTCAGATGTGAAGAGGAAGGATGGTTAATGAAGTGGAGAGGGAGGTAATTAATATCCTGTTTCTGTGCCCTCTTTTCTCTATGCTGGCTGTCTGGGTGAGGCTGTGAAGTGTTTGAGTCCAGGAGGGTCTGGGTCCTGCAAGGTTCTGCCCACAGGAATAGTCCCAGCAGCAGCATAAAGCTTACAGGACACGTGCTTAGATGACTGTAATGCCAAAGGATTTTAATTTTTGGATGTATTTCTTAACCTTTATTAAAAAAAAAAGTATTCAAGTGATATTAATGAAAAAGGGTAATGAGATTCATTACACTTAGAGACAGCTTTGTAGTCCTGAGATTAGAAGGAAATTATTATTTGTTGAGGTTCATTCAGTAGTGAAATTCCAATTCACCTTGCTGGAATTAGATGATGCTCTCATTAAACTCTCTCCTACTGATGGACAGCATTCTCTCAACTGACTTTATTTTAATATGACCTGAACAGAATTTCAATGTACTTCATGGAAAATCTTGGTGAAACTGGGAGGCACCCATTCCAGGGCTGAATATTTCCACTTTTTGGGAATATTCCCATCTTTGGGGTATGTTTTACTTGGAAACCAATCCTCTCGTGTCAGTTTAATGGAAGCTGTGGTTTTGTGGTGTTCCAGGTGTTTGTTTTCCTTGGATAAACAAGGCTCATGAAGAATTCCTGGATGGTGTTGGGGCTTTTAGGAAGGGATGGACAGAAAATGAGGGAATGTAAGGTTTTCTTTCCCCCAGTCCCACTTTCCAGTGGGAAATAAGGGAGGCTGATGCTGGATTGCATCACAGTGATGGCATCTTTATACCTTAGGGACAAACCAGACCTTCCTGAGCATTTGATCCAAACCAGAACAGTTTACTGGGAGTGTCCCCCTGCCTTCCCCAGTTAGGTTGGGGCAGTTTCCTAAGGCAGACCTCAGGAACTGAATCTGTTGGCTCCACGCTCTTCATTTGAATTGAAAATGTGACATTTCCAGCTCCTTCAGTCACTGGTACAGAGATGAAGCTGCTTAGATCGCTGCTGAGGAGATGGAAGGGAAAAAGCCAAGCGATTTCTTGCTTGTTGGAGAGGGAAAAGCAGAGCAAAACTGCTTGCAAAGGCAGGGTCAAATCCCACTAAAAATATTTAGTGAGGAACTTGAATTGTCCTTGTTACCCCAGCAGCAACGGGCTGATATTTGTAATTAATGTTCATCAGGAAGATGTGAGAGGCTGCAAGAGCTCTGTGGGCCTGGGGCAGGGTTTCCTGAATTGTTGTGGGGCAGCAGGAATGGCTGGGAGCTCCATGGGAAATGCATGCAAATAGTGAAACCAGGCAAGGAAAAGGAAAAACTGTCCAGGTGACTCTTTGGGGTGTTCTGTTCTTTAATTTCTGTGATGGTGGGAGTGCTCATCGTGGGAGAAGAGAGTTTGAGGCCAAGGGGATTTTGGCTTCAGAGATAAAACCATGGGTTCTCACTGGAAGAACTCAGTGTGTCATACCTAATTTTTAATTATCTCTAATCAAAATAGTTGCCTTTCCTCTCTCCTTTCATTTCCACAATATTCCTGGAAGCCTTTCCCTTCCACGCTGAACAAATCTCACATTTCATTTTTAAAATACCATTATTTACAGGTTTTGCTATTTGAATTTATTATTTTATTTTCTGGCTCCATCAGAAAAAGCACAGAAGGACTTTAATAAGCAATGACTGCTTTATTTGTTCAATTAATGCAAATGTAAATTCTTCATTCTTCAGCTCCGAATCTGAGCCAATTTCAAACATTCTCTTAAAAGTTTTATGGTGGTTTTTTTTTTTAATTGTTGTGTTAGATGTGCTGTGCTTTTGCTATTTTTGCAGCATCAGAATCATTCTGTGTTTGTCATGCTCCATTTGGTTGCAGTGAAGATGACTGTCAGAGAAATACAATTTTCCAGGCATTAATTGAAAAAATGGCTTTATATTCAACGTGCAGGAACTGGCAGATGTAGATAAGGAACAGAGAAAATTCATTAAGTGGCATTTCTCCAGTTCTGCGTTCTTTTACTCTCTCCAAAAAGGCAACAATGCCAGATTAAATCATAAATGAATTTAATATACTGCACGACATTGTAGGAAAAGTTTTCTATGGAATCACTTTCATTCTCCCGCAAATTATGGTGAAGAATTTTTGGAAAACGAACCCTTAAGAAATTACTCAAGTGCTGGAAGCATCAGTAAATTTTCACAGTGTTTCCTGAACCTGTGTGCAATATTTGTATGTAAATTTAACCCGAATCTGCACATCTGTTCTAAACACTCAGGTCAAGCAAAGTTGTACTGCACAGCTTTGACCTAGAAAAGCACTTAAATAAAACATTCATGCTCGTGTGGAGAAATGAACCTAAACCCAGCCAGTCTGTGACTTTTATTGCCACGCTGAACACAAGATGGGAGGCTGCTGCTTGTGCTGGGGATATGTGAAATCTGAAGTCCTGCTGAGCTCCTATTTCCATTCATGTTTTTTAGTCCCCACTGGTTCTTCTCCACGTCCTTGGATGCTTTCTATCCTCACACAGAAATGATGTTTTAAATTGCCTTCATCCGCAATGCTCTTTCATTGTTGTCACAGGGCTCCAGGGGGAAATAAAACAATGATATTCAGGAGATGGAGTGGGTGTGTTTAACATGATAAAAGCCAGCGTGCCTGGGGTGGGAGGAAAGGCATCCCCAGGCTCAGGTGCTGCTGGGGGCAGATGTCCTGTGCTGCCCTGGCTGGGCCAGCTGGGCACCACGAGCCACCTCCGGCCTGGCCAAGCCCAGAACCCCCAGGAATAATCAAAATAACCTTTCTGAGCAGAGCAGCTGACTTGGGAGAGATCAGGGGACCCCTCTTGTACCTTCCTGTGCATTCTGAGGATTTATGGGAGTTTGCAGAGCAAACCTCTTGCCTTGCCCCTTTCCCCACATCTTTGTCTTTTCCATGCACTTTGCTGGCCCTTATCTCTACACAACTCCTAAAATCCAATTTCATCACTTTCCCCGTTGTCTCCCTTCCTTTCTCCTTCTCCTTCTCCTTCTCCTTCTCCTTCTCCTTCTCCTTCTCCTTCTCCTTCTCCTTCTCCTTCTCCTTCTCCTTCTCCTTCTCCTTCTCCTTCTCCTTCTCCTTCTCCTTCTCCTTCTCCTTCTCCTTCTCCTTCTCCTTCTCCTTCTCCTTCTCCTTCTCCTTCTCCTTCTCCTTCTCCTTCTCCTTCTCCTTCTCCTTCTCCTTCCCCTTCCCCTTCCCCTTCCCCTTCCCCTTCTCTTCTTTCTCTCCCTCATTAGAAGCCCCAAAATTTTTCTGAGCAGGATCCTGAGTGATGGCTGGGTTGCAAGAGGAGGGGAACCTTTTGGTTTGAACTGAACACTGGATGTCATTTTCCAGGATTTCTAAATGATTTACAAGGAAATAAATTTCATTATTAAAGATGAATATGCTCTGGTTTTTAGATGAGGCTGAGTGGGTGAGTAATTTCACCAAGACTTAGAGAAAAGAATGAAATCATCTGTATAATTTACCCTTGTTTGTGGTACTTAAGGAAAATAATGTTAACAAAAATGGAAGAATCTGAATGATGTCTGAATTCCAGCATTGTGTGGACTATAATCAGGAAAATAAGGATGGCCATGGATGCTTTAGACAGTCTGTTCCTCAGCCTTATGGTGTCCAAATGGACAGATTTTATCTTAGAGGAAAAGCAGCTCTTGAAGTTGCAGTCTCTCCTTGGCTTTGGAGACTCCTCAGGTGTATTTTACACAAATCAGAGACCCAGGACAGGAGCTGTCCTTTGTGTGCCCTCCTGGGCATCACTTCAAAGTCAGGAATTCAGCACATCCTGGTAACTGTGACTGGGATTATTTAAATCCCTGCAGCTTTTCCCTGTGCTGTCCCAGCCATCCCTGCCATGCTGGAGCTGCCCCACCACTGAGCACCAATGTTCTGTGGTGGAAAAAGGCATTGTTCGGGTGTCTGCTCCTTCCATTCTTTGGGATTTTCCTTCCAGAGTTTTGTGTTGCTGCCTGGAGCTGCATCAGATCCAAATTCCTGCCCCAAATCCGTGTCAGTGGTGCCCATGGAATTTCCCCTTCACGTGGTTGACTTTTGGGGGTGTGATGCAAATTGTGGGGGGTGCCTTTGGTACATGTCCCATGAGGAGGAGCTGGGAAGGGGCTCAGGCTGGAGCAAAGGAGGCTCAGGGGAGATTTCTGGCTCTGCACAACTCCTGACAGGAGGGGACAGCCAGGGGGTGTCAGGCTCTGCTCCAGGGAACAAGGTCCACAAGAGAAAATGACCTTGAGGTGTTCCAGAGGAGGTTTAGATTGAATATTAGGAAAAAATTTCCCCATGGAAGGGTTGTTGAGCACTGGAAGAGGCTCCCCAGGGCGGTGGTGGAATCACCATCCCTGGAAGCATTCAGACACATGCAGATGTGGTGCCTGGGGATGGGGTGGACTTGGCAGCGTTGGCTTCAAAGTTTGTTTCAATGATCTTGGAGGTGTTTTCCAACCTAAGTGATCCTGTGAGTCTCTGAATTTCAAAGTAAATCCTTCCTTTTGGCAGCCCTCTGGTGCTGCTCAGAGTGCCCTGCTTTGGTGTGTGCTGGGTCTGGTCCCTGTGAGTGCCTCCTCCCTCACCTGCCTTGCCCAAGCTTTTGTGACCTCCACGGGCTCACAAAAAGGCAGCAACTCCTATGGCACAGGGGAAGAGATTTTCCCAGCCTTGGAAGCTTCCTGGGAGCTCTCAGAGGAGTTGGGATGCTGGTGGCTGGAACCTGTCCCATGTCAGTGAGCACAGGCCCTGCAAATTAAACGGGGTGAGGTAATAATAACCCTGATCCACGGGAGGGGCTCGTGTTTCTCTGCAGCTGAGGGGGAAATGAAACTTTGATGAGTTAACCAAGAGCCAGAAGCCTCCCAGCAGCTGTAAGGAGACACCTGAAGGGAAAGGTGAGTCAGGATGTGCCTGCAGTGGGGTAGGGATAGATCCAGCCAGGGGAGCATCGCTTTCATCCCGGGAAATGGAGGAACCACCCAAGAGGGACTGGGGGAGCCAGGCACAGAGTGGGGACTCTTGGCATTCCCTCACTGCTTGGAGGGGTTATTTGCAGGGTTTCCCATCCCTGAGGTATCCCACAGGCTTTGGGGAGGGCAGGGATTTGCCCTGAACCTCCTGAGCTCAGGAATCCTCATGGCATGAGGTTGGTGGTTTCCTCCCTCACAGGCACCTCCTGTTCCTCATCGTCGGTGTTTTCCTGGTGTCATGTGAGGATGGATAGCCACAAATAGCCATAAATAATCCTAAATAGCCATAAATAATCCCAAATAACCATAAATATGTTGCTGATCACGTTCAAAACCTAAAGTTTTGTAAATGTTCCAGCTGGGTTGGCCTCTTCTCTAAACAAGACAAGAGGAAACAGCCTCCAGGTGCACCAGGCAAAGAGTGGGGACTCTTGGCATTCCCTCACTGCTTGGAGGGGTTATTTGCAGGGTTTCCCATCCCTGAGGTATCCCACAGGCTTTGGGGAGGGCAGGGATTTGCCCTGAACCACCCGAGCCCAAGAATCCTCATGACGTGGGGTTGGTGGTTTCCTCCCTCACAGGCACCTCCTGTTCCTCATCTTTGGTGTTTTCCCAGTGTCATGTGAGGATGGATAGCCACAAATAGCCATAAATAATCCTAAATAACCATAAATAATCCCAAATAACCACAAATATGTTGCTGATCATGTTCAAACCCTAAAGTTTTGTGAATGTTCCAACTGGGTTGGTCTCTTCTCTAAACAAGACAAGAGGAAAGAGCCTCCAGGTGCACCAAGGGAGGTGTAAATTGAATATTAGGAAACATTTCTCCATAGGAAGGGGGGATCAGCATTGGAGAAGGCTGTTCCAATGTTCCAGTCCTGGGGGGATTTAAGGGATGTGTGAATGTGGGATTTGGAGTGCTGGGGGAGCAGCTGGACTTGATGATCCCAAAGGTCTTTTCCAATCTAACCAATGATATCAGGAATTGTTTGGTGGAAACACTGAACAGTTCTTGCAGTTTTTTTATGCTGCTCAGGGGAATTTTGGGCTCAGTTATTTTATCTTGATTCTTGCAAGTTTTGGGGTTTTTTATTTGTTTTTGTGGGGTTTTTTTTGGTTTTGTTTTGTTTTGCTTTTCTGGAAAGGCACCAGACATGCATCCTTTAATATAATTACAAAGGGGGGAAAAAAGCACCCCAGTGGATTGTTCAGCACAACCACCCATCGTTATCCTGTGTCCTTAAACTGAAATGCTCTTAAATTGAAGCATCATGCAAAATACATGGAGCCATGTTGTTTCCTTTTGCCCTTCTGTGCATATTTAACTTGTCACTTTGCCTTTTTCCTGTGACAAAAATGTGATGCAGCTCATTCCAGAGATGTGCTGAAGTCCATTTGCAGCCACAGGTTGCTTTGAAGTGGCACAACAGAGGCTTTATTGATTTATCCTTTGCATTCAGAACAAAGATTTGTGTGATCTGCTACAGGTATTACCAAAAGCTTCCATCAGCTATTCCAGCTTCATCCCAAAAATAATTTCTTTGTGCTTTAGGATCTATTTTCAGAGGTCATTGCTTGTACATATGTATATACATGGGTCTTATTAATACAAACCTTTAATTCAAAGGCTTTTTAATGATTAAACCTGGCAGGAATTAGTACTAAATGGAGCTCATGAGAATTCTGTTCAGAATATCAGGACAAATCCTTTTATGAAAGCACAATTGAAGTGTAATATTTACATTTGCCAATATGCCACAGCTTGGAATTTGCCAATATGGATACCACAGCTTGGAATTTTTCTTGGAGAAGTAATTTATAGGGATGCATTTTCTATTTCATGGCAATTTGAACTGATCTGATTTTATTTTATTTTCTTTACAGGATTAGCTGGAACTGCTGCAGACCTAGAAAAAAGAAAGCTTATTTTTGGAAAAAATTTTATACCTCCAAAGAAGCCAAAAACATTCATACAGCTAGTTTGGGAAGCGTTGCAGGACGTGACTCTTATCATCTTGGAAATTGCAGCCATCATATCTTTGGGGCTTTCCTTTTATCAGCCACCTGGAGAAGGGAATGAAGGTAAAAACTTTTCACAGAAGCCATCTCAGTTTAAGCAAAGCATGTCCTAAATCTCAAATCAATTCCATCACCAGCCTCCAGAAGGTCACTAACAGGAAATTTCCACGTGGTTTCTTCCTGATCCCATTACATCTGCTCCTGACATATTTTTCTTTTCATCTTGACGTTTTTTTGCAAATCCTGATCCTCATGACGTGAGTTAAAGGAAAATCATAACTTTTCCTGTGAAACTGGAGTGGTTTTGATACAGTTTGCACCTTTGAGCCTGCATTTGGAGGGTGTTTGATTCATCCTTTGTGGTTGTTTATCACGTATTATGGATGAGAAATATGTAATTGCTTATGTAACTGCTGGATCCCATTGCAGGAGCACAGATCTCCAGTTTACACCAGATGAAGGCTTGAACTCAGTGAGATTCACACATTTTAGTATTTTTAGTGGTGCAGCTCAGGCTCATGAGCCTGGCTCCAAAGGGAATATTGGAGCAAAGTCCTGTTCCTGATAAATATTCCCCATATTCTGCAGAGCCTTTCTGGCTGCAGGAAGTTTTACCACCCTGCCTGCCCCCCTTCCTTTCTTCCCATTTCCCCCCCACCCTCTTTGGAAAGCACTCTTGAATTCACATGCTTAAAATATTTGTTCCTCTCCATAAATGCAAGATTTCCATTTCTGGCAGCTGATCCAGATTTCTTTTTTCCTCCCGCCCCCCCCTCTCCTGCTCCCTCCCAGACTTCTAAAGCTGGATCAAACATGCTGTGTGAAATGACGTGAGCAGCTTGGCAAATGTAGGAAGAATGTCTTCCTCTAAATATAGCCCTGAAATGCTTTTTACATTTGCTGCAGTTTCCTCTGGCTGCTTTCCTTGCAGCCCCTTCCTCCTTGCCTTGCCATTCAGCAGCGCAATCAGCACGTAGCCATGCACAGCTCCTGCCTCCTGCCTGGGCTGCTTTAATCCTTTGGAAATCACTGGGAGCCTTTCACTGCTCCCTCACTGCATTTTGAATGCTCGGCTATTGATTCAGCAGGTGCTCGATTTAGGCATGAAAAGATAAAGGAGTCATTGCTTTTTTTTTTTTTTTTTTAACTGAAGAAAATGTTATTTATTGGAATTACCTCATCTAACTGGTGGGATACCTTGGGGACATCATAAACCATGAGAGATTCTTGACAAAATTAGGATTTAGTTTAGACTAAATGTGCAGATTCCCCTATTTTATTTTATTTTCTTTAATTTTGGGGGAAAGGAATTTTGAAAGCATGATTTCTCCAGGTTTTAGGGGAGCTGTGTCATCAGGCAGTGGAGGCTTGTTCCTTTCTTTTTCAAATTGTTATTCTTCTTATTTTGATCATGCATTTAAAATGTTTCTTTTCCCATGGGAAGACAGGAGCCAGCTGAGATTCTGAGGGAGTCTGGAAAGCTCAGCAGCACAGCCTGGGAAAATGTGTTTGTGTTTTCCCATAGCACAGCATTCTGTTCAATAGTCACTGCTTTCCCTGCTTTAAGAATTGTTTTCCTGAAAGGTTTTACACAAGAAGAAAAATCAAATTAGGGAATATCTTGTAATCCAGTTTGTGGAACACATTGTGCAGGTCTTCCACACTTTTTTGGGAAGTTTTTCTTTGGGCAGTTGTATAAATAATTCCCTTTAATTTTAAAATCAGCATATCATAAATTACTGCCGAGGGTACCTTTAATTTATTGGTAGATGACTTTTTGAAGAGTCCCAGACTGTGGAAAATGGACATATTAAGCTTGATTTTGCCTTGGTGAAGTGGGGAGTAATCCCACTTGTAATTGGGTTTGGCTTCAGTATTTTCCTTTCCTCATTCTCCCCAGAATGAAAATTTCATTGAAATATGCACTTATTGGCAACCTTTAAAACCAAAAAACTTATTGGTTTTTGCCCCTTGAAAATAATATGTTTACTTCTGAAAGTACAGCCAGGCGTTAGAAAGGAGAGCTGGCACATGTTGTTTCTCTATACTTGATCCTGCCTCCTCCTTAAAATTCTAATTTTTTCTTTTGTTTTTCCAAATGAAATGCATTTTCATTTTGAAAATGAGCTAAGAGGAGTTTTCTTTCCACACTGATTTATTCAGCCACTACTGCCAATATTCTGAGCTCATCAACTTCTTGCTTGGAGTAACTTGAAAAGTTGTCACCCCCCAGAAGTGACAGTCTTGCTTTGGAGGATTAAAGGGTGATGTGGAAACAAGAGAGTTTAGAACACAATGTCCGGGAAACACCACTTGTAAATTGAGCATTTATCTGCCTTTGTTTAATGTATCTGTATCTGCCTCTCTCACATCCTGGATTCATATCTACCAATGGCATTACTGATAAGTGTAATAAGTTGAACTCATCTAATTTCAAAATTAGTATAACTCTTTTTTTCTTGACTCTTGAAACCCACTTGTAACTTCTGATGCTGTAACAGAATTAGCATTTAACTGCTTTCTGTAGTTGAAGTGCAAAATATATTTCTCCTGAGGCTTTTGAAGGAGAAAAGCAGGATAAAATCCACAGTTACAACAAATATGAGAGTGCTCAGGAGCCTTGTGTAAGGGTGGGAGTGTTCACATTTCATTTCACATCTGGGTGAGTCTTGGAGAACATGATTTGCATGTCTGGTGCAGTCAGGGAATCTGATCTAGAGGAATCTCTGGATAAAAGTGCAGTTTTCTTGCTTCTCCAGAAGGCACCCCAGTTCTTTCCTTTCAGATTCCTTAGCAGGAGTGCAGGTTTCAAGAATGCTGTTCTCGGGAATCTGCTTTGCGTTCCCTTTCACCATCTGACAGGCCATTAGAAGCAGTTGAGAACTTCTGCATAAATTATTGTCAGCCCCGTGGCAATTACTGCTCTCATTACTGAGCCACACGACATCAGTTTGCTGCCCTTTCCTAAACGTGCAAAACTGAGGCTGGATTTTAGCAAATACACCTTGAAGATAAAAATTCCCAGTGCAGGTATAGCCTCCACTGAAATGGGGCAGGGTAAGAATATTTTATTCCTCAGTAAAATCCCTTCTGTGCCCATGATTTGTGGATTTCAGTGTTCCCTGGCTATGCAGAGCAGGGGGGTCTGTGGTAGGTCAGAGGATTTGATGAAAGAGTGAAATAATTTAATTCACTTAATTTTTTTTTTTTTTTTTTTTTGTAATGTAGATTAGAGGCAGTCCAGGACTAAAATTGAAATGGTTATTTTTGTAGATCAGTATATGGTGAAATGATTTTATGCAATTTTTTCATATAAAATAGATTAATCTCAAAAGCAGAGATTGTTGTCAGAGTGAACAAAAGTTTGTAAAGAAATGCCCAGTCCTGTTTTTAAAGACAGTGTATGAGTAGATAGAGAGCAAGCAATGGACTCAAACCATCACATTGCTTGGGGAAACAGGACATCCTTTAGGAAAGAGAGCTTGGACTCAGAAATCCAGCAAGGGGGTGGGAAATGGCTTCTCTTGGCCATTCCCAAATCTCTGTCTTATTGTGCCTGTGGGAATGCAAGACTCTCCTCCTCTACCTGCTTGTTTGTTATTTTTGGTGGGTTTTTGTTGGTTTGTTTGTTTGTTTGTTTTTTAGGATGGTTTTTTTTGTTTGTTTGGCTGATTTGTTTGGTATTTTCCCCACTGTTTTCCCTCAGAGCTGTGCTGGAGCAGCCCCTCCTGGCAGAAATGCCCTGGTGGCATTGGCAGCTCTGTCCCTTTCTGGGGCTGCTTTCCCCCAGTCCCCCAGCAGGATTCTGCTGCTTTGGTCAAAAAATTCCCAGAGCCTTCTGCAAACACCTTCAGCAGCAATTTCTGAGCCCTCTCCAGCCCTCCTGCTTGTTTCTATCTCCAGCCCCTGCATCACACGTGCATTTTATTGCAAAAACTGCTGATGTCAAGCCCTGCCAATCATTTGCTGTTTACAGGAGTGTAACAAACCTTTTAACTCTTCTTCCTTGAATTCTCTTTCCTTCTGTGGGTTGCAAAGGGGGGAGAAAACAGCCTGAGGTGAGATGTTTTAACATCCCAGTGTTTACCAGGAAGCCCCAGGCAGGATATCTATTTTCCAGTGTACAGCTTTTAGCAGCTTAAAGGTGGAATAAAAAAGGAAAAGTCTTTTTGGTTCAGGCGGCTTCTGTTAAAATTCCCAAGGCAAAGGTCTGGATTGAAAACAAAGTGAAATGATCAGTTACATTGCTCAGTGCTGCTCAGCGGGGTTTTGGCTGGGTTACCCTTCCCCTTACTCATACAACGAGTTGGAAAAACACAGGAACAGGACATGGTCCCCTGAAATTTGGGCCTCCCAAGCCACTTGCTTTGAGATGTTGGTGGTTTTATGCTGCTGCTGCTGCCCAGGGCTGGAGCTGGGGTTCCTGCTGGCCTTCCATGACCTAAAAGAGACTTGATTTTTGTATTTTATAAACAAAAGAGACTTTATTTAATGGGGTTCACCACTCAGGGGTTTTCTTATCATGTTTATAATGTGCCACGTTACTTGGTGGGGACTCAAGCTGGAGATTTGAACCAGAAAGGACTTCCAGAAACTGGAGGGAAGGTGAGGATGGTGCCTCACCCTGTTCCTGTGCTGAGCCTCCCCGTGGAGGCAGCACTTGCTCAGACTCGTGGCACAACTGTTGTGGGAATGGCAAATCCCTGCTTGGATGGGATGGACAGCAGGACCCAAACAGCCAGGGAGAGGCAGGAGCCAAGCTGGCAGCAGTGCCTGAGTCACCAGGCAGCAGGAAAGGCTCTCCCTGCAGAAACCAAGAAGCGTTCAGATTAAAAAACTCTGTAAAAATCAGTAGAGGGGGAGAAAAAAACCAAAGCCAAACAAAGAACTTCCCCATCTCCTTGTCCAGGTCTCTGGAGTGGGGTTGGAAGTGCTGTGCTGTTCCCATCATCTCCCAGGTTCCTGCCTGTGGAGCACAGCCCAAGATGTGTTTTTGGCATTTCATCTCTTTAGCAGCTCTGGAAATAAGTCACAGGAGGAAGATTTGACCAGCTGTTACTTTGGGTATCTCTGGGAGAAAGTGAAAAAAAGTAAAAAATTTTATTGATATTAGAAAGAATACTTATAAAAAAGAATATCTAGATATGAAAAAATACAGAGCAGTTGGCAGCAAGCTTCTTTTTCTTAGTTAAGAGTGAAAATGTTGAACGTAACATCAGGTAGCTTGAATTTCTGTGCAGTTTGTGCTGATGTACATTAAAAAAAAATTCTCATAAATCTCGACAGTCTAATTCTCCTCCATGCAAATTCCCTGCCTTGGAGTTCTGCTGGAACAGAACAGCTGCAGTAGTGTGTGTGCCAGGCTCAGGTACAACATTCTAAAGATGGGATGTCTGTCCCAATCCCCCAGCTCTCAGTCTGGGTATTCCTAAAACAAATTACAGCCCATTGGATTAACGTGAAATTGAGCCATTGGTCCCTCAAAACACTTCAAAATGTTGTTACTATGCTGTGTCATTTTGTGGTTCCAGCTCTCACCTTTCTTTAGGTCACTTTGGGGTTTTCCTGCTTTAGGCTACTGAAAAGAATTTCAGGGTTTCAGGGGAGGTGAAGCAGGCAGGAGAAGCCCCTTTCTGTGTTGCCATATGTGTCAGGACTGCTTGACCAGAGATTGGATAAAATTCTTCTCTTTTTTCCCCATTTTTTAAACTGTGATTTTCTTCCCTTCACTTTGCCAATATTTGCGGCAGAATTGCACTCATTTTAGTAATTTCAGGTAGGTGATATTTGGAATTTCTCTCACCTTCCTTATCCAACTCTCAACAATTTACTTCCCACTCTCCCAGCAACATTTTTCTTTCTCACACTCACTGCCCCAGATCACAAAACTCTTTCCACTCCCTTTCCAAGAAGCGCCATGTCTCAGGAAATGGGTCTAGTGGATATTTATTTTTTTTTTTCCCCTGGGGATTCTAGAACCCTTCCATCTCTGTGATGAAATCATCTTGTTCTTAGATTGTATAAACACAGCAGATGCCTGGTGGGGAAGCCTGGAAATGGAGCCGCGCTTGGCTCGGAGCCGCGCGCAGGTGTCGGCGGGCAGGAGGCCACCCTTGGATCCACCGGGCACGGCAGCACTGGCCCTGCAGGGGCTCTGCCACCTCATCTGCTCTGGGAAATGGCACTGGGAGCTGTGAAAGCCTCTGGGGAGAGCGTTCAGCTCCTGCCAGGGGCGGCCACGTCGCGGTTGTTGGGTTTGGCGTTGTCGCTGCCGGGCGTTTGTGTCGTGTTAGGCGTGGAAATGAGCGCGGATCAGGAGTTGGTTGGAACAAGGAGTTCTCCTGTGCCCCCTGGATTAAATGGCCTTGGGGAATAAACAGTTGGTTTGAAAAAGGGAAAGCACTGATGGCTGAGGAACTCGAAGCAAATTTAATTAAACTGAATTAAAAGTAACCTGAGATAAATAGCCACATGAAGGTCTGGTGCCATCCTCTGAGGAATTCAGTTCATTTGCTTCCTAGTGAGGCACAATTGGATAGAAACTCAATGTTTTAATGCAGCATTTATCCATTTTTTTACCTTGTCTTCACCTTTTCAGCCCAGCCTCCATTTCCCTTAGCATATCAATTCAGGAGGGCTATTGAATGCAAAATGAAGCACATCCATTTCTTAAATCCTTTGCCAGACCTTTCCATCCTGAGGGTCTTGCAGGGCCCATTCAATATTGCAGGGCATTTTCCACAGGAAAACGTTGCATGCATCTCCCTGTCTCTAAAAATCTGCCACCCTGAGGTTCATTAATATGCAGTTAATCAATTTGATTAATGAGTGAAAAACTAAGAAATGTCAGAAATGAGTCAGCTGAACCAAAGTTAATTCTCTAGTCTTTTGTGGCAGCTTTACATCTTAATTTTTTTAAAAGAGCATTTTACATGTGATAATGTAGATTGCATTAAAAATGCACAAACGTAGGCAGCACAAAAATCTATTTTGTAAGGCCAATGTTAAAGGTATTTTGCAACCCTCCTAAAATCATAGCAGCACACAGAAATAAACAAATGTAAGTCTTTTGCCAGCTCTCCCAGTTATAAAGCCAAGATCAAGATGATAAACTGACTCCACCGTTTGTGTGTGTGCACTATAACCAATGTCTCCCAGTAACATTTTTTGGGACACTGTAAATCTGTCATCTCTTCAAGTCCTCTCCATTAAACAAAACGTATTGGAGAAAATATGAAACCTTTTCAGAAGAAAATGAGCCAAAATTAATTTGTTTTAACACTTTGCAGTGCTTTGAAGCCTAAATGACACCCCATTTCACAGCCTGTGTCAGTACAAAGCCCCTACAAGAACTGAAAATATTCCCAAAACTTTGCTGCAGATGCTGAAAACAACAAGTGGGGAACATCTTCCAGCTTCTGCTGTGTTTGTCTCATTCTGTAAGTGTGCACAGAGAGTGTTACATGATGTTCTCCAGGCACTGAGCAATCAGTGGGAAATCATGGATATCAGGGGGTACAAGGGGCACACAGCCTTAAAAGCTGATGTGTCCTCATAGGAATCCTTCATCATCTCTGCTGCTAAACAGATCACACTGATCCAGTTTTATTGTGCTGCCCAGCAAGGAGCATTCTCAAGAGAAGCTGAGCTATTAGAAAATTACATTTTTTCATATAAAATAGATTAATCTCAAAAGTGGAGATTGTTGTCAGACTGAGCAAAACGGCTTTTAAGGAGTGTTGCTGCACACACTCAAAATTTTTTTCTCATTCATGATAAAAATTAAACCATGAGATTCCCCCAGGATTTTTTAAACTAGTCTAAGCAGTCTGTGAGCAGGAAGGGGACAAAGCAGTTGGCAGCCTGGAAAATAGGAGAAACAGAAGTATTTGCCCTCTTAAAAACAGCTTGTTCTGCCAAAACCCCCATTTAACCTCCTTCCTCCCAAAGCAGGGATGAGGTGAAGCAGCATATGGCTCCTAGAGACGTTACCACAGTCTGTTTGGCTAAGGAAACTTAGTGCTTGTAAGAATTTGCTTTTTCAATTCCTGTTCTAAATATTACTTCAATGCCAGGTCTAAGTGGCCATGAGCAGCAAGCAGGACAGGTTGGAGTGTGTGTGCTGTGTGTCCCAACCCTCATTGCCAGCAGCACTTGGACAAGGCTGAGCCCGTGGGGAGGAGATTGTGCCCCTTTGGGTGGTCATTCCCTGGAGACACTGCTCAGTTTCTGAAACGTCTTTGCTTTGGTGTTATTTTCAAAAGAAGGGACAGATTTATGTTGGGGACTCCTCCATGGGATGAACGGGTGAGAGTCCTTTGTGCTGTGGGGTCATGGGCTGGGGAGAGGGGCCAGGCAGGGCTCAGACTGAGCCTGCAGAGCCTTTCCTGGGCTTTGGGATGGTGCTCCTGGAGAGAGCCCCAGGGCCACAGCAGCCCCCCTGGTTCCTCCCAGCTGGGTGGTGCTGGGAGAGGGGTAAATGTGAGGTTCTGGCTGGATCTGTGGCTTTGGGGAGCCCCCAGCCCCTGGGGGGTGCTGGCAGCCAGGGGTGATGGGCAAGGGGGTGCAGGGCTCACCTGGCCATGGTCCTGAGCCCAGCAAGGTCAGGAGGGCAGGACTGTCCTGCAGGGCAGGGCAGCCAGGCTGGGTCTGCCCAGAGCTCCCCAAGGTTCCCTAAATCGAGAATGGTGCCAGCAGGAATGCTGGGTGGGTAAATCAGAGAGCTCTCCAGCCTGGCCTGGCTAATCCCAGCCTCACCTGGCTAATCCCAGCCTGGCAACACCAGCCTAAAGCCAAGGAGGCAGGAGATGATGAGCAAACCCACCTGAGGGGATGCTGGAGGGGATTTAGTCCATCCCACACTCAAAAAGCACCACCAGTACTTCAACCCTCCCTGACAGACAGTTAATACTTCAATATTTCAACCCTCCATGACAGACATTTATCAGAGTTATCTTTAAAAGATTTCAGTGATGGAAATTCTCTGAATTCCCTGGATAATCTGAGTGTCCCTGCACAGAGACATTAATTCCTGGCGTGTAACCAGGGTAAGAATTACCTGGTTAAATCTTGTAAGAATTTAAACTCAACGCTGCGATTTGTGTTTTACAAGGATGTAAAGACCAATTTGTGGTGTTTTATTTCCAGCCATATTTTGAAGACTGCCTGATTATAAGTACCAGGGAATAGCTGTTTGTGCAGACTTCCCCGTCTTTTTCTTTGGGGATTTGAAATTTGAGCAGCATGGCAGTAGTACAGAAAATGCAAATATTGCACTGAAGCTGACAAAGGGTGCTAAAATATTATCTTAAAAATATTTACTTTTTTTTAAAAATAAATCAAAATTCCTTAAAAATATTTACCTGTTGTTGTTTTTTTTTAATAAATCAAAATTTCCTCAAATCAATGGGAACCCAGAAGCTCTGAAAACATCTTTATTGCCAAAAGTTAATAGCTTATGAAATAAAACTAAATAATATAAAATACAGGAATATGGAATGTTTTCTTATCTCATCATGATTTAAAAATAATTTTTAATTTGGCAGCTTTAGGATACCAATTAGTATTCAAATTTGCAGAATCTTTATGATGTGACTTTTTAAAGATGAAGTATTTCTGGATCTGGTTCTAGGATTATTTTGTAGTTGGAGTTGAGACAAACTGTGCTACATCCCAAAGTCTGCCTGTGCTTACAGTTCCTCACTGTTGGTGGCTTGAATTAGAATGAAAAATTATTACCAGGAAAAAAATGTTTAAGCACAGAAACAAACCAGAAATACCTTTTTGAACAGGAAGGCACTTTGCATATATGCATATTTTCATGGATATATATAAAGGCACACATATATCTCTCCTATTAGAAAAGTAGCATTTAAACAAGTAATTTTGTTTTATTTCTGTTTTGCACAAGCTCTGCCTTTTTGCTCCTCTTGTTTCAGTTCAGTGTGGATAATTAATATGCAGAAAATATAGAATGCACGTTCTAAATGGAGAATATCCTAATTTCCTGCAGCTTTGGATAGATCCAGGTGAACATTTGGGTTTAGAATTTGTCTCAGAAATCCCATCTCCTGTATGTCCCCAGTGGGGTTCACACTGAAGGTGCTTTTGGATGTGAATTCAGGGGGGATTTCATCCCATCTTTGGGGTGAAAATAAACTGAAACCCACAGTTCAGGACACGTTTCCTCAGCACAGGGATGTGCACTGTAAAACTGCATTTATAGGGCCATGCTAATATTGGGAGAACTTTTGATGCCTGCTGCTGTAAGACATTAAGACAGAGTTTTAATCTTTTACTGAGCTCGTTCCTCACCCCTTAAAGCTTTCCAGCAAGAAGGAATGGAGATAAATGGTTTTTGCTGAAGTCTGAATAAACACTGGAGGTTATGAGGGGGTTTTGTGGCTCAGCTCTACAAATCTTCCCTCTCTCCTTTGGCCAGGTTTTCTCCTTGTCCTGAGTGAGGCAGGGACAGCATCAGGAGAGGCCCAGGTGCTCCAGGACTGGCTCCAAGGGCAATCTTGAATTTTCTGGGATTGCAGGGTTTGTTTCTTTTTGTTTAAGCTCCTCAGTTGCAAATTTTCTTTATCAGTGCCTTTCCAGCCCTGAACCTCTGAAAACTCTGAATTACTCTTTGGGGACCTCTTAAATCAGTCGCCTTTCCTCAGTAACCTCTCTCTGCAGGCTGGAAAAAGTTGGCAATTTCTCTCTAAATGGTTTGGGCGTGTGAAGTGTTTCAGACCTTGGAAAAGGATTCTGCTAGCACAGAACGCAACCAGAGCAACTGCAAACATCTAAGAAATGTTTGTGTGAGTGTGGTCAGGCATCCCCACTCCATCCCCTGCTCCTCTTGGGGTTTTAGAAGCTCCCGTGAAACATCTGTCAAGATTTCCAGGCAAAGCCAACCTTTTTTTAAATTTTGTTTCTGCAGGTAGATTTTTGGTAATATTTCTGTTAAATCCTCCCTGTTAAAACGCCTGGTTTTATAGCACCAGAAACAAAAAAAAGGGAGAATGTTTTTGGAAGCAAGCACATTTCATTTCTATCAGAACACAGAGAGGGATGGAACAGCACAAGCACCCATCACTGAGGCAGATGCCACCCCAAAAACCCTTTTTGCAGTGATTTGCTCTTTTCATCCCCATGCTTCAGACAGAAGGGGAAGAGGCTCTGTGGATAGGCTCAGGACAGACAGCTCTCATCTGATCGTGCATTTTTTCAGCTATTTGTTGCTCTCTGTCAATGTGAAACGTTCTGCAGGGCTCTATTTAAAGCTGAGTGCCCCGATGAGAGCTGCTTTTTGGGAAACATTGCTTTATTTGCCCGGGTTTCTGTGTTTCCTGGGGCTCTCAGTGATCTGAGTGGGAGCTGAGGAAGTGCTCAGAGCCTCCTCTCCCTCCAGCTGCATTTCACAAGGGCTGGAAGTGGTGCCTTTTTGGGCTACCTAAAAACAGGGGCCAGTCAGAATTAGGGGAATAAAAAGCAGTTCCATTTATTGAAGGGCCTGCAGGTACATTTTGGGCAGATGAATCCCCCCAGGGGCTACACCCAAAATGTACAATGGCTCTTGAGGTTTCACATTTTTATAAATTTGGTCCATTTGCACATTGGGGGTTAATTATCCAATTCCAGCTGCAGGTAATGAAGTCATTGACCCCCAGTTTGCTGCCCCCAAGTCCCTTTTGTTCCCATCTCTGGGCCCTGAGGCAGTGAGGTGTCCTTGATTGCCAGGCCTGGAGAGGAATTGCTGTGTCTGCCCCAGATGGGAAAGCTGCAGCTGCCACTGGCTGTGGGATTGGAGTTACACACTAAAGAACTGCAGGAGTACAAATAGATGAAAAATATAAAAGCCAAAGTGCTAAGGCACCAGAAGTCATCAGGGACTGCTCCATGAGAAATTGGAAGAATTATTCCTGTTTTTAGAACCCAGCTACATCTTTATCTCTGACATGGCTGCTTAGCTGCAGCTCCAAACTTAACAGATTTTCCTGACTTTATATATATTTTTTCCTTCATCCATTCATGTTCAAAAAGACATCTTTATCCCAGGAGCTGCAGCATTCCCTCTGCCACCCCCCCCTTCTAATAGCAAGGTTAGAATTCTAAATCAAACTTAATTAAACTTTTCCAAGTGAGTAAATGTCAACATATGGACAGCCACTTCCCTGCTATTATCAAGCTAACAGAAATTCTAATTTCTAATTGGTTTTATTCCTAATGATTTGTTTGCATTGGCACAATAGCCTGTTCTAAATGTGGTCTTGCAACATGTGATCATGAAAAAAAAAGGATTTATTTCCCTCCCTCTTTTACTCTGAATTAACCAAGGACATTTATTAGCCTTCCATCCAGAGCTCTGGGATCACAGTTCCCCATGTTACTAATTCAATTTGCTCCATACATCTTTCAAACAGAGTTTGTGTTTTACATTGATTTTTTTTTCATAGTTATGACATTAAACAACTTAATCTGAAGGGGATCCCTTGTTTGTGCTTTGTGTTCTTCATTGCTGTAAATTGGTTTTTGATGAAGCCTGAATTTACAACACTTTCCTGGTGGAGTTTCTGGGGGTATCAAGGCTGGCTGCTGAGCCAGATTTCTCAATGTATTTTTATTCTGCACTGGAACTGAGCTGAGGCTGTCCAGCTTTTTTCCATGAAAAACCCTGAGAAAAAAAAGGGTTTTTTCCTAAACTGAGCAAAACTATTTAAGGTTAAGACCATGTGCACCTGTTCTGCATTCTTGGAACAGTGACTTAAATGTGGAGAATTTTGTAGCTCTATTTTTATATATCCTGCATGAATACAAAGAAGGCTTCAACTTGCACCAGAATTTTCCTTGTGGACATTAATATTTGTGCTGAAATGAAGAGAAATGTCAGAATCACTTGTTACTGACAAATTTATTTTTATATTTAATTTATTCTTTTTTTCATTGTTTCTACAGAGATAGTTAAATGATATTAAGTATATTTCTTTATATTGGTAGGAATATTTGTAGTTCATACTAAGAGCTCTTTCTTTTTGAGAGAAGGTCACTGTAGCAACTATCCCAGCACAGCCTTCCTTGCACGATGGAATATATTGTCCTGTAATTTTGGCTCACAGCCTCTCAATTAATCCCTCAAATAATTATTACTTGCAGAATTTTAAAGAGGAACGATTTTTAAATTTAATTAATTTGGATTTTTTAATGTAATGTATTTTTTGTTTGTTTAGCAGTGCCTGTGAGGCTGTTTATAGTTGTTATTATTACAGGGGTAAACATTCTTGTGTAAAAGCACTTTTTCTACAAAT
This sequence comes from Emberiza elegans, assembly GCA_024865655.1. Lineage (NCBI taxonomy): Eukaryota > Metazoa > Chordata > Aves > Passeriformes > Fringillidae > Emberiza > Emberiza elegans. Next base: position 1,505,696 of record JALJVW010000207.1, on the reverse strand, counting down.
TCCTACTGGGCTGCAGAAATTTAAGTGAATGCAATTGCTCTTTTCTAGACGTTTTGATGAAGATATATTCCATTTAGAATACACCTATCATTTATCATACACCTGGTCATTTTAGAATACACCTATCTTGATTTTTGCCATATTCTAAAATGCTTACCAGGAGCTGCTTCTAGACTGAGATTGCATGAAAATTTATCAGTAGAAATTGTCTTTTGTGAAACCTCCCATTACAAAATCCTTAATTCTTAATTTCCTGCCTTCCTGGCTGGATATCCAGCCAGTCTGTCTGTCTTTATGACTTTTCTTTCCTCTGTTTTGAACCCATAACCTTTGGAATGAGAGAGCAAAGGAGGTCCTGCTCATCCAGCACTTCTTGGGGTTTTTTGAGTCAATTGGTATTTGTATTGCAATGTGGAGTTTTTTATTTATTTTAGATTGGTTTTCATTTATTTACATTTTTAATTTATTTTTAATTTAAAAATTTTTTTAGATTGGTTTTTACTTATTGCATTCTGTGGGGTTCCCTGCACCAGGTCACCTTTGGGAACCAATTCCTGACAGGAGTTTAGTCTCAAGCTGGTGCCAGTCACAACACATTGAGAACTTGGAGAGTGCAAAATGTGCAGTATTTTGTCATGTGGGACCTGCAGATTAAAGAATTATTTCCTGGTGCAAAGTGACCTATATCTGCTTTCAAATCTGTGTTGGGCTGCAAATTCTGAGGTCCCCCAGATGCCTTCCCTTCATGAGAAATGTGCAGATCTCTGACAAAACTCTTGGATATTGCTCATCACATTGCCAGGGTGCCAGGCACGACTCAGCTCTCTGCTGGGGAAAAGGCGATGAGATTTAGAACTTTGGGACAGCATAAAAAGTCTTCTCACATATTTTCCAGGAAGAGATCCTCCAGAAATATTAATTCTGCAAGTAGGACTCGGCTAGGACGTGCCCTTGCAAGTCAAGTGGTTGAATAACTGCACTTGAATCCCTGTTAATAAACACAGAGCAACTTTTCAGGGTCTGATTCCTGCCTTTGGAGCCCATGTTTTACCTTTAGAATATGAGGTTTTATTTACCTGACATCCCTAGCTTGGAGCAATATAAGTGAAGCTACAACAACCCAACATCAAGGTTTGTCTCTTGCAATCCCTTAGAACAGGACTCGTGATGAAAATTCCTTTTTTAAAATTTTTTTTTGCCTTTCTCTTTTTTCTCTCTGGCAAAAAAAAAAAAGGAAACAAAATTGAATAGAAACACTGTAAAAGTATTTGCTTGGTCTTTTGGTGGAGTTGGGACCCATCCCTTTGCCTGACCTCTCCAAAATGAATTTCCTTGGAGATGCCAGGCAGAAGAATCCTCCTTGACACACCCCTTTTTTCTCCTGAAATGGAGGGAATATTTCAATGAACATTCCAATGAACATTGTGATCAGGCTGAAGAATGTGTGAATATATATATATATATATATATATATATATATATATAAATATATATATAGAGAGAGAGAGAGAGATAGATAGATGTATATCTATATCTATCCATATCCATATCTATATCATCTATATCTATCTATCTATATCTACATCTACATCTATATTTATATCTATCTATATCTATATCTATATATTTCTATCTCTATATCCTTATTATGTATATCTATATCTATATCATCTATATCTACATCTATACATATCTATATATTTCTATTTCTATTTCTATTTCTATTTCTATTTCTATTTCTATTTCTATTTCTATTTCTATTTCTATTTCTATATCTTTATTATGTATATCTACATTTATATCTATATATCTATATCATCTATATCTATATCTATATCTATATCTATATCTATATAATCTATATATAAAATCTATATCTATATCTATATCTATATATCATCAATATCTATATCTATATTTGTACATATTTCTATTTCTATATCTATATATATTTCTATTTCTATATCTTTATTATGTATATCTATATCTATTATCTATATCTATATATATCTGTATCAACATCTATATCTATATCTATATCATCTATATCTATATCATCTATATCTATATCTATTTCTATTTCTATATCTATCTATGCTTTCAGAGCCCTCAGATTTGTTTCCTTGCATATAGATGCCAAAAAAGTGTAAATATTTAATAGGAAGCTGTGGAGCTGGCAGTTACATAACAAACCCACAGGGACAGCAGCTCTTTGCTTCCCCCTCCCTGCCCCCCTGGAGCCCTTACATAACAAACTGGTGGATCACAAAGCCAGGAATTCTCATATTGGGTTCAAAGATGTGTCCAGAAGTGGCTTTTAGTGAATGTTTAAACCCCCTGAATGTCAGTGTTTGTAGGGTAATTTTGTCACCCTCATAAATCCCTTCTGTGGGGCTGGAAGGAGTGTGGGTTTGGAGACCACTGATCCTGCAGGTAACTTGTGTTAGGAAAATTAACCCACAAACACCAGAGGTTTATGTCCTGAGAAGAGACACAGGAGTCCTTTTACTTTATTCCCATAAAGGGAGAGCCATGGGGCATCCCCTGGGGTCTCTCACATTTTTGGAGGACTCAGCCTCCTTTTTATCCCAATTTCCCAGGCACATTTCCCTTCTCTCTTTCCCCATTTCTGAGGTACTTGAGAGGTTCAGACTGCCCAAAACACCTGATACCAGAGATTTCCCTCTAATCTATAACCCTTCCTTTTGATTGTTAATTCTTACGGAATTTAGGGGCTTTTCTTTCTCATTGCAATGTCTAATTTCATTTATCAGCAAACCTACGTTTTTTTTCTGTAAAAGCAAATATCTTTTTCCATTCATCAATCAGAGAATCCTTCCCATTGTTTCTTTTATCTCCCAGTGTCGGTTTTACCCACCAGCTTGTTTGGAAATACAAATCCACTATTCCTCTCCCTTGGAAATGTTTGTCAGGCTGCCTGAACCCTTGGAGGGAGTGAGGGGAAGGCAGAAATGGGTGAACTGCAGAGATTTCTGCCCCTGTGCCTGGGCTGTGACTCGGAGCCAGCCCTGTGCTGCTCTGCCCTCGTGGGAAGTGATTCAACATCTGCTGATGCATCGTCATGCAGAGGAGGATTTGGGGCAGGAGTGGTGGTGCCAATCACTCCTGGGACTCCTTGTGGAGCAGAAGACATGACACAAGGAGGAATCTGCAGAAATAAACACTGCAGTGTTTGTTACAGCTCGAAAAGCCTTGTTAAGGAGGGGAATTTATGGGTTTTATCACATAATTTTTGGGTTATTGTTCCTTTTCTTACGCAGCTAAATACATTTGTGAAGTTAGAATCAGCAGTGGTGCTGTTGGGAAGCAGAGCTGATGACAAAGCTGTAACTTTGAGCCGCTCAATTTGCTTTAATAACATCAGTGCTGGAGCTGCAGCCAGGGAAAAGATGTCTTTAGAGAGAAAGAGATTCAATAAAAAGTTTTTATCGGGGAGCTGTTGTCTTTCTGGTGGCAAAACCAGTTTGACTGACTAAAAAAATTACCTCCGGGGGTGTGAGGAGATTTTCCTGGGGAATTTAAATGCCACAAGGTATTCTCAGCTTAAAAATAGCAGTGTGTAGGTTGAAATGAGTAGCTGAGAGGTATGTGCTGTAGGTTGGGATTTAGGAATACAGATGTTCCCAGATTTTTGAAAATGTACTTTTTCTGATTTAAAAATTACTGTGCTGCAGCTCAGGATTGTCTAGTTTGTAATTATAATCATTATGTTATTCAAAGCAGCTTAAAGAATCTCCTGATAGCTGTTGGAAATTTTAAGCAGATATTCTTTTTAGCTGCACTGAGCCCGTGTGCCTCCTCCTGTATGTGCCCAGATTTGGGCGGTATCAGGAGAAATGTACATTGAAATGGTGTAAAAGCATTCCAGATCCAACAGGACAGGAGCCTGCCGAGCTGTCAGGTGATGCTGTCTGGCTTTTTGTGGACTTCTATCAACTCCCTTTCTTGCTTGCTAGCTTTCACTAAATTGAAATGATTAATAACAGCTGCCAGATTTTTACCTCGTGCTGCCTCTTGCTCACTGTTCCTGAAGAGCTTTAACCTGTTCTTGTGCCTCCTCCTCTCTTTCTTCCCCTTTTCACCACAAGCACATTCAAACTTTGTCTAACTTTCCCTTAATAACCTATGTCTTTCTTCCTTTTTATTTTTAAATTTTTTTTTCCTTCTAAACTCTTCCATGTAATTGAATTCTATTCATGCAGAGGAGGTTTCTCAGGCCAGTTCTGAATTTTCTTGAGATAAAGTGCAGGTGAGTTCCTGGGGTTTTGCTCAGCACTCCAGGCTCCTGGGCAGGTTTGGAGCCCTGCAGTCCCTGCAGAGATGGAAACCCAGCTGCTGCCACCTCAGCTGGGCTGAGAATGGAAATTCTGGGCAGGTTTGGAGCCCTCTAATCCCTGCAGAGATGGAATCCAGCTGTTGCCATCTCAGTTGGGCTGAGACTGGAAATTCTGGGCAGGTTTGGAGCCCTCCAATCCCTGCAGAGATGGAATCCAGCTGCTGCCACCTTAGCTGGGCTGAGAATGGAAATTCTGGGCAGGTTTGGAGCCCTGCAGTCCCTGCAGAGATGGAATCCAGCTGCTGCCACCTCAGTTGGGTTCCCTGCCTGTGATGGGTGGCAGAACTTCCCTGTTCTTTCCTTTCCTTTGGATTTTTCCTTCCTTTCATCTCCCCTCTGTAGAACACTTTTCCATCAGCTTTGCTGATCTATCTCTGGCCCAGTTTTAAGCTTTTTAAAGTTCTCTTCTCCTTCCACAAGGTTCTGGAAATGTCCTTTCAGATCTTTTATGGGCACAAAGGTCCCCTTGGTCCCTTTTTGTGTTTCTGAGCCTTCTTCGAGGCTGTGCTATCAGGTTCTCCCTCTCCTGGGGAGCTCCAGCTCACCTGGCTGCTCCCTTTGGGATAAGCTGATCAATTTTAGGGTTCCATCTAGTTTTTTTTTTGTGCCAAGGGAGTCCCAGCCCTTTACAGCCTTGACTTGCAGGTGTTCAGCACCTCAATTTCAAGCCCTGCACATTTTCTGTGCTGTGAGGGTCAGGCTCTGGCCATGGCACATGGTCAGAGTTGTGGGAGAAAAGAGCTCCACGTTTTAAACTTTTTTACCTCTCTGCTTTTGGGTTTTCTGACAGACAGGGCCTCTGTTGAAGGGAATTTAAGATGAGAACATCACAATTTGCTGTCTTGGAATAAAACCCTGCCACAAACCACATCTGCATGTTAACAACCCTTTGTGCTGCTTTTCACTCTGTGCATTTCAATAAAAGCTCAGGCAGATTTTTGGGTAGCACTGAGAGCCACGTGCTCTCTGTGAAAGCAGAACACCAATCTTATACCTCAACATGAATTTTTCAAGCTTATGTGAACTTTTAAAATAAATATTAGGTGCTTTAAATTCAAATGTGCTACTAAGGTATATTAATATAATGTATTTTATGTATTTTATTATTATTTCTTATTTTCTCCTTATCTGTAAGGTCAATACTGGGTCACTTTACACCACAATAAGGACAGATAATTTAAATACAGAGTTAAGATATTTGTGTCTTTTTCCTCTATAAATACATAAAGTTTCTTTCTGTAAATCCATGTAAGTCTTGCTATAATTTCTAGAAAACCATAACAGCAGAAAAAAAAATTAAAAACCCAATTGTTTTTCTGTAAGTATATAAGAAAACCTTAGACAGACTCAAAGCAATGGAGATGCAGGTTTCCTTTAGTTTTTTCCTATCAAAGGAACACCTCTAAAACAGTTTGGAAGCAAGAACACCACGTAATTCAAGTAAATGTTTCCTGACAGATGGGTCATGTTGTAAAGGGCAGAGGTTGCATTTTAAAATCCTGCTTTTCATATTTTTTTAAAAAAAATCTGCTCGGAAATCTTGCTCTTGTAAGAAACAGGCAGTTTTTTGCTAGAGTTTATTCCTAAAAAAGAACATTTTGCATTACTTTATGCAGCACTTTTATCCCATCTCCTTTCTGTGGAGTGTAAAATGCAACAGCAAAATTTGGGGAAATTCTGATGGTCTGATTGACTTCTCACCTGGGCCCTGGGGTTTTAGAGAGGCCATTGAATCTCAACAATTAACAACTCAAAAAACAACTCAGAATTTCCTCCATCCTCTCAAAGGTTTTGATGAGGTCTGGCAATTAATTCCTCTACTCCTAAAATTCCCTCCTCCCTTCAGACACCTCTGCTCCACCTGAATTTATCATTGTCAGATGAAAGGAACAGAAAAGCAAATTAAATGCATTTAAAAGTTTGTTGTTTTCATTGGGTTGTGGAGGACTGTCTCATGATTTTAAGTCATAAACATAATTTTTATTCAGTGTGGAAGCTTGTCAGATTTAGGGACATTTTCCAAGAGCTTGATCTAAGTTCAATCTGTTGCCTTCAGATTTTCTTCCATTGTTACAAACAATTTTTTCAGCTGGAATAAAACATATTTTTCAGCTGAAAAATGAATTATTTTATTTGATTGTGCTTAATCTACAAGGTATCAACAGGTAATTCCTTTTATGTTAATGATAATATTTTGTATTATTTGCATGCTCTGTGGTACCATTTATGTCAACATGGACATCAGTTATGACAACACAAACACAAAATCAACCTCACTGCTCAAGTCAAAGAAATATATTTATTTTTTACCTGATTTTTCTTAATCAAGGTTTGTTTTTTAAATTTTTTAAAATTTTTGTTTGTTTGTTTTGTTTTGTTTTGTTTTTTTTTTTTTATTACTGAAGGGTCTTGGAAATATTACTCTGCAGCAGATCTTTTAATTTTGTACAACCTGGGCTAAATTTCAACCCTCTGAAAAGAAAATACAATCAGTGTTTGACTGTGGCTAGACCAGGCCACGTTTCTTTTGTGAGAAATAGAAGAGGAGGTTTGCTGTTAAAAAAAACCAGAATATTCATCATATTTAATTCTAAGTCATATCTAATGAAAAAAGGAGAGTGAATTCTGGGGTTACATCTGCTGAACCAGAATTACTTGCACTAATTTAAAACAATCAAGGACAAAAGTGAATCTGCTGATTTGGAAAATGAATCTAGAAATCCAACACAGCCTAATTGAGATGATTAAGGTGAAACAGAGCAAAATTCATTAGGGCTTCCCAAAACCCCCATGTGCTGCAGGAGGAAGTTTCAGGCTGGTTTCTGAGTTGCATTTGAGGCTGGTAATGAGCAGCTGAAGGTACTGAATTTAAAAAGTTTCCTGATTTCTTCCCTGAGTGCTGTAAAAGTGGTTTTAGGGAGGTTCTTGTGCCGCAGGTTTGGGTGGGCCAGCAGTGGGGAATATCCCTGCCAGGGCAGCCCCCGCCCTTGGGAGCAGCCTTTGCCTTGCCCTTAGAAACTCAGTGTAAACTACAGAGAACTCGGCTGAAAACTCCCTTTATTTTCATTTCTTCCTCTCTTAGTGGCTGTTGAGGCTCATCTTTCTTCCTTTGACTTTTGGTGGTTTTGTTATTGTTCACATGCAAGAGTAATCACTCAGCTGGTTAATGGATTATGATGCTCCAGTTTGTAATTTGAATACAGAAATCAACCTGGCTGTTAATTCTCTCTAGTGAGAGGTGATGAATAAACCAAATTAAACTTCAGTCAGAGGTGGAAGAGAAGTCGCTGAACCCCCTGGTACCTGGGTGAGGTGGAGAAGTGATGCCAAATCCCTGCCTGGTCCCATTCTTCATGGAAAATGGGAACAATTCTTCCCAGGTCCCTCGGGAGAGGAGGCTCTGCTGGCCAGGCTGAGTTCTCCCCTCTCCCACCAGCTGAGACTTCTCTGGGCTGTGCCCTTGGCTGTCCCAGGTGCTCTTTCAGTAAGAAGAAGAGCTATGTCACTTTCCTTTGGTGAATATTATCCATTTAAATTTTAATTGAAATAAATAATTAGCAGATGTATATAAAGTAATTCAGAATTAACAGTTCAGAACAGAGTGGTTCTCTTAATGCTGTTTTGCTTTTGGCAGCAATAATGTACTTGCAGTTCTAGAAGCATCCCACTGCATTTCTCTGTAGGGAAGACTGATGAATTAATATCAGGGAATTGTTTTTACTCAGTGTTCCTTAATACATTCATTATCAAATTGAAATGCTGAGAAACTCAGTTGGCCCCAGTATTTTTTTAACAAGTGCTCCCTATAAGTGTGTTTAGTTCAGAACATTTAGAAATTGTGTTGAAAATTGTTTAAAAAAATTTTGTTAAAATTGTTTAATTTAATCTGGCAGGGTGTTAATGTGACTTCAATGCCTTTGCTTTGCATTATTTAATGTCATTTATTGTTTTAGTCCTTTCTGTCACCTTTAGTATTATTCTTATTCAGTATTATTCATATTCTTCAGTATTATTCGTCAGTATTATTCATATTCTTCAGTATTATTCATATTCTTTGGTATTATTCATATTCTTACCCTGCACGTTTTGGTGGCTCAGGTGAAGTTCTGAGTCCTCTATCTAAAACAGAATTGGTGCTTTCTCCTTCCATTTGGGTTCACCAAGAATGGGTTGCTCAGAAGAAAGATTAAAAGGACAAAGATTTCTGTCGATTTATTTATTTTCTCTTTTTCACAGATCTCTTTATTTGTCCTCTTCCTCCATTCTGCCATGTTTTATCAGCAGGCAGTGCTTGGAAAAGCAGCTCCATCCCCTCACCTTGTCACATCACAGCAAATTTCATTTCTTGTGGTGCACCCGACCTTCCCTAAACCGATCCTTACCATCTCTGCAGGGTGTGGGACTGCAACAGGAGGAGCTGAGGATGAGGGGGAGGCCGAAGCTGGCTGGATTGAAGGTGCTGCCATCCTCCTGTCTGTCATCTGCGTGGTCCTGGTCACTGCCTTCAACGACTGGAGCAAGGAGAAGCAGTTCCGGGGGCTGCAGAGCCGCATCGAGCAGGAGCAGAAGTTCACCGTGGTGCGAGGGGGACAGGTCATCCAGATCCCCGTGGCAGAGATCGTGGTTGGGGACATTGCACAGGTCAAATATGGTGAGTGCACGGCCTTTGGAGCCTTGGCTTGCTCGGCTGGCCCTTTCCACCAGCGTGGACACGGTTCCCTGGCAGGTTTATAGGACAGAAAATCAGTGTTGGCCATGCTGAGGTGACACCTGAGCTGTCAGGGCAAAAGGAGAACATGAAGACCTGCTGTAAAGCTGCTCTAGGAAATCAATTCAATTGGTGTAAACTTCTTTCACTGGCAAGGACTGGTCAAATTTCCAGTTCCTTCCAGTTTTCTGTGTTTGTTCTTCCAGTTTTTGGTATTTGTCCTTCCCGTTTTCTGTATTTGTTCATAAAAAGGTAATTCTCTATCATGGAGGATTACATTATTCAGATTAATTTCTTTTTATTTGTGTCCAGTTAGGGGCAACAGGAAATGTTTTTAAATGTTGTCTAGAAGGGAATTGGGCCTCTGTGACCACCTCATGAGGTGCCTCAGATCCAGACTGACCCCCAGATGAGGTGCCTGATAATTCCATGCCATAGGGAAAGCCCCGTGCTCCAGTGGAGTGAAGGACTCCTGCAGGAGCTCTGTGTGCCCTGGAGGGAGCTGTTAATTCCAGTGATATCCCCCTTCCATCAGCCATCACATTTCTCCTGGATTCACCTAAGGGTCCCCTGAGGGGGGAAGGGGAAAGGGCAGCTCAGCTTTTAATTAGCTGCTGTTAATTCCTCTGAAGTCTGATGGAGAAACCTTCAGGTGATGTGAGGAACACTTCCCTGCCAACCCCCACAATGGAGATGTCCATTGTGAGGTAAATGTGATACATTTGGAAAAGGCCTTTCCTGGCTGGATTGCAGTACTGTGGCTCGTGTGGACAGAATCAGGAGTAATTCCTTCCCTTCTCCTTTCATTTCACCTTTTCATGCAATTAATTGTGATTTTATAACAAAACTCATTGTGTAATTATAGAAACAATCTCATGGAGGTTTTCCATTGCCCTGTTCTGACCACAGGTGACCTTCTACCTGCTGATGGGATATTTATTCAAGGCAATGACCTCAAAATCGATGAGAGCTCCTTGACTGGAGAGTCCGACCAGGTCCGCAAATCTGTGGACAAAGACCCAATGCTGCTGTCAGGTAAGATCTGCCCCACTCTTGGCCCAGAGCACACAGGGAATATTTCTGTGTCTGCTCTGGGTGCCCTGACCCCCAGGGCAGCTCTGACTTTGACCCTCATTCATGGAGAAAGTTTCCTGACTTCAAGATAGACCAGAATCCACAAAAGCGTGAAACAGATTATAGAGAGCAGTGTAGTTATATCACTTGGTGAGAAATTGAGTTTTGGGATTTTTAGTGGATGGCAGCAAGATGGAGGGCACAGGGTGTCATCCTGGGCTTCTTCTTCATGCTCCTTCTTCCTCCTTCTCCATGGGTTTGGGAGGCATTTTGTAATGGGGCAGAAAAGTCCCCATTGCAGCTCTGTGGGATCAGTTATTGGGTTAAAAGGGAAAATAATCCAGGTGTCAGTTCTTAATTGGACAGTTTAGTTTTAAAAGCCCTTGGAACAAGAGACTGTTGGCCATTTTGTGCCTTCTCATGAAAAGCTGCTGAACTCACAGTAGTGAGACTGTTTTACTGATAAGAAATAATCAACACCTGAGTCTGAACATGAACTACCATTCAAGTGCTTCAACCCAGGCCCAGAGAAACCAACAACTGGGACCCCCGCACCCCATCCCATCCCCTCTGCCTGCTCTGCCCCTCCAGGTGTGCAGAGCTCAGCCTGAGCTCGGCTGGGTGCCTGTCTGCCTGCCAAAGCTGCTCTGGGAGCCTCGGAGCCAAGGGCATTTTTGGGGATATTTTTATCCACCTTTGTCATCCAATTCAGGAGAATTCCCTCAGAACAAAACACAGGGGATACAAATAGCAAGTTCTTAATTAAAAGGTATTTGGAAATAGTGACACATCTTGAAGGAGGCTCTGATAAATTTCTGAGGAAGGTTGCAGCGCTTTTCCTTTCCAACTGAACCAACCAAGTCTCTGCTGGCTTTTAAAGATATTTTCTGATATTTAGGTTTCAATTGAATTTATTTTGGGTTTTTTTAATGACCCAATTTGTGTATTTGTGATGTTTTGCTGAAAATGTTTTCTTGCAGAAGATAAACTTGGTTGGTGACAATATTTCTTTTAAAAAGAGTCTGATGGTGATGAATGGGCAGCCTGAGGTTTGTGCTTAAGCATTAATTCTTGGTTGAGAATAATTCACAACAGGGTTTATTTTGGTTATGTGGTAATATTCCCCTCAATATAGGTTTATTAAGTGTAGCAAATCTCTCTCAATACTTTCAGAAAGGCCTTGCATAATTTTTACATTTATTTTAGCTCTCTGCAACCTGTCTTGCCTCTTTTCAGGCACCCATGTCATGGAAGGCTCTGGGCGGATGCTGGTGACTGCTGTGGGGGTGAATTCTCAGACTGGCATCATCTTCACTCTGCTGGGAGCTGGGGGAGAAGAGGAGGAGAAGAAAGACAAGAAAGGTAAATTTCCCAGCACCAGGATGCTCCAGAGAAAGCTCCTGGGCTTTGTGCAGCCAGATCTCTCCTCTGCTCCTGACAAATAAATGGGGTTTTTCAAACTGCCTTTTTTTTTTTTTTTATGACACATTTTTATCATCACATGTCACACAGAAAAACAGCAGGAGCTGTTAACCAATAAATCCATTGGATAACAAGATGTTTTTCCAGTGTGAAACTGCAGGCTCCCAGTCCATACTGAAATGCAAGGGGATACCTGGGCATGCTCCAGTTGCTGTGGCTTCTCTACATGAATCCATGCTCACCTACAGTTTGCTAAGATTTTGTGCTTTTCTATCAATTCGAAATTTTTTTTCCCCAGGAAAAAAATCCCTTTGGCCATGGAAATAGCATCTGTCTTGGAGCTTCAGGACTAAAATAAAGATAAGCTGTGGCTCTTTGCTAGCCTGGTTGTTTAATGTCAGGGACTGACTTGAGAGGCATTTTAATTTCTTCAGGTGTAAAGGTCGAGCTAAGAATAGTAAAAGCCAAGAATGTAGCAGTAAATGTTAGCAGACAGTTTTACTTTCATGTCCTGCATCAGTTAATGAAATCAAGAAGCCTCTTTGGGCTTTTCACCTTATTACAGTGTGATGTCATAAGCATTTGCTAATTTATGGGCTGCACACTAAGCAGAAACATGATTTAATGTCTGTCCTTGCCAGTTTTTCTTCATACAGTCTTGTAAATTGTTCTGCTACCACAATTCCATTCCAAGTCTGTCCTAAGAATAGTTGTCTTTCAGACATGATTAAGGGCCAATTAATGCAGGTTTTTCAGACATTTCTGCTCTTTCTAGTGGTGTTCACTATTAATTTAAAAAAGCAATTAAAGCTTTATTGAACATTTTATTTGCTATCTCTCAGGCAATATGATTCCACCTTTTTTGTTTCCATCATTTTATATGAAAATGCAGATAGGAAGGCCAAATTAAAAATGGTTTTCAGGACCGACAATTTCCATTTCTGAGTATGTTCAACAAGTGTCTCCCTTTGACTCTGCTGCTTAGAGGAAATCCCTTTTTACTAAATGAAATGCTTAGCATTTCATTTCTGCACAGAAATACACAATAGCTGCCAGGCATGGGGGGGGCTCCAGGAGAATGGAAAGGAGAAAAGACTGAAACTTCACAAAACAAAACTCTTTTATGCCAGACCAGTTTTGAGCAGCACCTTGGAGTTTGCTCTTGTTGTGGTTCAGAGCCTTTGTGTGGCCTGGGGGAGAGGAGGAGCAGCTTCAGCCCTGTGGGATTGAGAGCTCCCTGTGCTGGGTTTAACTGGGCTGGCCTCCCTAGGCTCTGCTCAGGACACTGCTGGCTCTCAGGTCTCCCAGGGAAGAGCCAGGAAAGGCAGGAAAAGAGAAATCGGGGAGTTTTCCCCACATTGTGGCTGTAACTTACCCAGAGACAAAGATTCTTACAGAATTTGGGTGCAGACACAGAATTTAATTGAACATGGCTCTGTAGAAACAGCTATAATATAAAGAATCCATAATATAGAGAATTCCTCCACATTTTCTGATGCAGCTTGGTGCTCGTGCCTGGGCAGAGCTGGTGGCAGATGGAGGCACCAACTCAAATGAAAACCTCTGGAACATAAACCTGCAGTTCTCAGAAATCCTGCCCCTTTCAGTCTGTGTGGGTGTGTGCTTTTATTGTTTATTAACACTTTAAAAATCACCATGCAGGTGTGAAACAGGAGGAGGAACAGCAGCTTCCAGGTAGAGTAAGAACTGTACCCCATCCAATGATGCAAATCAGGGGGGAACTGCTGATTGAAATAATCATCTTCGAATCAGTCAAGTTGAAATTAAAACATGATTTCAAATCAACAAGATTGCTGGTGCCAAATCTTTTGGTGAGCAGGCATTGTTGGTGTTGCAAATCTTCCCATTCAGCTGGAATAATCAGCTGTTCTCCAGAAGTAAATTGCAAAGTATTTCATGTGGAATACTTGATTTGCTGTTAGCAGCTCACACTGTGCTGGTTGGGGTGGGGATCCAAACGGAATAAAGAGCGAGCACGAGTCACCAAAACAGTTTAAGTCGTTGCCACCACAGTAATCAAATTTGCAATTGAAATTTTCCTCAATGCAGTAGCACAGGGTGTGTTTTTAAATCCTGGGAGCTGTTTATTTTCTTCTCCCAATTTGCCATTTGTAAATAAAATCAGCCCCTTCTTCTGCAGTACCAACCCAGTACCGCACGAAATAATCCCTGTGGGGCAAGGACTGGAGCAGTTTGAAGTCTCAGTCAGGATCCATGGGAGGACTGTTCTGTTGTGAGCAATTAACCACCAGAAACAAAACAAAATAAATTTTAGCTATTATTTGCACAGAGTAATTTTATTGAACTTTACTACAAAAAACATAGTAAAATGATAAAACCTTCTTCAAGCTTTTCAATGTCCTGTTAGGAAAGATTTCTTGTCCAATTTTTTCTAATATGTGGATAATAACTGAAGAGAAGAAGAGGTTTTCTTTTCTGATTCTTCTTTCATGTCATCACAAACCAGGAAATGTCTCATGTCTGTTATCTGGATTTAAAAAATAGCCCCTTATTCTCCTCAAGACTATATTTGCCTTTTCCACATAAAATATAGGAAAATTCCATGTTTCTACTCAGATCATTAGCATTTTACCTGGGTGATGGCAGGACATCATTTGAGCCCTGTTAGACTGGGATGCATCAGTGATGATAAATCATAATGGGCAAAATTATTTAAAACATAAAATATTTACCCCTATCCTAGGTAGAAGTCTGTACAGATGTAGATATACATTTTTAAATTCAAATTTTAAAGCTACACAAACACTGTGCAAATTAACTCCGAAGGAAACATTTCAACCACTTTAAAAATACATAAATTACATTAAAGTACAACAAATAAGACATAAAAGGACTAAAGCAATGTACACAGGACTGTGTACAGCCAGTTCTCACCAGCTCCTTTAACTTTGCTAAATGTATTTCATATTTATCTTTTGTTATTATTATTCTTGTTATTATTATTGTTATTATTATTTGAGTTTTCAGCTTACTTTGTGACACCTTCCCAATGCCATATTGCTTTGGAAATTTGTGTTAATTAATTTCAAACTCTTTGATTTTGGGAGCAAACAAAGTCACGAAGGCTTTTCGCTCTGTCACGTGCATTCGTTCCTGTTGCTGTTATTATTTATTTATTATTTGCTGTTTTGGTTTTGTGCTTTTTTGTTTATTTATTTTTTTTTTTTATCCATTATTGCTCAGTAGATTCTTCCCATCCCTCCTCCCACCCTCCTCCAGCCACAGATGGTGCAGCAGGTGCAAATGCCACTGATAATGCAAATGCCAGCTTAGTCAATGGTACGTCACAACCCCCGGCTTGTCTGATTTGATGGATTTCTCTCCTGACTGTGTCAAATTCCCTCTCCCCTCGCTGACCTGCACAGATGTTGTGTTTGTGTGACTGCACTCTGAGAGATCCTGCTCCACACGCTCTGCAGGAGCTTGGCACAGGGGCCACAGGGATGCTGCAGCTTCATCCCCCAGAATTCAGCCTGGCAGAGGCAGAGTTTGGAATCGTGATTTATTTGTCATTCAAACTGCAGTTGAAAGAAGCAGTTATGTCAGGCCAGTTTCAAAACTTTCAGGCAGATTCAGCTGATGTTTTATAATAAAGTTTCATTGTTCAGCATAGATCTGGAGAAGAGCACCATGAGAAAGGGATCCTCTCTGCTTCTCCTCCTTTTCACTCATAATTCCTTACATAGTTCTGAGGGGGGCTGGGATCAGGGATCTGCCTCCATTTCAACCAACACTGTGTTAGGAAAAACTTTTGCTTTTTTCAGCATCTGTTTCAGGAGGGACCAAGAAGTTTTGTGGATATTTGTGTGAGCCCTCAGTGACTTTCTCCTGAGCCTGCCTGTGTAAACTGAACCCAAAGCAAACCATTCCTGCAGCCAGTTTTGACTCTGTCCCAGGACAGATTCCTGACCCTGCTTGTTAGCACGCAGATATTTCAGTGGCTCTCCTAACAGTGAAATTCCAGTGTTAAATTGGATTGAATGGGTCAATATTAGTGTAGGCATCAGCTGTATTTTGCTGCTAATCAGTTGCATGAGCCTTTATTTGCCAAGCAACTTTCCTTCGTGTGCAGAGCCAAAAATACTGAGTAAAGTCATTCTACTTTTCATCATGTTGGTGAAAAGCTTTTTCCATGCAGGTTGCATTTCATATGTGAAATGAGAATTTCTGACAGCAATATCAAGTGCTAAACAAGGAACAGGATTTACTGCTGTGGGATCATATTTAAGACAGTGACACAGGAAACCTTTAAGCCAATTTTCAAATAATTTAAAAGAAACACATAACCAGATTTAAAACCCATTCTGGAAAACTAGGATTTACAATCCCTACATCTCCTTGCATGGCAGGGACCTCCATCATCCTGGTTCCAGATTCCCTAGAGGGCAAGAAGGAGGGAATCAATTGTGTTTTATTCTCCATTGCTGGGAGGGTGCTGAGGTCCTGACACAGAGCAGCTGGGGCTGCCCCTGGATCCCTGGAACACCCAAGGCCAGGTTGGACACTGGGGCTGGGAGCAGCCTGGGACAGTGGAAGGTGTCCCTGCCATGGCAGGGGTGGCACTGGATGATCTTTAAGGTTCCAACCCAAACCATCCTGTGATGGTTCTGTGATAATTCCACTTTGGTGAGTGTAAACTCCCTGCCAGCTGCAGGGGAGGGATGGGAGCAGAGTTCAGCCCCTCTTTGCTGGTGCCCAGCAGGTGCAGAACGAGCCCTGGGCTCTGCTCAGAGCTGGGGCTGCCTGGTAAATCCCTGTTGTGTTTGGGCTCAATGCTGAGCTTAATGAGGAAATTGAGTTCCAGGGGATATTAGATCAGTGTCGGAATTAGGGATGTGATTTTCCATCATCCTCTCTCCAGTCAGGAACAACAGTTACTGCCCATGTTTATCCTGGAGCTGAGGGATACATGCTCAGGCTTTGCAGTGTGGAGTGAATTTTTTTGTGCAGTTAAGGATGTTTTGGATTTTGGTTCCTCTGAGATGAGGCAGGTCAGTAATTCTGCTGGTCTTTGATCAACAAGGGCAGGAGAGGCTTTCCCCAATTCAACTGCTCAGAGAACTCAGACAGGCAAACATAGGTCTGAGTGCTTTGGAATTATCTGGGAAATGTGCAACACCAGATTTCTGGTAATTTCTCAGTTAGCACTGCTGATTATGATGAGTTAAATGCTGAAAATGTAAATATGGTTTGGAGGGGAGAAAGGAAGGAGAGGGTAAGTTACAAAGCAAGGACCCCAAATTCATCTGCATGTTCCTTTGGTCTGGATGAAATTAATATTTTTTTAACATCTGAAAATTCTTCTTGAGGTGTGACTGGAAGCAAGAATTTTACCTAAAGTCTAATCGCTTTGTGTAGAAAATACCTTAAAATAAGAATTAACGATTATATATTTGAATAAGTAGCAAGCTCAGGAAATGTTGTTGCTTGAAAAATCAACCAATTACATTTCAGATAAAATATTTTCATTCTTAATTGTCAATAAACAATTGACACAAAAGAAAGAGTTAGTTGTCAGCCTGTGAGGCTGTAGTGATAAATTCATTTACTTTGTGACCCAGCCTTTGTGTATTATGTGCTGTACCAAAGGAACTCCTATAAGTTCCTACAAATGTTGAGTTTTAGGAGCTGAGATCAAAACAGAGAATTGTTGCTGATCTCATTGTCAGAACTATGGGCAATACATTCAGTTTTTGAAAGGTTGCAAGTTAAGGCCAAAAACAGAGCAGAAAATTTTGCAGAAAGGCAGTAATTCATGAAAACTCATCTCATTCCAAAGTATTATATTTAGTAAAGGTAACTTGAAAAAATGAAAATCAGGGCAGCAGCAATTGCTGTTTACAGCTTGTTTACCCCAAATTTGATTTCCTTCTAGTAGCTCAAATTACCCCAAATTTGATTTCCTTCCAGTAGAGCACTGCCACCTTCCTAAATCAGGATTTCCAGGGTGGGTTGTTGGGGTTTTTTTTGGCATTTGTAAGCTAGAGAATTTCCTACTTAAATGTGTGTTCAGAAAATATAGAAAAGAAATAGAAATGGCTTGCCAGAGTCAGAGAAATCTCCACTGGAATATTTCACATCTACAGCTAATCCCAGTGTAGGTACTGAGCTACTTCTGCTCCTGCAAAGCAATTTGCAGTTTGAACTCTTTTTAAACTATTATTTTTCTATTTTAAATACATTTTTTGTTTGTATTTTAATAAATTTCTGAATTTTAGGTGAAGTTATTTTTTGAATGCATAGAAAGATTATCTAAAACTTCCTGTTCAATACAGTGGTTCCCTCTCATACCTGGAACATAATTCCATTATTTTCTTTGGTTGATTCCAAGCACTTCTTCCAATTTAGAAATATTTCCAAATGAGGGAAATAATTTCCAAAATAGTGATAGGACTTTGTTGTTCTGTGACCTTGTCCTCAAGGGCTGCAGCAGGTAAAGGGGAGGCTTTTCTTGGGAATTTTGATTGGTGAAATCCATGACTTTTATAGTAAGAATTTAGTCAGTAAAGGTGCCACGAGTCTTTTCCAAAATACAGGAATTGTAGTGAGGCAAAGGCATATGAAAAATATTTATATTTAAATTCTGAACTTTCAAATCAGCTGCAGAATGCAGATGTTAGAAATGCTATTCTAAACTTTCTGATTTTTCATCCTTGTTTAGAAAAGTGATAAAAAACTCAGGAGGACTTCTCCAGCCCAAACAACATTTATTTTATTTATCATTCCAAACAGAAAAGAAGAAAATATTTTCAGAATTATGTAAAAAAAAATTTTGTATTTTTAAAGAATTATTTCACATGATGCTATCAAAATATTAAAAATACTCCTCCTTTTGACAATTCTAAATAATACACCAAGGAGAGAAGGATGGGGGAGTATTTGTACCTGGAAGGAGGAAGGATCTCTCAGCAGTGGTGATTCTATCACCTTTCTTTCTGCCTTCATTTCCTTGATCATATTTTATACCAAAGTGCAGCCTTAAAATTATTTGGCACAGGAGGACATAAATAGTTTACAGCTTCCTTTTCTTTATCTTGATTACCCAAATTATCTTCTCTTTGTTGTTCTGTCTAAATAACTGAACTGTAACTACCTCTGATGACTTCCCCCACTCAATAACCTGAATGCAGTAGATTAAGAATATTAAGAATGTATTTTTAAAATACCTGAGCTTAAAATGTTGTTAATGATGGTTTATTTTGTATACTGCTATTTTCAGGTAACCAGTCAATTGTTGGTGTAATTTTTAATGATAATTATGCTATCAAATAGCAAATATATGTCCTAAAAATACATATTTTAATTAAGAAAAAAAATCTCTGTGCTATGTCTGCCAGTTGGGACAATCACATTTGGGTTTTGTTGGTGATTTTTATCATGTTGAAAGTTGAATATTGTTCCATTTTTTTGCCACTGCGAGGTTTGGAATTGCACTCTGCAAAAAAGATCTCCAGAGCAGGAAATGGAGCAGACTGCCTGCTCTAAATTAATGCCTTCCAGTTCTTAGGGAAGGCTTTATGCTCCAGCCAGAAATCCAAATCTCCAGAGATATTTTGTGTCTTCCAGTAACTTTATTAAAAGCCCTTCTAAGAAAAACAGCCACCAGGCAGGTACTGAGTCCAACTGTGCCCCCCAGGCCAAGGTTTATGGGGAATTTCACTGTGGAGAGGAGCTTGGTTTGCTCAGGTTCATGGATTTCTCTCTTGTGCAAAGCGTAAAGCTCTGGAAGGAGGATTCTGAACTTTTGAAAGTCCTGTTATTGCTGGGGTAGGAATAGAATTAGAAATGCAGACATGCAGCTGATGGTTCATTGCAGTAATTCACCTGAGCTCTGAGATGATTTTAGGCCCTGCTTCTGGGCTTTGGAATTTCCCAGTGTGCCACTGGGGCCTACTTTTGACAATTATAACACTGACTCGGTCACTTTTGCTCTCCCACTTAGTGCAAAGACCCACATGCAAGAGATGCATCTTAGCTTTTCCATTTTGTTATGGTTTATTCACGGCAGAGTGAGAAAATTGATCCACATAGCAGTCAGAAAAACAAGATGTACCTGCTGGCACATTTTTTAATAAATTCTGATGGTACATTGCTTATTAGAATGTGTCAACAATCCTGTAATGGTATTTTAACTTAATTTTCCTTAGCATCATTTTTTATTGGGCATTTTACATAACTACCAAAAGACATTGTCATCTATTCTGAGATAATATTTGTTGTAGCCTTTTCATTAAATTCATATAATTACTGTGAAAGTTTTGTAAGGAATCCCACCAAGAAATTTTGAATCCATTTGAAAATATTTAGCTGTTATTCTGAAGACCAAAGTTTTGTATCTGATTTGTATATTTTGCCATTTTTATCTCATGCCCATTTTTCAAATGACATTTCCACTTGAAAAAGGCACAAAGGAATAAGGACTTTGCTGTGGTAAAACTGTTGGTGGATAAAATGTCAAGCTGGAAATTAGAGAGGCCCATGGTAAATCTGTGTTCAGGATAAATCTGAATTTAGGTCACCTGGCACTTGCATTTCCAGGAGAAATTTGCTAATTACTACAACCAAGTGAGGAAGACGTAATTTAAAAATCCTATCTGATTTACATTTTTAATTTATTCATTCAGATTTATTAACACCATTGTTTCTATTTTTTCTCAATTTAGTAACATGATTAATTTAATTCAGGAATACATTAAGAAAGCCATACTCTATACTGGTGTGTGCCAGAATTTTTAAGTCCCAGCCCTCTGAAACATCAGCTCAGGAATATTATCCCAATTCATTTTCCCACCAGATCTACTTTATTAGTTTCCCCCTCTGAATTGATGCAGATTCCTCAAAAATACGGGCTGATATTCAGCATTTAAGGTGTTCCAGCCCTGAGCTCTGTGAGTGAGTGCAGGTGTGAGGGCAGGGGATGGTGCCCAGGTGCCCGTGGTGTGCTCATGGTTTTGTCTCCCATTGATATAAATCCCCATTTTCGTGTTCTGTCTCGGCTGAAGGTTGTTTACTGTCTGTTGTCTGTTGGAATTTTTCATCATTTAGGCAAGATGCAGGATGGGAATATGGAGAACAACCAGAACAAAGGTAATCTTCTTTGCTATTCAGGAGGTTGTGGACTGTATTGTTAGCATGTAGCTCAACCCTGTCCCAAAGTACAGTGAGAACCTGTGGTCTGTGCCTGTGTGTGAAACTGGCCCTAATTGTTCATAGAGAATGTCCAAAAAACCCCAAACAGCCAACCCCAGCCCAAGAGATTGTAACTTCCACAAGCTGCAGAGGTTTAGGAGAGGAGCATTTTAAAGGCACCATTTATAGATGTTGTTTTCATCTCACAAAGCTCATTTGAATTAATTGTTCCTGTGCGAGTTGTGTATCTGTGTGTTTGTTAGTGATTTTCCAGCCCAGTTTTTTTATGTCTCATCATCTCTGGTGTCTGATGGCATTGTCTGGACATCTCTTCATTTGCAGGGGAAAGGCAAAGCAATAAAAAAGGAAACCTTAAAGCCAAGGTGTTATCTAGCAGTAGAAAAGCTTTGTATAAGGATAAACAACAGAAAGATTGAGAGTCCTAGGTGTTTCTTATTTAATATACAATGTCAGGAAGAAATTGGAATCAATATTTTGCTTTCTCTGAAGCAAAATTATGGTTCTCTTTTTATTATAAGGCACAGCTATCAAGAGCTCTTTGGGTTATACCAAATTAAACGACAATTTTCTCTTCTCAGATAATATTGAACGTTGCAAAGGTGATGGCTCAGAAACTGGATAGAGAAACTCAGTGGTTCATGGTACAAAAGTACCAAATAAAATGCGATTAAATAATAAGCATTCAGGCTAGGTAGATAAATTAGATTTGCAGGTCAAACAAGCACAGTCTTGTACAATCTCTTCACGAAAGCAAAGCTGTTTCATCTCATCCTATTTTATTTATTGTGCTCAGTACAAACCAGACACATGCACATATATCCACTGCAATGTCATTGCTTTTCAGAAACAGGTAAAAATAAAGTTTCCTTCTGCTGGCATTCTGTCAGGAAAGGAGGGATCAGCCCAGAAACTCTGTGTGGCATTTGTGGGGGAATGGTGATACCACCATCACCAGACCTGCAGGCTGAGCACCTTGACCACGGAATGCTGAGGAAACTTTATAACTGAGGGATTTTCTGGAATGGTGGATGGCAGAGTGTGGTGCCCTGGTCACTGAGGTGCCCCTGCAGCCCAGAGAAGTGACACACAGGCCACCTGTGCACCACATTGCCTTCAAAATATTTTCATTGGGAATGTGCATTGCATTCTAAAAGGCACCCCAAAATCCAGAGGAATGTGGAGCTCTGCTGTTGCAGGGAATGCTGCAGTGCTGGTGCTGTCACCTGCCAAGTCACCTGCAAGACATTCAGTGGCATGTATGTGTATGGCCCAGAGCATCATGGGTGGGGTCAAAAAGAGGGATAAAGCCCATCCAGCCCAAATCCCCACGTGTCCTGAGGGATGTGCTGGCACAGCTGTGTCCTGCAGAGCCCCGCTGGCTCTCCAGGGAGCCAAGGGTGTCCCTGGCACAGACTGTCCCAGGCAGCCCCTGTGATGCTGGCTGGGTTCAGAGGGGATGAACACAGAGGAAAGGAAGGGATAAAGCTCTGGAGTAACAGTTTTGTTCTGCATTATCAGCCAAGCAGCAGGACGGGGCTGCTGCCATGGAGATGCAGCCGCTGAAGAGCGCGGAAGGGGGAGAGGGAGACGACAAGGACAAGAAGAAATCCAACATGCACAAGAAAGAAAAATCCGTCCTGCAGGGAAAGCTGACCAAGCTGGCAGTGCAGATTGGCAAAGCAGGTATGGCTGGGTGACACCAAACCCCTGTGGGTCACAGGAGGCAAAGAGCTGCAAAGCAAATGCTTCTGAAAAGGGACAAACCCTTTTTTAACTGCAAGATTTGGAAATGGGTCATCACAAAGCTGTTCTAAGGAGAGTATGTGGTGCTGAAGATCTTTTATTCTCCTAAAAATCAGCTTTGACTGTCAAGGAGCTTTGGGCAACTTGGATTGTAATGAATATTTGAATCAAAATGAAATGCAGCTTTGCTCAGAGTTAATATTCCCAAGTGCAGTAATTACGTATTTAATTTCCTCTCCCCTCAGAACTTGGGAGTGCACAGTTTCAGAATCTCTAATACCATCTCAAAATATCACTCACACAGTATTTCCCTCTCATGGATTCTGAAATCATTCTGTTCTCCCCAAATATCCACATTCCTGCCTTCTCCCCAAGCATGACACATCTCTGGACTCCTGTATCCAGAACCATCTGGCCCCTGGGGTTGGAAGCAGCACTTCTCCAACATGTGGGCAGAGAATGGAAACCTTCCATAAGCGCCTAAAGTTCCTTAGATTTACTTTTCTCATGGTAATAAAGAGATTTTGATCTTCTAGAAGGGATTTTGATCTCAGCTCCTTGGTGGAGGCCCTCCAAGATCCCTCTACTTCTGTTCCATCTCCCTCAGCCTTCTCCCCAGTTTGGATTTTGCCCTTCCCATCCCTCTGTGAGTTTATCACAGGAGTTGATCCCATAACCCCACGATGCCAATTCCCTTTGCCTGAGCAGAGTGTGACCAAATGAAGGATTATCACCCCTGATATCCAATTTCATGCCTTGCCCCAGTTCATATTCCTCCAGCTTCTCTCCTTTGTTTCCCCTGATGATTAATTCCTTGGATTAAATACCTTTCTGCACAGCCTTGGCTTCTGCTCTGGCATGTGAACATCACTCTTGAAGTAATTGTGTAGGGATTTCTGACCAGAATGTGGCAAGGAATAGGAATTAAATTAATTATCATTCCCTCATTTGGTTTTTCTTTGGTGTTGAGCAGCCTATGGGGATGTCTTTTGTTGTCAGGAGTATTTGCCTGTGCAATATTTTAATGGTTTTTCTTTTATCCTCTGGCACAGAGTGATCTTCCTGACTCATCTGTTTCCTGTCAACCTTAGCATCCTTCAGCTTTACCAATTTTTTAAAAACTGCAGTCAAGACATGAAATTCACAGCATTCTCCTTCTACTCTGTGATCTCATTAGGGAGAAATTAATTTATTCCAAAATGCAGGCTTAATTCCTTCACACAAACCTGCCAAACAGGGCTGTCAGAGCAAGGCAAAGCTGAGGCTATAGTGGAAATTTTATTTATGTACTCAAACCCAGGGGCAAAACTGTAGAACAGCGGTGCTATCCCAGCAGTCTGTGCCATTGGGAGAGTGGATGGAATGCTTGGGACAATTTGTGATTTCTGTGAAATATTTATTGGTGGCTCTGTGTCTTTAGAACCTCTGTTCATGAAAATATACACTCTGCAGATGTTCCCTTGAAAAGGGACACCTTGGAAACACCAGTACTAGTCACATTTTAAAGAAACCCAGTGAAAAACTGTCCTGTGGATAATTCTGCATTATTGCATCTTCATATTCACCCAGACTCATCTGTAGGGCTTTTCTGCAGTATTTTATACAGCAACATGGGAGGCTCCTTTGCTCAAGCCTCTAAAGATATACTTACTTAGAAGAAAGGTGTTGAAATATGGATAGACAAGTCATTTGTAAAAGGTGGGGGTTAAAAGGACAGATAAATGTTGTACCAGGCAAAGTAATGTGCTAAATTGAATAAGCTTAACTTCAGTGACAGCAGAAGTCCTGCACTGCCTGGTTAAGTTGTAAAGGCAGCAGTAAGTGCTTAAAAATGAATTCCCTAGAATTCCTTGTGCACTGTAAATATATTATGGCAATGTTTTTTCTTCATTGTACAGTTTATCATTGTTATTGGTACTGGTGAAACATGTCACAAAAAAGAAAGAAAGAAAGAATTTCTTATCAAATCCCAATTTCTAATTGCTCGTGTTTTCAGTGCTGTTTGGGTTTATGGTAACTGGTGATTTCTCCTCCCAGGTCTGGTGATGTCTGCCATCACTGTCATCATCTTGGTACTGTATTTTGCCATTGACACCTTTGTGGTCAACAAGAAGCAGTGGTTGCCTGAGTGCACTCCTGTCTACGTTCAGTATTTTGTTAAATTCTTCATTATTGGTGTTACTGTGCTCGTGGTTGCTGTTCCTGAGGGACTCCCACTTGCTGTCACTATTTCTCTGGCTTATTCTGTAAAGGTAAGAGACAATCAAAATAATCCAGGGAGAAAAGTGCTGTTTGCTTGAGTTCACCACTGAGTTGGTCCTCAGGTTTTATCAGATGGGATGAAAAATGGTCTGAAAATGATGTGCTCAAAATGTTCATGAAATTGCTGTGAAGAACACTTACATTGAAAGTATTTCTAACAAAAATGCAAATACATCTTCCAACACATCTCCTTAAAACTGCACAGTGCAGGAATATCAAGCAGTAGAAATACCTACTTCATTTGCAAGGAACCAGGAATTTATTGAGCAGAATGTACTCTGAGAATAGTCCAGTCTTTTGATATAGAATAATTTTGTATTCAAATTTTTTTTTGTGCAACTATACAAAGTTTTGACAAGGATTTGAAGTCTTCAGGAACACTTCTCAGAGAAACTGGAGCTTCTCAAAGAAATTAAGTTTTCACTGAAGCTTTCCTGTACTTTTCTTAAATGCCATTGCAGTTCTTTGAAGTCAATGTAAATGGTTCTATTAGGAAATTAAAGAGGATTAACATCCTGGACTTCAGGATTACTTGAGCAATTTAATTAGATGATTTAAACATTCTGGGAATCTTAGATGAAGATGGCGTAAAGTTGATTTCCATTTAGCGTGTAAACAAATTAACTTAGGAAGTTTAGGAAGGAATCTCTTGGCATCTGTGTGGCCAAATATCACAATTATTAAAAAAAGGAGCAAGTCTCAAAGATGGGGTTTTGCTAATGAAGAATGTAGCTGCTTTGAAAATGTTTTCTCATTCTCCTATGTCCTTCCTCTGACACCCTTTCTCTTTTGCTTTTCCCCCAAAACACAGTGTGGTCCATCTGTGTGCTGCCAGATAACATCCTGGCATTCCAAGCACTGTTAAGAAAAAATCCCAAATGTTTGCTATAACAATAATGTTTTAAAAACGCTGTTATCTCTGGCTCCTTTGGCTCATCTTTGCTGTTCCAGCTATTCCTTAAAATGCAAACCTACTGGAGGAAAATGATGCAAATCTTTTAAAAGTTTATCAAAGGCAAAGTTACCTGAGGGATAGGCACAGCTTTGCTGTCTGTAACTGGGATTTGGGGTTAAAAAGTTACCTTAGGGATAGGCACAACCACGCTTTGCTGTCTGCAAAAGTGGGAATGGTTTGGATGGTTGATGAGGATAACAACCTCACCCAAATTCCCAAACTTTGCAGGAAAATTCTCACCAGCAAGACAAACTGTGGGCTGTGTTGCTTTTTACGACTAAAATCCTGTCAAAGCTGACATCGAAGGGTTCCTTACTTGGCTTTTGGTGGGTTTTCCCCTCAGAAAATGATGAGGGACAACAACCTGGTGCGGCACCTGGATGCCTGCGAGACCATGGGCAACGCCACGGCCATCTGCTCGGACAAGACGGGCACGCTGACCACCAACCGCATGACCGTGGTGCAGGCCTACGTGGGCGACGTCCACTACAAGGAGATCCCCGACCCCGACTCCATCCCTGCCAAAACCATGGAGCTGCTGGTCAATGCGATTGCTATCAACAGTGCTTACACTACCAAAATTCTGGTGAGTCGGTGCCTGGCTTTTTTTGGCTGTTAAGTGAGGCCTAGCAGTGATGCCTTGTGAAGGCTGACCTAGAACAGAGGCTGGGCAGAGCTAAAGAATAAAGCAGGGATTCATTAAAAGGATCTCCTCCATGGATCCATCTTGGGCAGCACTGGAGCCCAGCCAGGGCTGCACCCAAGATGAACCCAAATGGCCCCAAAATGCACGGCCGGGCACGGGGTCTGTCCCTGGGATCAGCTCTGCTCCATTTGCACCTTGCAGTTCATTGTCCCATCCCAGCTTTAGCCCCTGCAGTCCCACCCTGCTTGTTTTTCTCTCTCCAGCCCACGGGGTTTGTGCTCCTGGGCTGAGATTTGGATCATTTGTCCTTGGTGCCCAGCTGGAGCAGGAATTGTTTTGTCTCCCTGCTCTGTGAGGCGAACTTACTTTTCCCTTATATAAAACCCAGACCTGTGGATTTTTTGTTTGTATTTTCTACTTTTATTAAGGTTGGGATTGAAGGCACTTGGGTCACTATTTTATGTTTGGACATAGGTGTTCATTATTTATCAGTGAAACAGTCTTACAACTATGAGTTTGGTAGCTTTTTATTAGTAAGGCACAAAATGCCTTACTAATTATTTAACTATATTTTGTTACAAGGTCTTTTAAGACTAAACTATCTAATTAAGAAATGACACTTAGATTATTTTCTTTTTTAACTTAATAACTGATCTGTTGAAGCTTGCAATGCAGACTTTTCTGTTTAATTACAAAATAGTAAAACTCATGAAGAAGAAGAAAGAAGGTGAAGGAAAACTTGCTTCTGTTCTAAAACTTCTATCTTGCTTCATAATTATTTTTATATGCAAAAATGCTAAACTTTAGGTTTTCTACTTTGTGATATTACACACTTTTAACTGACTACACACTTGTAATCTTAGTGCTATTTATTAATTTTGGATGTCTTTCCTACAGCTTCAGGTTAAATGTAGTGCTCTCTTGTTAGTCTGTGCCTTTCAGCGCAGAAAGTTTAAAATTGTCAGCATCAGGATTCTAATCCAGACCCACACACAAAAGCAGCACAGAATCTGAAAAATACAAAAGCTAAAACCTGAGGCATCAGCAGAAGGAGGTGCAATTTTTTAAAAGGGTTAATTCTTTAACATCTTTTTGTTGATTATGAAGCATTAAATACTGTTGAGGTTCTCACAACAAAACCAGGTGCTCTAAAAACTGTGTATTTTATTTTTTTTTTTTCAAGATCAGGGATTTATTTAAGAGTGCAAGACCATGAGACATTTAAAAAACTCCTGCTGTCATTAGATTGAGGTAGCCCATTTTTGATGCAGATAAATTTGGGAACACAAACGTGTTGTTAACGCATCTGGTTTTCACTGAGTCTTCATATGTGCAAAATGATTTTTGTTTGTTTAAGAAATTTCAATTAATACTCAAAGAGCAGAAACTGGATTGGTTAAATCAATGAGGTTAATGACCTTTATTCACTGTGGTTTCAGTGAGTTACATCCTGAAGTATTTTATTCACTCTGTACAGGAGGCCAGAATGGAAAATATCCTGTTTGCTTGTGGCATTGGATTCTTTTGTACAGAGCTAATTAAGAGACTGAAAATTTTTGCAATTCCAATAGATTTGTTCTTTGAAAGGTCAAGCTGAATGTTACTGTTGCTGAACAAATAGATTTTTTTTCTTTCTAGTTTATGAATACATGTATTGTCCTTTTTATAGGTCTGTGTTGAGCTGCAGAATAAAGTCAGGCATGTACTTGATGTTTGTTTTAAAAATGATCTTTTAAAATGCAATCAGAGAAAACAAATCCTCTGTGATAACTCAGAGAGGATATTTTATGGCAGCAGCTTCTTAAATTTAATTTGTGCATTTCCAAACCAGCAAGAACAGTTTGCTTTTACTGGGTAATTCCTGTTCTCACAAATCAATGTAATATTTGATTGCTGGGGAGAGGAAAATACACCTTGGTTATTTAAATGTTGTTACAGCCTCAGTCAGCTCAGGTGTTTCCTCCTGGAGAAAGAGAATAAAACACCCTGAAGAGCCAGGATCAGGACAAGGCTCAGAGTTTGACTTTGGGAAGGCTTTGGGAGAACATTCCCAGTGTCAGCAGAATTTCCCTCGTTCCCAGGGAGCAGCAGGGCAGGCAGGGGGTTGGTTTTTCAGTCAGGTGTGACTGGCAGAGGCTTATACAGAGTTTTATATTTTGCTGTTCATTCTGAGATCAAAGCCAGTACCAAAGCGTTTCTGCTCAGCTTCCACACCAGTTCACCCCTCTGAATCCCAGAGGAAATGGGAAATCATCAGACCCTCCACATCTGCAATATTAAGTTTAATAATCTTTTTCTTGTGGTTTACTGAAACATTTCTGGTCAATACTAGCTCTAAAATGGTCTCAATATAATTTTTTTTTTTTAATCTGAGTTGTTTTCATTGCTCCTTGTTGGAATTAGTTCTATGTGCCTATTAAAAAGAGTCAACATTTCAGCATTTCAGTGCTTTTTAGATTTGCACAGAGACTGATTCTGAACTGATAAAGGGGTGAAATCCTCTGGATGCAGATCAGTGACTGCTTGAAAAATCTGTTTAAAATTAATGGAAATCTTTTAGATCTTATGAGCTAAAGCTTTGCAATATGGACTCCACGAGAACCACAGCTCCAATCTCAGGGGATTTCGTTTTATTCACAGTTTACAACAAGCTGACCTTTAAGATACAAGATATTGTTCCATAGCCCATTTTGCATCCCAAATAAATACAGTAAAAAGCACCTGAGGGAGTTGTTTCCAGGATAAATAGACAGAATTCTTTTCCTTCCTGCTAATACAGAATGCAGGCTCGTGCACTCGTTCTTGCAGCATGTTTAATCAAATTGTGAATTTCAGCTGAAACCCAAAGGGCATTGGAAGGGTTCTGTTGCCAAGAGTGAGTTTTGCATATTCTATTTTTAGCTCTCCAGCTACATGTGTGCTGTAAATTGCTCTTTGTGTGAACTTCTGTTCAGAAGGATCACATATGGGACCATAAAATTAGTCAAGATGCTCTGCTGAATGAGAAATATTCCCTCTTGCATTGTCTTTTGATTAAGGGGCAACTGAACCATTGATAAAAATATAAAAAGGGAATAATATCAGTGCTTGGCATAAAAGATTTGAATTTCCCTGAGAAATTAAACACAATTTATTCCAACTGAACAATAGCATCATTAAATATAGCTCTTTTTACTGCTTTCCAAGATTAAGTTGCTGGGCGAGCTGATTTTGCATCCCTTTAGCTTCAGAGCAACTTTTCTGCTGTTTGTGGGAAAGGAAATTTCAGGAAAGGAGAGGAAATTTCAGGAAAGGCAATTTCAAGAAATTTCAGGAAAGGAAAGGAAATTCCAGGAAAGGAAATTCCAGGAAAGGAAAGGAAATTTCAGGAAAGGAAATTTCAAGGAAATGAAATTTCAAGGAAATTTCAAGGGAAGGGAAGGGAAGGGAAGGGAAGGGAAGGGAAGGGAAGGGAAGGGAAGGGAAGGGAAGGGAAGGGAAGGGAAGGGAAGGGAAGGGAAGGGAAGGGAAGGGAAGGGAATTCTGAATTGGCAGCAGAAGAGTTTGCAGGAGTTCTCCACATTGTGCTCCTCTATTTACAGGGTGCTTTTCCCTGTTTTTCTGCACCGTGTGTGCTTCACAAACCCAAGCTCTGTCCACAGGGAGCTTTGCAGTGCTGGTGTTGGTAGAGAAGGGCTTGAGGGAATTTTGGTGACCATTCAGCAGTGACCATCCTTCAGAACGTTTGTGTGAAGCTGTTCTCCAGCAAACCTTTGTGTTCAGTATTCCTGTTTCCACATGGAAATAAAATCAGGCTTTGTGCATTTCTGCCTGTGAGCTGTGGTGGGGACTGCAGAGACTCTGAGAGCAAAATTTGCATTTTGGGAATCCTTTGATTGCTCTTGGAGAGGAGCACATTGATCTTGGATGCCAAGGAGCAGTGATGAACCAAAACCACTGATTTCAACTTTCCTGTGCAGCTCTCGCTTTCATAATTCCAGTTTTAATTAGAGAGGAATTTCTTCTTTTAGTTTCCTGGCTGGGTGTGATGTGCCTGATTAAGAAGACCCCACAATTAGGGTTTAGCCGAGGGATTTTCAGCACCAGTGGAAAAGTCCCAGCTGGAGCTGTTACCATGAGGATCTAACACCGACTTTTCATTTGCTGCTTGATGGGTGTGAGGGATAAAAGGCTTCTTTCGCCTGTGCTGGGTGAATATCTGAATTTTTAGCGCTGTTTTGGCTGTGATTTGGTGCATTTGCACAGGGTCTGGCAGGATGTGGTGGCAAACCTTGAACCAAAGGAAGAAATGCCACAGGAAAGTGCAAAGCATTCACTCCCTTCTATATTCACTCCCTTTTCCCAGAGGAAATAAAATAAAAATATGCTGGTGTATATGTTAGTAAATATTCATCAATTTATGAATGTGAGCTGGGAAAGCTTTTGGGACAAAAACGCTGTTGTTGGATAAAACCTAAAGGGGAAAATGAAATAAAACACAAAGAGTACGGACAATTTTATTGCTGCTGAAAGGCAGAGCAGGTAATAATAATATATTGGACACCCATAATATATAAAAGCCATAAATTGACATTCTACAAAGGTGAAATGAGAAAAAAATAAGATTTTAGCACAATCTTGCTGCTTTGCAAGGATTGATGCAAATCTATTGCTGGTATTGGGAACATGGATGTGGTAGCCAGGTGAAAGTTCTTTTTATTTGGGAGAAGATAATTGCATCCCAAGCAAGAACAGCTCTCTGATGGTTGGGAGACACAATGTTCCTGTCAGGAACAGCCTTTGAGAAGATGTGCAAAGTGCAAAATATGTCTTTCTTTGAGATTTATTTATTTTTTTAATTCAAAGACTGAATTTTGTTCATCAAATACCTGAATAATCTTGACTTTGTAAAGATTATTTATTTTTTTTAATTCAAAGACTGAATTTTTCATCAAATACCTGAATAATCTTGACTTTATAAAGATTTTTTTTAAATTCAAAGACTGAATTTTATTCCTCAAATACTTGAATAATCTTGAATTTAAAAAAAAATTGAATCAGATAAAAAAAATTGTCTCAACAATTTCATATATAGATATTATTTAGCTAACAGAAAATTACTGGCATTTCCTTTTACCATTTCATAATTCCAAAAATTTCAATACAGTAAGGTCTTATTAAAAAAAAAACTTGAAACTTTTTGGGGGAATATAGATATTTGGAAGTTTCCTACCAAATAATTTCAAAACTTGAGGTGTAGCAGGTATATTTGTGGATTTTTCCATGCATTTCCTCACATTTATGTGTAAAGTTTTTCGTGGTGGGAAGGAGAATTGAAATGTCACTTTTTAAACAGTGGTTCCTTGTGGCACATCTGACAGAGAATAGACTTTACCTTTATCTATCTATCTGTCTGTCTGTCTATCTATCTATCTATCTATCTATCTATCTATCTATCTTTATTTATATATATATATATAAAATATTTTTAAAATATAAACAAATATATGAATAACATATATTTATATATTTATTTATATTTTATATGAAATATTTATATATAAAAATTAATATATAATTTTTAAAAATGTGTCTCTGTACTTATTTGCAATTTTGCTTTGCAAATAGAAAGGAAGAAATAGACCCTGAGTGTTTAGGAAAGGTTTTTTTAAATTTCTTTTTTAAAAAAGCTCAAGCCCCAACAGGTCAGATCAGGCCACACCTATCAAGAGAAAATCAGGGAATTTTTGTGGCCTGAGGCTCCAGCAGCAGAGCTGTCTGCCAGGGGCTCTCTGCTAAATGAAGTTGCTGTTAAATGTCACTAGAATTCCCTTTTTTATTCCAAGGAGAACCATAAGAGAACAGCTTTTGACCTCCAAACTGCCTTTTTGAGTTATTTTGGCATATGGAATTGCGGAGATATTTTTACTCACAGGTCGGGTTTGCTTAAAACCTATTCTCAAGCCCTTTGTTTCTTGTGCTAAAGAACAGATGATTTTCCCATTTATTTTTGCTGCACATGAAGGTTCAAGCCATCTCTTATTTCATCCAGCTCAGTTCCCCCATTGCTGCTAAAAATGATAAATACTCAAAATAAAATACATAACTTAAACATAAATAAACAAAATAAATATTTTAATAGATCGATCAAAATAAATCCTTAAAAAAACCCCTCCAGACACAAAATATGAGGACAGAAATGGCCACAAAAGTGGTAAAAAAAATTTTGTAAGGATAGATTGAGGAAAGTCTTCATTTATGATAATTTCAGTGACAACAGAGTCTCTGGCATGGCCTAAATGCTGTTTTTTCCTTCTGCCACTGACATCAAAGCACAAGTGGCAGCTCCAGCTGTTGATTGGAAGTGTTTGGAAAAGATCAAACATTTATTTATCAGGGGTCAAGTGACCTGCCTGGGCCAGAGCTGTGGGAGCAGAAGAGATGATGGGAAAAGGAATGAAAACCCCAAAAACTGAGGTGCACGGAGGGTAAATTGAGGGGCAAAAGGGAAAACTGGTGTGGTGAAAGAGAAGGAAAAAGGGAAAGGAAGGGAAAAGGGAAGAAAAAGGGGAAGGAAAAAGGGAAGGAAAAAGGAAAGGAAAAAAGGAAGGAAAGGGGGAATGGAAGGGAAGGAAAAGAAAAGGAAAAAGAAAAGGGGAAAAGAAAAGGAAAAAGAGAAGGGGAAAGGAAATTTCAGGGAAGGAAATTTCAGGGAAAGGAAATTTCAGGAGAGGAAATTTCAGGAAAGGAAACTTCAGGAAAGGGAAGGAAACTTCAGGAAAGGAAAGGAAATTTTGGGAAATTTTGGGAAATTTCAGGAAAGGAAAGGAAAGGAAAGGAAAGGAAAGGAAAGGAAAGGAAAGGAAAGGAAAGGAAAGGAAAGGAAAGGAAAGGAAAGGAAAGGAAAGGAAAGGAAAGGAAAGGAAAGGAAAGGAAAGGAAAGGAAAGGAAAGGAAAGGAAAGGAAAGGAAAGGAAAGGAAAGGAAAGGAAAGGAAAGGAAAGGAAAGGAAAGGAAAGGAAAGGAAAGGAAAGGGAATTCTGAATTGGCAGCAGAAGAGTTTGCAGGAGTTCTCCATATTGTGCTCCTCCATTTACAGTGTGCTTTCCCTGTTTTTCTGCACCGTGTGTGCTTCACAAATGCCAGCTCTGTCCACAGGGAGCTTTGCAGTGCTAGTGTTGGTGGAGAAGGGCCTGAGGGAATTTTGGTGACAATTCAGCAGTGACCATCCTTCAGAACGTTTGTTTATCTCTGCTTCCTTTCCTCAGGCAATGCTCAAAAGCAAATTCTCCTTTCAGACACTCTGTCACGATTTGATTTCACAATTTGTGTTTTAAGGCTGGTGGGGAGGAGAAGTGCTATTTGACAAGTATTTTATGGAAGGAGAGGCCTGTCCAAGGTTTTATCCTCACATAATAATACAGGAAATCAGTAAATATTGAGAAATATTAATTTTTTCATCTTAGCCCATGTAATGACATTGGACCAGCACATTGGTGCCATTGGTTTTGGATGAAGGAGGAGAAACAGGCTGGAATCACTTTCCTGCATTGTGGAACTTACTTGGAGTCCTAAAATCCTCCTTGTGTCATTAAAGCCATCCAGAAAATGGTTCAGAAAAATGTACTGGGAGGAAGTGGTGGAGAAATTCAAGGATCCTCATTTCATTCCCTGTCTGAAAAACACCAGGGGAATTTGGGGGAACTCATGAAACTTCTCTGGGTTTTACAGCTGGGGTCCTGCAGCCTTGGGGGTACAATAAATTACTAAATATGGGATACCAGGAGAAACACAGAGGAAAATCCGCTTAGCAGAAAATCAGATTCACTTATAGGGATAACCTCCAGCTCTTCCCAAAAGTGAAGGGTTTAAAAATCACTGTTTCCTGCAAGATGCTCCACAGTGTTTTCATCTGCATTTACAAATGTTGCTTCTTTTCTTTTCTTTTTCTTTTCTTTTCTTTTCTTTTTCTTTTCTTTTCTTTTCTTTTCTTTTCTTTTCTTTTCTTTTCTTTTCTTTTCTTTTCTTTTCTTTTCTTTTCTTTTCTTTTCTTTTCTTTTCTTTTCTTTTCTTTTCTTTTCTTTTCTTTTCTTTTCTTTTCTTTTCTTTTCTTTTCTCTCTTCTCTTTTCTTTTCTCTTTTCTTTTCTCTCTTCTCTTCTCTTCTCTTCTCTTCTCTTCTCTTCTCTTCTCTTCTCTTCTCTTCTCTTCTCTTCTCTTCTCTTCTCTTCTCTTCTCTTCTCTTCTCTTCTCTTCTCTTCTCTTCTCTTCTCTTCTCTTCTCTTCTCTTCTCTTCTCTTCTCTTCTCTTCTCTTCTTTTTTAAACAAAATATGTTGGGACAATGAATGATTTGACTGTGTTGGGCTTCTTTTCCTGCCTCTGAAACCCTGTGTAATTTTCAGGGTGGCTTTGGATCAGGAAAGGCATCCCAGGAATCAAACAGCTTCGGGATAGTGCTGCAAGTCATTTAATTGGCTGCTTTCAGCACATCAGTTTGGACTGAAAATTTTTGGAAATCTTCTTTTTGAAGAGCTCAGGTGCCAGGGTTAAAATATTGTCTGTTAATACAATATTTTGTATTGCATTAGCAGATATAATAAAAAATATTGTATCTGTTATACAATATAACAGATTGTATAACAGATACAATATTTTGTTTATTCCAGCTAAATGGTGCATTTGAACCATTCAAAATGAAAAATTTGGTTGATTTGGTTGAAAATTGATTGAACTGATTATTAAAAATCTGTATATTCTGTAAGAGGTTTGATTTTCCAGGCAAAACAATTCCTATTTTAGGTAAATTTATATCTTAATCCAATTTTTTGTATTTTGTTCCCAGCGTTACACAACTGTGTAAGCAGTTATAAATTATGGATGGGAACAGACAATGCAGGCCAGAGAATCTTTCTAAATATAAGCAAGACAATCATCACCCAAAAAATCCCCTCCAACATATTGAAAACTTCTCATAGAGCCCTTGGTAAGCATTTCCTCAGGATAAATTAGGCAGGGAAAAAAAAAAAACAAAACCCCAACCTATAGTGTCCATCTTATTTACTGTGTAAATAATAATTATTAGGGATAATAGATGATGCAGTTAATTGTCTGTGCTTCTAGGGGTGCTAATTAGCAGCAAGTAATGATCTTCACACATGCCTTGCCATTGGAGTTGTGGAGAATGAGAGGTACAAACCCAGCCTTTCTCCCTGAATTAGCGGCTGACTTCATAATTGAAATAATTGTGTTTGGGCAAGGCTGGGCTGTGCGAAGCCTGGGCAGCTCCTCACCCCAGCCTGCTCGTGCTGCCAGGCACAGGAGGGGCTTGGATGGCCAAAACTGCTGGGCTTCAATGGAACCTCCTTGCTTTGGGGAGTTGGGAGGGGTGGGATGGAGTCAGCTGCCAAGGAACAGGAGGATTTGGGGTGGAAGAGGAGATTTGGGAGAAGAAGAGAGAGATTTGGGAGAAGAAGAGGGGGATTTGGGAGCAGAATGAGGGTATTTGTGAGAAAAAGAGGGGATTTGGGGGTAGAAGAGGAGAACTTGGGAGCAGAAGATGGGGATTTGGGAACAGAAGAGGAGAATTTGGGAGCAGAAGAGGGGGATTTGGGAGCAGGGATGGGGGATTTGGGGGCAGAAGAAGAGAATCTGGGAGCAGAAGAGGACATTTGGGTGAAAAGGAAGGGATTTGGGGCAGAAGAGGAGGATTTGGGAGCAGGGATGGGAACAGGGCCATCTCCCTCTGCCGCGTACCCAAGGCTGTGGGATTTGGTGGGATTTGGTGCCCTGGTTACCAGAGGAAAGGGGGCATTCCCTGCAGAGGGACACAGGGGTCGGAGGCAGAGGATGTGGGATGAATGTGCTGGGACAGAGCTCGGGGCTGTGGCTGCACTGGGCACCAGCAGCTCCCTCCCCTATTTCCTACCAAGGAAAGGGTGACTGTGCTGGCCCAGCACCAAATGGCCACAGGAAAAGGAGATGGATCAATAAAGAGTCCTCCTTGACAGGTTATTCCCATAGCAGCTAAAAGTTTAAATTCCGTTTCTTCATTTTCATGGCATTTTGTCCCTTTTATTTCGTCACATTTCCTCACGTGACAGAGCCCATGGTGACAAACACCTCCTTCATCCTGGCCTCCTTTGCCTGCAGTTTGGTCACTGCGGATTCCATCAGTTCCTGTTGGAATCAATATTCACTGCAAGCTTTTAGGCAGGCTAAAATCACTTGGAGGCTCTTTGTTATTACAATATAATTTTATACATTTGTTTTTTTCATTTGTTTTTATTCCTTCTTGCTGGTATGCAAATGAGCAAATTAGGTTTTGAACATGCTATGATGCAACAAGTGTTTTTACAAAATAGAATTTTCTTTTATGTTATTTATCTTATGTTCACATTCTTGTTCTGCACAAATCTTGTCCTGGCATGAGAAAATTCACCTGTGGGGATAACCTCCAAAAGTTCAAGCTTTAAAAATCAGTGTTTCCACTGTGTTTTCAACAGGGTTTATAAATATTGCTTCTTGGCTGAGCATTTTAGGACTCCTTTTTCCTTTTTTTCCAAAAAAATGATGCCCAATGAATGATTGGAGTGTGTTGGGCTCCTTTTCCTCCTGCTGAGGTGAAGCCATCGCCCCTTGGAGCTGATGGATGTGCAGCTGGGGTGTGGTGGTAGCACTTGTCAGGGAATATTCTCAGGGAGCGTGTTTTCCTGCTGGGAGCTTTTGTTTTCACATGAGTTGGTGTAAACCAATTACTTCAGGCACATTCTGGTTTAATGTGAGTTTTCTTTGTGCTCTCAGTCATAGGAACAGGAAGATAATACCTTCCAATGCGATGATTTAATACCAATTTCACAGAAAATGGTGGTGCTTTTATGAGGTACACAAACAGGCTGATTAGAAATCAATGTGGTGGGTGAATCACCTCGTAATTAAATAGGAAATTAATTTCCTTTCACATTTATATTGTGTAAATATATAGTTTATATACAATGCAGCTTTAGTATGTTTTTTTTTTACTCTCGGAGCTCCAATGTGGTTTATTCCTCGGGGGGAAAAAGTCAGCAATCATCAAAAACTGCCAGTGGTACAAGATCTGAAGTGCAATGGATCAGGAATAAAGTCTGACAGGAAATGTGTTGATTTCAGAGCAACAAATGCAGGAGTTATTTGCAGACTTGAACAAGACTTTAAATTGACTTTCATTGCTATTCTTTGTGACTGACCTTGCACTTCACAAATCTATTAATTTGCTTTTAATGTAAGCAAAATATTATATTCTTTTTGAGTCACAGATAACTTAGAAAATCAGTGTTAAATGTATGATAAGTAAAATCATTGCTTCAATTTCCAGTTCCTGCTTTGTCCTGCAGGTAGACCCCATTTTATATAACATATGATATATAACACATAATATATAATATATAACATATATAATATAAATATATAATATATTATATATAATATATAATATATAATATATAATATATAATATATAATATATAATATATAATATATAATATATAATATATAATATATAATATATAGTATATAGTATATAATATAATAAATAAACTTAAACTAAAAAGCAAATTAAATCAGTATTAAAAATGTAATTAATGTAGGATAAATAAAATCAATGCTTCAATTTCCAGTTCCTGCTTTCTCCTGTGGGTAGAGCCCATTTTTCTGTCAAGCTTGCAGTTTTCTCTTCTTGTGTGTGAAGCTCTTGGTCCCTTTGGGATACAACCAATTTTATGTCTGGGTTATTTGTGGGTGTGGGAAGGTGTCCAAAAATCCTGGGCATTTGTGCTTTTAGGACAGCAAAACCTCTAGGATGGGTGGAAACGTGCAGAATTGTTCCCAGGGATCCATGAGGGGCTCTGGCTCCCCAAACACACGTGGCTGTGATGGGTCCAGATTCCCAGGGGCATGGGACTGACAGGGAGCAGGCAGGACATGTGTTCCCACAAAATCCTTTTCCCAGCTGGAGCCTTGCAGAGAAAACAGGGAAATTTTCAATTTTTATAAGGATTATTTTAACTTAGTCAAAGCCATCTAGTCCCTTAGCATCACTGAAAACATGACAGAGCTGCTGTGCAGACACCTTGCATGGAAAAAACCTTCTAGCAATTATA
The DNA here is from genome assembly GCA_024865655.1 of Emberiza elegans. NCBI lineage: Eukaryota > Metazoa > Chordata > Aves > Passeriformes > Fringillidae > Emberiza > Emberiza elegans. The sequence continues at coordinate 1,467,223 of JALJVW010000207.1, read as the reverse complement.
AAAATGTAAGATGAATGGAATAAGCACTGTGAGCCTGCCTTAAATAAATGGAATGGGGTAAATGGAATAAATCAGTCAGTCTGCCTGAAGAAATGGAAGAAATGGAAGAAATGGAAGAAATAGAAGGAACGGAATAGGGTAAATGAAATAAATCTTAATAAATATAAGAAATGGAATGGGATAAACAGAATAAATCTGTGAGCCTGCCTTACCTGTGCAGGTGCAAACACACAGAGCAGCACAGTGAGCCTGGCTCCTGGTGAGTCCTTGTGGGGACATTGGGACACCTTATCCTTGGGGAATTCTGGATGACAGTTGGGCAGAAGATGTGGTTCGTTGGCCATAGCACCAAGGAAAGCCTTGAGCATGTTAAACAGCTCCACTGCAGATTTTTTTTATGTCACTGCTATTTTTCTGTCTTTTCCATTTATTCCATCCCCCTCCATTTCCCCTCACTCCAAAGGCTGGCAGTGCTCAGTGCTGGTGTGATAGGGGCTGTGCATTTGGAAGAGGTGAGAAATGAGATTTTTCTGGGAGAATTTTTCTCTAAAGAAGGACAGGATGTTCCAGCTCTCCATCACTGCTGTCCCGTTTCCTCCTGAATGAATAATCAGGCACAAATTGGCTGCAGCCTCCGTCTGCTGCTCTGCCCAGCCAAGGCATCATTCCTGGTGTCCTGACAAGGAGAGGGCCTGGCCAGAGGACTGAATCCGCAATGCATCCCAAACATGATCCCACCAATCATGCAAAAAAAATCCCTCTGAGAAAATATATTAGCTAAGCAGGGCTCTGACAGATTATCTCCACTTGAGCTCATCCATTTGCCTCCCAAACTCCAAATGGAACAGACCCAAACCAATTTAAAAATAGGCACAGCTGATACGTGCTGCTAAAGAGGAGCACATTTTGTATCAGCAGTGAAATTTCTGCTCTTGGTGGTTTTAGACTCCTTTGGAGATGGGTGCTTGAAGAACCCTTCTCCTTACTCTGGAAATGAGTACTATTAACAGAGATCTGTAATTATGATGGGCTATAATCAGGAGCTTCAATCAAGTGGAAAAACTTCCTTTTCCATGTGGCTAGATTTGCTTTGCACTCACTAAATTTAGCTCCTTCCACTGTACAAATTGTTTGTAGCTGTGGTGCCACCAGAAAGGCAGCAAGTATGAAGATGAATCTTTGCTTTGGTTTGGTCTTTCTAGAAATTTATTTCCCCATTTTGTTCTGTTTAATAGAAAAACACAAAATCCCCAGAGCATTGATAAGTTTTCTGCACGTGAAAAGTGGATGGACAGATCAGCCACCTGTAAATTCTCTTTCTTTTATGGAAATTCAGGTTTTTGATTCCTGTAAATTCTCTTTCTTTTATGGAAATTCAGGTTTTTGATGCACATCTGTAAAGGTCAGGCATTTTCTGTTATTTAATGCATGATTAAATTATTGTACATTATTAATATTATTATCACAGTTCATATTTTTCAGACAGTGGGACTGGGTTTTGGTGGATTTTTGATTAAATTATTGTACATTATTATTATTCTTATCACAGTTCATATTTTTCAGATGGTGGGACTGGGTTTTGGTGGATTTTTGTGCAAGGGGATGTTTGGTTGATTGGTTTTTCCACTTCCAATTAGCTAAAAGAAGCTCAGAGGAGGCAATACAAATAGGAATGACAGTGGGTATATGCAGATAGCATGGAATAGGTGATGGGTTTCACATTTTGTGGTTAAAATTCAGGATGGCCAGGCAAAAACAGGCATGAGAGGCAACTCAGGCTATCAGTGGAGGTGGTTTATTTTTTTAAAAAGTGATTAATTTTGATAAAAAGAGTAAAATAGTTAATAAAAGATGATGAAATTGGAGGATCATGTGGTCAGAATCATTGAATATTAGTATTGGCTTGGTGGGAGAAAGGATTGAGATGTGAGGGAAAAATCTGTTGATAAATGATTTAAGTGTGTAGTAGAGTGGCTCCAAGGACATTTTCCAAATGTACAGATGCTGCTTAGACTGAAGAAAATGTATTTCTGCTTCCTTAAACCTAAAAGGTGAGGTTTCAACCCTAAGGCAGCTGCTTTAAGGCTTTTAATTTGGCCAACCCCTGTAAATCCCAGTGTTGGGTCTAATTTGGAAATAGGCTTTTGGAACTGGGAACATTGCCTTGGAACTGGAGTTTTCCGACATGATGGGCTCCACCCCAGGCAGTTTCTGTCCTGTTTGCTCTGTCTGCAGCTCTCACAGAACCAGTCCAGGACCAACAGGCAGTAAAACCTGAGTTTAACAGATCTAACCCAAGGTAGCAGCTCTTGGGTGCCATTAATTACAGCCCTGCCATTAAGTGCAATTTCTCTTTTGAAATGGAAGATGCTCAGCTTGGTTGTTGCTCATGGCAACAATTTGGGGAGTGTTTGCCAAATGTATTGAAGAATTCATTAGAAATTTATAAAATCTCTTAATCTGCTCCTAAATTCTGCCAGTTTGGTTTAGAAATTGTCCCTTTGTCACTGTGGTCTGAGTTCTGCTGATATTGGTAACAGAAGTGCTGAGGCTTTCTTTACAGCAAACTCAAACACAATCCTTGTACTTGGACTATATTTAAAGTAAATTAGTTGTTGATTAAAGTAAGTTAGCAGCAATTGCTGTGTCTAATTATATTGATTGTATAGGTTACTTGTCAACAGTTCTTGCTGCACTTAAAGCTGGGATGGTGCCAGGAGAAATCCAACCCTTGCCAGTTCCCTGGGGCTGCACGAAAGGACAAGAGTGCAGGGTTTTAGTGGCCATGTCTGGAAAGGGGATAGGGAATATTCCAAATTTAGAGGTAAATTGTCATGAAATGGCACATTTAAGGGAGTGTAGGAATGGGGTTGATCAATAACAATAGGAAGGTCCCTAAATAATACAGATGAATAACATCTTATAGTGCAATAAATCTGCCAAGACTGCTCTGAGGGAAATGCAGAGAAAAATCTGTGCCAGGAAAATTCAGTTAAATCTCATCTGGAAACAGCAAGGCTGGAGGATCCTAATCATAACTAAGAATTGATCAGTAGTGTCATAACAAGGCAGAGTTCATTCTTTGCACTGTGGTGTGGTGCATTAATGTACCCCTGGTTAAACCCAGCCACGAATTACTGTCATTTGGAATGGAGAGATTTTTCATAATTAGTTTTGGTTTTTATATTAAAAGACTTCCAACCTTCTGTTTTAATTATTTTTGTCTTGAAACATAGACAATTTATTATAAAAGGAAAAAGTTCAAATGGGAGAACCAGAAAGGATTAGGAGATGGAGAGAAATAATTAATATCTTTATGTTATGGAATCACTGCTGAACTGTGATGCATAAACATAACATCTCTGTCAGTGTTTGGTTCCTTGGGATACGTATTGTTAAATTACATGTGCAGGACCTTATGAATAGATATTCTTAATTTTTAAAAGTTATCAGCTCTTTTATTTACAGTTTGAAATCAGAAAACCTTGCTCTGGTCCAAATTAAATTCATTGCATTGATAAATGTGTTTAAATTTAGCTTTGTTAACTATTTCTGCTAGAGCTATCCCTCTATTTATCTGGTTGTGAAACTGAAAGAAATAGTAATTTTTGTTTGAATTAGTGGTGAATTGGCACAGGTTGCTCACAGAAGTTGTGGAGTCTCCTTTTCCGCAGATATTCAGAATCCCAGTGGACATAGGCCCAAGAAAGTCTCCAATTTTTCAAAAATTGTGTACAAACCTGACATATCCATCTTAAACCAGTGAGAAAAATTAACAATTTTCCTGTTTGTGGAAGTATTCTTTTGCCTTTTTTTTTAAATGAATCAAAGGCAAATACGTCCTTCAAATTAAAAGGACAATTAAATTATTTGCTATTAAAATTGAGGGGTTTTTATTAAAAAACTCTCTGTGAATGTAAAAATAGGTGAGCTTCAAAGAGAGGGGGAGTGTGGACTGTCACACCAGCCTCTCAGTCTGTTCTTCATGCCTGATTTCCCTTTCTTCCAGAGCCACTCGTGGGGGAATTCATGGGCTGTATCCTTTTTTTCCCTGTCCCTGTTCTGTGAGCTGAAAGGAGCACGAGTCCATATTCACTGAGCCACATCAGCGCTGCTCCCTCAGCCTTGCTGCTGGGAAATGTCACCCTGATCCATTGCATAATTCCAGCTGGCCCCCTCTCAGGGGAGCATTGCCTTGCTGGAGTTGCAGGCAAGATGCTGAAATGCACCATTTTTATATCAATTTATAGCTGACCAAACTTGTCCCCACCTCGAGCAGCAGCAGGAGAATGATGTGGTGCAAAACGTTCCCTTGGTTTGGGCATCGTTTTCAGATAATGGGGAAAACCATTTCAGATAATAGGGAAAACCATTCAAATTGTCCCCCCAAAATGAAATAATCACCCTGCATCCCAGCTAACCTGGGGCAGGAAGCCTTTGAATATCCTCCAGCTGTTGAGGGAGAGCTGATGGTGTGATGGAATGGTACCATCAGTTGTACCTGGATAATTCCATCACACATGAACCTGTTCTTAAACTGATACAGGAACGAGACAAAAATTCCTGCTACCCTTTTCCTAGGCAGTTTGGGCAGCCCTGATATTGAAATAGGTTTAATAACCATGAGGAATATTAACCATGGGGTAATTCATGAGCCTCACCAGCCCTTAGTGTTGGTTTTCCTAGAGATAGGGCAACTGAGAGGCATTTTAAAAGATTTTATTCCATTATCAGTCTTGATGAAGAGTGAGTCACAAAAGATGTAAAACTCAATATCATTCCATCAGAACCAACCCATTTCTTAGTTACAATCCTTTATAAATGTTTTCCCTATTAGCTTTTCCACACAATGCTGCTATTATTTCTAACACCAATCACCTATATTTTTTCCCCACGTGGTCCTGCTACAATGCATCTTTCACAGCTGATGCATGCCACCATAGTTCCCATCAAAAACTCACTTCTATTTTTATACCCCACTAAAACAATACATCTCTCCCCCATACTTTAAGTCTTTACACCACAAAAAACCAAATAATCACTGTCTTCCCATCAGAAATATAACAGTAATCATAAATTCACTTTACAAACACAATATAACTCCTCCAATTCCTATAAAACACCCATAAGTGCTACTAAATTCCAATCACTCAACCAAAACACATAAAAAATTATAACATCTATTCCAATATCCAACATACCTGTAATTTTAATATTATAATTAGACCTATATATAATTATACCTACATTATATTAATACCTATAGCATTAACTATTTCACCACAATATATTGAAATACAAATCAATTATAACCATTCATTACTAGTATATTCTACCCAAAACCATCAAATACTAAACCAAAACTCTCACACTAGAGTAACCTCCTAATGTAGAAATTTGTTTTTATGAAATAATCTTGTCTACATTTTTTTATTCCATTCTTCAGATTTTGCATCCCCTGTGGGTGTTTCATTTTACTTTTATTTTATGTGGGATGAGCTGGCAATTCCTTCCCTGCCAGCCAGGGTTTGGAATGAATTGCTTTGGTTTTGAGAGGTATTTGGTGGTGCCTAAAGGAAATAGTGAGAACTTGAGGTGATTTTTTTGGTGCCATTTTTCCCAAGAGATGGAACTGCTGTGGATCTTGGGGTTTTGTGGGTGATGGGAAGCAGAAGCAATTGGCTTCTATATCCCATTTTTTTGTGTTTTCAAACTAGAAATATGGGTGACACCAATAAAGGACAGCCCTGGTGAAATTTTAGCTATTTATTTATTTAGGTGATTATTTGTAATTTACCTCTCTGCATTCTGCTTTGCTTCAGTCCTGTTTGATGCCTGGGAATGCTGCTGACGTGCTGGATTACTGATACAATCACTAAACCTCATTTTTTTCTCTTGATCCTGTTCCTCCCTCCAATTTTGAGTTCAAACTTTGTGATGTTACAACAGCTCTGTGCCCTCCTGTCTGCTACAGAGATGTTTAAGTGTCTAAACCATGCAGGAAATATATCAGGAGAAAAGGGAGGGAACTGGCAATACAGTGGGAATTAGCAAAATCCACTTTCCCTTCTCCCATCACCTTCAGTTTGATTCTTTCTCTCTGAAAATCCATGGCACTGTTGGAGGTGAATGTTGTCTTTTTTTTTTCTCTTCTCTGTCAGAAGCTCTTCACAATCAAAGTTCCTGGTTAAGCCTATAATGATTTTATTTTTAGAGAAGCTGTATTAACACTTCTAAAAACATTTAATATTTTTCTGGCTTCTGTGCTAGCACCGTGTAACACCATGATGTACCACATGTAACGAATCCAATAATATTTGGAAAATATATCCAATCTCAGGTACCAGGGCATGTAAAGCATTTGCTAAAGGATTTCCAAACATTTTTTGTTGTCTTGTTTCGAGCTAATTTCCGAATGTATGAGCCATAGGGATTTGAAATTCTGGATGTGCAATCATTGGACCCAAAAATGGTGTGCACTTGTCAAAGTCAGGGATTCAGAAGCTCATTCTCCTTAAGGGTTGTGGACCTCTAGGTCTTGGGAATTGAAATGAAGTGAAGGGAGAGATCTGTATCAGCTCAGTGTAAAAATATGTTTAATCTTTTGAAGGTTAAAAGGAGATCAATTTACTTTCTCATGAACAGGTGATATAAGTGAATGTGAATATAAGTGAACATAAATATTGATGAACATAAATATAAGTGAATATAAATATAAGTTAATGGGAACACTGATGTGAAGCTACTCAGCACTGTGCAAAAGAACAGGAAAAAACCACCAAAGCTTCAAAGTTTGAAGTGCTGGGCTTTAAATGCAGTGAGGGAGCTCAGGACAGAGTGGAAGTCCTGCAGTCTGGGTCTCCTGGTGCCAGGGAGGTTACACAACCAGCCCCAAGTTCAGAACTGTTCTTCTCCAATCCCTTCCGCTGACCCCAATTCAAGCTGACTTCTGACTTTATTTTAACTGAATTTCAGCAGCCCTGTACCTTGCAGTGCTGGTTCTGAGCTGGGGAGCAGCTGTGCGGTACCACAAATCATCCTGCCCTGTGTAAAACACAGGCACCTTGTTCACCATGAGCATGGAAACCTTGCAGAAACTTCCAAACTGTGCAAGGACAAATTGTCACCAATGATGTTATTCCAGGTCTGCCCTCGAGATTGCAAGGATCCCAGTCTACACAGATAGAAAAGCTGATTTTTATTCCTACCTGGAGACCTTGTAGAAATAAATTCACAGCATTTTAAGGGTGCACAGCTGTGACCGCGTTCACAGGGGTCCGAGGATGAGGGCAGAGACGAGGATCTGACTCCATGTTTCAGAAGGCTTGATTTATTATTTTATGACATATATTATATTAAAACTTTACTAAAAGAATAGAAGAAAGGATTTCCTCAGGAGGCTAGCTAAGCATAGAAAAGGAATGGAATGATAACAAAAGCTTGTGTTTCAGACAGAGTCCAAGCCAACTGAATGTGATTGGCCATTTAATTAGAAACAACCACATGAGACCAATCCCAGATGCACCTGTTGCATTCCACAGCAGCAGATAACCATTGTTTACATTTTGTTCCTGAACCTCTCAGCTTCTCAGGAGGAAAAATCCTAAGGAAAGGATTTTCCATAAAATGTGTCTGTGACACACAGCTGCTGCCAGGTGTTTGCAAAGAATCTGTTCTTATCTCAGTCCAGGGGTTGATGCATTTTTGATTTTCCTCCCCATACCACCTCAGGGGGAAGGAGGAGAGGGCAAGAGGCTCCTTTTGTGGTTTCCAGCTGGGGTTAAACCATTGCTCTGGCTCCAGAATCCCAGAGAAATTCTAAACACAAATTCCAAACCAGCTGAAGGCTGGTATTTCACTGCCTTCCTCTTGCCAACAGAGCTTCTGGAACTGTTTCCCATTTTGTAATGGGAAAATTTATTTAGTTGAGCAAAGTTTTCAATTCTTAATCCTTGGCTAAAAAAGACTCACCCCTTTCATTTTGCAGCTTTTCTCTAAGAGAAACAGGCAAAATCTCTGTTGTTTTAGCTTGGAGTCAGTTGAAGGAAGTTGTATCTGCAAAAAGCTGGAACATTTGGTTGTAAATTTGGATGTTTTCATCTTGCTTTAGATGCCCTACATTAAAATATTGATGAAAATTATGTAGCAAGGCAATCTCTCTGATAGGACCACAGTTCTTTAGTAGTTCTTTTTGCACTATTAGGAATTCAAAAATAAAAATATCACATGGTTTGAACAGCACTCTACCTTTCTTGCTTACATTAAATTTTACATATAACATTTTTAATTATACAGAGAAAAATTCCTGTGCATCCTGGTCTATTTTGCCTTTTGTTTGAGTAATTCGAGTATGAAGCGGAAATCTTTTGCAATTTAATTAAAAATTTTTTTGGTTTCCTCTGTTTTCCTGTTGAGATGCTGGGTTGAAATAGAACACTCAAAAGTGATATGGTATTCCAGCAAAGCTGGAATATTTTTTATGTTTTTTATGTTAATAAATTAGAATATTTAATGTCATTGTTAAAGGATTAGTTTGACATGTAGAACACAGGAGAGTTACATACAACAAATTAAGGCTTCAGATAATATGGAAAATCCTGACATTTTAATGGAGAAGGACTTCTTGGGTCTTGCAGAGAAAAAAGGGAGGTTTAGTAAAGAGTTGGGACAAAAATGGGAATTATTTCCTAATCTAATTTTACAAGTTGGATCACCTCTTTAAGTTATGCCCAGAATGTTATCTTTCTTTTTAAAACCTTTTATTAGTCAATTATTTCCCAGTGCAACAATTCTGAAAATTCCCTTTGTAATCCAAACTCAGTATCAGGTCAATACTGGCTTTGGATTGGTATTTTTAAGCCTTGGTAATGCAGCTGTAATTTGACCTAGAAACCTATTTTGATCTGCTGGGTGTAACCAGGGCTTTTTAAACATCTGTCTGGGGGTTCTTCTGCATGGGAGTAGCTGCCTGCAATTGAAATGTTGTGGGTAAATAATCCAAAGGCTCGGGAGAGATGTTTGAAAAAAATTTCTCAAGGGTCATGACTGGGGGAGGATCCTGGCTCAGTCCCTTGCAAGCAGGTGATGGAACAGATTGCAGGTGACCTGTGGGGAGCAGAAGGTCCTGGCTGGAGCTCCCTGTGGTAAATCTCAGCTCAAAGCCTTTCCCTCTTCTCGCTTCCAAGGGTTGTGGTGCCTTTTTGGGACTACCTAAAACCAGAGGCCAGCCAGAATTAAGTGAATAAAAGCAGTTCTGTTTATTGAAGGGCCTGCAGGTACATTTCAGGCAGATGAAATGCTCCAAAAATGGACAATGTTTTGCAGGTTTTTATACTTTTCTAAGTTTGTCCATTTGCATATTGGAGGTTCTGCTTGGGGTTTTGTACGTGTCATCCCTGAATTTCCAGCTAGCCCATTACTCTGTCTCTAATTAAACTCAAATTATGAATATTTGTCAGGCTTTTGAGATATTTGTTGTGAAACCAGCTGCACCTGTTAATAAATGGGGGCGCAGCACTAACAGGAATGTAGCATTGTAAATAATGATGGCAGTGGTTGTTCGGAGTTCCCATCCTGCTAAAATCAATATGAATATGAGGAATATTAGAGTGATGCTGTGTCAGGGCTATCTAAATCAGAGGCCGGCCAGAATTAAGGGAATAAAAGCAGTTCTGTTTATTGAAGGGCCTGCAGGTACATTTAGGGCAGATGAAGGCCCCCAGGGGCTACACCCAAAATGGACCATGGGTCACAAGTTTTTATACTTTTATCAGTTTGGTCCATTTGCACATTGGGGGTTCATCTGCCAATTCCAGCTGCAGGTAATGAAGTCATTGACCCCCAGTTTGCTGCCCCCAAGTCCCTTTTGTTCCCATCTCTGGGCCCTGAGGCAGTGAGGTGTCCTTGATTGCCAGGCCTGGAGAGGAATTGCTGTGTCTGCCCCAAATGGGAAAGCTGCAGCTTCCACTGGGTGTGGGGTTTGGAGTTACACACTAAAGAACTGCAGGAGTACAAATAAATGAAAAATATAAAAGCCAAAGTGCTAAGGCATCAGTTCCATGCTCTGAGGGCTCACTGAAGCTGCTCCCGGTGCATCCTTCCAGAGTAACCCCATCGGGCTGTCCTTGTTTTCCAGGTGCCATGAACCACAGAATTCAGCGAGAAATAAATTTAGCTCCAGCCCAGCAGGAAGTTTCAGAGGCAGCAGCTTCTGCAAGGGATTGTCAAGAACAATCTGCAAGGAGGCTGCTCCTGGCATATAGATTTTGAGCTGGAACAGTGCAGGGAAGGAAGTGCTCCGTGCCAGCTCTCAGCACCATATGCTTGCCCCCAATGTAATGCACAAAAGAATATGGAGACAGCAGCTGCTCTGCAGGGAGGTGGCCACTTGTTAGATTTTGAAACCCTTCTGAAGTGTCTGTTCCTTTTCTTTTCATGGGTATTTTTTTTCTCCCCTTGCTTACGTATTTGCATTCAAAAGATGCTCCCTGAAAGGAATCTATTTTTAGGCTTTGGTAAGAACAGGGAATGTGATCTACTTTTTGTTGAAATAAAAGTGATTTTGGAAGGACTCTGATAGTTAGGCTTTTGTATTGAGAAATAAGAGCAGGTTTTTGTTTTCTTGATTTCCATTGGCATCAGGGCATGATGAAATCATATCTATAAATTAATTCTTGTCTAGAATTGTCTGTCTTTGATGGAAACCTTTGTTTTTCTTTCGGTTCCAGGAGTGTTCCAGTGGCCTGACCACATTCACATTTAATTCAGTGACAATTTTCATTGAGTTCAGTGGCAAAGAGAAGCATAAATGAGGATTTAGATCCAAAATGAGAGGAGTTGGATTTAATGTGCCCAGAGGAATGGATCTTCCCTGGCACCCATCACTACCCAGGCACTGAAGTTGGTTCCTCTGTTGCTTTGAGAAACCTGAACTTCCTGGCAGATTTCAGGAACTCTGTGCCTGCAGTGCCAGGAACACAAAACTTATTTATGTAAACAAAACTGGATTTTAAAAGGTATTTTTTGACTCCACTGAATTCCAGATACACCTCACTATAAGCACTTCCATTTTGAATTAGGGATTCTTAAATGAATTTGAGAATCCAGAGGGAAGTTACATCACAGTATAATGAGGATACAGCAGGACAAGTTGTTATAGCAGGTAATAAAATTAATGTATCTCACTGGCATTTTTGCTGAATGTCAGTGTTTTACAGTGACCCTGGAGTGATGTTAAAATGTCACAGCAACACCAGAGTGACCCATATTAGTCAGTAAAAATGATGGTTCACATAAAAGAAAGATGTTACAATCCTTTTTGGAAGGATAAATCTTTTTCAGACAGAGATTTTTGGGTTATTCTGTTTTGTTCTTTGTAGCTGCTTCTCTCTGAAAAAAAAAAGAGACATTCATCTACCTGTCACCAGGTATCAGTCTTCCTGCTGATAGGGAAAAGATTCTTTTGGAAAAATTAATATTTGTTTACTTCAGTTCTAGGCCAGTCTGTTATCTATCTGACCTTCATTATTTAAACCAGCTGCAATTGGTGGTTTTCTGGGATAATTAATTACTAATGCTCATTTCAAAGGCCCCATTTTCCCTTTTGGTGGCCACACTTGTTGCATGAATTCAAATCCAGTAGGGTGGCTGATTTGCAGTAATCATTCCCTTTGTGTGCCCTCATCCCAGTGAGGGACAATGTAGGAAGTTCTATCTATTAGGAATCCCATTGCTGAAGTAAACTGGATTTGAAAGTGAAATTAAACATGGATTCTGAATACAGTTCTGCAGTCCTAATTCTGCAAAATGTGAGGTAAATGTTTAACTCACATTGAAAATGATGACTTAAAGTCTTGGCTTGAGCTAAATCAAAATCTGTTTTCAGTGTAAATTAAAGCTGTGAGATGATTTCCTGTTTTTATTCCCATAAGGGCAGTTTAGCCCTGGCTTAAGGAACACTTTTAAATTCTACTAAGCATAAGAAACTGTAAGTTATCTTTAGTTTATAGTTCACACATTGGCCACTTGAAGTCTGGGGTCCTGGCACAGGAATATTTTTTTTTGGGTGTACAACACTCCTAAGAAAGTTTGTAAATTAAGTGTTTACTTCTGTTTTGAAAGGGAATTTAAAGTCTTCCTTGTCCTTCCTTCTCTCCTACAGAAGAACTAAGAATTGATAGAAATTGCACAGCCTACTCCATTTTCTTTAACATACATAGAATTTATTTGTCTGAAGCAGCAGACTAAAGTAATTCTAGGGTACATTTAGATACAGGACTATTATTTCATAGATTTTTTTTTTTCACTGAGATTTGTTGTTATGGTTGGATGGAGATTTATTTTTATATAAAAATGCCTGGCAGGAAAAAGAAAAAACAAGATAGAGCTTTCTTTAACTCCTTTTAAAGCTGTGAAAATCAGCAAACCAATGGAATTCTAAGCAAGAAAAGGAAATCTCTGTTCGTGACAAGTGAGAATTGCTTGGTTTCAGCCTAAGGAAAGTCACTTCCTTTTTAATGGATTGCCCAACCATCACAGGCTGCCAATGGCTAATTTAAGAAAAAGAAATGCAAGAGACCAAATGTGGCAAATATTGTCTAGAAAAGGTTTCTCCTTGTGAGGAGATGCTTCAGGTCTGTTGGAGCTCCGTTATTTTTTACCTTGCTTTTAAAAAAAAGACTCAAGGGCTGCATGACTTAGATATTAAATTAGGAATTGTGGGGTCAGGATCCTGGCTCAGTCCCTTTTTTTTTTCCTCCACTCTCAGCCACCAGAAAAGATTGCAGGTGACCTGTGGTGGGCAACAAGAAGGTCCTCCTGGGCTTTGTGCTGGATCTCAGCTCAAATTACTTTCCCCCGTCTCAGCCTCATCCCCGGGTTGTGGTGCCTTTTTACACTTCAACCCGTGAAACCAGAGGCCAGCCAGAAAAATTAAGTGAATAACAGCAAGTTCTGTTTATTGAAGAAGGCCTGCAGGTACATTTTTTTTTCCAAATTCAAAACATCTGATGCTAAAACGGACAATTTTGTTTTGCAGGTTTTATACTTTTCTAAGTTTGTCCATTTGCATATTGCAGGTTCTGCTTGGGGTTTTTAAATTTTTCATCCCTGGGAATTTCCAGCTGTTCTTACCAAAGGATGTCTCTAATTAAACTCAAAAATGAATTTTTGTCAGGCTTTTGAGATATTTGTTTTGAAACCAGCTGCACCTGTTAATTAATGAGAAAATAATGCACTAACAGGAATGTGTCTCTGCATTGTAAATAATGATGGCAGTGGTTGTTCTAGTTCCCATCCTGACATCAAAATCAATATGAATACCTGAGGAATATTTGGAGTGATGCTGTGTCAGGGCTATCTAAAACAGAGGCCAGACAGAATTAAGGGAATAAAAGCAGTTCTGTTTATTGAAGGGCCTTCAGGTACATTTAGGGCAGATGAAATCCCCCAGGGGTTGCACCCAAAATGGACCAGGGCTCACAGGTTTTTATACTTTTATAAGTTTGGTCCATTTTCATTTTGGGGGTTAATTATCCAATTCCAGCTGCAGGTAATGAAGTCATTGACCCCCAGTTTGCTGCCCCCAAGTCCCTTTTGTTCCCATCTCTGGGCCCTGAGGCAGTGAGGTGTCCTTGATTGCCAGGCCTGGAGAGGAATTGCTGTGTCTGCCCCAAATGGGAAAGCTGCAGCTGCCACTGGCTGTGGGGTTTGGAGTTACACACTAAAGAACTGCAGGAGTACAAATAAATGAAAAATATAAAAGCCAAAGTGCTAAGGCATCAGTTCCATGCTCTGAGGGCTCACTGAAGCTGCTCCCGGTGCATCCTTCCAGAGTAACCCCATCGGGCTGTCCTTGTTTTCCAGGTGCCATGAACCACAGAATTCAGCGAGAAATAAATTTAGCTCCAGCCCAGCAGGAAGTTTCAGAGGCAGCAGCTTCTGCAAGGGATTGTCAAGAACAATCTGCAAGGAGGCTGCTCCTGGCATATAGATTTTGAGCTGGAACAGTGCAGGGAAGGAAGTGCTCCGTGCCAGCTCTCAGCACCATATGCTTGCCCCTAATGTAATGCACAAAGAATATGGAGACAGCAGCTGCTCTGCAGGGAGGTGGCCACTTGTTAGATTTTGAAACCCTTCTGAAGTGTCTGTTCCTTTTCTTTTCATGGGTATTTTTTTTCTCCCCTTGCTTACGTATTTGCATTCAAAAGATGCTCCCTGAAAGGAATCTATTTTTAGGCTTTGGTAAGAACAGGGGAATGTGATCTACTTTTTGTTGAAATAAAAGTGATTTTGGAAGGACTCTGATAGTTAGGCTTTTGTATTGAGAAATAAGAGCAGGTTTTTGTTTTCTTGATTTCCATTGGCATCAGGGCATGATGAAATCATATCTATAAATTAATTCTTGTCTAGAATTGTCTGTCTTTGATGGAAACCTTTGTTTTTCTTTCGGTTCCAGGAGTGTTCCAGTGGCCTGACCACATTCACATTTAATTCAGTGACAATTTTCATTGAGTTCAGTGGCAAAGAGAAGCATAAATGAGGATTTAGATCCAAAATGAGAGGAGTTGGATTTAATGTGCCCAGAGGAATGGATCTTCCCTGGCACCCATCACTACCCAGGCACTGAAGTTGGTTCCTCTGTTGCTTTGAGAAACCTGAACTTCCTGGCAGATTTCAGGAACTCTGTGCCTGCAGTGCCAGGAACACAAAACTTATTTATGTAAACAAAACTGGATTTTAAAAGGTATTTTTTGACTCCACTGAATTCCAGATACACCTCACTATAAGCACTTCCATTTTGAATTAGGGATTCTTAAATGAATTTGAGAATCCAGAGGGAAGTTACATCACAGTATAATGAGGATACAGCAGGACAAGTTGTTATAGCAGGTAATAAAATTAATGTATCTCACTGGCATTTTTGCTGAATGTCAGTGTTTTACAGTGACCCTGGAGTGATGTTAAAATGTCACAGCAACACCAGAGTGACCCATATTAGTCAGTAAAAATGATGGTTCACATAAAAGAAAGATGTTACAATCCTTTTTGGAAGGATAAATCTTTTTCAGACAGAGATTTTTGGGTTATTCTGTTTTGTTCTTTGTAGCTGCTTCTCTCTGAAAAAAAAAAGAGACATTCATCTACCTGTCACCAGGTATCAGTCTTCCTGCTGATAGGGAAAAGATTCTTTTGGAAAAATTAATATTTGTTTACTTCAGTTCTAGGCCAGTCTGTTATCTATCTGACCTTCATTATTTAAACCAGCTGCAATTGGTGGTTTTCTGGGATAATTAATTACTAATGCTCATTTCAAAGGCCCCATTTTCCCTTTTGGTGGCCACACTTGTTGCATGAATTCAAATCCAGTAGGGTGGCTGATTTGCAGTAATCATTCCCTTTGTGCCCCTCATCCCAGTGAGGGACAATGTAGGAAGTTCTATCTATTAGGAATCCCATTGCTGAAGTAAACTGGATTTGAAAGTGAAATTAAACATGGATTCTGAATACAGTTCTGCAGTCCTAATTCTGCAAAATGTGAGGTAAATGTTTAACTCGCATTGAAAATGATGACTTAAAGTCTTGGCTTGAGCTAAATCAAAATCTGTTTTCAGTGTAAATTAAAGCTGTGAGATGATTTCCTGTTTTATTCCCATAAGGGCAGTTTAGCCCTGGCTTAAGGAACACTTTTAAATTCTACTAAGCATAAGAAACTGTAAGTTATCTTTAGTTTATAGTTCACACATTGGCCACTTGAAGTCTGGGGTCCTGGCACAGGAATATTTTTTTTTGGGTGTACAACACTCCTAAGAAAGTTTGTAAATTAAGTGTTTACTTCTGTTTTGAAAGGGAATTTAAAGTCTTCCTTGTCCTTCCTTCTCTCCTACAGAAGAACTAAGAATTGATAGAAATTGCACAGCCTACTCCATTTTCTTTAACATACATAGAATTTATTTGTCTGAAGCAGCAGACTAAAGTAATTCTAGGGTACATTTAGATACAGGACTATTATTTCATAGATTTTTTTTTCACTGAGATTTGTTGTTATGGTTGGATGGAGATTTATTTTTATATAAAAATGCCTGGCAGGAAAAAGAAAAAACAAGATAGAGCTTTCTTTAACTCCCTTTTAAAGCTGTGAAAATCAGCAAACCAATGGAATTCTAAGCAAGAGAGAAAAGGAAATCCTCTGTTCGTGACAAGTGAGAATTGCTTGGTTTTCAGCCTAAGGAAAGTCACTTCCTTTTTAATGGATTGCCCAACCATCACAGGCTGCCAATGGCTAATTTAAGAAAAAAGAAATGCAAGAGACCAAATGTGGCAAATATTGTCTAGAGAAAGGTTTCTCCTTGTGAGGAGATGCTTCAGGTCTGTTGGAGCTCCGTGGAATTTTTACCTTGCTTTTAAAAACTGGAAGACTCGTGGCTGCACAACTTAGATATTAAATTAGGAATTGTGAAGTCAGAGAAATGAGAGAAATTAATTCCCAATTTTTTTTCCTCCACTCTCCAGCCACCAGAAAAAGAGGGCGGGCTGCCTCGCCAGGTGGGCAACAAGACGGAGTGTGGGCTCCTGGGCTTTGTGCTGGATCTGAAGCAGGATTACGAGCCCGTCCGCAGCCTCATCCCCGAGGAGAAGCTCTACAAGGTTTACACCTTCAACTCCGTGAGGAAATCCATGAGCACGGTCATCAAAATGCCCGACGGCAGCTTCCGCATGTACAGCAAGGGAGCCTCTGAGATTGTTCTCAAGAAGTGAGTGCGCTGCATCCCTGGCCTCGTTTTTTCCAAAATTCAAAACATCTGATGCTAAAACGTGTGAATTTTGGTGTTTGGAGTTTGCTGCCTGCACCAGAAATGTGACACACCTTAGCAGCATGAGCTGCTATTATTTTTTTAAATTTTTAAGTGCTTCTGGGAAATTGGCATTGTTGTTCTTACCAAAGGATTGGGTGTGCTTTTGGTAATTTATAAATGGATTCTTTATGTTCAACCCATTTGGAAAATAAGCACTTTTCAATTTCACCGTAAGCTGCCAGCTCGTTGATTATTGAGAAAATAATGCATGAAGGGCTCTTGGTGTCTCTGCAATAAGTCACAAATTCTCTCTGATATTTCAGTAGTGAATCTTCTAGAAACTTACATTAGAAACTTCAAACCTGACATCAGAAGAGAAAAGCATTCACTGAAATGACCTTATACAGGAAATACTTTGGCAGTCATGCAGATGCACACTTGATGCCTTTTTGGGACTACCTAAACCAGAGGCCAGACAGAATTAAGAGAATAAAAGCAGTTCTGTTTTTTCAAGGGCCTGCAAAAAGGGCAGACAAAACCCCCCAGGGGTTGCACCCAAAATGGATGATGGGTCAGGGGTTTTCTCACTTTTGTGTTTGGTCCATTTTCATTTTGGGGGTTAATCTGCCAATTCCAGCTGCAGGTAATGAAGTCATTGACCCCCAGTTTGCTGCCCCCAAGTCCCTTTTGTTCCCATCTCTGGGCCCTGAGGCAGTGAGGTGTCCTTGATTGCCAGGCCTGGAGAGGAATTGCTGTGTCTGCCCCAAATGGGAAAGCTGCAGCTGCCACTGGGTGTGGGGTTTGGAGTTACACACTAAAGAGCTGCAGGAGTACAAATAGATGAAAAATATAAAAGCCAAAGTGCTAAGGCATCACATTCAGATTTTATTCTCTTTTCCCTGCCCGAACCAGGTGTTCCAGGATCCTCAACGCAGCTGGGGAACCGCGCATCTTCAGGCCCCGCGACAGGGACGAGATGGTGAAGAAGGTGATTGAGCCCATGGCCTGTGATGGGCTGAGAACCATCTGTGTGGCCTTCAGAGACTTCCCCAGCAGCCCTGAGCCTGACTGGGACAACGAGAACGACATCTTATCCGACCTGACTTGCATCTGTGTCGTTGGCATTGAAGACCCAGTAAGGCCAGAGGTATGTCCAATTTTTATCTTGTATAAAACTTAATGTAATCTGAATGGTTTCTTACAGGTTTTATCTCTTTTTTAAATTAGCTCTTTCAAAGAAGCTGAAAATCAGCTT
Source organism: Emberiza elegans (assembly GCA_024865655.1). Lineage (NCBI taxonomy): Eukaryota > Metazoa > Chordata > Aves > Passeriformes > Fringillidae > Emberiza > Emberiza elegans. Next base: position 1,449,175 of record JALJVW010000207.1, on the reverse strand, counting down.
TAGAAATGGGTTTTACTTGATAAAAAGCCAAATAATTGAGGTGATAAAATTCAACCCTTTTTAAATAAAGGAATGTAGGGCTTTTTGCACTGCAGGACTGAGATGATCAGCAGAGGTTTTTGTAATGCTCCCACATGTTAAAGAATTTTCCTTTAAGCAGTGCAGTGATGTACAACTCTGAAAGAAGGGAAGACAAGTGCAGTGATTAAAATTGCCATGATTATAATGGCAGTTTCCAGAGAAACTGGAGTTTTTGCCATTTATTGTAATAGTTGTCATTTTACTTAAGATTGTACCTGGTGACTACTCAGGAAAACTTGTTTTTAATGTTGTATTTGAAGAAGGAAAGGCTGCAGTTGTCATGGGTATCACATTTACATGGCTTGTACAAATATATATAAAATTTCAGACTAAATCAGTAGTAGGTGTGCACATGGGAAGCACACCCCTGCTTCCACACTTGCAAATTACATTCCTAAAGAAATACAAAGGGTTGAGTTAGAGAATTCTGATCTCTATTTGGTGCTTGATAATTAATGGAGAATTATTAATTCCAATATAGGGTTTGAAAATGGTGACAGTACCTTTGGAACTAGCATGACACAACCCCAGGTACCAACTGCACAACTGTGCCTCGCTTCAGAATGGATTTTATTGGGTTTTTTCCTCAATATGAAGGTTAAAATAAAAAGTAAATCTTGTGTAGGTGACAACTGGATGATAAACTCCTTATCTCCACAAAGAGCAGATAAACAGCATCCACTTTATCTGTCATCAGATGGTCTCCTGCTGCTAATCCATCTGTCCCCACGGCTGACATTGCAAGGCTTTCAAAATGTTGGAAAATGTCCTTTAGAAGTTCTGTCTGCAGTGCTCCTTTAATGCTCCAGCTCAAATATACGGATATTTTGCAGAAAATATTTTGCAGAAAATATAGATGTTTTCAGAAATATTTTGTCAGTGGCCACTGGAACTGTGAATCAATCCTCTCCCCCTCCTAAATTAATCATGATCCACGTTAGAAAACAGCTTTAAGTCAGGTTCCGTGTCGTGTGACAGACTGAGGGATTGGGGAGCAGTGGGATTTGCAGTTATTATGGAAAATAGCTGCAAACTCTCCTTTCATGTGATTGTTAGGAGGGTGTTTTGTAAGAGAGCTGCTCTTATCTTGCAGGGAATAATTTTTTGGGAGCTCGAGGTAAATGTGAATAATTCTGCTAAAAATAGAGGGCAAATCTGACTTCTATGTAAAGAATCAAAGAGATGAAGGCAGGAAAACATCTTATTTCAAAACAAACACTTGAATATTGTATTGGATTTCTTGTAGGTTAGCACCAGAACATGCAGGAACATTACTATTTTAGTGCAAGACACACGATAAAATATTTGCAATTTTAGCAAATTTTGGACATTTGGGACTTGGGTTTTGTTTTTTTCCACCTTGTCTCTTTTGACTGCTTCGAAGTGGCAATAACATCATGAAAATATTTAAACCAATATTTAAATAATTGCTACTCTGCACATTATAAGAAGCAGTGCCTTAGGGGAAATAAATGAACCAATAAACCCCGAGCCAGGAGAAAAACATAAAGTTCAGAAAACTCTGTAAGTTTGGAATATCTGACTTGGTTGGAATATCGTAATGTGCACGTGTGAAATCCCCATCGCTGATGCAAATAGCAAGATGTCGAGCAGTTATAGGGAATATTTTGCCAAAATGAAATCTGCTCATTAAATTGACTCCCCACTGGAGCTTATGCATTTTCAAAGTGCTTTCTGTAGGGGTAAAAAAAGAACACAAAAATAAGAACTCTTACTGACAGTGCTGTTTTATCAATATTCTCAATATTCATGGGTGTCAGGATTTATTTGGATGGAGGTGATAGATCAGGTAATTCTAAAAAAAATGTTCCAGTCCTGGCAGCCTTTACCTTCCCTTCAGTTACATTCCTGTGTTTTCTGGGGAAGAATCAGGATTTTCCTTTTCCCTGAGGTGGTGTTGGGCTGTGCTATAGATCCTGTGGGACATGGCTCCTGTGCATCCAGGAATGATCCCACGTGGGAACAACCAGCTGGTTTGGAGAAATCCTTCCTCCCTCCTGCTTTCAGGGATATTCTTGGGATACTCAGGGAGCTTTCTGGCACTTACATCTTCCCCATACACTAAAAAAACCAATTTGAATGAGTTATTTATCACTGATGTCCAGCATCTGTTGAGTTTTCTCTGGAATACCCACCATGGACACCCGTGGCTTTTCCATATTCCCAGGTTAATTCAGACACCACTTAGTCATCAGCAGCTGCTGGTTTTAGCAAGCAATGAACTACTTGCTTGATATTTATATTTTGTGGGTGTGTTTTTTATTTTTCTTTGATAAATACACAGGAAGAGAACAAACAGAGTGATGCCCTTCTCCTGCAGAGATTCTCTGTTGATCCTGACACTCTTTCTGGCTTGATTTTAATGAGCCTGAACTGGCTCACACTGATCTGCCAGAAAACGCCTCCAGTCTGTTATTTCTGGGAGATGAACGTAAATCCCTTCCAAATATCTCCTATTTATTTGCCACCTGATTGGGAAAGATATTCCTGCGTTGGATACTTGGTGCATGCGTGGAAATGCATTGGAAATTTTGCTTTGCAGAGGGAAAATAAACCCAAAAAATTGTGAAATGTGTACTTAAGCTCTTCAAAACTGATGGAAAATATCTGCTTCCTCTGCCCACTCAGTCTGCCAACATTCTTTCTCCCTTACAGCAATAAAAAAAAATATGAACAATATTTTAACTGTAATTACTGTACACACTATTAAATCAGATACCACCCACCAGCTGTCCAGAAAATGACAGGAGAGGAAAACAGGATGATTTCTCCAGTTAGATGTGAGTTTGAGATGTGTTTGCAACTGGGGCTGTCCTCCTCTGACCTTGCTCAATGGGACTGACCCTTCATGGCAATATCCTTTTTCTGCTGCTTACACCGTAATTTATTTTTCTCCTTCACAGTCCATCCATTGGGCTGGTTTTCCAGATTTCCATCTAAATCTGTCATGTCCTATGCATGAGGGTCACCACCGCTCCAAGTGGGTACCAAAAGCATTTCCAATTGACAAATGGGATTTAGGCAGGATTATGGATGTGGAAACAGGGGAGATCAGGGGTCATTTGCTTCAGGAACAGGCTGGACCTGATCATACATTCCCCTACAGAAACCTATTTCACATCACTAAAAGGCTGCAGGTGGAAATAATTTTTCCAGGCTGTACAATTTGTGGAGAAAATATTCCCAGTTAGAGGTGAGGAAATGGGAAGATAAAGCTCTGTCCCTGAATTCTGCCCTTGATTTTTGACCTGTGTTGACAGAGTCCTGCAAACAGCACATCCTGGGAACTCACTCAGGGTGGAGGGATTTTCCTGGGAATCCTGGGAAAATGCTGCTCTAGTCCTCACTGAGGTGTTGGTTTAGGGAGGCATTTTGGAAAACAGGAACTCCACAAAATGCCTTAAGTAAATATTCACAAACATGGTGTGAAATTATTCCCATGTTGGGAGAACCATTAACAGAGGTGTGGTCGAGGAATTCAGGGTTTTCAGTGCCTTCCTGGCCCCAGGAAATCCCTTAAAGCCCAAGGTTTGCCACACTGGCTCAGAGCAAGGGTTGTTGTAAATGCTTTACACATGCACACTCAGCAGTGTATATGTAAAGCATTTGTAATATATATAATAATATGATATATATTATAATATCTAATAAAACACACACCTCAGTGGTGTCCCCAGGTTGTGGCTACAGAGCAAATAAAAATATCTAGAAATGCATAAAATTAGCAGTGCAATGTTGGAGATGGTGTTTCCTTTTCTCAGCATTTTCTGCACTAATGGATGAGATGAATCCACTCAAACTGGCATTGAGTTTCACAACACATTTATATCTGTGCTGGAGGTTGTGATCAGCAAGGGGCACTGAATACAGACAGTAATATCCATTTTGATACCTTTCCTTAAATAGTTGTGTGGTTTTAAAATATTTTTTAATAATTGCATTGCCATCTTCTGAGTAGGGCAGTTCACTTCTCTGTAGCTCTGTGAAGGGCTTCAGCCTTCATGATGAATCCTGGAGTGCTCTGGACTCTTGTAGGTAAAAATGAAATTTAGAGAATTGGTTCTGTGCTGAAGAATGACATCCAGGCTGTTCTGAACATGTTAAACACATTCCTTATTCTCCCACTTTAAATAATATTGCTGATTTTCTCTTGAAGAAATAATGCTTTCATAACAATAATGCAAAATAATGCAAAAATGTGATGAGGCTGAATTAATTGGTTAGTGATATTTACTTAGAAATTATAATTAATTAGGATGTAGTTTAAGGGAACAGAATCTTTTTTCCCCATCTGAAACCAAGCTATAAACATGGAACCTTTCTATAGCCTTCATTTACTGAATACTGTATTAGAACAGCTTTATTTAATTATTAGAAATAAATATTTTCTTTTAATTCCTGAATTTAATTTTTTTTTAAATAAGATGTATATGATGCCAAGTCAGAATGGAGCCCCTACATTAATCTCACAGTCCCTGTATACCCTGAATATTTTTCTCTCCCTGATACATTTCCTGTGCAGCAGAAGTTTATCTCATGCATGAAAAGGCATTAGTAAAAATCAGGTTTCACTTTAATGATTTTGAAATATGTAAAATATTAATTTTAAATGCCTGTATTTAGGAATTCCACCTGTTGATAAGCATGAATTAAGTAGTGCTAAATCACAATAACTTTTATAATCTTGCTGAAAGGAAGGTTTGGATCAGAAGTAAAACAATTTTTTGTTTGTTGTATTTTCCATTCATATTTACACAAATTGAGTAGTTACATTCAGCTTGCTAAAGGTCAAAAAAGCTGCAGAGCTCTCCTTTTTATTCAAGCTAGGAGAAAGCTGAAGGAACTGATCTAAAAGACTTTTTTTTTACTTCTTGATAGAAGGCTTACCTTGCTTGTGGTGTGACCCCCAACTCCACAACAGTTAAGTAACAGTAGAACACATCTGATTCCTCTTCCTGCTTTAGGAATTGCTTAACCTGAAATTTTTCTGGATGGGGACACCTGCCTTGTGTTTTATCTCTGATCCAGGAGTTTTCTTTGCCCTTGTCTTGCTTCTGGGATGCCTTGGAGGTGCCCCCAGAGCAGAGGCCAGGCAAGGTTCAGAGAACAAAGTGGGCATTTCTGGAAGCCTTCAGCAGGCACAGCTTTCCAGAGGGCTGCACCCAGGGTGGGCCATGGGCACGGGTTTGTCACACAATTATCAGTTTGGTCATGCACAGATCAGGGGTTAATGCTCCAATTCCAGCTGCAGGGAATGCAGTCATTCACCCCCAGTTTGCTCCCCCCAGCTCACTTTTGGTTGTACTTTTTGGGCCTGAGGCAGTGGGGTGTCCTTGAGTTCCAGGCCCAGAGAGGAATTGTTGTGTATCTTATAATGTACACAATGGCAGCACCTATGTGTAATCAATAATTTTATCTGACCAAAATGTGAAGACAGTTAACCGGCACTCTATATGGAGCTTAGAGTTACAGTACAGGATTTGAAAAATACAAAAGCTAAAACCCTAAGGTTGGATCCTCTGCAGGTGCCAGAAGCCATCCGGAAGTGCCAGCGAGCCGGGATCACCGTGCGCATGGTCACCGGGGACAACATCAACACTGCGCGTGCCATCGCCATCAAATGTGGCATCATCCACCCTGGAGAGGACTTCCTCTGCCTCGAGGGCAAGGAGTTCAACAGGAGGATCCGAAATGAGAAGGGAGAGGTAAATAAAACACCAAAATATTCTCTTGCACTGGTATGCGCCTTGCAAAGACCGCTTGGAAAAATTCCTGCTTTTTTCTCCCACTAAATATTTGTAATTCAAAACAGTGGTGAAATTCCAGTCTTTGCTCTTCCAGCATCAGTTTAGTGCAGGCCTAATTCTGCAGTTTTTAGAACCACTGCACTACTCCACTAGAAATCAAAACAAAGCCCATCAAAGCAGGTTTATGGCAAGGAGGAGAAGGAACTCAACAACAGTTTTGCTCCTAAAATGCAATCTGTACTGAGAACCAGCTCCTCTCATTTCTTTAATTTATTCCACTTTCTCTAATGTACTCACAGCAATCATTTGCATAAAAAAATTAAATCCATCTTTTGGAAGGTTTTAACTTCTCATCAAAGATGGAGCTCACACACAGTTCTAAAAAAGAAAAATCTATGCTGGCTCTTGAGTCCACCTTAAATGAATGAACACAGTAATTTGCTCCCTGCATGGATGGGTGAAATCCTGGGAATGTCAGTAAATGCAACAAGTTTGGCTTTGTTCCTATTGCTACACAAGAAAATCTTGCCATTATTGTTGCTAAATGAAGGATTTGGGTTCTCCTGTGGAGTAGAACAACAAACTTGTGAACAGGTTGGATCAGCTTTGAGAAACTCCAGTATCCTTTATCTAGAATGATGATTCTGGGTAGAATGATCCATAAAGATTATAGGAAAGGTTGGTTAGGTATTGTGGAAAAATTTACCTGTGTCAGCCAGCAGCTGAGCCCTGTTAGTACTGGCCTTGTCTTCACTTGCACCATGGATGACTGCTGGAATTTTTCTGTGCTTTGGAGAAAAGCTGCAGGGTTGAGCAATGAGGGGAATTTTCTGACACAATAACATAAACTCTGCTCATCACAGGCTGGAGGTTTTACTGTTTGGGTTCTTTTTTTGTGTTCCCCCCTGCAGATCGAGCAGGAGAGGATTGACAAAATCTGGCCAAAGCTCCGGGTGCTTGCTCGCTCTTCCCCCACGGACAAACACACTTTGGTGAAAGGTGGGTGCAAACTGCTTGTGGGGGGCTGGAAATCAATGATGAAGATGTTGAAGCTCATCATCTGCTTTGATTTTACTGTTACAAAACCACCTGAGTTGTCATCTTTAACTGCCCATCCCTACACCGCACAAGGAAGTTTTCTTGCACTCTTGTGTTTGTCTTTTACTTCAGCCTTGACATGGAACAAAATAGGAAACTCTTTGGCAGGAATAAGAGAAATAGCAATAAGATGCCTGGCAAGTGGATTTAGGCAATCTCATATTTGCCTTGTGACTTTTAATTGGAATGAGACTCGAGCTGGGAGGGAAAATGTGCATTTGGTGGGCAGAAAGAAAATATTGCTGGGAAACAAGATATAAACAAGAAGGGACGTAGATTTTTTTGTCTTTGCCTGCACTCCTTTATGAGGGAAGCAAGAGCAATCTCTTCAGAGTGAATCCAGTCACTCCAGTGCATATCTTCTCCCAGAATTATCCTCAAGAGCATTCCAAGAGGAAAAAACCTTTCCCTGTCACAGCAGCAGTTATTGGGATGGTGGGACTGGAAGCTGCCCAGTGGAGATGGGGATTTTTGCCAAATTCCATTTTTCCTTTAGGCTAATCTAACTGTGGGATTTGCGTTGGCTCCCTTTAGATTCCTGTATTTTTAGAGTCTGCCCTGTGGGAAGCGCACCATACAAACTCCATTCTCTCCTCACACTGTCTGCAGGTGGAATGCTGCCATTAGAGATGGATTGGTTTGCATTTTCCTTCTTTCTTTTGATGACTTGACATCTTATTCCATTGACTTGGAGGCTCACACTTCATGGCTGGTGAAATCAGGCAGTTTCTGGGCAGGAATAACATCATTTTTGGCCATGCTCAGGTAGAAGCCCTGTCAACAGGTTGCTGTTTCCTGATGAAGAAAGAGCTGGAATATTTTGCTAAGGCCCTGGAAAACCTGGAGAGCCCCTTTTAGCAATTCTTGGAGCAACGAAGGTTCAGGCTAAGATCCAGCTGATCACATATGCGTTTTCAGCTGTTGACTACTCCAATATTAATCCACATTTAGGCAGGAAATCCTTTATGTTTTTCTTCTATAATTCTATACATGACTGATTACAAAGGCATTTGAGCATCATGCAATTTTTAAAAATGCTTAAATGACTCTAGAGCAGAAGTTTCACTGTGAATTTGAAGATTGGATCAGTTGGGTTCTTTGGGCTTGAGACCAGGTGGAAATGGATAGTGCTAGATGGGTCACTGAATGGGGCAGGTGGAGACAGAATGTATCATCTCAATCCCCCCTTTTTATGTCTTATAATGTACACAATTAATTAGTGTGGCAGTACCTATGTGTAATTAATAAATAATACGCATTTCTGGGGGAGATGTGCTCCAAAATAGTTTTCCAGCAGAGGCTTGTTCAGGATTGGAAAGGTTTGGAGGCATTTTTATCTTCATGGGTCAGTGTTAGGCCTGCCCAAGGTCAGCTGAGTCTCCTCAGCAGTGCATCTCAAACCCTGTTCTCAGAGAACAGCCCTTGTTCATCCCAGCAGCTGATTTGTTTCAGAAACACAACAATTTGTGTTTCATTAAGTGGATTAACCAAGTCCCTCAGGAGTGCTCATCTGAATCATTCAGGATTTTCCCTCAAGAGGAGCAGGAAACCTTTGCCAGGGAAATTGAAATCAATAGAGAGCTGGAGAAAAAAGGAACAGCAAATTGATGATGGTTTGTAGCATAAGCACTTGGACAGCCCAAAAGATATTTACTCCTACTGAATGCTACATGCAAGTACCACAATTAATGTTTCAAAGATGTGACAAGGTCGAGAGAGCAATTAAGTGTCTTAACAAAGTTCAAGAACGAGTCTGTGGAAATCATGATGGAATTTTTTGGCTGGTAATACTCTAAGGGCCATTAAAAGTTACAAGAAACTATTTAAATGTTCACTAGTTTTGGGCCTCTTATTAAAATGTTATGTTTTTCTCAGACACTTGAGGGATTGAGAGGATTTTCTCCCCTTTGATGTATTCTATCTGCTCTAGGCTAAAAACACACATCAGAAAATAAACTTTTTTTATATTTAATTTTTAATGACATACAGCTGCTGGAGGGAATCTTTTTTCCCCTTAACATAGCACAATCCCACCCAGCAAAAGGATCATTTTTATTTTTCACTTTTGTTTTCAGTACTGCTCAGGGACCAGAGAAAGGCATGGTTCAGCATTTCAGCCTGGGCAGACACTTGCAGTCAAATATTTATGGCTTTGAAGTAGAGGTAGATTGGAAAAACACCCATCAGAATAGTTTATCATCACAAAGTGCTTCAGTGAAACCAAAATCTCAGTCCCCACTGAAATACAATTTGGGATGGGTTTTAAGGACACCTTTTCATATTTTAAAAATTTCATATTTCATATTATTATTTGTCAAATTAAAAATTTCATATTTTTAATTCGATTTCAAAATATAACAAGTAAAATTACATATAATTTATACTAATGTGAGGTTACAGTGCTATTGCTGAAATAATTCAAAATTGTCAGTTTATCTTTTGAAAACACTGCAGGAAACAATTGCTTAACACTGATGGGAAATATCATCAGAAGGAAAGAAAAGATCAAAGAAATACTCAGTTAACCAATTAAACAAGTGGTACCTTCCAATATAATTAGACTGGAATTTTTTTTTGTTTATATTAAAAACATCTATTCTCATGCAGGGCTAATTTGTTATCAAACAGACAGGGAACTTTAAGAAGAAAAGATTTTTAGTAATTAGCCTTAATTACTCAAATATTTCAACTGTTATTTCATGGCATGGTAGTATGTTTATAACCTCATTAATGTGGAAAGCTGTGAGATGGGTACAATAATCAAAATACAGAAAATAGTATTAATTGATATTCTGAACTTTGGGGAGGAATTTTCATTAATTCCCAATGCTGGGAATTGTCATTTTTTTATATAAACCTTTAAACTTCTCTCCGGGCAGGTACCCAAGCATGTAACTGAAATAAATTTGAGCTCTTTCCTTCAGACAGACTTTGCAAATTCTTATTACATTAACATGGAGGTTCCAGAAGTTTGGAAATACGAAAAACTAACCTGAAGAGGATGTGTTTATGAAAATACATGGCTGTACCTCTGTTTAGCTTGTCAAAGAAACACAAATCTGTGTGATCCTGAGGGAGGATCAGCTTTCCTGCCTCTCTAACCCTGAACTGGGCTTCAGCTCTGAAATCCTCATCTGGAGCTGAATTTTCCTGCCTGTTTTAAGCAGTTGAGATAGAAAGAAATCCCTAAACCAGGATTTTTCTTTTTCTCCCAGGAGTCTCTAACTGATGCAACTCCAAGGGTGACAAGCAAGGATTGTTTAAGTAGAGCAGCGCTTGTCCTGTGACAGAGGGAGAACCTGGGGCTGGCTGTGATGGGTTTGAGCTGAGCCATGGGTGCAGAAGAGACACTGGTGGCTGATATTCCCTGAGTTATTATCCTGAGTGGATTTGGTTTAATGCTTGCTTAGTGTTAGATGGGAGGAAGGTGGGAGATGTAGGATATATTTCAGTTTTGTATCTTGTATTTTGTGCTTTTTATGGCAGGCTTACGCATTTAGAGCCCTTCTTGACAGCTCTGCGTGGTTGTTTTACATCTGATCTTTGCCCTCATCTGACACAAGCAGCTTGCTCTGAGAAACTTGTGTCTTATGCAAGCCACAGGACAAATTCCTGCCCAGATTTCCTGCCCAAATTCCTGCCACATCAGCGGGATCCCTGTGTGGAGCACACCATCATGTTCTGCTTGAGGTGTGCTCCTGGGGCTGTTGAATGAAATTCTTTGTGACAGGAGAAAGTCATGGCCAAACAGCTCAACAGAGGGAAGAGGCCAGTGAAAGAGCAAAGGCTGTTTTGGCAGGAAGCTTTGCTGAGAGTAGAAGAATTCCCTGTGAAAACCTGTTTTTATTAAAATTCTGTATGTAAGCATTCAACTGGAGTGAAGCTGTATCGTTGGAAGAAATTTCCTGGTTGTTAGACATGATTGATTATTACTGGAGCTTCTTTTCAGCCACTTGGACTAAGTGCAAAGGCCAGGGAATGTTCTCTTTACTGGCAGCCTGTCAGCTCATGCCCTCAGTCACATTTTTCCCTGATCACATCAGAGATTAATCCCCACAGCTCAGAGGGAGAGCCCTTCCTGGGCATCCTTCTTCTCTTTGGTCTCCTCACACTGTGAATTTTATCTGTGCACATTTCTCAGTACTGAAAAGAATTCTTGAGGTGAAACCTTATCACAGCCATTGACAGAATATTAAAAACAAACCTTAATGTGTTTGGAGGGAGGCACGTGCTGGGAGGAAGGCAAACATTCAGCGATGGGAGAAAGCAGGGAGGAGGAAGATAAGAGCAGGCAGAAGTCAGGGAGTGTCGTCAGAGCTGTGATAAATCCTCTGAATCCCAAATAATCGTGGCTGCTCCATTTTAGAAATTTGTCAGATGTACAGAAGGGTGTTTTGCAAAGTCCTTCCCCAGAATTCCACATCTTTCCTGTGGCACTCCCAGTGGGCACTGTGAGGAAGGTCTGGGGCTCAGGTGCTGATGATACCCAAGATCTTTTCATGTCTGGTTTTCCATGGCTGCATTCAGCTCTGTGCTCTGCGCTCATCCTGGCTGCACAGTTTGGATTTTGGGATAAAAATGTCTCCTAAACCTTGTGAATGAGTTGGCAGCACCCAGGAGTTGGCTGATGGAGGGCAGTTGATGGCACAGTCATCTGCACAGTCACTATTTATATCCATTTATCTCTATTAGGAGATCATTTGTTTGAGCCTCTTCAACTTGATTTGGGTTGTGCTCCCACTTGGAGCCCAGTTGTGAGCAGATACTATCAACCTCTTTGGAGCAGTTAATACCTTAATGAGCCAGAGATTTTAATGACTTTTTTTTTTTTTTTAGAAGCTTAAACTATTAATTTAACATCAAAGGATGTGTTAATAACAAGACAAAGTAAATGCTTTTAACAGTAGTGACAGATGATGTTCCTGTTTATTTAGTAATACCAAAGGCAAATCACCCCAACAAACTGAAAGCTCTAATTGTGAGATCTTATCAGAGTAATTGCCATTTTTCTGAGATCATACTACTAGTGGAAAGTGAATAGAGCTTTTTTTCTCATTTTCATAACTCTGACAAATACAGGGCACTAACTGCTTGCACAGGGCACTGCAATCTTCTGGTGCCTGATAAGCCTGAACCTTGCCAAGAGGCAGCTATTGCTCTGTAATCTGCAATTTCCTATTTCTCCTTGGTTATCTGATATAGAAAGGAATTTTTTTTTTAGAGCAGAGTGAAAGCTTTTCACACTGGGTAGGTTTGGATAATTGTTTTTGGAGGTAACGACTTTGTGCAAAATGTGTTAGCAAAAGGAATTCTGTCCTTTTTCTCCCCTGAGTTATCAATATAGAAAGGTGTTCTTGTATCCTACACAACAATCTTGTGTTCTGGACTCGTGCTCAAATGGACACTGACATGGAAATAGAAACATGAATTATGAATGATCTCCATCCTGTAAAACCTGGGCTGCTTCTGTAGCCCCTGAAAAATTCTTCATTATTTTCCCGCCTTTCCTTTTATCTGCATAAATAGAAAATAATTCCCTGCAGCCTTGTTGTGTGAAAAACTTGATTCACCAAGTGAAAAGTGCTTTTTATTTCTCTCAAATAATCTCAAAATGAAAGTAGAAATTATTTTATTCTATCTATTTATTAAAATGCTTGGTTCCACAATTTAAAGAATTAGTTTGTATCTCCTTAATCATTGTTTGGCAAAATTGAACATGGCTGCTAAAATTCTCCCACTACATAAAATTCATCAATGGCTTTTGTTATCTCTAGGTTAAGAAGGCCTTTTAGTAAAGCTGATATTACAGCTGGGTCCCAGTTTGGGAGAGCCCTAACCATGAACTTAAGTTTTTGGCAAATCCTTTCTATTGATGTTTGATCAGTGGTGGGCTGTGCCACTTTAAATAGCAGGAATCTGCCAGAAGGACATAATGAGCTGCTCTTATTGCCTTTGAAGCCTGAGCAGGTTTTGTTGATGTGTTGATGATACAGGATCAGAACTTTCCATGTAAATCCTAATGGTGATGTTTAGTAGTGGATGGTGGTGATGCCAAAGCTTTCATCATTACTTTCCTTAAAGATCTGCCTTTTTAATCTCTGTAGAACTGTGTGGTGTTATCCAATCTGTATTATACAGACCCTGCTTTTTTACAGGGCCTTTTTATCTTGCTAATTATTGCCCATAAATGTCTGTAAACACACACCCATACATACATTTTTTGCAGGTATTATTGACAGCACACAGGTGGAACAGAGGCAGGTGGTAGCTGTGACTGGGGATGGAACCAACGATGGACCAGCACTTAAAAAAGCTGATGTTGGCTTTGCAATGGTATAATCTTGATGTTTGTGCCATTATGAATTTGCTGTAAGGGCTTTTTCATTCATTGAATGTGAAGTTGCTTAGTTATTACTTGTCAGTGAAGGAATATATTGGTGGGAATGCATTATGTTGACTCAGAATCCTTTAATTCACTTGGATTCACTGGCATTGCTTGTTTTGATACTTCAGGATTTTGTCTAATTAATTATTGGCTTTATGCAGAATCCTGTGCCCATACAGAAAAATGAACTTTTTCTTTACAACACTGGAGTTCTCTTTTTCTGAAGTAAAATCCACAACTAATTGGAAAGGTGTCTTCCATGTGTACTCTGACTATATATAAAGACACATAATTCTCATTTTTGTTACCAGTTCTGTTCATGGCTAATAAAAAACCATCATCAATGACCAAAATACCTCAGATAATCAGTAGTCTTTAAGCTGATAAAACACTCAGAGCCATCCCCACATGAATTCCTCTGCTCTCTGTCAATTCCCTTTTCTGCGGCCTAACTCACATCAAAACCAGGCCGAATTAAGGAAATTCCAGGAAATATAAAAAGCTGTGGACCTTGACTATGGAGATTTGTGCTGTCCAGCAGGGAATCTCATTCCCAACCCCTCTCCCCAGGGCATCGCGGGCACGGACGTGGCCAAGGAGGCCTCGGACATCATCCTGACGGACGACAACTTCAGCAGCATTGTCAAGGCCGTCATGTGGGGCCGCAATGTCTACGACAGCATCTCCAAGTTCCTGCAGTTCCAGCTCACTGTCAACATTGTGGCCGTCATCGTGGCCTTCACTGGAGCCTGCATCACCCAGGTGAGCAATTCCTGCTGGGATCCTGCTGAAATCCTGCTGCGATCCCACCGCGATCACACCGCAATCCACACTCCCAGTGGATGGGGCCTTGCATTTCATTCCTGCTTGGCCACACAGCACTTGATGCCTTTTCCTTGGTCCTAAAATGGTCCTAGGCATGGTTAAGGGTTAAAGGGGTTTTTCCTTGATATTTAATAAGGATTTTTGTGGTGTAACACGTCACCAAGGTGGAGCACGCTGAAATGCGTACACACAATAGATCGTGTGTGCAATTTTACAGACCTTGCAAATTAGCATATCTACAGAGATGCCCAATGAGATGCTTGAATAGTGTGGTATCTTTTTATCTTGAAGTATTTCTTCCTGGCTGGGCTTAATCTTAATTTACAGGATATATTTGAGAGGAGACCTTGTTTTTTCAACATGGAGTAGGGCTTTCTAGCCTCTAACTGTGAGGCCTTTAGGATGTTTGGCTTTCTGGCTTAATAGAATACCAGGACTATGCTAAGTTATCAGACTTGAGAAATTACAAGTATGCATGCTAAGGGCACTGAGAATACATAAAAGGTACAAAAAGAAAAGTCAATAGATTGTCGTGGCATCAAAACCTTTGGAAATTCTCCTGAGCATTCCAAGGATCAGGCTGCTGAGGGTTAAAGAGCTGCTGACGTCAGGCTGGATTAGTCCCTCTTTTCTCCCAAATGAACTCACTTTTAGGAGCTTTTTTGCCTCCCTCAGTGTTGTCATCCCTGAGCCTGTGATGGTCAAACTGAAAACACCACGGGTTGGGAAAGGAGCAGGTTCTGTGAATGTTTTCCTCTCAGAATATCTCACCAATGAGTACATATTTTTTAATGCATTGTGGAATGAGGTTATTTTCAAGACAGCAGTGCTGACCCATGGAAGTAACCCCAATCTTTTTGACTGATAAAATTATTTTGTTGCTTTCAGGCAGTTATTTTTAATTCCAGATGCAGATGACAAACCAATTAAATGACACATAGAGTTGGACCTAGACCTCTCTTTCTTGCACTCCATTAATCCTTCATTACAATCCTGGTGCAGATGCAACATATCCAGGTCATTTGCAAGTAGCATATCTCAAAGAAAACATCTTTTTTTTCTCAAATTATAATTTTTTTGGGCAAAAGGAAAAAATTTCTTTTTTTTCTCTCTAGAGAGTAAACAGGATATATGCAGTGCAGTGTAAGGTTTTTGTTTTAATGAGAAAATAACAAAATGTAGTTTTTAGTGCTGTCAGTCCCTAAAATAATGTATATTTTAGATGCTGCAGACAGGTGCTGTCACAAAGTGCCTCCCTGGATTGGGATGCACTTTGAGAAAGCTGATGCTTCCCTCATGGTGCATCACCCAGATGCCCATACCTGTTTCAGCAGGTACATTTCAACCCAGGCACACCTGAGCAAAGCAATGAATAAGTCATCAGCTCTGCTCCAGGCTAAACTTACATTGGAATTATGGAATTGATCCTTGCAACCAGAAACCCAGGTACCTTAACAAACCCATGAGGTCAAACTTCTCCTGTGCCCTGGCTGACATTCGGAGGCCTTGGAGGTCCCTTCTTGTCACCCCTGAGCCTCTGCTGAGGGACAAAATTCGTGGTGTTGCTGCAATGTTGGATGAATTTCCCTTTGGAAATATTTCCCAGCATATTGAGGAAATGACCAGCTGTGAAATGATTGTTGCTGGTAACACAGGAACGAGGACTGAAACTCTGGGAGGTTTTTACATGTGGTACAAACCCAGTCAGTACAAGGTGCTGACAGCAGCACCATCACTGGAACTGATTTTATCGACAATCAGTGTCTGACTAGAAACCTTTCTTTAAGGTGAAATTTCTTGGTCAATGCTCAGCATTTCTTCAATTTTTTGTGGAAGCACAAAGGGAAACTCATTCTATTTGTTAACCAAATAATTTTTTATCCCTGAGGAGGTTAACATTGCTAGATCAGTGCAAGGACTATTTTAAATCAAGTTAAGTGGATGTGAAGTGCATTATCAGTACAAGCATAATCCCCTTTTTAATTCTGGAGCTTTTTTCATCCTTTGAATCATTCCTTTGGCTTCTAGAAGGATTTGGATCAGGCCCAGTGCATTTCTCTTGCCCCTGAGGTCTGTGAGACCATCCCTGGGCCTGTTGTCCCTGCTCACAGGTTTTATTGGACACCTCCTGGAACTCCTTGATTTGCTTTGCAGATTCTTGTGCAATTCCTTAATTTGGCAGTAAAGGTGCAAACCCAAAGGAAAGGTGTGGGGGAAACAGTGGAAATGGAAGCAGAAAGGCAGCAGGTCTGTCCTTTGCCACTGTTTACACTCAGTGTGAATAATCTCGATCTGCTCCCGGTTCTGTCTCATTCAAGAAGGATTTTGCCTCACAAATGCACATTATTGTGTTAGGCTTTGACTCCAGCCAGCCAAAGGACATTCTGTTTGGCTTGAAAGCTTTGCTAAAAATTGCACTTGGGAACATGCTGTACCCTCTGGTTGCTATGAAAATAGCTCCAGCACAAAGTGCAGGACTCTCCCAAAAAAATCCTGCCTACAACAGTCTAGGCACACACATGTACATCCAAATCTGCAGGACTGTGCACAGTCTGACTGAAAGATTCTGACTGAAATGTTTCAGTCCTTAACAAAAAAGCAAGCAAACAGAGCTTAAATCTACAATTTCCAAAAGGCAGCACAGCTTCCTGTGACCTTCAAAATGAACACGAAGAAAGCCTTCACTGGACTGAGTTTTCCTTTGATTTAGGTGGTCAGTTTGTCTTTCTCTGACACACAGAATATAATTTCAGTCCATCATTAAGATTCAGGTTAATGTACATTACACAGGCTGTTCTTTTGGTGGCATTTCATATCTAGAATGAGGAAAATTCTCTGTAGGTAATAACATTTTTTCTGTTCTTCCTCATGCCACCTCTCAAGTAATCTGTTCTACAGTTTGGGACTAGCACACTCACCTACTCTTTTTGGTTTGTGCCTAAAGGAAGTACAAAGATAATAAAATCTTTGCTTGGACTAATCTTTTTTTTAATACTTGGCTTGTGCTTTGCAGCATAATGGGCTTAATTTTATTCAGTCTTGATCCTGCACTTGCTCTGATGTACATGTAAATAAGAGGATGTGGTCATCTCCCTGCAGAACTCCAAGTGAAAGCACTGCAATTCTGCATTAATGAATTAATTAATGACTATGTGAGTGTGGTGGGAGTGCAGCCAGCCCTCCAAAGGGCACCCAGAGAGTGCATTGCCCATGCAGGAGATCATTTGTTTGATCCAGGGCACCTTGGGAGGCCCATGGAGAGGCTTAAGAAAAACATTAGGCAGAACCTGGGACCATTAGTTGCCATTTTAATAATCTGCTGCTTTTTTCCTCAAGGAGATTCATGAAGTGAAGGTCCTTGCCAATTCCACTTGGGGGAACTGCTGTTTAGTTCAATTCTGTTAATTTTAAGCAAATAACATTTTATTTTTCATTGACCCAATGCCTGCTTCAAGAAGATGCTGTTGTTAGAGAATATCTGCCATATCTGGGATTTCTGTTTTGTCCTGGTTTGCTGTTCCAGTGGATAGTGATGTGTACAAAATGTCTCTGTACTGCTCCAGTGCTGGATAAAGCTTATGCAGGACAAACAGTGGGCTGTCAAAGAACTTATTATGCACAGGACCAGTGCAAATGGTTGTTTCTCTTGTCTCCCCTGGCTCCCAGCATGAAGTCATGTTCAGGTGACAGCAACCATATTCTGAGCAGCATAAGAATTACAGATCCAGTGTCACCTGCTGACAAGCTTAGCACAGCTGCTGCCACAACCATCCCTTCAAGAGATCTCATTTACACAGGGCCCTGTTTCAGTTTACAGCAGCTCAATCTATGAGCCACAAGATCTGAATTTTCAGCTAATAATCAACTTCTGTGTTGTGAGTCTGTAATTATGTAAGGGGCTCTGAGATCTGGGTCACCCAGGAGAGCAGAGCTTGGAGAAGTCCCTGGTGGGAAGCTGACTCAGGAGCCCTCAGTCTGGGGTGCAGGGGTGGTTTTAGCTCTGTGTCTGTGTGTGCACAGACCCCAGAGGAGTTCACACCTCTGCTTACTCCCAGAGAGGTTTGTGTGGCTCAGCACAGCTGAGCTGGGCTCATTCACCTTATTTTTAATTAATCTCACCCAGTTCCATCTTCCTGTCTTCCCTGTGGTGCCCATTGCACACTTTTAGTGTGGGTGTGGTGGTCTGGACCAGTTTGTGCAGAATTGTCCTTTCTCTTCTGCAGCCACTGCCTCAGCTTAAACCCATCGTTTGTTTTTCCAGTGGATTTATGAGCTACAAACTTTTCTATTCTGACTTCATTCTCTGAATAACAGTTTTGCAGAGCCCCTGATTGATGCAGTGAGGGTGGTTCTTTGGACCTCTGCCTACGATTCTTGTGAGTTTTGTGCTTGCAGTGAGTCACTGCTCCACATCTCTGGGTGTCCTGTAGGGCCCTGTATGGGCTCACCCTGCTCCCTGTCCCCAAAAACCGCACAGCACCCAGAGGACGTCAGCTCATTATCTTTGGAGCTGTCCAAAGTGATCTGGCTATGAACACAATGAAGATTTTAAAATGCAGCTCAGTCAAATGGAAACAGTTTTTTACTGGAGCCATGAAGCAAGAGGGTTTCTCTCCGTGCCAGGTTCAGTCTGTGGCTCCAACTGTTGAGGCAATTGTAACTCTTCAAAAGGGTTGCGCTGAAAAAAGGGAAGACAAAGGCTGTGTTTTAACATTTTACATTCAAATTATTATTCTTGCACTTTGAGAGAGACTTGGTGTTTTAGCAGACATTAGGAGCTGAAAACAGTGACTCCATAGGACATTATGTTTGGAAAATTAAATGTTAATTAAAAGGCACTGTAGCAATGAACTGCTGCATGAATCACTGATTGTTTTTACAGATCTTGTTCAAAAAAATGAGGATGATCTATACTTACATGTAAAAGGGAGTAATTTATGTGGTTATAATGTTTTACTGCAGAACTGTACTTGGCAAATTCTAAAATAATAGCACAGGCAAACTTGAAAAAGCTGTAACACAAAATCAAAGTCTGTAGTGTTTAGCTTTGTTTTGGCAAGGCATGGGGATGGAATTGAGGATGCCACTTCCATACAATTAGCAGACCGTGTGATCTAGCAGCACAGGGACTTTTTCTGCATTAATGTATGGAAAGGTAACTCCCAGAAATGCTCATTTTTCTGAATACCTGCATGTGTTCTGTGGCAAACGAGAATGAAAAGGTAAGGGTGAAAATACCTTTTTTTGTTCCCTTGTGGCTTGTCATCTAAATCAAAAGTAACAAGCTCTAAAATTTGTGAGGCTCTGCATGTCACAAAAGATTTGTAGTTTATTTCCAGCCTTTGGCAATTTGTACTTTTAAGTGTTTCCAAGATGAAGTGTAACATCACTTGATTTAAGGGACATTTTCCTTTTACCTCTAGGCCAAGGCTAACCTATTCCAAGGTCAAGTGAAAGGAATTTGATGAATAAGTGGCGATTTTGGGTGGTTCGCATCCCCAAAGTTTTCAGAGAGGGAATTAAAAATTATTGGCCGGCCAGTTAGTGGCTAAAACACAAAGAAAAGAAGGTTGATTTGCATCCCACTTGCATAAGTGACTAAAATCTGCAGTGGAAGCCTAAGCTCCTTAACTGATATGTATTTCCCTCAGTTTCCACCAACTAATCAGAAATCAGATAGAGTTACAGTGGAAATTTCATTCCACTGCCTGCCCAGACTAATGTGTATTTAATGTTTTGGCTTCAGCCTGGAATGAGCTCTCACACTCCACTGAGCAGTGTAGCACTGCCAATAATAGATAATTATTAGGGGCACCACAGCCACCCAAGGTGATTGGCAGTGTGAAATGGTGAGAACATGTTGTTGCCAAAACTGATGACTGCCAATTACAGTTGTGTGATTTAGAGACTGAAATACCCTGCCTTTCCTGTTCTGCTGGGAATATGGCAGGCTCTGATAGACACCTGAATCTCTGACTCCATCTATTAAATCTAACGGGGAAATTTGGGCTTATTGACAGAGAATTCAGCGTGTGAAGTGGAAATTGAGTTTTTGTAACAGATCAAAGCAGAGAAGCTTGCTCAAACTTATTAATGAGACAGGCAAAAGCATGATAAGGAAAATTCTTCAGCAGAAAAGATGTTTTCCTTTTTACCTGTGTCCCATCGAGGGTCTTTGAGCCCCAGCCATGAACTGCTTTTTACTGCAAGTGCTCACTTTGTTGGAGCCATTAGTGTTAATAAAAATGAATGAAGTCTCAATTTGGGACGAGGTTTGTCCTGATCACCTTTAGTTTTTTAGCCACCTCTAAAGACAAGGACATTTCCTGTTTCTGCAGCTGCATTTCAAATGAGTGAGCTGAGCTCTCCAGATAAGCTCAGTTAATGCAACCCATAACCAAGAGGTCAAGAATCTATTAATGCTAATTTTCCTCCTTGCTGGGATGAGCCCAACCTGTAAGACTGAGAAACAGGAGGTTGCTTTTCTCCATCCCTTTGAATAACCCAAAAGTTGTGGGTTTTTTTTTTTAAATAAATGCATCAAAATCTTTGTAAATGTGTTTAAAAAAGTGTTTTTAAGGGGAAATAATATTTTATCTCAAGGGAGAGTTGGAATCTAAACCAGATGCTCAAGAGACCAAAGCACTTACCCTTGTTTTCTCTCAGTCCTTGGGATACTGAATGCATGTTCTTTTATGGTATTTCATTAAAAATGAACATTTAACCCTTTGAAGAAACAGGCAGAGTTCTCAGGGAGTTTTGTTGGCTATGCTTTGGTTTGTATCCTGTCCTCTTCATTGTTTTGGCTTCGTTGCTGCAGCACCATGGTAATGAAATACATAAAAATAGAGCTCCCTCTCCCAGCTTTCACACAGCAGAGTAACTCAATTTCATGATGAAATTTGTCATGTTGATGCCTTATTACTTTGGTGATTCTTTTTTCCCTCATAAAAATGGTCTGTTTGGAACAGGAAGCAGACCTTGCTAATGCTGCCTGTTTTATACACTCTAAAGGCACAGGAGTTTGGTTTTTTTTGTTTTTCCTCCCCTGGTACCTTGAAATATTTCTCTCTCTTTACAGCTGTCCCAGTGAGTTACACATCAAAACTTCATTAAGGGTTGTCCAGAATCCTCCTGAGATCTGTGTAACTTTGCTTTATTTAGTTAATTTTGGGCTTTTTACACATGACCTAAAGTCCTCTGTACTATGACCACAGACTTTATGGGATTGTGTGAGGGAAGAGCTCCTTCTAGTGACTGGAGTGCTGCTTCCAAAACCACAGCCTGCATCAAATACCAGTACCTGGGGTTTTTCATTGCATTTCCATAGCACCAAATATGCTTTTCTTTTAGTAATAAGAGAACAGGTTGTCTTGATTTTGCACATTTGATATAGTTTAATAAGTTTCAGATTTTTTTTTAATCAAAATATCAGGCTATTTTTTTATTATGTCACTACTATAATGATCTTATTTAAGTGTAATGTATCACGATGTCACCGTAATTGTTCCATTAATTTTTAATAATTTCAAGCTGTCTCTGAAGAAAAAAAAAAGACAGGTAGGTTTTAGCATAAAGGAAATGTTACTTTTTAATCTGTTTCAATAATATGATGATTCTTCCACAAGAGAAACTTGGATTCTCTAGTTATATCTAATTTCAGCTGAAAATTCAAGCACGATACACGAAGGAAAGGAGAGCATTGCAATAGGTGTTAGAAGGAGTTACCGTCATGCTTGGTATGAGTTTTGTGGTTGCAAATGGTGCTGATTAAATGCCTGCAGGGCAGATAATTTCTCTCTGCTCAGGTCATGGTGCTCCTGGTCCTGCAGAAGGAAATACAGAAGGTATACAGAAGGAAGAAGGGTCACAGTGACAGAAGAAGGGTCCTCAGTGCGGGGATTTCTCAGCCCCGTGAGAAAAATGAACCCCCAGCCAGGTTTTTCCTGGGAAATACAAACATTTTTGTTTTTTCCTCTCAGGACTCTCCCCTGAAGGCCGTACAGATGTTGTGGGTGAACCTGATCATGGACACGTTTGCCTCGCTGGCTCTGGCCACGGAGCCGCCGACCGAGGCGCTGCTGCTGCGCAAGCCCTATGGCCGCAACAAGCCGCTCATCTCCCGCACCATGATGAAAAACATCCTGGGCCACGCCGTCTACCAGCTCACCCTCATCTTCACCCTGCTCTTTGTCGGTGAGAAGCTCACCCACACTTGGTGCTCAGCTCACGAGCAGCTGGGTTGAATGGCTGAAGTGCCAAAATGCTTTAAATGTAATGAATTAATACATGTTTATTGCCTGCCTTCGTGATCCTTAAACTTCTTTTTGGATATCAGGAGAAAGTTTTTCACAGAGAGAGTGATAAAGTACTGGAATGGCTTGCCCAGGGAGGTGGTGGAGTTACCATGCCTGGATGTGTTTAAAAAAAGCCTGGATGGGGCACTTGGTGCCATGGTTTATTTGAGGTGTTAGGGCCTGTTCCACGGGTGCCATGGTTTATTTGAGGTGTTAGGGCTTGTTCCATGGGTGCCATGGTTTATTTGAGGTGTTCCATGGGTGACATGGTTTATTTGAGGTGTTAGGGCCTGTTCCATGGGTGCCATGGTTTATTTGAGGTGTTAGGGCCTGTTCCATGGGTACCATGGTTTATTTGAGGTGTTAGGGCCTGTTCCATGGGTGCCATGGTTTATTTGAGGTGTTAGGGCCTGTTCCATGGGTGACATGGTTTAGTTGAGGTGTTAGGGCTTGTTCCATGGGTACCATGGTTTATTTCAGGTCTTAGGGCCTGCCTGTTCCATGGTTTATTTGGGTGCCATGGTTTGGTTTATTTGAGGTGAGGGGCCTGTTTGGGGCCTGTTCCATGGGTGCCATGGTTTAGTTGAGGTGTTTGGGCCTGCTCCATGGATGCCAGGGTTTAGTTGAGGTGTTGAGGCTGGGTTGGACTCGATGATCTTGAAGGTCTCTTCCAACCCAGTCACTCTGTGGTTCTGTGAATCCTGGCTGATGGGATGGGAAGCACAGAAGTCATGTTGTAGTCTCTTTCCGTATATTATTACCTTGGGAATGGCCTCATTGAGCTTTTTTCCCCTCATAAAATACAGGTTTGGGCTTTGGTAAAAGTCTGTATCCAAACACAGCATAAAAGGTTAAGCTGTATTAAGAGTGTCCACCCTGCTGCTTCTGTACTGAGATTTTGTTGTGAGGCTTGTCGTGGTGAGTAGGGACAGAAAAACAAATTTTAAAAAACCCACAAAACAAACCACAATAAAAATCAAGATCCATTTTACCAAGAGCAAAATGTTGTCCACAGTCCAGAAATAATGTTGATCTTAAGTGGTATGGAAAGTAAGTAATCAGTGTTAAGTGATACAGATAACACTCTGCTTTGACATTTAATTTCTGGAATGGATATTAAAAGGGGGCGAAAAGTCTAATTTATTGGATTACTGGATTCTTCTCCAGGCCTTGCTGGCAATGGATGCTTTTTATAGGTTGTATTTTGGAGAGGGCAGGGAAGGAGGAGAAATGTTTCTTGCTGCAGGGAATAGTAGGAGCTAATAATAGATTCTGTTGCTCCACAATAATGACTGCACCCTCTCAAAGGACAGATGATTTTTTCAGCTGGGTATTGTCTTCTTGTCACTTTGTAGTCACTGTTAAATCACATGTGTTGTCGTCCAAGCTTTTTTTTTTTCCTTATACACAGACTTCCAGAGAAGCTGCAAATGTAAATCTATGATTTTTAAGAGGTTTTTGAGCTCCATTGTGAAAGCCTTGTCCACTTTATGGCCATCTGGCAGCTTATTTGGGATGCTCAGAGGAGGCAATGGTCTGTTGACAGTGGAATTAAGCCAAAAGAATTGCCAGCTTTCTGAAGTGAGGTGGTCTCCAACATGGTTAGATTTACAGGGAATTTTGAGAATGTCTGCATTAGATAATTGGAATTTCAGGTTCTCTAAAACAGGTGAAGAAAGTCTTGGTAATTCATGTGATATGCATCTTGGAACCAGTTCACTTCTGTGAACTTTATGGGGAGTAAGAATGTCTTTATGATGAATTTTATGGTTTAAAATATTTTATACTGAGCCAGATGAAAAGCAAACCAGGCTTTCCCCCCCATTCTAATTGCTCCTGTGTGTCTTTGGAAAACTCCTGCATATTTTGAAGGACACATCCAAGACAATTTTCTGATAAGCCTTGGAAATAATATTTTTCTTTCTAAACTCCACAAGGCTCAGCTTTGCAGCGACATGATGTGCAAAACTCAGTGCCTCCATAATTAAATTTCAAATTAAAGAGAATTATTTCTATTTTGGTCAAATAATAATTCCTTTCTTTTGTACGAGGTTTCTTCAGAGACCAGTACATCAAATTTTTATCTTTTTTATTTTTAGGATTACATTGTGTTTGAACATACAAAACATAAATGTCTTTGAGACATCAGAAATGCACAATTCGCTGTCTGGTCCTGTCAGGCTGTGATATTAAAAAAAATCTTTATTTTTTCAAAGCTCACCACATTTTTAGTTCCTCATCATGGGTTTTATCTTGCTTTTTTGGTTGGTCAGATCTATGAGTGAAAGCCAAATTACCAAACTAAACAGCAGTGCCTGCTGCTGATCAACCCCAAATCTCTTTAAAATCTGCATTTTGTGACTGATATCCTTCAATGCTTGGGAGAAGTTACTGGATTGGTAAATGGGTAAAACCTGGTGAAGAGGGGTGGCTTCTAACCACTGTAGAAAATTCAAACACTCTGGCAATGACCTTAAGATTTTGTTACACCTGAAAGAACTGAGTGCTTAGAGTAATTCCTACTTGGGTAGGTAAGAGTGGGACTGACAATGTCGTGTAGGTGTTGTTAGATAGAAGTTAGGTATTGTTAGATAAAAGTCAGCATTTGTTCAGCTTCTTGCTCAGTTGAGATGTGATTTGCTCACTGGTGGAAGAAAAGTTTTATCTAGAAAAAGCAGAGCAGAGAAGGCAACAGGCTGAAGAATACGAGTGGAATATAAATTGGTTTGATTCATTCTTGAGGAACCTTTTCTTTCTGTCTTACACCTAGGTGAGAAAATGTTTAAGATTGACAGTGGGAGGAACGCCCCTCTTCACTCTCCTCCTTCTGAGCACTACACCATCATCTTCAACACCTTTGTCATGATGCAGCTCTTCAACGAGATCAACGCCCGCAAGATCCACGGCGAGAGGAACGTCTTCGACGGCATCTTCAGAAACCCCATTTTTTGCACTATTGTCCTGGGCACCTTTGCTATTCAGGTAAAGCTCTGGGCAAGAATCACTTGCTGTTCATCTCAAATCATTGCAAATCCAGTCAAAAAATGAAACACAAGGTTGTTGGGGCTTTTCTTCTCCGTGTTTTCTTCTTTTTTCTTTAATTTTAAATCTAAGTGCTGCAGGAGGACCATTTAAGACTAAACCACCTGGTTTCTTGTATTTTCTCAATCAATACAAGTGTTAGTAAGGGAAAATGTTATGTAGCCATGCTAATCAAACAGAAATTTTGATCCTTATAACTGGGTTAATTCTTAAATTAATCTTAGCATGTACAATAATAACAGCCATCATTGATATTGTAACTGGTTTTTAAAGAAGAAATTGTTTAATACCATACCAACAAATCCTTTTACAATATTTATTACTCCTTGAAAAGACAAATATACCTTCAAACAGCTGATGCTGAACTATTCTTCTGTTCAATGCTACTGCCCAATGCTGCTCAGTATTCACAGCAACGATGCCCCTGGATTGTGATTCCTCATGTTTCTCTCCTGACTTTGCTGTCCCATCACAAGTGAACATGATCACAGTAATACAGATTTCCCCCAAATTTTTCTTCCGTAAGAATTCCCCCTCCTGCTCCTGCATCCATTCTTTTGCTGGCATCCATCCTGTGCTTGATACTGTTTTATATTATAATTTAGAAATCTATTTTTATCTTGTTGTTATTGCTCAGCTCTGCAGTGGCAGCTGAGCATTGGCACCTTTCTCCTGGGAGGAGGAAGGAGGAGGAAAGAGCAGTTTGAGCTTGGGCTACAGGGATTTAAAAAAGGAAACTCCTCAATAAACTGAATATTGGATGGAGGACAGCAGTGATAGGAGCAGAACTTCACAGTGATGGTCTTTAACATCTAATTCAAAATTATGAGTTTAAAACTTGGACAATTTAAATCTCTGGATGTGATTTCAGAGCCCCAATTTTGCAGCAGCAATATTAACAAGAAATATCAATAATATCTGATTTTCAGTTAGCAAAACCTTCTCAGTCTGCTCAGACTCATGTGTTGCTATCCTGCTGATGGTGTGGGGTCCTCCCACCCCCTTCCTCCAACAGGTCTAGAGTTTTCTGTACCCTCTGTCTCTCCATGATGCACATCTGTAAATACACAATAAAATGTTACTCAGAGGGAAAAGCCTCTCTTGCAATGGACATTCCAAAATGAACTGGATCAGAGTCAATAAATCCAATAAACCAGGAGCTGGGAGAGCACATAGGGACTGGCCTGTTCTCTTTTTTCCTGATTATTCATATCTGACCACTGTTAAATACGAGGGTGAGAACTTCAGTCTGAACTGCTATTTCTTTTTCTCTTTTAATGGGGGATGCAGAAGTCTGTGGGGTTTGATGGGGTTTTTTTGGGACCAAAATGATGCAGGTTTTTTTTTTGTTTTGTTTGTTTTGATTTTTTTTTTTATTTTGTTTTGGTTTTTTGGTGTTTTTTTTTTTTGTCTGACTGTGTTTGGTTTTGGTTTTTTTTGCCTTTTCCCCCTGAAAAATTGACCCCTTTTCCCTCGTGTTTCTCTTTGTAGATAGTAATTGTCCAGTTTGGAGGAAAACCATTCAGCTGTTCTCCCCTGCAGCTGGACCAGTGGATGTGGTGTGTATTTATTGGATTAGGAGAGCTGGTGTGGGGTCAGGTAAGCATTCAGGAAGCTGTGCATTCAAAGGTGTGATATTGTTGATATTCCTGTGATCTCCTCTCTCAGTGCTCAGGGCAGCCCTCAGTGAAACCCAAGGTGCTCTCTGAGAGCTTCAAGGAGAGATTTATTAGTAAGGATAATTTACCCTCTGTTCCTTTGGGGTTTTTTGTTAATTTTCAAATCTTTCCTTTCTAGCAGGGTGTGCTGATACCAGGGCCATCTTCAGTTAGGCTTTTTTGTGAAGGATGTTGAGTCACAACTTCAGTCTTTTAGTCACAAAAAATGCAGCAAAGGCAAATGCACTGTGACCTTTCCTGGAATAGAATTCCTCCTGTAGGATGTGGCAAAGTTTTGGAGCTGAAATGAAGTTCCAGTTCTAGGTCAGCCAACTCATTCCCTTGCTGAAATTGTCATTCTGGCTATGGTCATAGGAAAAATTCCAGTGCCTTCAAAATATTTCTGCTGTGATTCTCCATCCACCTAATTCTGTGTGAGAAGGATGGAAGAGGGAGTGCAAAAAAAGAAAAAAGATTTTTTTTGGCCTTTAATAGTTGTAGAAAATGGCAGTTAAATTAGTATATCCTTTTCAATTTTTGCCATATCCTCTGTCATTATTGCCTAATATAGAATTATATATTGATGAAGAAACAAATGTCAGTGAGATGATATTAAATAAATTAAGTCTCTGGAAGTGATATACACCCACACAATCAGTATTGTTGACATTCTACATTGTTCTTGTATGTGCAAACACAGGTTGCAAAGTTCATAATAATAATATTTTTTCAGTTCTGAATGCACTAACAGGGTGTTCAAGTTGTTGCCACCTGGTGCAGTAAAGAAAAATGTGAAGTTACATTTTTTCTCTCAGATGTAAAGAGATTTGTAGATCCACAGTTTGCCTCTATGAAGAGTCAAGAAATTGCCCACTGCAATTGAATTCTGCTGTGGTTCTACTGCAACTGTAGTGAATAAATGCTTGTTTTCAATTCTGAATACTTGTTCTCTTCTGGGGAAAAAAAATCACAACTTTTTTTTGACAGTTTGACCTCAGTTTTCCTTAGAAATAAGCTCAGAATCAGAACAGCTTTTAATGCTTATGTGGCTGAAAACCATCACTAGCAGATGATTCTGCTGTAATTATTACTTGAGGTCAGGATTTGACTTAAGGCCTTGCAGAAGGAACCTAAAATCAGCTTGATAATCTCAGAAAGGAAGGATTTATTGGTTGGTTTTTTTTTTCCTACTGCTTGGAAAATATACCAACTTTTGGAGAAAGGGGAAGTCAAACAGGGAAAGGGACAAGAATCCAAACTGCTTCATTCAGCTGTGAAAATTTCCCACAGCCTTTGATCAAATTTTTTGGCTTCTAAATTTTGTTATCCATGGTTATTACATAACCACCAAGAACTAATACTAATATCAGCATTTTTTTTCACTTTACTTGCCCCAGGTTTTCCAGGTTTATTGTGAGACCTTAGATATTAAATTAAAACTGGCATTGGAACACCTCCACAGTTTTATTGCTGACAAGAAAGCAAATACAAGAGGGAAAAAATATCTGTCTTGTGGTCAATATTTAGTGACAAGAAAAGAAAATAGGATGCTGAAACAAATCAATTTTGTCTATATTTACATGATTTACAGTGTCTGTGGCAAGGCCTTTCTTCATGGAGCTCTTCAGTGAGAGAGAATTCTTTTCCTTTAGCAGTGATGCTTCTCTTCTATCTCAGCCTTTTCTCTGCTGCTCTGACTCATTCAGCACAAAACAAATTTGTTATTCTTTTTTTTTTTTTAATCCACGTGCTGAACCTTCTGTTCTGATGAGCCATGAAAGGCAATCAAGATTTCCAAGTTTGGGTGTCAAAGCAGGCACTTCTGAAAGGAATTAAAGGAGAAGTTTCCAGCAAGTCAATTTGAGGTGCTTGGAGGGACAGTTTTCTAACAGCTCCCATCTCTTCTGAAAACCAAGACTTCCTAAAGTATTTCATATCCCATTCCCAGAATTATTGATCACTTATTAAAGTTGTGATCATTTTCCTGGGAATAATATTTAGTTCTTTAATCTTCACTGTTGAGTCTGTGTCCTGAACTGGGTGGGTGTTGGCAGATACAGAAAATATATGAATAATAAAAAAAAAAGCCATGTAAACACCTTAAGGAAAGAATTAGAGCAGAGTCTTATCAGCTTGGCTGAGGTGCTGCAAGAGAGGAACATTGTGTCACACACAATTCTGACCCAGAAGAGTTATTTTGATGAATATTGGTTTAAAAATCCTTTATCACCATCACTTTCATCAGATCCCAGAGTTTGCAGTAGTTTCTCTCTGTAGAGTGCTGGCATTGTAGTTTGAAAGCTGGGAGGCTGAAGGACTTTCAGTAAGTATTTAATTGATGACCATTTCCCCTTTCTTTTCTCTCCTGTTCTGTCTTTGCTCGTGCCACACCATTAATTCTCCAGGTTTGCATCTTGTTTTTCAATCCTCCTTTAAAAAGATTTTATAGTAGTGTAGAAACTGGGTTTGGTTTGGTTATTTTGGTTTTTTTTTTTCCAATCTGTCTTTAAACATTATAATAAAACTGGCCTTGTGGATTGTGAAGCTCAAGGAGACCCTCAGCAAACTCAGAGGTTTGCTTTCACCCTGAAAATAGCCAGAACATTTCCATGTGTCTTCACTGCATTCATTCCAGTTTTCCAAAGCTCTCCTCACCAATTTTCTGGCAGATGTCTTGGTTCTCTTTTCATTTTTCATACATCTGAGCTTCACAGTTGTGGTTGCTCACTGCTGAAATGAAGACAAAAAAGAAAATTGCAGCAGTTTTTTGCTAAGTGGGTTTAAAAATTTGCTTTGCAGGAGATTTGATTTAAGCATTCAGTGTGTTCCAGGTAATGTCTTATTTCAATTGCCATCATTTGCTCCTGGTTTTATGCAAGGAATCAGAACAAAGAGAAAATGACTGCCCAACAGGGTAACACTGAAATGGATTTAAAATAATTGTCTAGCTACAGTATCTGCAATTTTTAAAAATTATTCTCCTGTTTGCTACTTCCAAGGACCACTTGGGTGGGCAAGCAGAATGAGAAGAGAGGTTAAGTTAATCAGAATTTATTGGTGGTAAGGACACAGAATGAGAGACAGCCCTATGAGAAATCCAACAAGCAGATCCACACCTTTCAGAAAACTCAATTTTGATAAATGCCGGAAAAGCATTCCAGCTGCTGGAATAAAGGGAAGATGAATCCATGAACCAAGGGAGTGTGAGAAGATTTATCAGCAGGAGATACAATGAATTTCACCTCCCATACAAATACCCAAATTCTAATTGCAGTGCTATCAATTTGCTTAAGTTTTCTTTACATTGAAATACTTCCATCTTATTTTATTTCCAATTTCTTTTATTGATAAGACTTTTCCCAGCCTTGAGAAACCTGCTCCACACTGTGGTTTAGTGGTGCAAGTCATGCTAATTGTTTACACAGTAAATTAAATATTTTTGGGACTAAAATGGAGTTGTCCAAGTACAAAGTGCTGTTAGGAACAGGCTTAGCTCACCTTTATAGCCGTTATAGAATATGATTACTCTTCTGTAATTAACAGATTGTTGTACTGTTGCTCTTGAATGAGGCTTATGTTTTCAGTACTTTTTTATAATTTTAGGTCATTGCAACCATCCCAACAAGTAGGCTAAAGTTTTTAAAGGAGGCAGGGAGGCTCACTGAGAAGGAGGAGGTCCCTGAGGAAGAGCTCAATGAAGATGTCGAAGAAATAGATCATGCAGAGAGAGAACTCCGACGTGGACAAATCCTCTGGTTCCGAGGGCTCAACAGAATCCAAACCCAGGTATGCTAAACATAAATGCCCACAAGGTCTAGAAACACCCAAATAAATGATTAATGCGAGATCAAGGCAAAATAACATTAAAAGGAAAGCCATGGAGTGTTTGTGTGTGGAGGATGGCACTGGTTAATTGCTCTCAAAGGAAAAAACATGAAAAATAAAATAGGGGAACTGAGCAAAGGGGGTGTGTGCAGCAGAAGAGATAAAATGAAAAGATATAAAGGGATAAAATGCAAAAACAGGGATCTGTGGTTTGGGAATACCGTGACTGGATGTTCTTTTTCTCCTAGAGTGATGACAGCTCATGAAATTGTGCTGCTTGGCCAACGTCAGCTCGCAGAATGTTATGAAAGCTTTCTAAAATGTATTGCTTGATTTGCTCCAAAAAAAAAAAAAAAACATTGTTGCTGCCATTGCTGCACTAACAGAATAATTGAAATTGAGTCTGAACTATGATGCACAATTTGATTAAAAAAATAAATCTGTTCAGTTCTGGCACTGCCACACATTGATCATGATTAAAAAGAATTGATTTTATTTCCCGTTAGGTAATGAAAAATGTGGTTCTGGATTTTAGTAGGAATCAGGCAGCCATTAAATATTGAGGTGTAAGAGTTGGCTATTTGGAATGATTCCTGAGAAATATCTCTCCCCAACTTTTGCCAAACACAAAAATCCACGGCATTTTTTAATATACCAGGCGTTTGCACTGAATCCTGGTGCTAAATATAGTGCAGGTTAAGGAGCTGTGAAATTTGTCCTGGAGTGCTGAAGAAAATCATGAGAAGTATTTTGCCTTTTCCATTGCAGTGAAGTGTTTCATTGCACTCAGGTGTGCTCTGCTTGATCTTTCTAAGATCAAGTATTTCTGGCAGCTTGCAGCAGAGAGCAGATATCACCACATCAGATGTGCGTGTTTTACATGAGCCTGACAAGAAAAAGAGGTGAATAATTAAGAAAATGATCTTTTTTTCTTGAAAGAATCTGCTAAAGAACATTTTTGTCTCAGAAGATTTGGGGTTTTTGTCTTCATCCGAGATGAACAGCACATTCTGCTTTTTCACATCTACAAATTGACACTTTTTTTTTGGTAGGGGGGAAGATGCGGCCATGAATTTAGAAAAAAATGATGGAAAGAAGCCAAATTAGGGCAGTGAGGTCTCTTGGCTGCATCTGCAGAGCATAAAATGTTGAGAGATTAAAAGCTGAGGGAATTCCCGGGGTTCTGTGGTAAGTGATTAAATATGGATCTTCAGCTCTGAGCTTGTGTGTCTTGACTCCATTGAGTCAAGAGCACTCATCACTAGAGAAAATTCAAATTTCAGTTGTGACAAAAAGTGCCCAGGTACTGGTAATCTTCAGGGCAAGATGACCTCTAAATGTGCATTCTTTTCTCCCTGGTGGCTGTAGGAGGAGTGTTGCCTGTTGGCACTTCTGTCAGGATGTCTTTCTGGTTGGGGTGAGTGTAAAAACTTCGAGCAACACAAAGCAAATGACATCCTTCCAGTTCTCTTTCTAGTCTGAGAGGTAGCTTTTAGTTCTGCATCTCTTTGTCCACTTAATTCACAGAGAAATGATTCTTTTCCACTACTTAAACCCAAATGAACATTAATTATGTCTCTTTGCTAACATCCATCTTGGTTTCCTTTCTGCTCTTAGTTGTAGAAGCATCTCTAGTAGGATGTCTCCCTCCTCTCTGCCAAGAGACCTCTGTGATTTTTCTTCTCATTTTATTTACTCAATGACTGATTTTATTTTTTTTTGCATCCATTTCACATCTGTGGAATGAAAAAAAAAAAAAAAAAAAAAATGGGCCAAAAAATTGCAAAGCAATACCCAGGTGTGCAGAGGAGAGTGATGGACTAAGGTCAAATATGATCCTTGCTGTGTGTGGGGCCCATCCAGGTGGATTCATTCCCTTATAACACATCTCTCAGGAGGCCAGCAAAAGAAGAGCTCCAGGAAAAGACTGGGATGTCTTTAGCATCCTTGGAAGGATTTTTAGGAATTCTCTGATGTCTAATGCACTCCTGGAGATGTGGAGGAAGAAGGTAGAGCACCCCCTCATTTTATATCTCTGGGGAAGGCAGACTAGGATGAAACTCTGGGCTCAGGACCAGATCAGTCATTCAATCCTAACACCAGTTTCCACACTTGTGCTGGAAATTGGATTATTTGTCCTTATTTTCTCTTTAGTTACTCTTGGACAGGTGGCCCCAGCTCCCAGCAAAGCCTTCCCTGCTGAAACAAAGAACCTACAACAGGCTGGTGTTGTTTTCAGACAACCAACACATCTTCCGTGGAGTGCTCCCTTTGAAACCCATCCAAACTGACAAGAGACTTTGCAGTGTTAAAGAGATTTTTCATCTACATCCTCTCTCAAACAGAGGGTTCAACCCAAGGCACCGGAGGAGGGATTTCCACTGGGAATTTTCTGTTTCTGTGAAGACATGCATCTTAGAAAGAAAGTGTATGAAAAATGCCCATAACTAGGCCAGAGACTGGCTATCAACTTCTGATGCTCTTGTTGGCCTCCTTTTGTTCATTTAGATGTTTTGTTGTCTGATAAATATCCAATAGGGAATCTCTGATAAATATAAAATAGGGAATCTCTGGAGGGATTTGTGCTCCCTTCTCTGAATGGAAAAGTTTCCTTCCTGGAAAGCTCTCTCAGATGGCCACTGAGTGGTGAAGCTTCACAAATGGCTTCTCTTAGATATGCAAGTTTGAGGAGGATCTAAAATTGCATACAGAGAGGACTTGCCAACAGTTTTCTGCAATTTTCCCCAAGTTTTTGTTGCCTTTCTCAGAAATTCTTTGTTCTGAAAGAAGACAAGAGTGATCACACCCTCTTGGCAGGTCTAACAGCCTTTGAGAAGTTCACCAAGTTCACCTTCAGGCCAGATTTCATAATCTGAGTAAAAACCAGAAAAAATAATGCATCTTACCACTTCTGATTGTGTATTGAAAGATTTTCCAGTTCCTTTACATGGAAATGTTCTGAAGTGAGGAAATTCAAAAACTTCTTATGTTTGTCAGAATTTTACACCCCCAGCCTGATTCTTTCCTCTTCTGCTTCATTCATCCTGAAATTCAGTTTGCTTTATCTGCCCCAGATGGAAAACAACTGCCTGGAATGTTCTGAGAATAAAAGGAAAAGCTGAAAAAAATACAGGTGACAGGGTAACTTCTACTTAAAGATTGTTCATCTTCAGATGCTAAAAAACCACACAAAGGTGCTGGACTGCATTTTTCACCCTTCATTTTTCATGTAGAAAACTTGAAAACTTTTCTTTTGAACCAATTCAGACCTTACAGCAGTGAAGGCCACTCCTGGCAAGAGGTTATGAATTTGGACAAAAAGCCAGCACCTCATTTTATGGTTTCCATGTAGCTTTTAATATAGAAAACATTGTGGTAACCCCATGGAAACTGTTTTATTTCTTACAGAAAGGTGGCTTTTCTTTTTTCCTTTTTTTTTTTCCCTTTTTTTTTTTTAAATTAATATCCTTGGTGATTAGTGGAATGATACCTGAGTCCTACTCACATAAATGACAACAGAAATGCTTCTGAAAATCTTTTCTGTGTTAAAAATCAGGAAGAAGTATCTGTTCTGCCAGGACTATTCTGCTACTATCAGATTTTTTAAAAAATTGCTAATCACTGATATTTTTATTAGTTGTGCCACCTAAAATTTGGATCTTCCAGAGTATAGAACATAGAGAAAAATGAGACAGGTGTGAAAAATGTCAACCTTATGGATAAGCTTCAAATGTAGGACAGTATTTTTCCTCCACCTGAAGGCCTATAATCAAGACATGATTGCATCCTATATTGTGTTGGAAATTTTTTAAACTTATGAATTTTTGTTTCCTTTCTCCTCTTTAGCAGCTTGAATTGTTCTAAATAAATGGATTCCTTTGTCATGAAAAGGTTCCATCTTAATTCAAAATTCAAAATTTATTTCCATGAGCTCTTTTCCTCTTTGTTATTTTCTGCTTGGAAAAGATAAACTTTTGGGCCAAGTTCTTCTCTTCTTTCTTGGCTTCAGGCAGAGCACAGCCCTGTATTTTCAGCTTTTAGGATTCTGGGGAGGTTGTCATCCTCCCACCAGGAATTATATCCATGAACAGCTGGAGTTCATTTCTTCAGGAGAAAAGCAAATTACATGGCTGTAATTCTTCTTCTCTGAAGAAACCATTAAATACAGATCTTCCCTCATCTTTTCACTCTTGCACCAAAGGCTCTCAATTTATCAGGGAGGCTTTTGCACATCTCAGAGTTTATCACAGAAATACTCATTTCATGCCCTCAGTGAGAGTCTTTAGAGTCTTTTTTGAATGGTCTCTCTTGAAGAGTGCTCTGTCACCTGGGTTAGACCCTGAGAAGCCAAGATCTGTATTTAATTCTACTTTTGTAGAGCATTCCAGGTGAGTATTTAATGTGCCACGTCACCAGTGGTTTGAGCCATGTGGTGTTTCCATGAGCCTGAGCTGAGGATCCCCTTGTGCCCTGCCCCATGTGCAAACTCACCTCACATTTTATTTACTGTGATTTACCTTTGATTCACTGTGAGATTTGCACTGGACATGTAATTCTGCTGCCAAAACCAAAGCTCTCCAACCTTGTGGGGACTGCTGAACACTGCCCAGCCCTGGGTGTGCACAGAGAAATGGCACCAGGGCTCAGACAGAACAAACCTGGGCTTTGTGGAGGAAAATTCACTGTGATAATTGCACAGCAATAACCTGGGATCCCTTTTCCAGCTGGCTGTGGTTGATCATTCCCATGAAAACACACAGGAAAATAAATAATGATGGCCAAAGACAAGATTGAGGGAGGGAAAACATCCATATTATTAAAGATACAAATTGATTTATTCCTAAGTCTGACCACAGCAGAAAACCATAAATTCAATCTAGTGCTTCCCACTTGGAAAATTTAGGAAGGTTTTCCCCAAGATTTGTGCTGTTTAAATTGATAAAAATGCCACCAATTTACCTCTTTCTAGGATGGGAATCTCCAGAAATGTGGGTTGCATGGTCTGGTAACAGTGGGTTACTTCAAACAAGTGGTTGGTTGAATTCTTCCTGAGTATATTCCACTGCTTTGTCTGTTGTGGTTGCACTGATGCAACAGGGGACATTTTGGGGTGTAGGGATTTGTGGGATTTACTCCTGGCTTTCCCTCTGTACCCAGAGCCTGCTTTTTATGGGTTTATACTGGTGCCAAAAGATGCCTTGAAATACTCAGCTCAATTTTTAACTCCTCCTCTGTGGTGGGGAGTAAAAGGAAAATGCTCAGGATGGGTCTGTGAAACAGGGAATATGGCAGGCATATGAAAATAAGTGGAAAATTGTCATGTTATTTGCTGCAATAATCAATCCAGTTCCACATCATTTTCTGGGTGCTTTTAAGTGCTCTGTATAAAGATAAAATATTAATACTTTTAAATCTCCAGTTACAAAACTCCAATGTTCTTTATCACAATGCTAAATTTAAAAAACATTATTACAGAAAAAGTCAGATAAAATAGTGCAAGAATTATTTTATCAAACTAGTATACTGACAACCCTGGGTTTGTAGACAGAATAGAGTCATATATTGAATTTTAAAGTTTCTCTGTTTTGGTTGAGTGTCATCCCCAACCCCATCCCCCAAATTCCAACTGAGTGACTGAATTTTTCTCCCCCTGGAGAGACATAACAGCACAATTTGAATCTCAGTAGGAAAAAAAGAGTGGAGATTAGTTACATCAAGTCTTCCAGCTGATTTTATTTACCTCTAAATAAAACGGTTTAAACTTTAAAAAAACCCTGTTATTTCAAGTCTTCTACTTGTTTAAAGTGATGCAGCTCCACTGCCTCCTACAGAGCTGCCTCATTTTATCCAGACAGAAAATTTGAATCATTTCTAAAAACCCTGCAAAGGGGGCACCTGGATTCCAGCTGGAGTAGAAGCGCGCGCACGGTTGATTTGTTGTTTTTCATGATTATTCCTGTCACTTATGCAACTGTGTCCATACTTTAAGCAACTTGTCTCGTTCTTTCCTCCGTTACAGATCGAAGTAGTCAATACTTTCAAGAGTGGCACTTCCTTTCAGGGGGCTCTCAGGAGACAGTCCTCCGTCACAAGCCAGACCCAGGATGTAACCAATATTTCTAGCCCTAGTCACGTATCGTTATCCAATGCTCTTTCCTCTCCTACCAGCACCTCTGCTGCTGCGGCTGGGCGTGAGTGTGAATTCTTACTGCACCCGACCCTCAGAGATGCCAACTTAGCCAGAGTCGCCTCAGACTCAGCTCCTGTGCCCCTCCCCAGGCTCTGCTCCCACTTCAGTCAGCTCCAAAGCCCGTGACATGATTGCTTTGTGTACAGTAGATGCTCCCCAGGAGTTTCTCTCTCTGTGTCTCTTTGCTAACTCACAGTGGGGACAGGAATTTTAGGGTCATTTTTTATTGTGAGGAGATTTTAATTTTAGTAGAGGGCTCCCTGTCAGGTTTTATTTTCTACTGTTTCTAAAATACAGACTTTTAATGATTCCAAAGCTTTTCAGATATGACTGTGTTCACAGGGATCTTAGGATGAGGGAAGAGATGAGGATCTGACTCCATGTTTCAGAAGGCTGATTCATTATTTTATGATATATACTATATTAAAACTATACTAAAACAATAGAAGCAAGGATTTCATCAGAAGGTTAGGCTAAGAATAGAAAGGAATGATAGCAAAGGTTTGTCTCTCGGACAGAGAGCCCGAGCCAGCTGGGCTGTGATTGGCCATTAGTTAGAAACAACCGCATGAGACCAATCCCAGATGCACCTGTTGCATTCCACAGCAGCAGATAACCATTGTTTGCATTTTGTTCCTGAGGCCTCTCAGCTTCTCAGGAGGAAAAATCCTAAAGAAAAGATTTTTCATAAAATGTGTCTGAGACACCATTCCACCAGGAAGACTCTCTGTAACTAGTCCAGGAAAGACATGGAAGTGAAGGAGCAAGAAACAGAAAATCTAGTTTATGATGCCAGGCTTAAACTTTGCATGAAAGATTAAATACTTACCTAAGTTTATTCTCTCTATCTTAGATATATTTTAGCTATATTAGATATATAGATACAGTTTTACATATATTATCTCTGTCTTATTTAGCTTTTGATTTCTTCCCTCTATCCTAGTTAGACTTAGATTTATTATCTCTGTCTTATTTAGATGTGGATTTTTTATCTCTAAATTCACTGTCAGGAAAGCATTGAAGCAGGAGGGACCTAGACAAATTAGAGGACAGTGTTGAAACAAGATTGGCGTGGTAAAAATTTTTTTAGAAGAAACAGAATCCTAATATCCTGACACAGTTTGGTTTAAGATGCAAAATATCTTAAAGAAGTCTTGAAGTGAATGAAAAATTTTTGGGGCAGCTGATAAGGAAGGGCTTCAGTAACAGAAAAATTCCAGCTGCTCAGAGAGATCTAACTCTGTTTCTAGATTTTTATTCATTCAGGACTGTGAGCAGCTA
Organism: Emberiza elegans; assembly: GCA_024865655.1. NCBI lineage: Eukaryota > Metazoa > Chordata > Aves > Passeriformes > Fringillidae > Emberiza > Emberiza elegans. Next base: position 1,410,725 of record JALJVW010000207.1, on the reverse strand, counting down.
TTTTATTAGAGCATGAAAAGAATATTTAAATGTATAGAACTCAGTTTACAAGCCTGTCACACACTGCAGAAGATAATTGGGTATATTCCTTATGCAGGGCTTAGTAGTTGGCCAAACAGAGAAGAAACCGCTCTTATCTGTCTGGCCAACAGAGAAGGGAAGGCAGACAGAGAAAAGGCAGACAAGAGAAGGGGGCAAAATTCCAGAACTCCTGCAGGAAAAAGGAAACTTGGCCTTTCATCCTGTTTGAGTGCAAACCCCCTCAGTATTTGCACACCAAACATTCAGACATGACTTTTATAGCAGCAATTAAAATCTTATCGAACAATCACCAGTCTCTCAGAAGTATTTGTCCATCAGACAAATCTCTGAAGGGTATTTTTGCTTTTTTCATGTCTGGTTGGTAGGTTTTTAAAGTGTTTTCATGCAAGAGCAGAGCACAAGTTTTGTTGGATTTAAAGGAGAAACTTCATTTTTTGCTAAAGCTATTTAGGTTCCAACTTTGGCATTGCTTCTTGGAGATTTTTCTATATTTTCCTAGTTTTGTCTTGGGAAGTTTGGCCTGAGAAGTTTCACCCCAACAGCCCCAATCATTCCAGGGCAGAATCAGGATCAGGATCAGGGGAAGTGAAGCCATGGAGGTTCCTGAGCAAAGGTTCCCTCATTTCCACACTGAGCAGGGCACAAAACCCCAAAATCCCAAAGCAGCTTTTCATCCAGGGAATGATTGCCTGGGACAGAATTTCTCCATTTCAGCAGGAAACTGGGAGCAGCTCATTGTGCTGTGCTAAATGTTTCCTTCACATGCTGTAGCCAGCACTCTGGGAGGAAAGATCTAATAAAATTTAAATAGACAATTTATCTTCCCTCTCTACTCTCCACTGCAGCAAAGCAAGAACTGGATGTTATTGTGTCTTAACAAGGGCCTCACTCGTTTATGGGCTGAAGTTAATTAATAGGAGAGAGCAGAATCTGCTCCAGCCTTTGTCACCCTTCATTTGGAGAAATAAAACAGGTGTCCAGAGCTCCTCGTGGTTACAGCCACGTTTCTTCACTAAAATAAACCAATGATTGATTTGTTAAACTTCCTGGAGATAAGGATCTCTATGGCATAGGCCAATTAAAGATTGGGATTTTAAAGTGCTTATTCTGGAATGTTGGTGTTTTATTACCACAGCAGAATGTCTGCTGGTATTAAATCAGAAATTGTAACACTTAGGGAAAGTTTGGATTTATTCATACAAAGACACAAATTTATGAATGGCAGTGAAAAAAACCCATCAAGTAAAATCCCAAATGTTTTTATTTTTAAATGGGGTATTTACAGTGGGTTGCTCAAATCCAAGAACCTGGCAAACTTTTCCTAATCCAAATTTCATAGAAGGGGGGGGGTGGCTTTGTGAATTGGCATTTTTTGAGGAAATCCCAATTGCAATATGCTCACCTAGGGCTGCTCTCCAGCTCTGTGCTTGAAATGTGTGTGGGCACACAGGACTGGCTGCTTTCCTCTGAGCTGCTCAGAGCACCTCAAACCCCATTTGCTTCTTCCTTTGGGGTGGAAAGGAATAATGGGAAAATTGTACTTCTGATTTTGAAGCCTTTCCCAGTCTTCAGGATTGTTAAATAGATATGTCAATGTATTATGGGCAGTATCAAGGGAAAACCTTGAGAGTATAGGAAGGAAACAGGGTCTAGTTCTTGAAACTTGTTCAGGATGTTGCAACAACTGGGATATTTCAGGCGGCATTTTGGGAGCCCAAAGTGGAGAGGGTCTGATATCAATCAATGCTTAATTAAAAAAATAGGAATCACATGATGCTCTATTGATATGTCAGTCTAATTTAACAGAGCATTTATGGAGCTCTTTACTACTTGGGTTACTAATTTTTAATATAAAGTTCATTGTGACACCTTACCAGTCTGTGAGGTCTCCTGCAGGTTTATTGTAAAATTTTGGATTTTTTTTTTTTAATGGAATGTTTTTCTAGTATTTTTGGGCAAATTCATGTTTGATTCTAAGCTAAGTGCTTGCTGAAAGAGAAATCTGCCTGTGGAATGCATCCACCCCTACAGTGGTTTGTGAAACAGGTCAGCAAATTATTACATATAATTAGCAGCTATTTACAAATATGGCCCATTCAGAGTTGTGGAATCCCTTAATTAAAAGCAGTTTGTTCAAGGGAATATTTAATATAGTACTAGAGTTTCCCTAGTGAACCATCAGGGTGTTTGTAATAACAAATTACAAATTTCTGGATGTCACCATTAATGGATGACAGTGAGGTCTGTGAGTCTCTTACCTCTTATGAAAGCTTTTGCAGCTTTAAATAGAGCAAAAATTCCTGCAAATTAAAATCTGGCAATTTGTTTATTCTGAGAAAATGATGAAATTCATTTAAATGCACACAAAATATGTGCACCTGTTTGATATGCAAACCTTTAAGCTACTGAAAATGAAAATATGGGGAAGTTAAGCAAGGTGGTCTCAGATCTTCTCAGAAGCAGATTTACACACACAAACTTCCATTATTTGAAAGCTCTGCCACTGCAGAGTTAAGGGTGGGTTCAGGTACTACCTTTGGTGGATTTGTGTTTTATATACATTTCTTTCTATGTTTTATTTGGGGGGAAAAACCCAGAACCTTGGCAAAGTGGAGCATCATTTTTTCCCTTTTGAAGCTCAGAATTAGTAATGCCAAAAATTATCTTGTGCTTAAAATTGAGTATGTGATTAAAGCCTGTAGCACTAGATTCTTTAAGTTAGGTAGAGGGTGAGAATATCTAACTGTACACAAAGTAAACAAGTCTTTATCCTACTCTGTGTATTCCTGGTTCTCAGATATTCGTGTTAGCAATAGGTAACCCCTGCACAAGAACACTGTTGCAGATTTTCCAAGACAGACACACATTTAATATTCCTTTTTACTTGCTCTTCCCCTCATTCTCATATGGAGTTCATACTCTTCCCAAGTGGAATCAGTCAGGAACTGCAGGTCCCTGAAACAAATCTCTCCTTTCTTTCAGAAAATATTCTAATTTTTAAGTTTAGGGAGCATTGGGGAAACAACAAACAAACCAAACCAAACCCCAGCAAAAGAGACCTCCCAGAGTTCCTTTTTGTTGGTTCTGCTGAGAACTGTCTCATCAGAGGTTTTTAGAAGTGAATATTTAAAGCAATCACTTGAAACTTTTTACTACATGAACCCCAGCAGCAGTGGTCTCAAATGACCAACTTGTATGGTGAGACAGGAGAAAACACAGAGTCAGGACTCCAAATTTTATAGCAGCACTTAAAACCTCACCAATCAACCACAAAATGCTCTCAGAGATATTTGTCCATCATACAGATCTCTGAAGGTTTTTTCTGGCTTATTTTTCTGTCTGGTTGATTGGTTGGTTGGTTTTTAAGAGGGGTCTTTGTGCAAGAGCAGAGCAGAGCACCCTTGAGGCTGGATTTGTGCTCTGCCTCACTTGGAGGGGCCACAGCCTCCAGAATTGGGGCTTCACTTGCTGGGCAAGAGAACCTTTCCCATTCCCTTTTAATCAGAGAATGGCTGCAGTTTTTGAGATGTGCCAGGAACACGTCCTGTGTTGGACATTCAGCATTTGCTGGGGTGGCACGAGGGCAGGAACTGTCATGGACAGGAAATAATTCAGAATTCAGAGTTAAAACTTGAGGTGAAGTCTTGTTTGGATGGAATTTTTTCATGAAAGAAAAATGGGAACTAATTTCTTTTAAAGAAATCATCTATTTTAATAAATGTTGAGGCAAAGATGGAGGTGTCACCCAGGGCTTTGCTGAGGCCAGGAGCATCTGCAAATTGTGTCACACCCACATGAGGCACTCAGCAAGCTCAGCTCCAGTGGCTCTCACAGCCCATTTCCCAAGAGATCATCTTAAAGAGTTCATTTAACTGTTTGCAAGCTGCTGTGTATGAAGACCTCTTATATTTCTTACATATTTAATTTTCTATGAAAGAAATAATTCAGAATTCAGAGTTAACACTTGTTTGGATGGAATTTTTTCATGAAGAAAAATGGGAACTCATTTCTTTTAAAGAAATCATCTATTTTAATAAATGTTGAGGCAAAGATTGCTGCTCCAGTATCAATCTACATTCAGATCACAGACCAAGCCCAGTGGGCAATTTCTGTACAGGAAGGTTTAACCATCACAGGAGGAAATGGAACAAGCAGAACTTCAATCAAACCCACAGCTAAAATTATGTTTCTAAAAGTTGCAGCATTGAACCAGAGACTGGGGTTCCATTCTAAAGCCCAGGGCTTCCCACTGGCTGTGACCAAGGTTTGACAAAACCCTCCTGGGGTATGCAAAAAATCAAAATCAATTCCTGGATATCCTCCCTGAAGGATAATTAAGCAGATTTAGAGCCTAAATATAAACCCAAGCCCTCAAGTGGAGATGTGCCATGGCAGGAAGGGTTAGATCCTAAAGCACAAACAGGTTCTTTTAAAGGCTTGTGTGAATTATTTAAATCTAATACAAAAATGTCCAACTCCATAATTTTGCAGCATTCCTGCTGTGGAAAAGTGGAAGCCCTGCACAGGGCTCTGCTTTTTGCTCTAAAATACAGTGGAATTCAGCCCTTTTGGAAATGAGAACCAGGCCTGTGTGGGTGCTCTGCTTTCCTTGCTGCCCGTGGTTTGAATTTTGAGCAGCACTTGCAGGATTTGCTGCATCTTTATGAGGGAAGAGAGTAGCACAGATAAAGTTATGCATCTATTTCACTTGTTAAAGCAGAAAACTAGAATTTCTAAGTTTTATACATTTTTTTTTTAAACTTTATATTTGAATTTGCTCAATTTCTGCATCCTAGTCCCCAGAATATATGAGGCACAACATTTACAGGTGACCCAAATTCAAGCAGCATCTCCTGTGGAGACCTAATATGATTTTACTCACCTAAAACTGGGAGGATTCAAAAAGAAATCCCAATATACTGAAGATGTTTTCTATTTCAAAGCTTTCCATGTGCAATAGTCCTTGACCAAACTCCTTTACCTTTGTACAGTTTAGTCTTGACCTAGAATAGTCTCAGTTACACCTAAGAGTTGGCATCTCTTTGCAAAATTGACCTCTTGTTTACAATTTTATACTAATCACCTTACTGACCTTTCAGTATTGAATTTATTTGCTGTTGCAGTGCCCTACTCTCTACTGTCTGAATATTAAATGTGTTTGTTTTCCCAGAGGGCTAGAGAACATTGGACAAAAGGGTTCAGCAGGAGAGAGTGAAATAAAAAGAGGTTGTGAGTCTTTAACCTTGAGCCTGAAATGAATGTGAACCAAACTCCAGATACTTGGCTTAGATGAAGCCAGGTAAACATTCGAGTATAAGCCCACACACTACCAACCAGAGCACAGCTCTTGGTGCTTACCAGGCTTTGCAGATTTTGCCTAGATGGTTGTACTTAGGGCTGACATTCTGAATATCACCTTTTTCTTCTGATGGGATGAAAAAAAAATTGTAGTATCTAAAATTCTATTTCTTTTTGGTTTTGTTTTTGGTTGTTTTTTTGGTTTTTTTTCTTGCCTGATGCAGTATAATAAATCTGACTTTCAAGGTGGGATGAAGCTGAAGAGTTTTTTTCTGTTACAGCTCCAGAGAAGAAAGAAGTGGAAACTTATAGCAATGTCAAAAATGTCCTGAAGTGTTGTCCCCGCAGTCTTTTGTTAAAAGCAGTTCATTTTTTTCTGTTGTCTCCATTACTGTGAGAAAAGGGAGCTGTATCTCACTGTTTGTCTTCCCTTGGCATTGTCAGTCTCATAAAGAAACACCATTACATGAACTCTACATAGTTCATACTAAACCAACACTTCCCAGGTTCTATCCATCATGGATGTCCCTGCTTTTCCATGCTTTTACAGCCATAACAACATCCCAAGTTCATCTGCTTTATTTTATCTTCGAAAGAAAACCTGGCTGGGCTTTGTTTCAGCAGAGCCCCCTAATATTTTTACACCAGATATTACCTCAAATCTTGAATTTAAGCATGTATTAAAAGAATTTGTTGCTGTTGGGCCATGTAACTCTGGGTAAATAATATTTTTAAATCTGGGAGTTGGATCAGCTATAATAGGTAGATTAAATATTGTAGTATTATGGTGGAGAAATTAAAATGCCACCTTTATATGCAACAAACCCTCTGCCTTTGTTTCCACTAAGTTTTGTCCCTGAAAGCAATAATTTGATCCATTGGGGGACAGGCTTTGAAGGAGATTTTGAATTTTATTGCAATGCAGATATTCTGTCACTGAATGATGTGTGACATTAAAAAAAAAGTTTTCTTCTGGATGCCAAGCTCAGTATGTAAAATTTTAAGTTGAGGAAGGAGTTTCTTCTAAAGAAAAATCAATGGAAAACTAATGTACATCTCTGTGGAGAGATTTTAAGTGAAGTTATGGGTTTCTACAGCTCCCTTGTGAGAAAAACTCTTTAGAAATCTAACTTGATTTATTGTCAGCTTGAGGGACTTGCCCAGTTTGGCCCTTCCATTACCATTGCCCTCAGAAGGTGAATTACCTCAGGTGTCGGCACAGCTGAAGCAGTTCTAAGCTAATATTTCCAGTGCAAACCAGTGGGAACAAGTAGAAGCCATTCTAGAAACATCTCAATGTTCTTACAAGACCCAAAACAGTCCAGGCCAAAAAGTTTGCCACACACCTTCACCCAAAGTGAGAGGCTGCAGTTCTATCTTCAGGCCATGCAGCTCAAAGTCATTATTGCTTCCCTGCACTGGCTCATTATTTAATTAATTAATTCCAGAGTCACTGCAGAGCCCCAAACCCAGGTCATGGCAGGCACGTTTGCAGAGCTGCCTTCCAACAGCTGGAATCTGCAGTTTGCCCTGCGCTGACTAGGGGCTGGGAATTAAACCCAAATGAGGTGCCAAATGTTGGTATTAAAGCAATACAGATGCTTTCCCTACTGTGGGATGTGGAGCTCAAAAATTGACATCAGTTCCTGCCCTGCTAAATCATGCAGACTTAAATCCAGTTTGTGTGATGAAGAAAAGCTTTCCTTTCTTTGGATTCTGCTGGATCTATTCAGGATAATATCAAACTCTTTTATTTAAGTAAAAAATTACCTTCACCATAAAGAATGCATCTGGCAAATAGAACCTAAGTCTGTGCCATAAGAAGGGGCTGTTCCCAAGATAATAGAATTATCTTGTTAATTGATAAGCTCTAGCATCCAGCTGCAGCTGAAGAGGTGACTGGAATTTGTGTTTAGAAAGCAGAAATAATGGGGAGGTTTGCAGAAATGTCACCTCATCAGCCCATACTATAAAGTACCCACGGTACAAAAAGTTTCCTGATTTAAACTAGGGCAATATGGGAATGTGGTTTTAAGGCTGCCTCAACAGTCATACCACTTTTAAAAATCATTTAGACTAATTACTCTGCACTTTAAAAGACAAGCTGGGAGGGCACAGGTAGTGAAGGCAGTTGTCACCTTTCCTGGCTTTAGCAAGGCAGATGAATCCCTTACCCCACTCTGTTGACTGCAGAGCCCTCACACAGCTCAGATTCAGCTCCCATAAACCCCTGGTTTTTAATTCCAGCAGCTCTCTTAGGTACACTGTGTGATTACAGTGGGTGAAACTGGTTTGAAATTTATTTGTTGATATTTTTTTGTGCAAGACAATCTTCCCTCTTGCACCTCTGCCAACCTAACATGTTCTCAAACCCCAAGGTCTGGCTGAGCCATTCTGTGCCACTCCAATCCTCTTACCTGGAGCATAAACAGTCACATGAACTACTTTTTGTGCTGTGCCCTGCTGTTACCAAATGTATCTGTGAAGGGAAAGTATTTGGGCCGACCCAATGATTTGAACATGGGACTTCAGCTGTTAAGATTTTTAAAAGATGACAAATACCCAAACTTAGAGAGCATAAACAAGGACCGAGATCAAAGAGAAAAAACACCAAAACCAAACCAAGTCAGCCTCCTCCTCAAATGTGCAGAAATTCTGTACAACTTGGCCAGCTCCAAGCATGGGATCAGCTGGACCCCACAGCTGGACCCCTGTGGCCCTGTGCCATTACTGAAGTGCAGTCTGCCAAGGCAAAGAGGAATTAAAGCTTTCCAAAGCAGCGGTGTATCGGGCCAACCAACAATGTGCAGCATATTTACATGTAAAAAGATCCACATGCCAACCACCAAACCATTTCAAACGTGTGTGGAGAAGCTTTCACAGTACCTGCTTGCACCTTTTCTGCCTCTGCCTGTGTTTTAGTCTCCCCCCTGAGAAATGCTCAAGGTTTGCTCATGGACTACATGGAAGTAGAGGGATAGAACTCATACTTAGTCATGAAACATTTGCCAACAGATCACGTTTTGCCATTCTGTTTTTTCCTCTCTGCCCCTCCACCCCTTCCAAAAAGTTCTGTTTTTTTCAGCAGTAACCCAGCACAACCCTTCACTTTTGAGAACTGGTAGGTCCCTGGGACTAGAGAGCATCCCTCCCTTTGCCCACCCACAGAGGATGTAGCATCCCCACTCCTCGCTCTGCTCCTCCCATTTCCAATTGGGAAAATGGTGGGCACCATCCCTGAGAATCGCTGGGCTGAGTCTTGAGTTGATTTTCACCTCTGTTCTTCCTGCCAGGTGGTTTCTGGCATTAGGTGGCCCCTGGCCCAGGTCACTGACCTGCTTTAAAGACTGCATATATGGCATAAATCATGTGGCTTTCAGCATTTAACTGCACGACTGAGACACCAAATCCAAACAGCTCGCTGTTAACAATGGGACTCAATTCAACCCAACAACCAATCCATCATTTTCTTACATGTTCTTCTATTTATTAACAAGCTGAATGGCTAGAACAGTGGGTCTATACTCGAGTGTTTACCTCACATCTGCATGAAGGACAAATAAAAGTTGGTTCAACGATACTATGTTCACATTATCCAGGCTTCCAAGTGTAGTTGTTGTGTGCAAGTTATCTCTGTTCATGTGGTAACTGTGATTTTTATTTTTTTTTCCCCCTGTGGTAGCATGATTGCGCTTAGTACTTTGTCTGCTTGGCTTTTTGTGCTCTTGGCTGCATCCATTTAGATTTTGCTTTAAAACATTGATATTCTAGTTTTTACACTTGGCTCCTGTGTGTGTCTCATACGTACCCATCCAACCGTGTCCGTGTTCCGTGCTTTTCTGTTTGTGAAGTGTGATATGTTATGTGTAATGGTTTTTTAACAACGATACAAAAGAGACTTTTTAATTTAAAAAAAGCCTTTCTACTTACTCACTGCAAAAACAAAACAAAAAAACCTATCAACATGCATGGTTTGACATTTGCATTACAATTAACATGGCTTGTCTTTTACTAGGGATGTACCACACGAGTGGACCTTGGCTTTCTTTAACCACTCCTCCCCATCAGTTCTTTGATGGCTTTAAACCTTGGTTTATTTTAATATTGCAGTTGGTACAGACATTCAAAATGCACATAACTGAGCCACTCGTTTATGCATATAACATCCAGAGACTTTGGACTCCAGCTGCCTGCACTGCCCTAACCATGTGCTACATTTTTCACCAAGTGTTCTCTGCCCTGCTGTGCCCTGGGGAGGTGCCCTCTGACAGCCCTTTCCTTTTCTCCCCCCAGATCCGCGTCGTGAAGGCATTCCGTAGCTCTCTCTATGAAGGTTTAGAAAAACCAGAATCTAGAACCTCTATTCACAACTTTATGACTCATCCTGAATTTAGGATAGAAGATTCCCAGCCCCACATCCCACTCATTGATGACACAGACCTAGAAGAAGACCCTGCTCTCAAGAAAAACTCGAGTCCACCGTCCTCGCTGAACAAGAACAACAGTGCTATCGACAGTGGAATCAATCTTACAACTGATACAAGTAAATCAGCTACCTCTTCTAGTCCAGGAAGCCCAATACATAGCCTGGAGACATCACTTTAGCTGAAAAGGTCACTGCAAAAAGGAAAACAAAAAAAAAGAAATATAAAAAGTTAAAGTAAAATAAAATAAGAAACCCCACAGCAACCGAGATATATAAATATATATATTAAAAACATTGCTGGCTGAAAAGCTGTTTGAACTCTTATTCACTCTGAGACAAGTGAATGAATTGTTGATCACAATGGTTTTGGGGAAAGAATGAATGGCTGATTTACATACCCCCCCGTTCCCTTTCAGAAAAACAAAAACAAAAAAAAATCCTCCTGCATGAATGTACTGTACACTGCTGGCCCTTCTTTCTCTCTTTTTGTTTGTTTTTATTTCCTTTTTGGTTTTTTTTTTTGTTGGTTTTTTTCCTCCTTAAGCAGGAACTGCAGAGGACTTCTTTCTGAGGCTATTTATCCAATTCACTGGTCTGTGAGTTTTTGAAATGCTTGTGTGGCATGGACTCAATTGTATAGATTAATTTAAATAACTTTTTTGAAGTTGCAAAGCTTAACTTGCACAGTAGATTTGCACCAGTTGGACAGAGGAACTTAAACATTTATGAGACTATATATAGAGATATATACATATAAGTATATAGATAATTAATTATATATATGTATATATCTATCTATATATATATAGTTATATATATATAAAGTTTCTTTGTTGGCATGTTGCCTTGTTTCTGCTCAAATTGCTCTGACTATTTTAACTTATTTATGTCCTAAAAAAGAATGTAATTTGTTTACAAACCTGTAGATAATATCCTTAACTATTTGTAGGGTTAAGAAAGCACTTCCTGCCGAAGTAGTATAAAAATGGCTCAGCTCAGCTCATTGAAAATGTCTGTACTCTCGCACCCTGGATATTTTATTACAACTGTGCTCTGATTTCTGCCTGATTTCCTTTTTGGGTTTTTTTTGGTCTTTTTTTTTTTTTTTTTGTTAATAATGTAGATACTGCTAGTAAATAACAAAAGAAGCCAAAATATAACACATTGGATGTAGCATTGTGATCCTATATACAGGGAGGTAAACCAGGCTTCCTTTGTTTCAAATAAAAATCAAAATGATCAGGTTCTCTCCTTTTTTTTTTCCTTCCTTCCCTCTGATGATCTGCTTGAACTCCTTTTGGTGCAACATTACAATAATGGAGGCTATTTCATTCTTCAGACATACAGCAATGGCTTCGGAAACTATTTTTAGAGAGACATTAAATGAGTTTATAATTTAAAATAAGTTATATTTGGTTTGTCTATATGGAGATAAAAGAAATGTTAAAATCTTGTGATATACTGTGTTAATCCTTTTCAATTAGTACTTTAGGCATTTATTTCCTTATTATTTGCAAAGTATGGGCTGTTGGCATTTTGGATGAAAATCACTGTAGGTTGTTGCTTTGATTTTTTTTAAAGAAAAATATAATTTCTGCACTATTAGGACTGAACAAATCTTTATTAATTGTGTATTGAGATGTGCTTTGTGTGATTTTTTTTAAATCAAGCTTGTGTTCCTGCAGTAACACAGTAATAACATTATTTTACCTTCAGCTTTCTCCCAAGAAAGCTGCTTTGAAAACCTGCAGTATGGAAGGCGAAAAACATTTTTCAAGATGGTAACAGCCCTAGAAGCGTAAAAATTATGAGCTTATACAATTGCTATGTCAACCACTTGAATGCTAAGCACTTTGTGGATCACAGATTTTTCATAACTAATTTTTGTATTTAATATAAAGTTTGCTTGGAGACTTTTCAGCATATGATTTTTTCCATAACTGTACAGTGCAAAAAGACATTTGGAATTCCACAATCGATTATGCCAGGCGTGTTGGAACAAAACACCCTCCAACCATCTCGATCCGTTGAGTTGTTAAGGTGTTTTTTCTGGTTGGCTCCATAACAGTGGTGCATCTCTGCAGTCACAGCAGCTTTTAACCAAGCCAGAACTCTCCAAACCAAGCTTAGACTCATGGCCAAACTGCAGACTGATGTTTTCAGGGTGCATCAGGACCCTCAGCCAGGTAAAGCTCTGAGCAGCTTCCCTTGCCAGCTGCGGGACTCTGGGCCGGGAGCTCTGCTGGCTGTGCCTGGTGGCCAGCCCCAGGGGCAGGCAGGGTGCCCAGGGCAGCAGTGGCACCTGGCAGGAGCCCCAGGGGCAGGCAGGGTGCCCAGGGCAGCAGTGGCACCTGGCAGGAGCCCCAGGGGCAGGCAGGGTGCCCAGGGCAGCAGTGGCACCTGGCAGGAGCCCCAGCTGTGCCCCAGCAGCCAGGGCTGGGTGCCCAGGCTGGAAGGTGCTCTGGTACTGGGGACTCCACCACCCATGGGCTCCCTGGGGCCAGAAGACAAAAGTGGTATCTGTATTTACAGGGAAGCCTCTAGCTTTGGACTTGAACATCTACAGAAGCTATTAATACTGGAACAGTTTCTTTTCAGCATCTTAACACACTGACTGTTTGCCTTTTTGTTTTCCAACACTCTTCATGTTTTTTCTCGGTTCCGTTTTTGTTTTTTTTTTAATTATTTTGGAATTTTTTCCTGTAGGAGTACCCCTCCCTAAGGTACCATTCGCAGACTTGAAAACTGTTATAAGAAAATGAACACTGCATTCTGTGTATATATAGTAAAACATATATAAACTGAGATGCATAGAAAACTTGGGCTTTTGTGAGCAGAGACTGTGCTTTATGTATATGATAAATGATAGACTTTTTTTTTTTTAAAGCAGAATAGCTATGACCTTTCAACTACAAGTCGTGCATCACAATTCCTTTCTTTTATTGCTTGACCTCTCTGTGATGGGAACAATGGATCAAAAACCAAAATGATCAGTTTGTTAAAATTCCCTGCAATATATAAATGCTCGCTCTCTACGTACTGTACTTAGCAGCATGAGATTTGTGGACAACAATACAGTGGTACATTGGCAATCCATCCCACTAGGGGTTATTAATATATGTTCATTCATCTGTTTTTATGAATTTTTTTATCTAGACAATAATTGTAAATAAAGAACTTACTCTGTCTGTTCATTTAATACTATGCAAAAGGTTATGCTTTCTATTGTTATTCTTATTCCTACAGTGTGATGCTGGAATGTTTGTGGTTTCAAAAAAAAAACAAACAAAAAAGACAAAAGTAAGTAAAATATGTGATGTAAATTATTTTATAGTTTGAAACAAAATGATAAAGATTTACTCTTGCTGCTTTCTGTCTAATAGATCTCTCTTGGCAGGAGCACAAGTGGAAAATTTAAAGAAATAAATTCACAAAGCAGCATGAACAATAACGGTCTGAATGTAACAGCTTTCTTTATTCTCACCTGAACTCCCGAGTGCAGCTCTGGATTCCTGCTGGGATGTTTGGATGTGCAGGTGGATGAAATCTGGACTGGCAGAGAGGACCCTGCTCCCCTGGCACACTTTGCTTTCCTTGCCCCAGGGGCTGAGCAGCCCCCAGGGTTTCATTCCTGCCTGGGCTGGGAAGCCTGGAGGTGGGAATGCTCCTGGGAGTGCTGCAGGGAGTGCTCAGGAAAGCCCAACCATGACGTGAATTTGCTTAGGGAACAACAATCTTAATCTTGGCCCTAAGAACAACAGCTCTCTAAGGCTGTCATTGATGTCTTTTCCTGTCATTCAGGACAGCTCTGCACTTACACTGATTTTTTTTCCAGCTCTTTCTCCCTCTGTCAGAGTGAGAAAATGAACTTTGAATGTTTAGAATTGGGGAGTGCATCAGGACTTTCAGCCAGGAGAATTAGAACTGGGGAGTTCAGTGCAGGACTCATCCTGCCACTGAAAACCTAGGGAAAAAGGAGGGAATTCTCATTCCAGTGCTCAGGCCCTGGGCCCAAAGTTCCTTCCCCTTTTTTTTTTCCAGTTTAGATTGGTGCAGTTGTGCTCGTAAACTATTGTTGCTATAGGAGTTAATCAAGCAGGCCAGTATGAGGTGAGTGGCTGTCAGATAATGCCATTTGAAATGGCTGCAGGGAGTGCTCAGGAAAGCCAAACCATGAACTGAATTTGCTTAGGGAAAAACAATCTTAATCCTGGCCCTAAGAACAACAGCTCTCTTCTTTTCCTGTCATTCATGACAGCTCTGCACTTACACTGATTTTTATTTTCAGCTCTTTCTCCCTCTGTCAGAGTGAGAAAAATGAATTTTTAGAATTGAGGAGTGCATCAGGACTCAGCCAGAAGAATTAGCATTGGGGAGTTCAGTCCAGGACTCATCCTGCTGCTGAAAACCTAGGGAAAAAGGAGGGAATTCTCATTCCATTGCTCAGGCCCTGAGCTCAAAGTTCCTTCCCTTTTTTTAATTCCAGCTTAGATTGATGCAGTTGTGCTCATAAAATATTGTTGCTATAGGAGTTAGCCAAGCAGGCCAGTATGAGGTGAGTGGCTGTCAGATCATCTCATTTGTAAAGGTAAAATGCTTCAGATTACAGATTTTCCTGTCTTCTCACCTAGATTTCAAACTTTTTATTCACCAGTTCTCTATTAGAAGTTATACTTGATAGAGGCCAAAATGAAATAGTGCTACACTGTGAGGAAAGTTACCAACAAATAAAAATGTACTCAGCACAGTGAATTCAACAAAACCCCTAGAGAAAACAATAATTTAGACGGCACATTTCTTGGATTAATGCAGCTTTACAGCTACTTTGGAATGAAACTGTTTTCTGCTGTGATTTTGGGAGTTCAGGGTAGGTAATAATCAGAAAATATTTTATTTTCATTCCCTGTCAGTCATTTCCCTCCTCCTTACACACACAAGTTTATTTGCAGTGTTAGCCTGAGTGCTTTGGGCAGGACTCTCCATCTCTGCAGAGAAGCTCCTGTGAGGAGATGCTGGCAAGAAAAAGCTCTGGAGTTGTTGTTCAGTGTGGTTTGGGCACTCTGGGAACGCTGCAGCCCCAGAGATGTGCTTTAGGAGCTTCACCTTTGCAGGAGAGTTTGTGAAATACGGGATGGATGTGAGTTGTAGGTGCAGATTGGGAGGAAAATCAGGAATGAAATTCCCCACAACGCTGAATTCCTGCTCTGTGCAGCAAACTGAGGCTGCAGAAAGGCAAATATGTGAGGCTGTTCATCCATGAGGGAGGAGCAGGGCTGATATTCTGATTCAAAATAGCAATGCTGCAAGTTTTCAGCTGTTTTATGCCAAGACCACGAGGGTAAACATTGTGACCTCGGTAAGACAACCAGGTGGTGATTTGCTGGGGTGCTGCACTGATAAGGAAGGGGGAAATGGTGCATAAATAGCAGATAAAGGAGAGGCAAAAAGGGAAATGAGGGAGAAAGAGGAAGAAAATGCAGGAGCATCTATAATATAAATATTATATTATACAATTCATAATTATATTATAATAGAAGAGAGAAGGAGGAAGAAAATGCAGGTGCATCTATAATATAAGTATACATATCTACTGGAATGAAATGGAGTTATAATTGCTGGTTACTGGCTTGATCTGGCACTGAGGTCCAACCCAAGAGAATTCCCTGTCTGAAACCCCTTCCAAAGAAGTGCCAAAGCAGCTGGGAGCAGGTGACCTCCAGCACCCCAGTGCCCCTGGGTGTCCCATGGCACCGGGAGGGCTGGCACCACCTGAGGAGCTGCTTCTCCCTGGGGCAGCCCGTGTGGGCACAGGGGCAGCTCCAGGGCTCTGCTCTTGCCCCTTCCCCTGGCATGCCAGCACTGTTAGAGTGGCTTTGGAGGAACCACTGGAGGTAAGCACTGGATATTTGCCATTTGTGTTTGTATTCCTGCTGCTGTGTGAGACATGGGCAGAGTGGAACAATTAATAATAATAAATAATAATAATAATAATAATAATAATAATAATAATAATAATAATAATAATAATAATAATAATAATAATAATAATAATAATAATAATAATAATGTGTTCCTGGCTCAGATCCAGACAAGACAAGTGCATTGCCCAGGGCTATGAACTACACATCCATATTTCTGATTTTATGAAATCCATGGAGGGAATGCTCAGGTTTGATCACCAGCTCGCTGCTGTAAGAGGTGCTGGGAAAAATAGGGAAGTGTTTGATTCTGTTTTTCTTTTTACAAGCAGCTTTTAACAGGCACATTATGATCTAACCTGATGGGAACTGGAGAGAAGTATGGTTAAACAACTCATTCATTAAACAGGGCAGACTGTTGACAAACACAAACCCAAGGAAATATTTACAATAACATTTTGTCCCACATGCTCAAACAAACTGATTTTCTGTCTATCTGGGAGCCCATGTTTGCCTGGTAATAAGTGAAGTGTTAAATTCCAATAAGGGAATGTACTTCACTCCTTCCTCTGATGGATTTCCTTGATTTTCCAGCAAATTAAAAAGCACCTCCCTCTAGCCCTTGTGTGTGGGCATTTAAGAATCTCTAGGAGTTGAGCTGGTATGAAATCAGTGTTGCTGGTGCACAGCAAACAGCTTTTACAAGATTATGAAAATCAGAACAACGAGTTATGCAGCTTTCTGGAAAATTGTCACAGAGCATTTATGGCACCTGCTGAATCCATGCTAATCTGCCCTTTATCTAAATGCTAATCTGCCCTTTATCCCAGAATCCCAGGGTTGGAAGGGACCTCTGGAGATCACCCAGGGCAGCCCTCACCAAGGCAGGGTCACCTGGAGCAGGTGACACAGGAACACCCCCAGGTGGCTCTGGAATGTCTCCAGAGAGGCTCACACATGGATTTATAAAGCCTCCTAGTGCTTTCATCAGGGAGATATCTAAAATTATTCCAGCTTTGAGTTTCAAAAGAGGCATTTAAAATAATTAGCTAAAATTATTGAAGAAAATTTCATAAGAATGATGGGAGGGTAAGTCACAGGAATGAGTTACTAGCACTTTCTCACCACAGCACATCAAATTGGAAAGCTCTCTCATGCTTCTTTGCATGTGGAGAGTTAATTACAATTTTTATTTGATAAAATAATTTGATGGAATTATTTTCTAGAAGACAAAGATTCCAGGAGTTCTAGGAGATGTCGCTGTGCACATAAATACTGCTCTGTGGGAAGGAAGGGAACCAAATGGAAACCTTCAAATCAAATGAACTTGCTGAGTGCCCAGCACTGCTGCATGGCCCTGTGCCAGCCCTGCTGCTCCCCAAAATCACTGGCTGGGCAGAGCACTGGGGTTCCTGGCCTGGGACAGGTTGCTTTCCCACTTATTTGTTTGTTTGGGATGTTTCTGGGCATTGCAGTGTTTTTCTCTCCAGTTCCAGGCCTGGTCTCACTGCTTGGTTTGGTGGGGAGTGGTGCCTGCTCAGGGAATGAAGCCATAATTCATTCAGGGTAAAATGTCTGTTCTAGGAAACCAAAAAAAAAAAAAAAAAAAAGCAGATTTTTCAATTCCCCAGCAGAGCATTCAGTGCTCTGGACTGTCTTTGTGTCCTGCCACCTATCAGAGAGGACTTTGGCCTCAGAGGCAAAGCTGCAGAGTCACAAACATCTGCAGGGAGGAGGGATTCCTGCCAGGCAGGGGCTCACCTGTGCCAGGGATTCCTGCCAGGCAGGGGCTCACCTGTGCCAAACCCATCGCACATCCTGGGAAGGGAGAAGGAGCTCTGGCTGTTGGTTCTGGTGCCATAGGGACCCTTTTGCAGGTTTTATTCTACTAGCAAGGAATAAAGTCCCTTCCAGCTGGTTTTATTATCCTGCTCTCTGTGCTTGGGAGGGATTTGGAAGGTTTCAGTGTTTCTCTATTACATTTTCTGTGCTGTTTTCTGTAAGCCTGAGGTGATAAAAGTGGCCATAGTGAAATATTCCTCCTGACTTCTTTGCTTGTATTAAACTCCACAGTCTCCTTTACCCCACAGCTCCTGGATATAAATTGTGTTTTCACTGGATGAGAAAACCCAGTTTGGCTGAGCAGGCTGCAGGGATGATTCAATTGCCTCTCTTTTCATTTTCATGTAGCAGGACAGAAGCACTCCCCAATAATGCCAAAGCATTTCGTCTCCTCAGTGTTCCAGCCAGGACATTTTGTTCCTGAAAATTTGGAGGCTGATCTATGATCTGCCACTGGCAGAGCATCCTCATGCTAATGGTGAGCCTGGTGGAAATTTGCCTTCCCTCCAAAGAACAGACATTGAAAATAATGGCTGGGACAGCCCTGAACCACCTCACACCAGAGGAAAGCTTTGTTACCTATAGTCAAGAATTAATTGAATTTCTTCATCAATGCAGAACCTCTGCAGTCTCACCACACTGAAGGGTTTGGTTGTCATTGAACCCTGAAACAGGACAAAGCTCAAAGCTGTGGTCACAATTTGAGTTTGCTTTCTTCTCTAGTTCATCCACATGTTACATTTTAAAAATCATGGATTTATTTAAAAAAACAACCAAAACCCATTCTTTAGGTTCCCAGGCAATCTGAGATTTAGTAGGGAAAACAGGCAGGTACTTAAACATCCTGAATGCTCTCTCCTTGTAAATTAGTTCCACAGAATATAATTCCAGAAATGCTGTCAAAGTAGAAAAAAATCTGGCTGGTATAAAAAAAAATAACTACTGGTCATTGAATTGTCCTGGGCTCAGAAAATGCCTACTTTTGATGTCAAGATTTTGCAGGCAATATTGGAAGGGAAAGACAAGAAATCCTGCCTTTTGCAATGGTAGCTTTAAAAAATACTGCTTTTCCTCCTGAGGCTGCAACTAAATGGTATCAGAATGGCAGGAAAGTCCAAAAATTGAAACATTGATCAAGTAATTTCAACAGAAGAAAAAATTCCATTCTTTGAAGAGGTGACACCATTTAAAAAGTTTTTGAGATTTGAGCAGCTGAAACTCAATTCCAGGCTAAGCCAAAAAGCAGAAGTGCTGTTTGAAATCTCGTGCTGAGGGAGACAAAGGAAACAGCAGGTGCCAAAAGGGAATCTTTTGGCAGAAATTCTAGAAATTCTAATGTATGTAAGCAATTAAATCCAGAGCTCAGTGCTGCACCATCTCTGCTGCTCACTGTGACAGCTCTGTCTCATTTGCATCTCTAAGGAGCAGCAAAGCCAAATTAAAGACATTAAAGGTCAGAGAGGCTGCAGCAGGTGAGGGGAGCTCTGGGACAGACTGCAGGGCTCAGCCTGCGGTGCTGACAAGGGAAGGGAAGGAGCTGAGCAGGGGTGAAGGGAGGGAATCTTTTATTTCTTGGGGAGCTCAGGGGAGTGATTCCCTTCTGTTCAGCTGTTGTGTCCTGCAGGGTGTTCTAACGGAGTTTGGGGGGAATAGTGAGGGTTGTGTGCTGCATTCCCCACCCACCCTGCTGGCAGTTATAATCTGGCACATCCTTGCTATTTTTAATTTTCTTTTTTGCCTTTATTCTGCTGTTTGCCATTGGAGACTTTGGTAAAATTTTTATGGGACAGAATAGTACAGCAAAGCCCCAGTGAGGAAATCCTGCTTTTCTTCTCTCATCCTAAATTCTGAATACAGAACACCTTTGATGGCAATGACAGATGTTTGCAGCCTGGATCCTCAAACATGGTTTCAGTTCTTTGGAATATTAGTCCAGTTATTGGTGTTGGGTTTTGCTTCTAATCTGCTGGTTTGAAATTGCACTAGAGACCTAGAATTGAAATAATTTCCATAAACCATGAAAAATTCCAGTCTTCCAAAGCTAATACATTGTTCTGCAGCTTTTGATAACTCAGTTAATCTTTGCTTCACATTTCAGCTGACAGAGCACAGGTATCTTTGATTTCCCCCAAGTTTTCCTCTTTCCCATCCCTAATTTCCCATCAGTGTCCATGGCTGTTGTGTAACAGAAAACAAGGCCAGGGAAGGCTGCACAGGAACTGTGGGCTTGCACTTTAATTCTGTAGTTGTTTGGTGGTTTAGGATCTCTCCACTGATGGGAAACTGTGGTCAGTGATTACAAACAATCCTGGAGTTTAAGCAAGGCACAAATTAACATTAATGATTTATTTCTGACTAAACAGGGGGGCAGAATTCAGATAGGAATTACCTACAGTGGAAATCAATATCAAATGTCAAAGATTCTGCTGCTATATCTTAAAATTCACTGAAAACCCTGATCTAATCAGACTCTTCTGCTCATTCTTGTGCTTAATCTGACAATGCAAGCAGTAGGTTTTTTTTGGATTGATGTTAAATATTTTCAAATCTGTTCATGCAGAGAAAGGACATGAATGTGTTGGTTTAGATTTAAGGGAGGTTTGGGTTTTTTAGAACCTCCTCATAGTGGATTTCTCATTGCAGTGATACTTTTTAAATTACAGTCTTATTATATCTTGGAGTAATTTATGTGTTAGGTTTTTCAATGTGTTCCTAGATTATAACACTGAAAGAAAGCAAGCATGCAACTCATTTTTCTGTGCTTCTTGTGGCATTAAAGATTGAGATGATGCCATAGAAATGCAACAAATTGTGGGCACGAGGTTTGTATGTTCTGGATTCAGACCCAGGGAAATGCCAGGAGCAGGTTTCTGAGTGAAACCCAGCTGATTTCCAGCCAGAGCACACAGATGTGCTGTTTGATATGGAAAACTGAATAAAAAATAAACAGCAATGGCACATTTCAGAAATGATGGTGATCCGTTCTTGTCCTGCCAATCTCTGAGGAACCCTCAGGGGCTCTGGATTGGAAGAACTGATCTTGTACAGGAGCAGTGTGCCACAGAGACAGCTTGTAAAGCTGTCAGCTCTGTGGCATGGCCATTCCCCTCCGTGGCACATCTTAGCACAGAAACATTTGCTGCAGAGGGATGGCAGGAGGGGCAGCATTTGAATGCCAGCAGCATCCTTCAGACACAGCGTTCGGATTGCTCTGGTTTCTGACATCCCAGAGCGGCTGGGCTTGGTCTGAGAGCCACAGGAAGGAACATTCTGTGGCACGGCCAGAGTGAGGGGATTTTAACCATCAGAAGCTGCTTGTGTTTGGATCCTGCCCAGCCCAGGCTGGGTGCTGCAGGCTCTGTGGTGGTTCCCAGAGTCACCTCATGGTGCAGCCCCTGGCCGTGGCACCAGTGAGGGGACAGGGCATTTGTCACCCTGCCAGTGGCCCAGGCTGGGAGAAATTCTCCTTCAAATGGAGCTCAGACATCCCAGGTTGGAAGAATGTGTCAGTAATAACAACAGAGGGCAAAAGTGTGAAATCAGTGAGGTTCCTGATGCCTTTTTGGGCTACCTAAATCAGAGGCCAGACAGAATTAAGGGAATATTTCTAAAATTCTAATTCTATTTATTGAAGGATCTTCAGGTACATTTAGGGCAGACAAAGCCCCCCAGGGGCTACACCCAAAATGGACCAGGGCTCCCAGGTTTTTACACTTTTATAAATTTGGTCCATTTGCATATTGGGGCTTCATCTGCCAATTCCAGCTGCAGGTAATGAAGTCATTGACCCCCATTTTGCTGCCCCCAAGTCCCTTTTGTTCCCATCTCTGGGCCCTGAGGCAGTGAGGTGTCCTTGATTGCCAGGCCTGGAGAGGAATTGCTGTGTCTGCCCCAAATGGGAAAGCTGCAGCTGCCACTGGCTGTGGGGTTTGGAGTTACACACTAAAGAACTGCAGGAGTACAAATATATATTTTAAAAAAGCTAAAACGCTAAGGCATCATTCAATTCCCCAGCAGCCCTGCCCATATTGCACAGCTCTGTCACCAAAGTGCCACCCCTGTGTGTCCCTGTGAGGGGTTAATGAAGACCCTGACATCCCATTCCTGCTCCTTCCCCCACAGCAGCACTTCTGTGTGGAGGAGAAATGCACGAATTATCTCCAGCTCATCTTCAAATGGAATTTTTATTTCTGTAGAATAGAAATGCTGTTCATTCAGCCATCCTGGGTGCCCTCAGCAGAGATTAAAATGCAGCTATGAAAGACCTGTGACATTAGAACTGAATCTCATTAGGGCCATTTTGTGCAGTCCACAGCACCAAAAGAGCAGATTATCACTTGAAACACTCTCCTCAAGCTTCAATAATTCCCAGAAAACTGCTGGGCTTTGAAGCAGTCTCTTCCATGTGAAGTTATTCTGATCAAAAGGAAGAGCTGCTTCTAAGACTTGCTTTTGCTTTCTGATCAATTTTCCTTCTTTTCTTTTCATTTTACCTTTTTTTTGTTGGGGTGGGTTTTTTTTCTTTTTTTTTTTTTTTTGGTTTCGTTTTTTTTTTTGTTTTGTTTTTTTTAAACTGCTGTGGGTGGAATTTTGATTTTGGTTTATCAAAGTAGGACAAGCAAAAATCATATCAGTGGATTATGGTCTTATTCAGGAGGTTTTTTTTGAAGAAAAAACCCAAACCATGCTCAATAGCAATGTACAGGATGATGTAAATTCTTTGATTTTGTTTTTTTTTTGGATTCTTCTTTTCCACTTGGCTTCAGTGTGGCTGCAGAAGAGGTGTTGATGATAGTCTAATGACTGAGTAATATAATTTTAAATCTATAAGAAATAATGCTCAAAACTTTTCCTCACAAGGACGAATTAAATAATTCAGGTTAAGAATAGCAAAGATTAAAAAAGTTCATCCAATCATTTTTTATTTTCCCTCTGAGCTGCAAGAGGAGGCTTTTCCAGACCCAGCAGCTCCTGTGTGGAATTCCCAGCGTTGTGGAGGATCTGCTGGAAGCACAGATGAACCTCCCACACATCACAAAGCCCCCCACTCCAGAGGGGGAATTCTGTCACCTCCCTGCTGAACTCACAGGAAAGGACACAAGAACCCTCAGAGCTTAACAGGGAGGGTGGACCCAGGGGCTTGGGGAGCTGCAAATGGAGAATTCTTTATGGGATTGCAGAGTGGGCAGGAATTCAAACTGGAAATTGGGTTTTACAATCACAGCTCTGTGCCCCAGGTACAAGAACCCAGTTCTTCACATATTTGATAAATGCAGGGCTAAACTCAGACTGGGAGCTCTTCTGAGCTCTTTTCAAGCAGGGGAGCAGCACCTCCCAGCAGGTCTGAATGAATTTCTAATCATTTAAACAGATTAAATCCCTTCTGATCTTTTAATTGTATTTTCTTATCATAGTTTTAAAGGCAGACTTTCAAATCTACCCACAATTTATGCAGATAAAACCAGCTTTGCTGTGATTTCACACCTTGGAGGAGGCAATCAGGCTGCTCTGTTTGCTGAAACCTTTGTGGCAAGAGAACAGAGGGACACTGCAGCTTCCTGCCAGTGGAAAACCCACTGGGGCACTCATGTCTCAACAATGATACAGTCCCTGAAGGAATGTAGGGAAATTAACAGGTTAGAGTTAAAATTCAAGTGAGGGAAAACCAAAATTATCAGGTTGGTTTTCACTATGTAATAAATGCAAGGAAAAATGTCTAGGGAAGTAACCAGAGATTCCCTTTGAACAAAGAAATAGTCTGGGAAAGGACATTTCTGCTGCCAAAGTGATGTCTTGGGATGGAGATTCCAAGAGCAGCTCAGGAAGGGGCCGAAATCTGAGATGTCTCAGGTGGGCCCTACCCAGCAAAACCTCCAGGGCTCTGCAGGAGGGATGGATGGATTTAAAACACGAGACTGGGAATTGGGAGCCCAAACTGCACCAGTGGGTGTGGCAAAGGTTGGAACTGTGAAGGGACATCAAACGAGGACCTCTCCCAGAAGCACAATGAGATTTGTTCCTGCTCTGGGTTTCAGTATAAGCAGAGCAGCCGAGGAGAAAATCTGCTTCAGGATGGTCTCTGAATCCAGCCAGACTCACTTCAGCTCTGAGGGAAACCCTGCTGCAAACTGGGATGAGAAATTCCAGTGTAAACACTGCTAAAAGAGACAGTTTAAGTCAAGAGAAAAGCAGGATCTAATTATGTAAAGATTATCCAAATAATTGTGAAATCCATTACTCGTTGCTGCAATAGATGAGGCCTGCACATTACAACAGCCTCAAACTCTGTTCTACCCTAAATCCTACACGTGAGTACCTGCAAATGTACTCACCTAATCTAATCTAATCTAATCTAATCTAATATCCAAAATTATGTTTGAAAATGCTTGAATTATTCACCTTCATTGCATGCAATGGATGAGGCCTGCACATTGCAACAGCCTCAAACTCTTTTTTACCCTAAATCCTACAGGTGGGTACCTGCAAATGGAGCTGCAGCTGAAGGACAGCAAAGGATGCTCTCAAAGCACAGAAGTGCAATTCAGAGGGGTGGTTCCTGTCAGGCTGAGCCCCTCACCTGCACAAAGTGTCAAAGTGGGACTGTTTTCCCAGCTGGGTGCATGCTGGAAAATTTAAACAAGAACTGGTGTATTTGCAGTATTAAAAGTGATGGCTGCACCCACCACTGCCTCCTGCAAAGGGTTTTTCCTTGTATAAGTTCACAAGTTGATGACTTTGGATTGCTAAGGGTAGAACTGGTGCTGAAATCTGTGGAATTCTGAGCTACATTCCCTTCAAGATGTATGAGCTGACATCAACTGTCCCCAAAGCTGTGTGAGGCCAGCCACGAGCTGCAGGGATGGAGGAGAATCCTTGGAAATGGGGACCTTTGTGTTATCTGCACAATAATCTGCAGGTCCACGTGGCTGGGTGAGACAGGAGCACGGATGGGGCAAGAGGAGGGGAGTGTGAAACCAGGACACCAAACTGAGCCAGGACACCAAAGTGAGCCTGGACACCAAACTGAGCCAGGACACCAAATCTGAGCCAGGTCACCAAACTCAGCCAGGTCACCAAAGTGAGCCTGGACACCAAACTGAGCCAGGACACCAAACTGAGCCAGGACACCAAAGTGAGCCAGGAAACCAAACTGAGCCAGGAAACCAAACTGAGCCAGGACACCAAACTGAGCCAGGACACCAAAGTGAGCCAGGACACCAAACTGAGCCAGGTCACCAAACTCAGCCAGGTCAGCCAGGTCACCAAACACCAAAGTGAGCCAGGACACCAAAGTGAGCCAGCCAAACTGAGCCACACCAAACTCAGCCAGGTCACCAAAGGAGCAGGACACCAAACTGAGCCAGGACACCAAACTGAGCCAGGACACCAAACTGAGCCAGGACACCAAACTCAGCCAGGTCACCAAACTGAGCCAGGTCACCAAACTGAGCCAGGACACCAAACTGAGCCAGGACACCAAAGTGAGCCAGGACACCAAACTCAGCCAGGACACCAAACTCAGCCAGGACACCAAACTGAGCCAGGACACCAAACTGAGCCAGGACACCAAACTGAGCCAGGACACCAAACTGAGCCAGGACACCAAACTGAGCCAGGACACCAAACTCAGCCAGGACACCAAACTCAGCCAGGAAACCAAACTGTGGTGAGCCAGAAGCAGGGATGGGGCAAGAGGATGGGGTGTGAGGGGAGGGCAGCAGCCAGGACACCAAAGTGAGCCAGGACACCAAAGTGAGCTCCAGGCCAGCAGCAGGGAGGTCAAGGTGAAGAACTGGGAGCCTTGCCGGCTGTTTGTTCCCCAGCATCCCCAGGAAAACCCAGCTGATGTCAGATAAACAGTGATGCCTTCAGGACCTCTGGAGCTCAGCTGGGCCTCTCTGGGAATGCCAGGTCCAAGGGTTTGCCAGGTGCCTCACTGTCCCATCTGGGCCACCAAAATGATGCCTTGAGGAGCTGGAGCAGAGGCTAGATGGAGCTGAGGGGAATAAAGTGGATATTTATTAAAGAGCTTTCAAAGGCCCCAGCCATGACTCTGCCCAGATGGCTCCAAGATGGAAGCAAGAGGACTTAGTCATGAAATCTCACATTTTTATAAGTTCTGCTCCATTTGCACCTTGCAGTTCATTGTCCCATCCTAGCTTTAGCCCCTGCAGTCCCACCCTGCTTGTTTTTCTCTCTCCAGCCCATGGTGTTTGTGCTCCTGGGCTGAGATTTGGATCATTTGTCCTTGGTGCCCAGCTGGAGCAGGAATTGTTTTGTCTCCCTGTTCTGTGCACAGAGCTCAGCATCCCCTCATGTGAACCCAGACCCACACACTAAAGCAGCACAGAACCCAGGAAAAACCTGAGGCATCAAGAGGACACTGACAAAGAAATTCTATCAGTCATTTTCCCTTTCTATCCCATGGCCAAACTCTTCTGTCCTTGTTAAAGGCACTTCCAGTGAGATCACTCCCTTGTTTCAGGGATTTCTGGCAGGTTTAAGTTGAGCACAGCAGTTCAGACATTCCCCACTCCACACGACACACTCCAAAAACCTGAGAAGCTGCACACATGCCTGCTCAGGATTCTAATCAGGAGGTGAAATCGGTTTCTTCCTGAATTCTCCCAAGAGCTGACTTGCAATTGATATTTCAGTGCTCGGATTAGCCACCAAGTGTCACCCTAGACCATCACACAGTCTAATGAGAGGCACTCAACCAAATCCCCAGCCTGGGAATAGGCTGGGAAAAGGTTTCTGCTTCTAAATAAATGAGCAAGCTTCCCACGTGAATCTATCTCACCCCATAACACCTCTGAAGCCAGCCGTGCTGCCCAGGTGTTGCTGGAATTTTGGGCAGGAGCCACCTCATTATTTGTGCTAATTGCCATCAGCACAGGGCTCTGTGCCCTCCTTTCTCCCTGACAGCTTGGCCTCTGCGCTCTTCAGGTGTCAAGAGAACATTCCAGGTCTGCTCTTTGGGATTCCTGGGGATTTCCTGTCAAAAGCAGAATTTTTCCAAACTTTAAAAATGTAATTTAGGGTTTGGAGGCATAGGGCTCAGAAAAAGAACAGCCCTTCAGCTTGACTCCAATAAATTACTCCAGTGATGTTTCAGAAGTGATCCCAAAGCAAAACCTCCTGTCTGACTTTGTTCTAATTCATTTCTGAAATTACTTGGAATAAAAATTGATTTATATTCCTGGGCTTTCCCCATAGAGCTTTCATTTAAAATGAAGCTGGTGATGTCCAGATTTAGATCTACAGATTAAATTAAATTAAATTTAGATTTAGATGATACAAAAATCTTAAAACAATCATTTTAACTCTGAAAAATCAGGGGCTTTGCTTTTTGAGCTTTGAAAGGTACAAGTAGAATAGAAAATACTTTTTAAAAAGTTTTAAATGTTTACAAAGAGGTAAATATTGTAAGGAAGACCAAAAGTAAATTATTTTCTAATGCGTTCATGTTCAAGAAAATAGCATTGAAAACACAGAGAAAATGGATTAGCAGCTTTCAGGCAAGACCAATGCCCAAAAAATGTGGATTTTAAAGGGAAAATTGCTTTGCAGCACTGTTTTCTTGCCAGTTTTGTCCATAATCTGTGCTTTAAAATTAACCCAGGTTCAGCTCTTCTATTCTATAGATCAAGGTCTACTCAGGATAACACTCAGCAGGAGAATATTTTTGACAGAGGGTTTTTAAACCCAAAGGTAAAATTAATTTTCTAACAATGATATTGTAAACCTGGACAAAATGTCGTCTTCAGTACTGATAAAGGAACAATTCAGTATTTAATAATTTCAATCAGAGCTTCTAAGATCACATGCTCTGTTTTAAAATGTTGATTTTTACAACAGTTCTTTGCTTGTTGGTTAATAAGGAACATCTTTGATTGCAATACTCAGGATAGTGTTTTATTCCTTCTAAATTTAAGTACAACTGGATGTCAGAAAGTGGAAGCCAAAACAAAATATGTGTTCCAGGAGGAAGAAAGTTTTAATTTCTCAAGTTTTCTTTTTACATCGGGCATGAGACCTTCTAAAGAGAATATTATTTTTTAAAATATTACACTGTTCATGGACAGATAAAGAAATGTTTCAATTCCCCACCCCCCCAAATAAATTTTGAGCAGAAACATTTTATCCGAAACCCCCTGAGGTTTCCTGTGGAGGTTTCAACTTGCAAGTATCAGTTTCTGAATTTGTAAGCAGGAAAAAAAAAGCTGGAAAAGAGTCTCAAACTTTGAAGAGATTTCTGCTTTTCATGCTGCTGCATAAAAAATTTTCCTTTCCAATTAAATTTTTATGTGTGTGATATAAATGTAAATAGCAATTCTGGTCCCTTTTTATTCTATTTTAATAGAGAATTGCATAGGAAGGAATTCAGAGTAAGAGCTGACTTCAAACAGAGTCATCAAAGAAGAGTGTGGGACTCACCATGGCCTTGGGTTTGGCCTTCAAATGTCCTCAATTTCTGTAAAAAACCACCAAAATCCCACCTGTTTGCTTTCAAATCTGAAGTCTGATCAAACAATCTGTTGACAATCCCAACTTGGAAAGATGCTCTTGCTTTTAATTTCCATTCATGAGGAATTTTTCAAGTATTTTGCAGCTAAATTGAATTCAGGGAGTGCCCACTGCTAAAGCTTTATTTGAGGCTCACTCTCGACCTCCAGTAAAACCAGTTGATGGAAGCTGGGGTAATATTTTTGTCTGGAAACCTCCACAGAGATATTTTCCAAAAGGAATATAAGGGATTTCTATTCCATTTGAAGAATATGTGAATATTTCTGTGCTTTTGAACAGAACACTTTTCTGGGGAGGGTTTTATAACTCAGCACAAAGGCAGTAAATGGGCAATGGCCTTGTGCAAGGACTCTTTTCTCAGGATAGAAAGATTTTAAGTAAATTGCCTTTTTCAAAGCTGATTCTCTTTACTCAGCACAAATTAAGTGTGTTTACACTATTTTAACTGATGAAGGCCCTTTTTCGCTAAGGTTTTTATTTTTGAGGATCGCTTCCAACCTCCAGTAAAACCAGTTGATGGAAGCTGGGGTTATATTTTTGTCTGGAAACCTCCACAGAGGTATCTTCCAAAAGGAATATAAAGGATACATATTCCATTTGAGGAATATGTGAATATTTCTGTGCTTTTGAAGAGAACACTTTTCT
Organism: Emberiza elegans; assembly: GCA_024865655.1. Classification (NCBI taxonomy): domain Eukaryota; kingdom Metazoa; phylum Chordata; class Aves; order Passeriformes; family Fringillidae; genus Emberiza; species Emberiza elegans. The sequence goes on along the minus strand of JALJVW010000207.1, from coordinate 1,382,024 downwards.
GGGAAAGGTTTTATAACTCAGCACAAAGGCAGTAAATGGGCAATGGCCTTGTTGAAGGATTCTTTTCTCAGGATAGAAAGATTTACTTAAATTGCCTTTTTCAAAGCTGATTCTCTTTACTCAGCACAAATTAAGTGTTTTTAAGATTAATTTACCTGCTGAAAGCCTTTTTTTGCTAAAGGCTTTTTTTTTTTGAGGCTCACTCTCGACCTCCAGTAAAACCAGTTGATGGAAGCTGGAGTAACATTTTTGTCTGGAAACCTCCACTGAGCTGTTTCCCTTCTGTGAATGTTTCTGTGCTTTTGAATAGAACACAGTAAAAAAAGAAGGTTTTTCTGGGCAAGATTTTGAAACTTATCACAAGGGCTGTATAACAGGCAATGGCCTTGTACAGGGATTCTTTGCACAAGATAAAAGCATTTAAATAAGTTGCCTTTTTCAATGCTGATTCTCTTTACTCAGCAAGACAAATTAAGTGTGTTTCGATTAAATTACCTGCTTAAATCCTGTCACTTAAATGTCCCTTCCTAAAACACAGACCCAATTCTCTTTTTCCCTGCCTGTTGATAGGGGACAGTTCATATTGGCCATGTTATCAGTTTTCCCACTGGAGATAAGGCAGAAAGCACTTGCAGCCCAAAGTGAGCTCCAAAAAACCTGAAATTCTCCTTTAGGCCTAGCAGATATCAACAGAGCCCTTCAAGCTCTGCAGTGTCTTGCTTGATTTTTAACATGGCAGAAGAAATGATGTTCTTTTCATTAAATGTCCAAACAGAACCAGCTCAGCCTCTTAAAATCTCTGCAGTTTTTGGAAAAATTCCTGCCTGCTTGGCTCCATTCTTGGTGCTTTGGTGATCTCCTGAGTATTTGTTTTCATTAAAAAGAATTAATGTCTGCATACCTCTTATGAACACTCCTAATAATAGACATTAGAAATTACCTGAATTTGTATCATTTTGGATTTATAGATTTAATAAGGGTTATTTGCACTTCCTATTTCTGTTTCATTGGATTTCTTCCCTTTAATTAGAATTTCATTTGATACTATGTGGGGGATTTAATAATGCCAATTTTTTTGTACTAGTGTTGTTCACACAAAGAAACAAAGAAGTGAAAACTTGTAGGCCATAACTTAGAATGTGGATTCAAGTTGGAAACCTGACTAACTACTGCAACTCTCCAGTCATACTGAACAAGTTCTGATACCACAAAAACTGTCCTGCGTGGTAAAGTCCAGGCCTCTAACAAGAAGGGAAAGAGAATCCTTCAGGAATCCCTTATCATTGCACTGAAGGGTTTTCTGTAGCTCCTGTAAATCTGTAAATCCATTTTTTCTTTATTTTACCATTCCACTGATAGGCAGAAGCACCACTCCTCTCAGGTGTGCCACACTTTCAGAAAAATTTGTTCCCATTTTTTCCCCATTTCCCCCTTGTTTTCCCCAGTTATTTCCAGGTGCTCCAGACATGATCACTGCTCTGTCAATCTCTTTTTTTTTTTGTTTTTAATGACAAATCAGCCATAATGCAAATGATGCCTCCAAAGAATCAAAGTAAAAGCCCCATCAAGGGATCACAATTGTGCAACATCTTCATTCCCTTGTCAACTGTGGCAATCCCATCCCAAAGATAATTAAATTAATTTGCCTGTGCCATGTATTTCCTGCAGTTCATTTCAGTGCAGATTTGGATAATCTCCTCTACTCGTGGGAAGAATTACATATTTGTAAATAGAAATCAACGCCAATCAAGTGCAGCAAATTATTTCAGATTGATGTCTTCAAAAAATTCTCAGAGTGGGGAGGAAAAAAAATCCCCAAACCCTCCTGCAGTTCATGATAGGAGAGGATGTGCTCAGCATCAGAGTTGTTTCCTTGGAAACAAGGAGCCACATGATGCCCAGAGCTGGAGGAGCATGCTCAGGGCAGAAGTAAATCAGATTTTGCTCCTTTTGTTCTGAAACCCAGCCCAGGTTTGCTGCTGGGAAAGCTCTGCCTCGTGTGTGAGTGAGTCCAGGTGATGGGCAGAGAGGGGGTGAGGTCTCAGATTTTGGCTTTTATATTTTCAGGTTCTGTGCTGCTTTAGTGTGTGGGTCTGGGCTTCAATCATTGCTCAACCACAGCCTGGTGAACAGTTTTCTGTATAAATTTGAACAGTTTATCACCCATCAACACCACAAGTAAGAATTCTCTTATTTTTTCTGACTCAAGGGCAGAGCTCAGGAGCTGAGGGACAAGGGAGTACCAAGAACTTCAGAATTGCCCAGGAAATGCCCAGAGAGTGATGCCTCAGGTTTTGCTTTTATATTTTCAGGTTCTGTGTTGCTTTAGTGTGTGGGTGTGGGCTTCACATTCAGGGATGGTGAGCTCTGTGCACAGAGCAGGGAGACAAAACAATTCCTGCTCCAGCTCTGGGGACCAAGGACAAATGATCCAAATCTCAGCCCAGGAGCACAAACCCCGTGGGCTGGAGAGAGAAAAACAAGGATGGGACTGCCTGGGCTAAAGCTGGGATGGGACAATGAACTGCAAGGTGCAAATGGAGCAGAACTGATCCCAGGGACAGACCCCGTGTCCATTTTGGGGCCATTTTGGGTCATCTTGGGTGCAGCCCTGGCTGGGCTCTGGTGCTGCCCAAGGTGGATCCATGGAGGAGATCCTTTTAATGAATCCCTGCTTTATTCTGGAGCTCTGTCCCAGCCCCTGCTCCAGGGCAGCCTTCTCACCCATCATGGGTGCTGGAGTCTTGATTAATTTGGGGTGAAATAACTCTCATTTGTCCTGTGGGAACTCTGCCCTCCTGCACGCAGAGTTTCAAAGGAAATCTCAGCAAAATGAATTTCAGTTCCCACTCTGAAGGGGAAAATGACCCAAATGACAGATCACAGCAGCAAGCTCTTATCTGCCAAAACAGATAAACTCAATTTTTCTCCTCCATTTCAGCTCTGCTCATGAGCTGCTGCTTTTCCTTGTTTACAACCTTGCATTGGGACAGTATTTGAGTTAAAATCACAAAAAAACCCCAACACTGATGAGGAAAAATTCCTGAAATGAATCACTCTGTCCTCAGAGGGTTTTTAAGTGTGTTTTCAGAAAGGAAGTGGCTGCTTTAAGATGGAGAAAGAGCCTGATCTGTGTAGTGCAGCTCTGGTGGTTGGCATTTGTAGCTCCCGGTGTGTCTGGAATACAAAATGAGCCATGCACAGACACCCACAGGCTGCTGGGGCTGCAGCCTGAATTTATTCAAGCCCATACTCAATCTGATTTCCCTGAAGAATAAGACCTCTGTTGGAGCTCTCTTGAATCACACTTGTTTTTCATTGCTGACTAGAGGTGGATGGGCTTTTAAAAATAGCCCAAACGGGGACTATAAATGATATAAAAATAAATCTATGTTTTCATGTCAATAACACACAGGTTACAAAAGTACATTTAAAAAAAAAAAAAAAACAACATAAGACTGAGGTCAGGGTTTCCTTGCCCCTGGCTCATGGTGTTGCTGTTATACCTACTCTTTTCTAACTCTTAAAATTGCCATTTCATCTGCTTGGATTATAATAAAGAAATTAAGAAGGAACTCCTGAAAAAGCTTTGTTTTACTTGACAGATAATTCCTGTTGTTCTTCATTTTTTTCCTTGTTCAGATCTTTCTTGGGCCTTAAAATATTTGCTCTCCAGCTGGATGTAAAAAGAGCAGTTTTAGAAATAAAATATAGACCAGAATTCAAGTATTTGAGGGAAATTCTGAGTGTTCTTCTTCCTTTCCCCAGTAACTAATAGAGACAATGGGAATATTTGCAAGAAAATAAGATTTATTCTAATACTTTTTCCAGACTCAAAATTCCTAATAAATGTCAGCTCAAACAGCAGGCTGTACAAATCCACCCTAAAACAAAATCCTAGAATTCCTGACAGAGAGAGGAGCAAGGATAATAATCATAAATGTGGGTGCTACAACTCCAGCACAGCGGGATCCTATTGCTGGAATTCCCACTTTTCTTTTTGCTGGGTGCTGGAATTCCCACTTTTTCTGCTCATGGAGAAGCTCTAAACTCTCTGCTGGAGTTCTCTCCCACTGTACAAACATTTATCTCTGTCTTGGGCACAGCAAAGGCACAAGGTCCTTGCAGCATTTCTGGCTGCACTTTCTCCTGGGAGGGGAAATTTGTGATTTCTGGCCCTAAATGCAGCAGTGTCTATTTGTACAAAGTGCAGTTCGGTGAATTTGTGACTTCTGACATGATTTTATCTCCCTAGGTAGGGGAGTTTGCCACTCTCCTTGGCAAATTCGGTTAACACTGAGAAATGAGCCCATAATTCCCTTTGTGCCCTTATTTCCCATCCTTCAAAAGCATTTTATTGACATGAACTATTTATGGTCAAACCATATTTTTAATTTTTTCTTTTTTTCCAATGAGGAACCAAATGGTTTGGGGGTTTTTTTTGGTTTCTGTTTGTTCATTTCCAGAAGTTAAAAAATAATAATTACTGCTCTAGCATTACAAACCCATAACTTTAGAAGCAATTATAGATTTTGGTTCAAAAAATTCTGCCTGTGATGGCTCAAAACACCTCCCTACCATATTTATGAATTTGCTCCATGCAGTTTGTAGTGGCCTTCTGTGAATTTATGCAGTGATCCCCCAAAATGATTGTCAGGAGGGCACAGCTGCTGTGTTTAAATAGAAATCCTGATCTACAGAGCCCTGTTTCAATTAAGCAAAAGAAAAGGACATTTTTAGTGGTTTCCTGAGTTTCTCAAACTCCCAAAGCTCCATTTCTAAACTTAAAGGTCACCAAATATTTCAGAGGGCTGATAACAACAATGCTGATAATGAATTAGCAATTTGTGGTGCCAAAAGTTCAGACTCTGCCTGATTTGCAGCTTCATTCCTTCTCTCCCTTTAATGACTTGCTCTGCAGTTAATTACATTGTTCTGTTCTGTCTGCACTGACATTGGTAATTTTACAAAACTGCTTTCAGTTTGAACTTGTCATCAGCACTGGAAACTGAAATTGCACATGTTGGAGGGCTGTGATCCCCACTACATCAAACAGAGAGCACAGGAAAATGAAAGGGATTGCTGAGAATAAGAAGCACAACAATTGAGTTAATGGAATGGTCATTGCCTGCTCTCGGGGAGTTTTAGAAATATCTGCACTCATTCCAGCCTTGTCTCAGTCTAAGATAATTTAGCCAGTTGAATAATCAAATGTTTTCAGTTTTCAAATAACAATTTGGTCTTTTTTGGGCTTTTTAAGTCCAGAGCTGAAGAAGAATATTCAGCAATTAGAGCTAAGTGACTTGTTTTATCCCAGTCCTACCCAAAGCACCTGGTTTTGCACTAAATAACACTGGAATTAGTACTTGCATTTATAAAGGCAATTTAATATATTTTAAAGTAAAGTCTGCTTTGTGCAAGTCATTTTTGCAATATAATTTTTCCTCTACATTATTCCAACCTCCTGATGCTGTGAAGAAAACCTTTCCTAATTTCTGATGGGTTTTTACACCTGTGCACAATGAATATCCAAAGAAGATTTTTTGCCTTTTCAAAGTGAAGGAGAGAGCAGCTTTTCCTTGTAAATCATCTTGGAATAGAGTAAGAAAAAATAAGGAAAAGCCTGATTATTCTGTGATCTTGTGAAAAGCAGACACAAGAGACAGAACCAATGGTGCTGTGACAAAAATTGACTTTGTGGTTGTACTAGAGGAGCAGAGCCCCAAATATTTGTATTATCCAGCTGAAGCCTCATGTGCAGAATGAGATAACAGAGATTTCTTTAAGGATGAAATTTTATTTTCTGGAAGTATTATCCCAACCAAAAATCACAAGTCTTTCTATGGTATAGGAAATTTTGGAACCCCTTTTACACCTCTGTGTATCCACTTTAGAAAAACCAATTATTTTTCAATAATTTAATTTTTTTTTCATTTACTGGACTGTTCAGTCACCTCAAAGTCCTGCAGAGTTCCTGAAATGCAGGGCCCCACTCGGGAACTTTTCTGAAATGGTACAAATCTGCCTCAATTTATAAATATCTTTTTAAGATATTTGGATATCTTAAATATCTTTAAGATATCTATATATCTTAAAAAACTTTCCTTTTGCTCATCATATATCTTACAAAAATATTGGGAAAACATTTCTCTATTTTACTCAACGATTATTCCACTGAATGCTCAGACTAGAGTTAATAGTTTAGGATCAGGACTAGCAAAAAATAAGCTTGAAAAGTCAGGTCATCAAATATTGTAAAAAAAAATATGTATTTATTTGAAAAAATATCACCCCCCCCCCCAAAAAATATGGTTTTTAAATATTTTTAAAATTATTTCCTATCTACTTCACACAGAGGTTTAATCTTTCCCTCCTCATTGGTTTTTAGGGGGTGGTCATGTTTTCTCTGCATTCAGAACCATTATACTGGAACTTAGTCCTGAGGAAAATACATGTATTAACTTATTAATCAAAATCTAAATTTGGGGCTGCAAAAACCCTGCAGTCAAATAAAAGCACAACTTGCCAGTGACAAGTTACCCCACCTGGGACAAATCCCTGAAGTTCTACCTCTCTTACACCTGCATTTCTTAATTGGAACAGATAATAATCTTATAGAATTGGAATAGATAATAATAAATAATAATCTTAATTAGATTTTTTTTTTCTGAAAGCTGGTCTAGAACTCAAATAATTACCAGGAAATAGAAGTATGGCTGTGCTACCCACTAAGCTTGTCAAAAGAGATTATCATAGTCTGGCCAAAAAAATGAATTATTTTAACACTCCACTATATAAATAGAGCATTGAACTAACAAACTTGAGGGAGGAGTGTTTTCACTCTTGGAAAACTTCCAGGAATATTTCTGTGAGGAATTAGAATTTCGTTCTGGTGGATGCCTTGTTGCTGCTGGCGTGGTTGGCTGCGGTGCTGTGCAGATGGTGGAGGCACAGCCATCCCTCAGAGCAGGGAATTTCCCTTCCACGGCCTCCTTGTGCCTCCAGTTAATGTGCAGCTGCTTTTTCAAGTATGGTAAAAGAAAGTGTAAATCTGAGTTATCACCGGCACCTCCAAATCGCTAAAATTGCATTTTTGTGCTGTTCTCATGGCAAGCACTGCTCTCATTCCAGCACAAACTGGAAGAAGGGCGATTCAGGCCCGTGCCATGAATTGTGCCTGGTTTTTGGCAGGTTGGTGCTGCTGAGCAGGTGCTGCCACACAATCCCAGCTGGGAGTGCCAGGCTGTGCTGCCCTGCTGTCGCAGCATACAGGGCAAGCTGCATCCCCTAGCCATGGAAACTCAGAAATGCTTTTCCAATTCTCTTTGGAAGTGAGCTCATGGGCGCACATTGCTCATTTATTTCAAACATTACAGAGTTTTTTATCTGATTGTCTCATCTTAAAGTGCAAGTGTGCACTATGCTCTTGATGCCTTAGGATTTTAGCTCTTATATTTTTCGTATTTTTGTACTCCTGCAGCTCTTTAGTGTGTAACTCCAAACCCCACAGCCAGTGGCAGCTGCAGCTTTCCCATTTGGGGCAGACACAGCAATTCCTCTCCAGGCCTGGCAATCAAGGACACCTCACTGCCTCAGGGCCCAGAGATGGGAACAAAAGGGACTTGGGGGCAGCAAACTGGGGGTCAATGACTTCATTACCTGCAGCTGGAATTGGCAGATGAACCCCCAATGTGCAAATGGACCAAACTGATAAAAGTGAGAAAACCCCTGACCTGTGGTGCATTTTTGGGTGTAGCCCCTGGGGCACTTCATTTTCCCTACATGTACCTGCAGGCCCTTCAATAAACAGAACTGCTTTTTATTCCCTTAATTCTGGCTGGCCTCTGATTTAGATAGCCCTGACACAGCATCACTCTAATATTCCTCAATTTCATATTGATTTTAGCAGGATGGGAACTCAGAACAACCACTGCCATCATTATTTACAATGTTCTATTCCTGTTAGTGCCCCCATTTATTAACAGGTGCAGCTGGTTTCACAACAAATATCTCAAAAGCCTGACAAATATTCATCATTTGAGTTTAATTAGAGACAGAGTAATGGGCTAGCTGGAAATTCAGGGATGACACGTACAAAACCCCAAGCAGAAGTCTCAGCTCTGGGTGCCATCATGTGCCAGCTCCCCAAATTCACTGAGTGGCACCAGTGATGCCCCTGTTTCGTACAAACGTTTCTGGTTTTGTGGCCTCTCTTCCCGCCTGCTGCAGCTTCCCCTGGGTGTTGTGTAGGGCATTCCTGGAGCAGGAGATCTCAGCCTTCCTGGCATTCCCAATCCCACTCAAGTGCAAAACTGATTTTCCCAGTGATCACTTCACCTCTGCCTCTGCTCTTACCCATTTTTTTCAGACAGGTGGGACTTATTAATGCTAAAATACAAAGTTTCAGCTGTCAGACATTCTTTATGGCTCTAAGCCCTGAAGCGTAAAAAGTAAAATCCCAATAGTGCTGGGAGCCAAGTGCAGCCCTTTCTGCATGATGTCCTTGGGGTTTTGATTTGGCAGGGTCCCTGCCTTCTGGGTGGTCTGAAGATCTCCAAGTCCTCTGGCAAGTGAATGGCCTTTTTTCCAAAGCAACTGGCCATATCCTCTGTTTTTTTTAATTAAAAAAAGTTATTCAGCCACTTAGTCCTTTCAGTTTCACTCAGGAACTCCATTCTAGAGAGACTTTTGGTGGTTCTTAATTCAGCTAGACAGAAAGTTTCTAGTGACACTGCATTATGCAAAATCCTCAACAAACACAGAGGGGAGGAACAAGTTAAATATGTTGTTAGAGGAAGAAGGATGTTTTTAAAAGTCTCTGGAAGGAAATCAACGGAAGTTTCATGTCTTACATGCTCTGCCTCTTAACTGCCCCTGTGAAATATTTATTTTACATTTTGCTTGCATCGCTCCATCTCCTAAACAAGAGAGATGCGGAGGTATTAATGCATTTATCCTGGCACTGTGGTGTGGTTATAATGAGAACATCCCACGAGTGCGGCATTTTAGCGAGGAGGGAATTTAGCAACTTGTCCTGTGATGAACCTGCCAGGGGAATTCAGGAGAGGGATTGGGAGCAGGGGCAACCAAAGCTTGGCAGGTGCTGGGGGTCACAACGAGCCCAGGGAAGGCTTGAACAGACTCCTCAGTGTGCAGATTTGATCCCTGCTGGAAGTGCACAGGATGTGCAGCCCACATGGAGCAGGGACTGCGGTGGCAGCCCGATGGCATTTGCATTTTGCAGCTCTCCTGTTTCAGGAGAGAAAGGACAGAAAACTCCTTTTTGGCCATAGAGGAAAAAAAAAGAAACTTTCCATCCCCGAAGAAGAAACCCCTGAAAACACTTCAGTCTTACGGGACTTGTTCAGACCTTTGCAAAGTTCTAATACCAACTTGTAATGAGAACAAAAATTGAATTAATTAATAAAATTAACCAAGTAATTAATAAAAATGGAATTAATTCCTGCTGGAAACATGAAACACTTAGACCAGATTAGTATTAATACTTGCCCTGTTCCTACAGGTGTTATAGAAATACATTTATTTCTATATTTAAGCTGTATTTAATAATTTAGCTGCATTCTGGGGAATGGGAAGGTATCAGCTTAGTAGGAATTCCAGAGTTGTCTCTGTCAGAGAATTCCATATTTTTTTAGATTGTGCCATAAATTCTAAAATCCCAGCAGGCATTTCCCCTTTCCCCATCACTCTTGACTGTGAGCACATGACTGGAAAAAGCAAAAAAATGTTTTATTAGCATCTTTTAAAACATTTCAGCCAATAAAACCTGAATTTTAGCCACCAAAACCTCTAAAAATATCACCAAGGAGTTGTTTTGCTTCCCATTCTGATTACAGCATAAAAACTCTTTATAGTGTAGAGCTGTGGGATCACTGCCCCATATTTTGAAGTGGTTTAATGCATTATTTCTGCACAGGTTGTACAAAATGGCAGCCCCTCAGAGAAACCCAAGGTTTACTTTTTGAACTGAAGTGTGAAGCACCAGCCTTTCAACACCCTGAAAATGCCTTTCCTGTGGGAGGATGTACTCGCATCATTCACCTGCCAGAGTTTGCTCACCAAGGTGTTTACAACCCTTGGGTTGTGCTGTGAAAGTTAAGTGAGGCTCAATAGCTGTGCTGCACATTTTTGGGAAGCAAAAAGCAATTCTAAAAAGCAATTTAGGCGTAAATTAGTGAAATTCGTCATTTTCTGTTAAACTTAAATGTGGATTAAGACGATGGTGCAGCCTGGAAAATCAAGGGTAGCACAGGAAAGGATGGGTGGGAATGATGATTCCTCTGGAGATGTGGGGCTGCAGCCTGCCTCCCTCAGGGGTCAGTGCCCTCACTAATTACCCTGAGGAGACTTCAAGGGTGATTAAAAACTGGAGGAATTTCAACAGGAAAAAAAACAACAAAACAGCAAAACCAGCAATCAGGTTCCCGAGTTGTGCTTCCTGTTAGGTTCCCCAATTTTCCCATTTGTACTGAAATCCGAAGTGCTGGGTCCTTCCAGACCTTATTTCACTTTTGAATTTCACTGTAATCATAATAAATCTGTAATATCAGGAATTCAGCACTGGAGAAGCACTATAAATGCTTGGGTTTTTTTACCCCAAGACATGCCTAATTTTGATTTTTTTTCTACCAAACACAAATTATTACTAAAAGTTTATCTATGGGCATGCCTACTATATTTTCACATTCTTTTCTTTTTTCCAGCAGGTTCCTATATGCTTGAATAAAAGCAAATTAATCAAGATCACCTTTCAATCTTTTTGAGTGAACAAGAGAGACACCAGTCATTTGAATCTTAAGATTCTTAAATAGAAATAGATATTCTGAAGGAGTACTCCAGCTACCTAACAAATTATTTGAGAGGCCTAATCAAGTACTATGATGGCTTGAATTATGAATATTTATCCCCTCATCCCTCCAAAAAATAAAAGTCTGGCATATTAAAAGTTTGTTTATCCTTTAAATTAAAGATTTTATTATATTATCATTTATATCTATATTTCCATCCTCAAAAGTATGGTCAATGAAATGAGGATCATCACACAAAAATATTAAACAAACTATTCCAGGAACCAGCATCTTGCACCATATGTGCCCCCTTTAAAATAAAAAAATAAAAGGGCATTTAATGGATTTTAGAATATGAAAAATTAATTAAGTTTTGCTTAATAACCAATGGTTTATAAATTGCCTTAATATTTTTCCTAAGATTGTTGAGTTCCTGGGAAAGGGGCAGGGTGTCAGTCCTGTGAGGGGCTGAGGGAGCTGGAGAGGGGCTCAGAATGGAGAAAAGGGGGCCCAGGGGGGCCCTTCTGGCTCTGACAGAAGGGGGGAGATTTGGGATCCAATCCCTGGGAACAGGGACAGGAGGTGAGGGAACAGCCTCAGGCAGGAATTTCCCCATGGAAAGGGAGCTCAGGGGCTGGAACTGCCCAGGGGGGTTTGGAGTGCCCAAACCTGGAGTGTCCAAGGAACTCCTCAATGTGGCACTCAGAGCTCTGGGCTGGGGACAAGGTGGGCACAGCTGGGCCTTGATGGCCTTGGAGCTCTTTTCCAGCCTCAGTGATTTGAGTCTAGGATTCCATGGTTTAATATGGGATCCTTTCACTCCAGGATTCCATGGCTTTTTCTGGGATCCTTTCAGGCCAGGATTCCATGGTTTATTCTGGGATCTGGATTCCATGGCTTATTTTGTGATCTTTCAGTCTTTCCATGGTTTATTCTGGAATCTTTCACTCCAGGATTCCATGGCTTATTCTGGGATCTTTCAGTTTAGAACTCCATGGCTTATTCTGGGATCTTTCAGGATAGGATTCCATGGTTTAATCTAGGATCCTTTCACTCTAGGATTCCAAGGCTTATTTTGGGATCTTTCAGTCTTTCCATGGCTTATTCTGGGATCTTTCAGGATAGGATTCCATGGCTTATTCTGGGATCCTTTCACTCTAGGATTCCATGGCTTATTCTGGGATCTTTCAGGATAGGATTCCATGGTTTTTCTGGGATCATTTCACTCCAGGATTCCATGGTTTATTCTGGCATCTCTCACTCCAGGATTCCATGGCTTATTCTGGCATCTCCTCTCTAGGATTCCATGGCTTGCCTGCAGCCCTGGGTTTCTGGCTGAGCCTGGGACCATCTCTGGGGCTGTTCTTGCCTCCCATGGCTGCTCTGGGCAGGGCTCTGGCTGCTGCTGCTCTTTGCTTCCCATTCCTTAGGGAGCACTGAGCCCATGGAATGCCCTGGCTCTGCTCTTCTGGAGTTCTTTTAAAATGACCTGCTAGACCTCAGTAATTCTTAGTTCCTACAGCTCCTTTTCCTTGGTAAATCTTGAGCTTTGTACTATTACAGCCTCTGCATTTTTAATTCAGTAAGCACTGCAGAAACACAACAGTATTACATTTTTTGCCTTTTTTTTCTAAAGGAGATTTACATGTCCTGATTTGGCAAGTTTGTAATTATCCAAATGTGTTTCCATTCCAATTTGTTGTTTTCTCTCTTTATGCAGCTGCGTTCGGATTCTTCCCAATTTGTCATCTCGAATTGTTGCTACTCCAGTTCCATTTATGCATGCAAAGATTATACTTTTTTGGTTTTAATTTAAAAAACCCAACAAAACAACTAAAAAACCAAACCTGCAAACTCATTCTTGTGAGGGTGAGAGGAAGAAGAGGAAAAAATTCCATGGTTTAAAAGGGTCAAAGAGAAAAATAAGAAAATGCATCAAGGGAAGGCTCCCGGTACACATTTTTCTTGTCTGAAATATTAGTATTGCCTCAGCTGGAGGAAGGAAATAGTCAAGCCAGAGCAATAGCATGATCTCCAACTCCTCCTGTAAATAAGGGAGCTCCAAGCTTCCATCTGTGACTTGTGTGGCATCAGGAGAGGTGCAGAACAAATCCTTGCTGGCATCAGACATAGGAATGGCAGAGCCATGGGAACTGATTGTGAATCTGGCAGCATTCTTCTTCCCAGGAAGATTTTAGAGTTCTCCTTAGCTGTCCAGGGAAAGGGAATTCTGACACTTTCTGCCACGGTGAGGAGGCTGAGGTGCCTTTCATTGCTGAGCATCTGCAGAGCAGAGAGCTGGCAGGACTGCCCTGCCTCAGTCCTGCACCCAGGCCAGCCATCCTCCCACCTGGGACTGAGCGAGGGGCAAATCCTGCTCCATTTTCATCCAGAACGTTGGTTTGTTAAATCCCAACACTGCTCTGCCTTGTGGTTCCTCTTAATAATGTTGTGTTATGTCTCTCAGGACCAAAACACCAAACATGCCCCAGCTGAGGAGTGTTCCTGAAGGGTTTCCCATGCACACAGGGGTTTTGTTCAGGCACTATTCAGGCAAAAAAGGGAAGAAGAAAGAGCCATCAAAGCAGATGTGCTTGCTGGCCTACAAATCACAGCTGCACCCAAATTCTGGAGGGAGCAGAGCAATGATGGCTCCATCCTTTGCCTGGATCTGATCAGAACCTGCTCAGCTCCGTGGAATAGAGAGCCCTGGCAATGAAGTGCTTTGATAATCCCAGCAGTTCTCCATGAGTGCTGGCTCTGCCTCGGGGTTCGTGCAGGCAGTTGGAGCTCTCTGCTGCAGTGGATTTGAATATGTAAAGTGAGATTTCCTTGAAATAAGCAGAATTTTTACTACGCTGAAGATGAAGCAATGGCTGATTTCTTGTCAGTGTTTCAATCAGTGGTGCATATTTTACTGAAGGGAAGGAATCTCCATCTTCAGCTTTATTTTTCTTGTGGATTTTTTGCTGCCAAAGCTATAAATGAAGAAAAGTTCAGTAGAACTAAAGTAATATAAAAAGAGAACTCCACAACTCTGTACAAAATCTTTCATTGAATCCTTGCATTCTACCTGGTTTTAGGAACTCAGCTTTGCCCAGCTGAGCTCAGTGTGTTATGGAATATCTAAAACTCCAAAGTTCTACTTCCAAACAGGGATAGAAACAGAAATATATAAATTTATAAATAATTATCAAATTTTCTGCCAACAGCAGGAGAAACTTACCACAGAGTTTGTCATATCTTAAACTTAATGCAGTGAGGCAATGCTTTAAAATCGCATATGCCTGTGAAATTGAGGCTCTATGACATTCTGCATTGCTTTGTCTCAAAAAGAAGGACCATGAAATTTTGGCAGAGGCTGGAACTGGGTGTTTAACTCAAAAGGTTAGAGATTTTTAATCCTTTTGTTTTATTTCTAGTGCAGCTAATTTGCCTTTTTGCAAGTATCCTAGCAACCTTTTTTTCCCCTCCCCTTTCTCCAGCACTGTAAAGGTTAGGTAAGGATTCTGGAGAGATTGGCCTAAAATATAAAACAATCTGACAGAAGAACATTTCTTAAAGGCACAATTTTCTTTAGTACCATTCTGACAATTCCGACAGGTTTTAAGGGAAAGGGGACAAGAAGCAGAGGAACAATTCTGGAATAATTTCCAGCAGTTTGTAATTCTCTGAAATATTAAACTGAAGAAGGGTTTATGCTTCACAAAGGGCAACCTCAGCACTAGGGATCATTCCCTGTGGAGACTCAGGGACAAATCCTTTAGAATAATATTTGGTGAGGTGAAAACTTGAAGCAACCAAAAATTGTTGAAGCTTATTCAAACCCAGAGTTTGTTCTGCTGCAGCCAAAATATTTCCAGCCAGAATTAGGAACTATCAAAGCTCTCCTGGATGAGATTTGTATCAGTAACACAACGTGGAGATGGTGTGAACAGAAACCATTTCCTGCTCACTGCATGTGCATCCCCAGGAGCTGTCAGACATGACCAGAGTTTGTTACCATGATATTTTCTGAAAAATCCTCTTTGCCCAGGATTTTCTCCTGGGAAGGTGAGAAGCCTCAGAGAGGAATGAAAACAATAACTATTGATTATTGCTGATTGCTGCTCCTGTGTTTGCTGCTTTGGAATGTGGCTTGGACATTGTTTACCAACAGGTGAATGTTTGATTGGTTCCACATGAATTTATTTTTCTTGATGGCCAATCCCAGTACAACTGTGTTGGACTCTCTGAGTCAGTCATGAGTTTTTATTACCATTCTTTTTGTTAAGCTTTCTGATGGATCCTTTCTCTTTCTTTAGTATAGTTTTAGTATAGTAATATACTATACTATAATATACTATAATATACTATAACATAACATAACATAACATAACATAACATAACATAACATAACATAACATAACATAACATAACATAACATAACATAACAACATATATCAGCCTTCTGAGACCATGGAGTCAAATTCTCATCTCTCACCTCACCCTGGGGACCTCACAAACACCACAAGAGTTAACTCCAGTCTGGTGTGAAATGTTCTGGATGTGCTTGGGTTACCTGTTCCAGCTCCACACCTGCTCCTGCCCTGCTGGAAGGTTCCATCCATGCAGCATTTCCTGACTGGCAGGCTATATTTAGCCACATATGAAATTTTAACTACTTCAGTCAAAATCTTGGGCAGGACCACATGGGATCAAGGCTGACTAGCAGAGTGCAAGTGCTGGAAGCTGTGCAGTGATGTTGATTATACAATCACAGGGCCTTTGGGTTTTTCTTTTTAAGGTGGGATGTGGTTTGGGTTTTTAAAATTTATTTATTTATTTATTTTGATATCTTCTTGAGCTAAAAGACATGTACATGTCCAATATCAGCTCTTCCAAGTGTTTATGCTTTTGGTTTGTTTATTTTAAAGTTTTTCAATCTTCTATTCTAAGCCTCATTCTATTCCTGCACCTCTAAAAAGTAGCAAATATCAACTTTGAAGTAATCACAAGGATGTAATTTTTCAAATAAAGCCGGGGTGGAATTACTAATCAGCAGTTTTAAGCATTATTAAATAAAATTAGACTTTTTCACAGTTAATACACTTCTTTTAAAAGGCTTTTATTTCTTAAAAATAAAGATTCCTCTACGCTTTCACAGCCTGCATAACAACAACAAAGAGCCTGTACAACCCCCAAGTCTTTACTCCTAATAAAAGAATTAATTGTTCAGTGCTTCACAAAAAACCTTAAAGCTTCCTGAACCTACGTGCTCTCAAACAGGTTCCACCTCATCCGGCCAGCTCCAAGTGGTTGGACTGCACGGAACGGCTTTTTGGGGAAAAAATGTCATTTATGGGAAGGAGCCACCAGAGGGAGCCTGTTCCTGTGCTGGTACAGATGTGCTCCTCTAGGAACTTCAAACCCCGACCAACCAAAAATCCCAAACAAACAAAAAACCAAACCCAAACTAAAAAACAAACAAACAACAAAAACAAACCAAAAAGGAAAAAAAAAACCCAAACAAAACAGAAAAAAAGGCCCCCAAGGCAAACCAGTTTTGCTCTCAGCTCAGTGGATTTGTGTTAAATATTCTTCCCATGCTGACTGCACACCCCTGCAACAAACTGACAACTTCAGCATCAGCCAGTTTCAGTTTTTGGTGGTAGAAAGTTGGATAATTGTCCCTTTTTTATTCCCAGTTTAAATTTCTGCCTTTCTCAGCTGGTGCAACAAGTGGCACCTTCAGGAATGAGCCCCACTGCCCTGTTCCTCCCAGATCTCTATCCTGTGTTTCCTGGATACTCTGGATTTTCTGCTTTCCTGGAACAGGGCTGCTCATGGTCTGTTCCTCAACCAGCCCCTGGAAATGGCATGGAAAACCAGCCAGGAACAGCAGCCAGGGCCAGGAGGGGTCTGGGAAACCCCTCCATGTTTTTCAAGGTATCTTTTGGATAAAAGGAGTGCAGGAATGCCTCGATACAGCCAGGCCAGGGGTTACATTTATATATTTAATGGGTTTATATTTAATGGCAATGGTCACATTTATATATTTAATACACAGGTTATATTTAATAAAGACTACAGCAAAAAAAGGTTGCACTGAGAAGGGCTTGTTCCATCCATGATCTGTTTGTGTGTCCTAGAGCTCAAAACTCCTTTGCTGCAAAGCTGGTGAATTCTGAGAACATAGAGGGATACTTCAAATATAAGAGACCACCAAAGTCACAGCTTTACATTGGGGCTTCAGAAAAATTACCCCTGAGCCCCAGCAAGCCTTCATCTTTTCCTGAGGTTAATTGGTGTAATTGCAATCAGACAGCTGAAAATGGAGCACAGAGGGGACCATGGGGTGGGAGCACAAGGACAGCTCCTTGTTATCCTTAAAACACAGCACTCGTGCTTAAAACCCAACATGGGAAGGAGATAAAGGCTGAGGTTGGTGTGTGTGTCTCTCTTTTCTTGGCTCACACAGCCCAAGGGAGCAGCTCCCACCCAGGGAAGTGATGCCAAGGCCCCCCCAAGGTGAGAAGAACTCAAGGAGCCAAGAGAAAACTTTACCACAAATAAATACTGTTGGGAAGGATGAAAGTTTGACAAGAAAGTCTCACAGATGTGTGTGCTTGGCAGAAAGATTTTTAAATGTAGAGTCTGATGAAGGAATAGAGATGGAAGCAAGTTTTGGTATAGAAGAAAAGAATTGCTGAGCCAGTCTCCCTGGCTAACCAAGGAGGCAGAGGGTGTGTTGGTTAGAATGGGTTTTTATGGCTCAAACCCACCCCAAACAAGAAGATGTTTTTACCAAGCAGAAAGAGAGCACAGGCAAACAAGGCAGCAAAGTTGCAAGTAGAAAAAAGGTCTCAGAATTTTCAACTGCAAGAAAACTGAAAAACAACTTCTAGCTCAAACTGTAATGTACTGACTGTCAGTGACTGGAGAACAGTGACATGAATATGGTAATTCCAGTAGCTATGATAGGCTGTAGATAACAGCTCAGGTCTAGATTGGTTCTACTGTATGAAGATGCTCAGCAAAGAAAAGTTCAGAATGCACTGTAACCAAAACCAAAGGGCTCCAGGCCTGCCTGCAGCTGGAGCTGACAGCTGTGGGCACAGCTCTGTCACCCACCCCCCTGGGCTGCTGTAAGCTCTTGGATGGAATAAACTGCATTTTGGGTACAATAAACTGCATTTTGGGTACAATAAACTGCATTTTGGATACAATAAACTGCATTTTGTGTACAATAAACTGCATTTTGGAGAGCCCCTGGAGTCCCACATCTCTCATTCAGGCTCTTAAATACCTGTACCTGCAGAGTGGGCACAAGGAAAACCTTTGCTTCCCAAGCCCATTCCCAGGAAATGGGGCAGGGATTTGGGACGGGGGATCATTGCCTCAGCAGGAGAAGTCTCCTCTCATTCCCAGAGACCTGAGGTGAGGATTTTCCAGGCAAACTTTCAGCATAATCCAACTTTCCCTTTCTGTTCTTTAAACCAAATACCTGAACAATGTTTCCCAAAAGCCCCTGTCAGTTCACATTTGTCAAGCAGCTCCTCAGGCACCTTAATTTTTATCAGTAAAAACCTTTATGAGTTGTGTAAGGAAACTCCTTCCTAACCCTGCTACAAAGAGACACCTGGCATGTGAACACCTGGCATGAGTTTGGATTTCATACATGTTCCTGTGTGAACAGATGTCTTACCCCATTTGCTGGATAGATTTGGTTGCATTGAGGAGATTAAAGTAAAACTGAGATGAGTCAAACTAGGTCACCTTGGGTGAAGGGGGAGGACTGAATTCCATGGTGGTAACTTTGGGAATTTTAATTAATATTCTGTGTGTAGTTTCACCAAATAAAGGGAAGAATGGGTGATACTTAATTACCAGCACTTACTGCTGCGCAAAAGCTTTTGCCTGTGTTTTCTTGTCTATGAACCATCCCCAAATTGTGATTATAGTCATTATGTAATTCATCCAAACCAAACAGGGATCCTGGTCTGACTAGATAAAAAACAGGCCTCCCCTCTCCTGCCCCAGAACTGAAAATGCTGAATCTCCTAGGCTGGTACCCCATGACAAACATCAAAGGGAGGTGGAGAATACTCTGGGTGTTTGATGTTTCTGAAGTTAGGTAAAATCAGCCTTTTCTAGGAAGACCCACTGAGGTTCCACTGCATGTGCAAATGAGGCAGATGAACCCTTCCATTTTCATAGCACTTTGAAATAATGCTGGAACTTCTCACTAAATTCAGCATGTGGTTTTCTAAGCGTGGTTGTTGGGATCCTACTGCTGCCATAAATGATGGTGAGGACTGCCAAGGGACAGGACTGCCTATCTTTCTGTGAGAGAGAGATCTTTTGTTCTCACAACGTTTTTAGAATTTGAGAGACTCTGATTACTCAATTATGCACAGGACCTCGGACAAGTGGTTTGGCCTTCATTTCTGAGTTATAAATTGGGAGATAACCCTGTCCAGCAAGGCTTCCTGATCAATAGGTCATTAACTGAGATTTAAATATCATAGCCACTTAACAAAAACCACAGGGATTTGGGGATGTAGTGGTTTGATTGTTCACTTTGTTTGGTTTATTTTTAACACTGTGCTGGGTGAGCAAGTGACCTGGAGCCAGAGGTGAGCAGAGGAAATATTTCTGTAGCACACAGAGTAGACCACCCTAATTTGGAGGGCAGTCAGGAAAGGAATTTTTGTTGAACATCTTGCCTGTTACTCTTTGGTAGCTCTGGGAATGGGATAGCACTGCCCTTGTGTGTAGCTTGGCTTCTTAAATGGGTCTGCAATTTACCTTCCTGCTTTTACTGCCTCGTTAACATCTCATTAGTTACTCTGCTTTGCTTCCAAGGGCAAATATTTCATCTGTTTCAGGGGGGTGGTGATGCTAAAATCGAGAAAACAGCAGAAAACCCTTCAGTCTGCTAATCCTCACCATCTCAGCTCCTGCCCTCTGGAGACTTGCTCCTCTCTCATCCTGCCTGTGCTCCTGTGATTGACAGGAGTCAATCACTGCCCCAGTGGTTTTAAACCAATTTACTGCATTCAAACAAACTCTGGGGTATGAAAGCTAAACCAGTATGTTTTTTATAAATTTATTGAAAAAAATGGAAGAGCAAATGCTAGAATGTAATAGGCTACAGTCTTTTTGAGTTTGGAAAGCTCTATTGCACAGTTCATTCATAGGAAATGCACATTTTAGTAGTGGTTGACTGAAAAATTTAGACTATATCATCCACAATGAAATTCACTATATAAACAAAAGTTTAATTCTTGTTAAATGTGAGTATGTGGCCAAAAATTGCTATTGTGGTTTTGTGGAGTGGAGGGCAACAGGTAACAGAGGTTACCTGTAATCTTGTGCTTCATTCACAAATTTGTAATGAAGATAATTGAATTCCAAGGCTCAAGAACAGTTAGCTGTGATCTGGAATGGTTTTGTGCCTCTACCCTTGTCCTAGTCCTTTTTATGTTGTTACAGCAGTTAATGTAATATTTGGTGTGAATCCTTTCTTCACAAATTCACACCACCAGTTCTATCAGGATCATTTCCATAAAGAGGCAATTCCAGAGCATCTCATCTAAGACTACCAGTACTGCAGACAGAGCAGACAGTCAAACAATTTATCTTCACATTCATTAGTGCTGAGATTAATTGACTATTGTCAAATAACAACATTTTATACTAAATTAGTCTTCCTTTCATCTTGCCACAAACGATATGGCTTTGATACACTTCCAGTTTGCCTTTTGAAGAGGGTGGCACTGCATGGATGCTCGTAGGGTCTCCCACCCTCTGGGGCAGGCTGAGCTTGTGCTAGGACAGAGAAGGCTCCTCCCCAAAACCCAACATGTGTCTGGAGCAAAGCCTTCATCCCAGGAGCTTCCAATGGAA
Source organism: Emberiza elegans (assembly GCA_024865655.1). Taxonomy (NCBI): domain Eukaryota; kingdom Metazoa; phylum Chordata; class Aves; order Passeriformes; family Fringillidae; genus Emberiza; species Emberiza elegans. Next base: position 1,361,325 of record JALJVW010000207.1, on the reverse strand, counting down.
GGAAAAGGCTTTGCTCATAACAGGACTGACACCTGAACCAAAATTCCCAAGGATGAGGGAGAGAGGTGACTTAGCAAAGGTCCCAGAGGAGAACTGTGAGTACAATCACTGTTTTGGATGGGGTTTGAGGTGCAAATATTTCTCTTGAGGCTCTAGCTGTGTGTCCTGGCAGCCAGGGAGGACATCAGCATCCTGAGGGCACCAGGTCCTGTGGCAGTGTTCCTCACTCGGGGTCACCAAATGTGGTGGTGTTTGAGGGTCCCCAGGACGAGGGAAGAGATGAGAATCTTGACTCCATGTTTCAGAAGGCTGGTTTATTATTTTGATATATATATTATATTAAAAGAAAATGATATATTAAAACTATATTAAAGAATAGAAGAAAGAATTAATCAGAAGGCTTGCAAAGAATAAAAAGGAATGAATAACAAAATCTTGTGACTGACCAGAGAGTCTGAGCCAGCTGACTGAGATTGGCCATTAATTAAAACCAACCACATGAGACCAATCAAAGATGCACCTGTTGCATTCCACAGCAGCAGATAATTACTGTTTTTCTTTTCCTCTGAGGCTTCTCAGCTTCTCAGGAGAAAGTTCCTGGCAAAGGGATTTTTCAGCAAATATCATGGTGACAAGGCCCAGCATGGCCGGCCGGGCCAGGGAGGGCACTGTCCTGCTCTAGTCTAAGTTAATTTTCTGACCCTCCCAGGTCTCATTGGGGCAGCTTCACCTTGAGTACTGCGTGAAGTTTTGGGTGCCAAAATATAAACAGAATATGAAACTATTAGAGATGTCCAAAGGAAGAACACAAAGATGGTCGAGGGCCATGAGGGGAAGCCGCGTGAGGAGCTGTTCATCTGGAGGGGACGAGGGGAGGCCTCAGGGATCTGCAGCTTCCTCCTGGGAAGGAGCAGGAGGAATGACCAGGGATTTGGAATGACCCAAAATTGTGTCAGGACAGGTTCAGGTTGGATATCAGCAAAATGTTCTACCCCAGAGGGTGCTGGGGCTCCCCAGGGAATGGGCATGGCCCTGAGGCTGCCAGAGCTCCAGGAGAACTTGGACAGCCCTAGGGTGGGATTGTTGGGGTGTCTGTGCAGGGCCAGTGTGGGACCCCAGGACATCCCTGTGCCTGTCCAGGACAGCCAGGACCCTGCCAGGGGGCTCAGAGACCCTGGCACAGAGCCCAAAACACCTGTGGGTTTGATTATGACCCATGGAGCAAATTACCAACCTTAGATGAAGATCAGCAAGCCACATCAGCTTAGGTAGAATAACAGTGAAGTTATCACAGGGTGGAAAAGTAGATTTTGGGGTTTCAGGAATGGGGGTTCAGGAGGCAAGACGGAGGGAACTGGGCATGTCCTGCCTTCCTCCTTCTTCTTCTTGGCCTCCATCTTCTGCTGTGATGGTGGCACTTTTGGATTGGTTTAGAGTAGAAGCTCAGTGTCTAACACAGGTGATAGGGGCTGGGAAGTTATTGTAAACATTGTACATGCAGTTTTTAGTATAAAGACATAAACCTGACCCGGGGGCAGGCAGAGTGCCTGGAACTGTCCTGCTGGATGGACCTCAGCAGGGCAGGAGAAAGATTTTTTTATAGATAAGACACAATAAACAGCCTTGAGACTGAGAAATGAAGAGCTCTGACTCCTTCTTCAAGTGCCAGGCTGGGAAAAGAGACTTTCAAACTTTTCTTGGGGTCACTCTGACAAGCTAAAGATCCCAACAGGCCGGGGCTTAGACTGGATGATCCTTGTGTGTCCCTCCCCACTCAGGACACTCTGTGGCACAGCTGGTGTCCTGGTGGCAGCACTTGAAGGTGTTTCTGTTGTCCTTGATGTTGTTCTCTTCTCAGGAACTAACTCTTGCTCTCTGGGCACTATTGTGAGTGCCTGAACTGTAACATGAGTGCGAGGCCCCACAAGTTTTTTTTTTTTTATTTTTTAATGTTTTTCCATGATGCTGGCTGCCCTCCGGATGAGCACTGCTCTCCTGCTCAGAGGACAAAGTGTGTGCGAGCTTCTGTTCCTCTATCAGCCCCATTAAGCTTCTGTGCTTTTATCCCAGAGATTAAACTCAGTAATGTGTTCCCATTCCTCCTTCCTCCATAAGAAGTGCAGGGATGAACACAAAGGAAGCCATTCCAACATTCTCCTCTCTCTGGCGTGTTTTCTGGCTGCCTGGAGCAGTTTTTCAGGGAGCACTGCAGCCCTCCTGCTCCGTGTCAGCCTGATCTGCACCGTCACCGTTGGATCCCTGCCCGCAGGCTTCAGGAACGCATCCAGTCTCTGTGTGACACCTGGGCCTGGCTCTGGGAGTGCACAACAGACCTTGGTGATGTATTCACCTCCTAAAAATAACCCCATCAGGTAGCTAGCAGTCCTTTTCCAAGACTCAGGAACACAGTAGCAGACTGCACTAGGTCACTGTAAAGCTGCTCCATTTCTCCTTTTGAGAAAGGAGAATGATATGGGGAAGAAAAAATATAAAGATGGATATAGTTCTAACTTCTTGACAAGGAATAATTTTTTAACTTTCATCCATTTCCTTCAAGGTATTTCTGTTTGTAACAGATATTTTTGAACTCAGTGACTCAATTAGTTTTTAATTAAAAATGAATGCATGTAATATAGATTACTTCATGTGTCTCATGGCTATAAAACAAACTGTTGACCAGACTGGGAACAAAAAATTCTGGAAGTTATGAACAATACCAATCCTTTTTGTTTTAACATTGTGTAATTTTGTGTGTGTTTTCCAGACACTGTCTTTGGACTCAGTACGGTAATACAAGTTTCCACATGCATTTTCATTTAAATTATGGAGAAATAACAAAGCTTAATTGATTTTCTGGGATTGAATGTTTCTACAGTCTGGTCATGTGTACCAAGGCTAAGCAATAATTCACTTCTCATAGTGAATGTACCCTCTCACAAACTTTTGTGCTTCCCTGATGAGTCCTAATTTTTAAATTTATTTTTTAAGGCTGCAGATCTTGATTTTCATTTTTTCCACATTCAAAGATTAGATTATTACACAAGGAATATTGGAAGATATCTCCTTTGTGCTAGATGCATGTATATTTCCCATAAGGGGACCAGGTGTGGGTTTTTCCATAATGTGGGTAACTTTTGTTGTGAATTTTCTCCTGTCCTCTTAAATTGTTTTTCCAATGGCTTAACACTGCTTTGCTCTTCCAGAGCAGATTCATATGAAATATAGCATTTCCTTTCAGAGTCTATATTTAAAAAGTGTTGGTTTCTAATTCCACGATGATCTTTACCCTTTATTTTTATTTTTGGAGACTCCCTTTGGTTTGGGGTGCTGGTGCTCAAAGACACAACTGAACCACAAGGAAAATATTAATATATCTGTGTAGTGGCATAGCTAATTTCTAAATACTTTTGCAGGAGAAAACTGGAAAGAAATGTCAGAAAAATTCTGAGAACCTTGGTCTGCACACTATTACCACAGAGTAATTCCCACAAGGCAAGCCTGCTCTTCAACCTGCTCTTCCCTGGGCACGAGGAGAACAACTTAGAAAATAATTAAGCAAAATGCTCACATCCAGACTAAAATCCTGTTAATGAAATCTGAAAAACATTGTATGTTGTTATTGTAACAGTGGACTCCTAAATGAGCACCAGCAGCTTCAGAGGAAAAACAGAGAGGGAAGAAGCTCTTTCTAGTCAGGAAAAAGAAAACAAATTTTCATTTTTTTAGAGGCAATTAAAATCCAGAACATGAAAGCTGCTCACTCAAGACCAGATTGAGGTCAGGATTATTTGAGATTCCCAGCAAAAGCTGCAGGTGAAATCATGACGTGCTGAATATTTTAGAGCAACATATAGAAGCTCAAAAGAGGTGAAATGAGGCTCCTCCGTTGTGCAAACATTTGGCCAAGCTTTGGTTTATAATCTCCTGTGATTTTTGTGGTGGCTATTCTCTTTTATCACAGTTGATATTGCACCTCCACCCACAGATTTTCTGCTGCTACTGCAGTGGAATATGATGGATTTCCAAAGCAATCAATAGTGGAGTGTTTTAACTCCTTAAACCTCAGCAGTGCCACCACATTCAGTGGGGTTTTTTAAATTGAACATGATTTCCCACATCCTTTCTCCCCAAAATGTTTATCTGTGATATAGTGCTGCCTTACCAAGTTATCCTTTCCTAACTTGCTCTAACCACTGTCTAAACATGCTATAAATAAATGCAAATAAAACTCTCTTTGCCTTCCCATCATCTACTGCTTATTACAGCCTTTATTTATTGGCTGCAAGGAAAATTATAACCTGCAAAGAACATTATGAGGGTGGTGATAACATTTTTCTTTGATTTTGCATGGTGCTAGGCCCTGTGTGCTCTACTGTAGAATTCCTTGGAGTGTTTGCTTCTAAGGCTGCTTTTTCCCACTAGCATCTCACTCCTCTTACCTCTAGATTGTCTTTGGTTTATTTTTATCCAGATTTTTCTCTAGGAATGGCCCATGAATTAGAATGGGGTTGCAGCCTGTGATCAGACAAATCGTCAGTTTTTCTGGGTATTGTTGGGCTGTATCCCTTTCTGATTTAGATTTCTGGTGGGGTCTCTGCAAGCATCAGGCTGAAAGCTGTGGTCAGTGAATTCTGTGGGCTTTTACCCACTTGTGTCTCAATCCTGGCTGTACCATCACTCTCTGAGTCCACACAGAAATATTGATATATAGCAGTCTTAAAAATTAGTAAAGCACATTGTTCACACTCATCCTGTGCTGTAGCTGCTGGTGAGTGAAATTTGACATCTCCAATAAAAGCTTTGCAGATATGGCACTGCCCAAGTACCTAAATTTAGAATGAATTTGTAAGTTGTCTTCAATTTCACCATGGATGAACAGTTGGGAAGATTTGGTTTCAGATACTCCCTCTGACTTGGCCAGAGAAGATGGAACAGAGAACTTCTGTATATGAACAGGTTTGGAGAGATACAAAAAAAAAAGACAAAATAGCCCCTAGTTCCATCTCAAACTTGTGTGGGTTTTAGGGGCTAATGGTAATAAAAAGCAATAAAACCTGTTACTTACATTCTTTCTAAGGATAGATGATTCTGAATACAGAAAAAACCAGATCCATTGGGTAAACAATTGCTGTTTGTCAGAGTAAAATTCATTTTAGGTCCCCATGCCATCTGTCCTAACCCACATGAACAAATTGCCTTTCTGTTGAGAGTACATGGGCTAGGTTTCAAGAATTGAATTAAATCTTGTAGTTTCTGCTATCCCACTTGAAAGCTCAGTGTTTCAATTTTGTAGCTTGGGAGTCAGGTGGTGATAAACTTATTCTGTTTTTTCATCTCCTTCTGTTGTAAGAAATTGTTGCAGGGACATTGTACCAGCAATCAGTGGTTACTTTCAAAACTATATTTAAAATGTAAAGAAGTGCCTCAAGAAATGGAGAAACAAAATAAAACTGAAAACTATAAATAATCAGCTACAATCAATGCAAATTATCCCATGATTGTAGAAGATACAGTTGTGGAATTGTATAAAATCAACGTAAATAATGTTGTTAGTATGTTCAAGTCTGACATGAAGCCTTAAATGGAGAATAATCAAATGTATTCAGAGGTTTTTCTTTCTTATAAACTATTTAGCATTTTTGTATGTGACTTGGGGAAAAAAAATCTCAAAAATCTGATTTGTGTTTGAGTTAGAGTTAATGATAAATTTATCTAATGACACACTGGTGAGGTCTTTTTCCATGAGGAGGGGAAGTCTGGATCACTTGATAAATGAAAGAGAAATAAAAATATACTTTTTTTACTATGCTTTTAAAGTTCACAGAATCAGAGAAGAGTTTGGCTTTGAAGGGACCTTTAAAGGCCATTTAGTCCAACTCCCCCTACAATGAGCAGGGTAATCTTCAACTAGAAGAGGCTTAATTAGGGTGTTCTTCATCATTGACTGTGACAAAGGGGACAAAATGTACTCTTAATACCAGTGTTTACTTAGCAGACAGAAGTAGAATAGAATTTAGTAGATGAAAATTGAATCTAAGGACATTCTGGGTTAGAAATAGAGTTGCTTTTTAATAGAGAATGTAGTTAGGCGTTTCATGAATGTACTGGCAGTTACAGTCAATCCTTCAGCCTTGAACAAATGGACAATTTCTAAATAATGGGCTTTTTTAAAGCTGTGCCTAGCTTAAGTAGAAATGTAGTTCAGGGAAGTGCAGAGGCCTGGGTTTTGTGTGGTCCAAAATTATTGACAGACTACAGACATTTCGGGTCTGGTTTCATATTCTGCCTTGCTCAATCTGGAGCAGGCTGGCTTCATCCCACCTTCAGGCACTTTTAGCAGTTTCAGTTTCACTCCTGGCATGTTTGTGAAGTCAGCCTGGCAGAAGCTCTTTCATATGCTGCTGTATCCACTTCCTGCAGTGCTGCAAATATTTCTGGTGGTTAACAGTGATAGATAACCAGCTTTATCACTGTTTGATAAAGTACTTACTGCTTACAAGTACAGTAATCAATTAATTAGCTCTTTATTATAAAGAATCCATTTCTCTGCAGTATTGACAAGCTGATAGCTTTGTACCTGCATGTCACAGTACTCTTACAGTTTTGTTTTCATTATTTCTCATTATGTGGGGCTTGGGATAATGGTTACTGGCTGTCCTGAAATGGAGTCAGGATGATGAAGTGCCAAGGGGGGGAACATGGACGGCATCTGTAAGGCATAATTGCAAATAAATCAATAACTAATGGCCCCTGAATGTGTTTACCAGTTCATTGTAGTGATGTATGGACCTCTGCAAACCCTGGGTGCCTTATAACAGTTATTGAGATGATTACAGTGGGTACTTTGGCCCTGGCAGAAATTAGTGTATCCAGGCTACTGAGAATATAAACACAGTTTCTGAGCTTCCCAACAGTGCAGGAGAAGCTGAATAGTAATTTGAGGAAAAATAAAATTTGTTTGTTAATATTTGGAAAATTAATAAAAGAATGGCAACATTTAGAACTTATTTGCACCCCTAGCATTTATGTTTGGATATTACTAGTGGTAGGAGAGCCTTTGGGAACAGGTATTTTTTTCTTGTTAAAAGTGCAGGTGAGATCATGTCGAAAGAAATTAAATAAAAGAGCTTTTCCACAGGCTTTCACAGTACATATTTTAGGAATAAAATCAAAATGAATTCAGATGAGCTGTCCTCAGCTATCCTCCATAAATGAATGGATAGTCTTGCATTGTTTGTACTGATGTTTTCTTGGAGAAAATCAAGAAAGCACCTAGATTTTCTAGTTGATTCTACAGTAGGATACTTCTGTGGTAGAGAAAATTTACATTAATCACTAAGAAAATTAAATATATATGTGTATATATATAAATACAATATTGCAATATATTTTGGAGTATGTCAGAAAACTGAAGTAACTTGATGTCTGTCATTTACTCAGCATTGCCTCTTTAACATGATGAATTGTGTGCAGCCTGTGCTGTGTAGCTTAAAATATTGCTGATGTTAATTGCACCATAATCAAAATTTAAATCTACAAAATAAATTTATAATTGTAAGAGATCTATACTTTATGGCACTGTTGTTTATTTTAACATTGATCATAAATGTGGTTGATTTTCAAACAGATCTTTTAAAGGAAGGGATAAGGAACATCTTTGGGAATAGCACGTGGTTATTTGTGACTTAGAAAACTGCCATGAAAATGGATTGCATGCCTCATATCATGATAATTTATTGCAGCATTTTCATAGATGTCCTTTTACTTGCAAAAAGATCAAGCTGAGTTTTGTAGCAGTGTTTGCAGTTGTTTATGGTAGATTAAGTTATATACATAGCTGTGTGTACATCTCTATTGTATGAACATATTGGTTAATTAGCTGTGAGACATGTAATGGTGTTCTGAAAGAGAAACAGGAGCACGTTCTGTTGTTGCAATGTGGTGATGAGATGATGATGAGAATCAGGGTGACAAACTGGAAATTACTACCAGTAAAATAGAACTGGATTTATTCTTTCACATGTGATAAACTTGTATTCATAACTGCTGTAAATGGTAACCAGAAGTAGATATTTAAAATCTGGGCATATCAGTACTGGTATAGACTTTGTATCTTAGAGTTGTAATAATTTTAAACTAAGAAATTAATTTCAATTGTGTGTATTAAACTCAATTCCACCATGAGGGAGTAGCACATTAAAAGTTGGATGATCATTACATCACTTTCTTGAGACTGTAACTGAACTTAGCACACAGAATTACTGTACATTTCAGTTCTGGGATAGTTTACTGTGACTCTTCACTCACCTTGTTGACTCTGCAGAGACCTTGGTCATGCAATTTGCTGTGACAGAGAAGAGTAATCGAAAGAAGGGGTTAAAATACCTTTGATGGTGTAGCTGGGATGGTAACATATAGAAGCTCAAAAGAGGTGAAATGAGGCTCCTCCGTTGTGCAAACATTTGGCCAAGCTTTGGTTTATAATCTCCTGTGATTTTTGTGGTGGCTATTCTCTTTTATCACAGTTGATATTGCACCTCCACCCACAGATTTTCTGCTGCTACTGCAGTGGAATATGATGGATTTCCAAAGCAATCAATAGTGGAGTGTTTTAACTCCTTAAACCTCAGCAGTGCCACCACATTCAGTGGGGTTTTTTAAATTGAACATGATTTCCCACATCCTTTCTCCCCAAAATGTTTATCTGTGATATAGTGCTGCCTTACCAAGTTATCCTTTCCTAACTTGCTCTAACCACTGTCTAAACATGCTATAAATAAATGCAAATAAAACTCTCTTTGCCTTCCCATCATCTACTGCTTATTACAGCCTTTATTTATTGGCTGCAAGGAAAATTATAACCTGCAAAGAACATTATGAGGGTGGTGATAACATTTTTCTTTGTGGACAGCAACAGCATTTAGAAATATTTCTGCAGGGATGTGAAATTACAGATGAATTATTAAAAATCTCTCCTGCAGTTTGGGTGCAGATTTAGACTGAAATCTGTTATAGAAGGCCAAGGGTCTTTATCTTTCATGAGGCATTCATCAGCCAAACCATAATATTAACTGCCTTCAATAGACCTCAGCTCGACTTTTCTAAGCAGTTTATTTTGCTGTAATTTCTCCACCAAATGTGTAGAAAATCTGTGTTCTAGAAGCCACCAAACCCAGTGAATCCTCACTGAAGAATTGCTGCATTCAATCATGTTTAGAAAAGGCAAAAAAAAAAAAAAGCAAATTCCATTTCTTCTTTAGGCTATTTTATCCACATATTGTTACTTTTTTAGTATATATGTTAAAAATATATTACATATTAAAAACCTGAACGCATTCTTAGATTCCTGTGGATTTCAAATGGTTGTGCTGCAGAAAAATAAGTTTTGATAACTAAGAAGACTATTACCAAAATAATTAAACCAATTGCAACAGTCACAAATCATCTTGACTGTGATGTAAGGAGATAAATGGGGCCATGCAATGAAATTATAAAGAGAGAAAATTATTTTTATTGACCAAAAATAGTCCCTTATTTTCCTATGGAGAATTGAGCTTGATAGAGTTTGGGCCAGGAATAATTACTTGCAAACCCCAGCAAGCTACTCAAATATACAATGAAAGGGCTGAGAGTATAACAGCAAATGTGTGGATTTAGAGAGAAAATATCCCCCAAGTCCTGCTCAGCATAGCAGGATTAGCACTCAACATGTTCCAAAGATTACAGAAAACAAAATCCTTTTTTTCTCCTTGAATTGGCCAGGCAAAGCCGCCATTTTCTGAAGGCTCAAGCTAACTGATTCTGTCACATTGTAATTGTCAATATTTTTTTAATTTCTATTGAGAGTTACTGCTGGGGTTGCCCCTTTACTGGGCAAAGTCCCCATGAGAGACCAGGAACGTCCTTTTTCAAAGAAAAAGGGGCTCCAAAGCACTGACTGCTCAGTCTGGTGTGTGGGGCAATAAAAGCACTCACTTGCCTTGGCTGTGACTGCTTTTATTCTAATTTATTTTATTCTTATAGTAATTCTATATAATAATTAACATATTTTTAGTAGAACAACTTCAACCTTTGTGTTTTCCAGAGCAAATGAAATCAAGATGCTTCTGCTGAAATATAAATAGACAAAATTAGTAGAGGATATGAATCCCTATCCTTCCATCAGGTGATATTTATGAGCAATGCTTGATATACATATCATGTTTGGAGTTTGGCTTTGCTTGGCTTTTTTTATTTAGTAATTTTCTGCTTGAGAAGTAACTTTGTTCTGCCTGTTTCCTCTTCTGATGGAAAGAATATATTTCAGCCTTCTAGAGGTGGAATAGCTGTATTTTTTTTTACCCATAAACCACAATATCATGAAGTCAGTTTAAATCTGCTCATAAAAATACATTTTCTGAGAGTAGAGAAAACATTTGTGAAGAAACAGATGAATTCTTTAGCATGCAAATGGAGTTTATCAAGGTAGTACAGCAATATATATCTGCCAGCTGGGGTCTGGCCATCACACCTGATTTAAATCACTGAATTAGTCCAGGGGAACTGGTTTGATCACCTGCTCTGACCCCTCCCTTTGTAATGAAACCCAGGGATGCCACCAAGACTCACAGCTCTGACAGTGCTGCCAAATTCCTGGCTGTTCTTCCTTTGAATTTAGTTTCAAAGTTGCTTTTGGATTTTTACATATCAAATCCAGGAGTGGAGTTAGGACCCCTCTAATTATTTTTAAGCACAGGCAGGGTCTCATGATTTTGTTGACTGATATTGTATTGATAATTTATTGTATTGGTATTTTATTGTATTGGTATTGTAGCACCCCGCAGTTGGTGATCTGTGCTGCAGAACTCCCCTTGCATTAGAGATGGAAGTGCTTCAGGAAGTTCCAGCTTTACCCACATGGCCTCTTCTTCAATTCATTTTACAAGGTAAAGTCCAGACCCCAGTTCCTAACTCCTCTCTGTATAATAGCATTTGAAAACAATAGCATTGTGGATTTTAAAAATGTTTATTTTTTCCTTATTGGTCTTTGCACAACACAAATTTGCCATAGATAGATCAACGACTTTAGGCTACAGGAGTGTGGTAAATCAGTGTCTATTACAACTGTAATACTTGTATCCAAACTATGTTTAACTCCAGGATCCTCTCAATTGTCATTTGAACTGACACTCATCCAAAACCTTGATTTGCTTTGGTTGTGCTGGAAGAAGTTATTCTGAAGTCTTTCTGGGACTGTGTACATATTTAATCATTCAGACTTTGCACAGGATGAAAATAATCTCTTCCTCAACTTGAAATGAGATCAAAATGACACAGATTTGCCACCAGTAAAGACTCATTTTCTGTTTGTTTTAGCAGAGTGGTTCCAGAGGCTAAAGGAGGATCTGTCTGTGGGTGGCCAGAACTGGTCACGTCTGTGCGTAATCATCGTGCAAAGACAGAATTTTGCATTTTGGTTGTTAAGAGATGTTGCTATTTGGAATTCCTAAAGGCTTGAAGCTAAGCATGGATTAGGCCTTGGAGGCCTGAGGCTGCAGAGGCTGATATTTTAGGGAATACTGCTAATGAGCAGGCAGAGGTAGGATGGGATTTGCACAGAGCAAGGCCACACAGTCATTTGGTTGCTCGAGTAGTTGACAAATTCATGATGGTTTGCATGAAAAACTCTTGGAAAATAATCCAAGAAAGCAGTCAGGGTGAAAAGAATTTTTATACTTTTTGTTCCTATATGAATGATGTAATTGGATGTGAAAATGCTCTGAATGATGTTGTTATGAGCATAATTATTGACACCATTGCACTGTAGTTAATGAACTCACCAGATTTACAGTTGCTCAGTTTACCCTGGTATAGCATTCACATTCTCTGAAAAATCCCTTTGCCCAGGATTTTTCTCCTGGGAAGCTGAGAAGCCTCAGAGAAAAAGGAAAACAATTCTTATCTCATTTGTTCTCCTGTGTTGTGCTCACATGTGGAATGTGTTTGGAGATTGTTCACCCACAGGTGATTGCTCCATTGGATTCTGCTGTGAATTGTTTTGACTCTTTGGCCAAGCTGTGTTGAGACTCTGGAAAGAGTCATGATTTTTCATTATTATCTTTCAGCATTCTGTAAGTATCCTTTCTGTATTCTTTAGTATAATATAGTATATATTCTTTTATATAATATAGTATCAAAAAATAATCAAAAAAAAATAGTCAAATTCATCATTCCTGCCTTCGTCGGGACATTCCCAGCAAATACAATATTGAGGTACACTGAGGTCAGGAAGGAAATATATCCTGAATTTCCAGGATATATCCTGCAATATATCCAGGAAGGAAATACATCCTGAATTTCCAGCTTTCCCCTCAGACACCTTGCTGGGTGGTTCACACCCACCTGGCTGGGTTTGAGGCATTGCACAAGGAATCCTGAGTGGGGGAGGATTGATGTGGCATGAACATTCTCTGAACATGATTCCTTCACCCAGGGTTTTTCTCCTGGGAAGCTGAAAGGCAGCGAGAGGCCTCAAGAGAAAAGGAAAACAATTCTTATCTCATTTGCTTCTCCTGTGTTGTGCTCATGTGCAATGTGTTTGCAGATTGTTCACCCACAGGTAATTGTTCCATTGGATTCTGCTGGGAGTTGTTTTCACTCTTTGGCCAATCAGGGCCAAGCTGTGTCAGGACTGGAGAGACTCATGAGTTTTCATTATTATTTTTAGCATTATTATTTTCCTTACTTTTTAGCATTCTGAAAGTATCCTTTCTGCATTCTTTAGTATAGTTTAGTATAGTATTCTTTAATATATTATAGTATCATAAAGTAATAAATCAGTCTTCTGAGAACATGGAGTCAGATTCATCATTTCTTCCTTCGTCTGGGGGGAACTCAAATACAATACCCTATTACTGAGATTAACAGCAGCAACCAAATGTGCATTATTGGAGCACGAGCAGAATTCTTGCTGTTTTCCAGTCATTTTGTTCACCTGGAACAGTGATAAGCACAGAGGCAGCTTTGGCAGCTGGGCACTCCAGCACGGGGGGGATGTTTGGGCACAGGGACTGCCTGTGCCCTGCCTCAGCAGCCAGGGCATTTCCGAGGCACTGAGGCTCCCAGCACAGTCCTGGAGAATGTTAATGACTTTTAGCAGCTTCACTGGAGCCCTGCCCTCCCTGGGCAGCCCGGGCTCTGCTCCCACCCGCCTCCCTGCTTATAAACCATGTCACAGCATCCTAGGTGGTCCAGGGCTGTGCTTTGGCTTTGCATTGATACTTTTATCTTCCTAGGAAGTAGAAAAGGTCAAACAGTTAATGAACTGATTTTAAGGAATATCAAGTCCTGTTCCAGGCAGATATTCAGCTCTGACAACATCGGGTGGCTGAGCCAAGGGCTCATTTTGTTGTTGAGCAGCTCCTGCTGAGAAACCCATTTTGTAATAAGAGAGAGCCCACTCGAGGGTGGGAGGGGGTGGAGGAAACCTGCTACTTGGAGAGGTCTCTCCTTCAATAGCTGCAGGTTCAGGGGAATCTGTGCATCTCCAGCAGTCTGGGATACCTGTCAGAGCTGCAGCAAGCAGGTTTCAGAGAGACAGGAGCAGCTTTTATAGTTGAGAGCTCAATTTCACTGCTGCAGATCACACACTTAAAAACCCCCAGTACCTTTCTGTTCTGCCAGCACAGGACAAGGTGACAACAGCAGGCCTTTCTTTCAAAAAGAACTCGTGCCATGAAGATTCAGCTATAAATCACAGATCTCAAGCCTCTGGGGGAGTAGTCATACAAAAAAATTTCTAAGCTGTTCTTAGAGTCAGCAGGAGACTGAACCAAGCTTAATAAAACAGGGATGTAACACTGGGGTACTCATGGTTCACACAGATAAAAAATCAGGGAGGAATCAAGCAGGAGATTTCTCTCTCCTCCTTGATGTAAGGTTGGGGCACTCACATTTCACCCAGATAAAAAATTCCTGTGGAATTTTTCTCTCCTCCTTGATGTAATATTGGGGCTCTCATAGTTCACCCAGATAAAAATTTCCTGGGGTATTTTTTCTCCCTCCTTGATGTAATGTTGGGGCACTGATGGTTCACCAGATAAAAAATTCCTGGGGGAATTCTCTCTCCTCCTTGCTGCTGCCTCTCTCACGAATCTACTGCTGCACATCATCGCTGATGAATTAAGAATTCTGTATCTACATTTCTATCACCTATTTCTATCCAGGTGAGGTTTTAAATCAGTTTATCTGCCAGTATCCAAGCACTGTTTTGACAGCCACTGCAGTGGGTGACCTGGAATGTTCTGTTTGCAGGGATCCTCAGGAGTTTATTGGATCACAGCACATCTGGGCAGAGTTCAGAGCTGCTCAGGAAAACAGGCAAGCCTGGCTCTGTTTCTTTTTGAAATGCCAAGATTTTGTTCAGCTCTGTGAATCCCTCCTTGCAGCAATTAGGCACGGTGCTCCCAGGTTAATGACAGAAATTAATGGAGGAAGTCCATTCCTTAGCAAGGAATTTTTGCTGTTCATGCCATTTTTTTACAATCTTTAGAAACACCTGTAGAAGCAGCGTGGGACAATATAGAAAATTAGAAATATTCTATATAAATATTTACCTGTTTCATCCAGAGGTGGAGCAAACACAGCCTGATTTGGAACACGATTTGGAAAATCAGTCCCTACTAATAAAAAGGACAGTGGGAATGGGAGGCCTATTTTCAGAGAATTCCAGAATGGTTTGGGTTGGAAAGCATGTTAGAAATTATCTTGTTCTTTCCCCCTGCTGTGGGCAGGAAACTTTAGGTCATTAATCGTGTCTAAATGTAGGATGTTTTAATACAGGATGTTTTCATGTAGGATAATATATTTTAATTATTGTATTTTAATATTAATAAAAATTAATATATTTTTTGTATTTGTTTTATTTTAAGGTAATCTACAGTGAAGGAACTAAATGCAAGATGCAACTTGAACAATAATGTCAAAATTATAATGCTAGAGTTAAAATGGCCTATAAAATACTTATGGATTATATTTATAAGCAAAGATATTCTCATGTTAAGTAATATGTTAAATAACATTAATTATATTCAAATGTTAAATAATGCATTAAATAATGCATTAATTAACATTAAATATCTTAAATGATAAATTAAAATAATGTTATAAAACCACAGAGAGCTCTTTATGGCCCAGAGACATATTTCAGTTAATGGAAAAACTGTATCTGATTACATTCAGGTAACTCTGCCTTGCAAACCAATAACAAAAATTGTTTTAGGGAGGCATTATCAAGCATTAAGAGAAATAAAGCTAAAATGCTGACAGGACAATCCAGCTGGACTATTCCGTTCAAACCCTTTAGTTCAAAACAGTGAACTGAGAAATCATGGAAGTTATTACTTTGAAAAAACCCCAAAGCTTTGAGAAAAATTAATTCAAAGCAGAAGAAAAATGAGCCTTAATTTGTCAGGAGAGTTTTAGGTGCGCAAGGGTTTTGATTCTTGCTGTAGAAAATCCCAAGAAAATAAGGCTTGACTTCTATAACAGGGATGGAAGTACTCTACAAAGTTTTAGGAATATTTTAAAATGTCCTACTTTTGCTGTTTAGTTTTCAGTGTCATATTCAGGACTGGGCTGCAGTTTGCAGGGATTAATTTTTCCATACTTTAGGGATGCACCAATGAGAAAGGAAAGCCCATTATTGTTATTGAAAGGGAATTTTACCAGGAGCTGCTTTTTAAACACTCCACCCCAAGTCCTTAAATAAAACAAGAACATTAGTTTGCTGTAATTGTGTGGAAATCCTTCCACTGGGGTAAGGCCCTGCTGTAAAGGGTTTGCAGGGGTGGTATCACAGAAACAACTGATGAGGAATCATTTGGGAAAAGGCATTTTTAGATAACCTTAAAGCCTGCAAACATAAGAGGAAGATGTGAAGAAACCAACTGTAAGCAACATACACTAAAATGTAACCCTATAACACAAATACCATAGTATAACCCTAAAAGCAAACATAGGTGAAAGATGCATTTACTTATTCTAAAACATCTAAATTAGGAATTGGAACACAATAAATACTTAAATACTTTTTTTTCCCCAAATTTTACAATATATGTTTAGCACTATGAATTATTTTAGATTCTTCATTGTTGTAGATGCAGTGAGAATTTATTTTCAGCCTAGAATTGGAATAGGATGATGTTTGTAGAGTTGAAATGGTAATTTGGGCAGATTTTCAGATATTTTATTGCACCTGACAAAGAGTAATAACAACATCTATGTTAGAATAATATCTTGTAAAACAACAATCTTCATTAAGATTAAATTACTTATGGGAAAGTAAGATTTATTATAGCACTCAATTGTGTCTTAAGTTTAGTGCATTTAACTATTCCAGTTTCCTTAAAGAATTTTTCTTGAATATCTCATTTGTTTTAATAGGAGACCATAATTTACATCTGCTTCAGCTAGGAATAGAGTGGTAAATGTTGAAGGTGGCAAAAAGAGTTCCTGAAAGCTGTTCCACAGATTAGGTGCCATTCACTCTGGTGTTTTGACCTTTAACACTGGATTTGGAATGCAGCTCAGGAACTTGCTTTGGCCTCTTCATTTTAATGCAACCCAAATGCTTCCTGAGCAAGCCATTAGGCAGCAGCCAAATTTTGTTTTAATCAAATGGACTCATAGATGGGTTGTTTTCTGTGTCTGGCCAGGATTCTGATTTGCAAATAGAAAAGGGGACTCAGGACTTCAGGATGCTGTCAGCAAAGAGGCACTGAAACAGTTCAAGAAATCATGCAGAGCCCCTGTGCTTAGAAAATTCTGTAAGCACAAGGTTATAAAGTGTGAGCAAAGAATTTTAGAGGTGGGAGCTGGGTCAGGGCAGGTTTAGGGTAGAGATCAGGGAAAGGAAAGTGCTGGGCACTCCCCAAGGAATGGTGACATTGCCAAGGCTGCCAGAGCTCCAGGAAAGTTTGGGAAGCACTGCCAGGGATGCCCAGGGTGGGATTGTTGGGGGTTCTGTGCAGGGATTGGACCCAGTGATCCCTGAGGGTCCCTCCAGCTCAGGATGTTCTTTGATCCCTGAGGGTCCCTTGAGCTCAGGATGTTTTCTGATCCCTGAGGGTCCCTTGAGCTCAGGATGTTCTCTGATCCCTGAGGGTCCCTCCAGCTCAGGATGTTCTCTGATCCCTGAGGGTCCCTCCAGCTCAGGATGTTCTCTGATCCCTGAGGGTCCCTTGAGCTCAGGATGTTCTCTGATCCCTGAGGGTCCCTCCAGCTCAGGATGTTCTCTGCTCCCTGAGGGTCCCTCCAGCTCAGGATGTTCTCTGCTCCCTGAGGGTCCCTTCCAGCTCAGGATGTTCTCTGATCCCTGAGGGTCCCTCCAGCTCAGGATGTTCTCTGATCCCTGAGGGTCCCTTCCAGCTCAGGATGTTCTCTGACCCCTGAGGGTCCCTTGAGCTCAGGATGTTCTCTGATCCCTGAGTGTCCCTCCAGCTCAGGATGTTCTCTGACCCCTGAGGGTCCCCTCCAGCTCAGGATGTTCTCTGACCCCTGAGGGTCCCCTCCAGCTCAGGATGTTCTCTGCTCCCTGAGTGTCCCTTCCAGCTCAGGATGTTCTCTGACCCCTGAGGGTCCCTTGAGCTCAGGATGTTCTCTGCTCCCTGAGGGTCCCTCCAGCTCAGGATGTTCTCTGCTCCCTGAGGGTCCCTTCCAGCTCAGGATGTTCTCTGATCCCTGAGGGTCCCTTCCAGCTCAGGATGTTCTCTGCTCCCTGAGGGTCCCTTGAGCTCAGGATGTTCTCTGATCCCTGAGGGTCCCTTCCAGCTCAGGATGTTCTCTGCTCCCTGAGGGTCCCTCGAGCTCAGGATGTTCTCTGACCCCTGAGTGTCCCTTGCAGCTCAGGATGTTCTCTGATCCCTGAGGGTCCCTTGAGCTCAGGATGTTCTCTGACCCCTGAGGGTCCCTTGAGCTCAGGATGTTCTCTGCTCCCTGAGGGTCCCTTCTAGCTCAGGATGTTCTCTGCTCACTGAGTGTCCCTTCCAGCTCAGGATGCTCCATGGTTCCATGACTGCCCTTCATGAAACAACACCAAATTCAGTCTGTGTCCTCCTGCTGAGGGATGGTGCTGCCTTCCATGGGTCAGTGTGCTGTGACACAGCCACAGCCCTGCCAAAAGGTCAGAGCAAAACCTCAGGTGCAGAAACCTTGCAGAGTACCGAAATATTTGGTAGATAATTTGTGTTACAGCTCACAGACCCCACATTTGACAAGTGCAGTCTGTTGCAGAATTTTTGGCCATAAAGCAAACGAACATAAACTGTTATTTCTGAGTGTACAACAGCACAGGAGAAGGTTTCCAGAGCAGCTGCTGTCTCTGTATGAACTCAGGTCTTCCACCTGTAAGTTCTGCCTTCATTGGAAGCAGCTGAACCATCCCTGTGTATCCAAGGGCTGGAGAAGAGAAACACTTTGCTCCTTGTTCAAGGCTCTTGTAAAACCCTGGGCTGAACTGGGAAACTCTTAATAAGCTTAAAGAGACTTAAAATAGGAATCAGGTTGGAATCAAAAATCCATGTAACACAAGCAGCTGCAATGTAATGCTTCCTTATCATCTGAAAGTTAATACTTTATCATTGTTAACAAGGACCTGAAATTAATTACACTAAGAGCTGGCTGCTCCACACCCTCCCTGCTTGGTTTAAAAACAAACCTCAGAAGAAAACCTTGCCTGATTTAAAACCTTTATTTCTGTTCTATGTGGATTACAGCTTTTTATTCTGTGTGTAAAATCAGTAATGAGCTGAGGAAACTCACACTTTCTGGAAAGGCAAAGCACTTACAGATATAAAGCCATTTCTCCTCAGTCTCAGCTACTTTAATCATCAAAACAATCAATGTGCGAGGGGCACAAACCCCTTTTGAACTGCGAGCAATGAACCAAGTGCCATATTCTGCCCCTCTTCAGCAGAAAAGGCCGCCTCAGTAATTTAGCTCCTGAAAATTTGACCTTTAAGCCCCAAATCTGCAAAGTATCTTTAGAAATGAATTTCAGGCTGAATATGCTGAAAGTTTTGTAAATGATGCACTGGTGGAAAATTTTATTGTGTTTATTTGCAGCATGTCCTGTAGCCTGCAAGAAGTTAAAAGGTTGTGATTATGGAGAAATTTTCCTCTTCTGGGTGCAATTTTTCTACTCTTAAATGATATTTAATCTCAGGAACAGGTGGAGAAGTTTGACTCAAAGCACAGAATGATGCTCCCAAAATTTTTATGGTTGTGATACCAGGGCTGGCAAGATGGGATATTTGGGGATGTGTCACTGTCACTCATGCTCTGACATTTTAGGGGAGCCTTATTTGCCTTGACTCCATCAGCAAAGTCTTCCTTTCCCAGTGGGACAAGTAAAAGTGACATTAAATGAGGAGATCATTGTGCTTTTCCTGTTTTAGTTAATTACACATTTCTAGTCATGAGGAAATGATGGCTAGAACAGTATTCAGAGAAAGTTAAACATCTAAAAAATAGGGTTTTTTATAAAAATTGATGCTTAGCTCTCCTCAGCATGGGGATTTTTCCTATAAAAAGAAAATTGCCAGTTAATTTTAGAGAAAGGGTTTAAAAAATAGGTGCTGCTTTGGGAATTCCATTCACCAGATATTGTGCTTAAATTAAAACATGGGGGAGCAGAGAATCTCAGCTGATTATTTCCACTACTGCCTTCCTTATTACAGACTGCCAAAAGAAACAAGCCCTACTTCTTTTCCTCCTGTTGTGAAGCCAGAACTCCATGTCTCAGGTAATATGGGATGTCTCCTGATTTATTTCCTATAACTCACCCTACAAACATCAGGGTGTTGAGGGAGTCAAAAATAGGCAGAAGTTATGCATAAAATCACCTCCAGCAGAGTTCCTTCTCCTCTCCTGAATTCAGTTGTCCATGGATTCGGCTCTGTGTTTCTGGTAGAGTGATGGTTCTCCTCAGTGCCAGACACTTGGAAGAGAATTGGAGACAAACGTGTATTTTAAGCTTTTCTTTACGACATAGTCAAACCCTGGAGGATGTGTTTCAGTTTTCCTGTGGGTAGCAAAGGAACTGAGATGAGAGGGAATAGGAATGGTCAGAAATATCCTGAAATATAAAAATAATCATAGAATATTCCAAGTTGGAAGGGGCCCACAAGGATCATCCAGTGCAGACATCCCAACACATCCCACCTGGGCATCCCTGGGAATGTTTTCCAAGCTCTCCTTGGGCTCTGGCAGCCTTGGGAATGTCACCATTCCCTGGGGAGCCTGGGCAGTGCCAGCACCCTCTGGGGGAAGAACCTAAATGTGACAGTTTCCAGGAAGGCTTTTCCCACTGACAGCAATCTGTGCCTGGATTGTTCATCCATTTCCAGAGGAGTGCAGCAGCAATCCCCACATCTCCTGCTGCCCTCCCACCACAGCCTTTGTCAGGCTCCTGGAATCTGGGCCAGCCAAGTCAGGAGCTCCCTGCTGCTCTCTGTTCCTCCAGGCCCAGCTTTGTGCACCTAAATGTGATTTTTGCCTCCTTACTGGAGGGTTCTTCTCTCACTGAGTTTCTTTGTTCACCTTTAACGAGTCATTGGGAATAATCATTGTCCAGCAGAGATGAAATTCTGGATAATCTTTGTGTCTTCTCCATATGCCTTCCCAGTGGATTAGAGTCTACAATAAAATATTCCTCTTTTAGCTGGAAAAGAAGTCCATGCATTTTTAGTAAGTGGATGTAATAAAATTTGAGAGTGTTTTCTCTTTTGGGTCTTGAAACACAGATGTTGCTTTTGCTGGGCATAATTAGGTGGGGTTTCACAATAATTAATTTTCCTGGTCTGCCAGCTAAGTTCTATTTTGACCCAATTTCCAGGTTATAAACCTACAGGTGTCAACCAACAACTGATGCTACACAGCTGCAAAGAAATTATTTTAGTAAGAGGAGTTTCAGCATTAAAATACTGCAAAATACATTTTAAATAACAAAAGGAATAGATGTTTTTGATTAAAAATACCATTACAAAAAGCAAAACACTAAAAGGAATCTTTGGGCACTTTGCAACACTGCAGATAAACACAAGTTGGCTGAAACATCTGCAGTATCACATCATCTGCTCTGCAGGAGTCTTGTGGAAGGCAATTAATTGTTAATTAGCAGTGTGCCAGCAGCCAGCTCAGGACAGGATTGTTTGCTGAGTTAGTTTGAGTTGTCACATGTGATTTATGTGGCAGAGCCCTTGCAGGGCTCAGTGTCTGTGGGACTGCACTGGGGCTGCTCTGGAGAACTTGGAGCACACAGTTAAACTCCTGTGAAAGCCAGTGCCTGAACGCTGACAGTGCTGACATGGAAATCCTGAACAGCACAGGGGCGTTTGACAACAGATAATCAATATTTTCCAGGCAATTACTTTGCTTTACTGACATGCAACTTCGGCCAAAAAGACTTCAATAAAGGAAATGTTCTGAAAATATGGCAACTCTTTTTAAATTTTGAAGCAATATATTGCTGTTGCTCTCTAATTAAAAAATAAAACATGATTGAGTTGAATTTTTAGGGGTTATATATAATTCCTATTATTTTGCACTGGGGAGAAAAATGAATTATCTTCATTCTGGGTTGATTTTGGAGCTTTTTTCCTATTTCAGGTCTGCCACAGAACCAAGCCACTCCCTCATTCACAGCCATCATTGTGTTTCTAATGGTAACTTGCTTTGGATTTTTATGCATTTTAAAGCAACACTTGGCAGAGTGTGCAGTATTGCTGCCACCCCTCACTGAACCTGAACATTGCACAGGTTCCCATACGGGCAGGGTAGAGAATCAGAGAGGGAAAAGTGGGAAAAGTCATGAGAAGAGAAAGCCCAGGGGCTGAGATGAGGCAGTTTAACAAGTAAAGCAAAGCAGCACGTGCAAGCAAAGCCAAACAAAGAATGAATTCCCTATTTCCCATCAGCAGGTGGATGTTCAGTAATTTCCAGGAGGGCAGCACTTCATCCCATGGGATACTGGGGAAGAAAAATGCCAAAACTCAAATTATCATCCTCCCTTCTTCTTGGTCCCATTTTTTACTGCTGAGCACAACACCTCAGAGCATGGAATGATCATCCTCATCTACAAGCTGGAATTTCATGTTTTCATTATTGTGCCATAGACTCAACCCAAAGGCAAGTTGGTTTTGTGAAATTCCAGGATTATCCCAAAGCCTGGCTCAGTGGGCTGCTTGTAGAAACAAAGGGCACTGGAACACTTCCTAAGGCTGGGGGGAGATGCTTCTTCCTACCTTGAGAGTTACTCAATTCCTTGAAATTTAATGCCTAGAAATCTTCCCATACTGACCTAGAGCATCCATGCACAAAGCAACCCCTTATCTACTTTACAAAGAGTGTCTGGGATAAAATAAAAGATTTTATGAGCTTGCAAAGAGCTTCTGTAACCTGAATGAAATTCTGACATTGTTCACTGAGTACCTTTAATAATACAAAATATTTTAATAGGGTTGAAAATATATCCAGAGGAGCTGAGCACAAACTCCCCTCAGAGTCCATTCCTTTTCCAGGCTGGGGCAGCCCCCAGTACCTGAGCTGGGCGTGTTGATAACATCAGTATCTGCAGGAGGACTGCAAGTTCAGCTTTAATCTGGAGCAATGATTGACTACAGGCAGTTGTGGTGTTATGCATCTAGTTCTTCTCAGGTGTCTTTGGTATTTCTTTTATTTATTTTTTATTTATTTTATTTTATTTTTATTTATTTTATTTTTATTATTCTTTTATTTCTTGTAAGTCCACTAAAACATTTCAAAAGTATCTTCTCATTCAGTGCTGTCATCTCTTTGCTATTTCCTAGATTTCAATTCACTAGGATGGGTGACTGCTAACTCTTGGAAGTTTGGAGGTTCTCTCCAAGTGTTGTCTGTGAATAAAATTCATGTTTAAGAAACTCAGGGTACCATTGCCCATTAACAGAAAGGTGAGTCCCTAAAGCACAAAGGGAATGGATGAGTTAACTCAAGGAAATTCCAATTTGTGCCACCTTTTCCAGGCAGAAATCCCCTATCTGGAATATTCTCACCCACTCCTGTCCAGAGGAGGGGGTAGAAGACAAAATGCAG
Source organism: Emberiza elegans (assembly GCA_024865655.1). Lineage (NCBI taxonomy): Eukaryota > Metazoa > Chordata > Aves > Passeriformes > Fringillidae > Emberiza > Emberiza elegans. The sequence continues at coordinate 1,338,216 of JALJVW010000207.1, read as the reverse complement.
GTAACAAAATACGGGTCTCAGATTGACAAGGGAAGGGCAACATCAATAAATGGAAAAGTGATTTTTGCAGCTCTCCTCAGCCCCAAACTCAGCATCTCACCCATTGTGAGGCAATAAATTGGATGGAGAGATACCTCCAATGATAGGGGTTAAGGCTTTCTAAACAGGAGCCAAACAATCAGGTGTTGCTTTACTGAAAATTATCTGCAACAAAGAAATATATTTTTTCCCATTACAGAAAACTGATTAGGCACAAATCAGCCTATTTTTGATTGAAGTCAGCCTCTAATAAAACAGCTAAATGTGTTGGTCTTGTTCACAAATGGCTTTGTGATTTTAGGCTTTTGATCCAAAATATTGTCAGATTATTATCACTGCTTAAATCCTGATTGTATTTCTTTGCTTTTGTGGAGCTATTTCCCACAAAGAGTCCAGCTTTATGAAATCTTTATAGAAGGCCTGTGCAGATCTTGCTTATAGCAAATCTAAATTGAAGGTTTTAAATCTGGAGAGGATTGTTGTTGGTCCCCCCCAGTTATATTGTCACAGGATTTTCTATTGCAGAAACAACACAGAAATTCTGAGTTACAATAAGGGGAAGAAATGAGCCAAGCCCCAGTTTTAAATTTCCAAAGCTATATCACATGACTTTGGCTGACATTAATTTTGGCAGCCTGGCAGAATCCTGTGGACATGTGGATTTTTCTTGGAGGTTGTTTTCCCAAGTTACTCTAGGTATGAATGGCTTCTCTTGATTAATTTTAGTTTATAAATCTAAATAAATGTAGCCTTGGAACATTTGGTACTTCACAGCACCATTCCCTGGTGAGCAGAAACATCTGATTTCCACCCCCACCCGTGCACTTTCTGCACAGAGTTGTAAAGGATTCCTTGGGAGCGTGGAGATAAACCTGAATAAAGCAGAACTTGAATTACTTTTTAGGGCCAGGAAACTTGTGCAGGGTCTCCCAACAGGCTGAGAGGAGCAGGCAGGAATCCCAGATGAGGAGCACCAGAGACACGGTGAGAGCATGAACTGGCACCAGGGAATTTCCCATTGCAACAGCAAAGGCTCCATCAGAATTTTACAAAAAAGGGTGCTCAACCTGCTGTAAAATTTGCCATTTTTTGTTGCAGACACTGGGAAGTGCTCACAAGGATTAGCAGCCAGCAATTATTCCATAAACACTTCAGCTGGGAGGAGACTGAGTGGGAATTGGTGCAGGAATACAGCAGTGGATAAAACACTTGACAGCAGGAATTAATCATTTCAAATACTGAACAAATCAGCAAATAAACACCTTCAGCATCTGCCTGCAGGCTGTCCCTTGCATCAGGCCCTTCCATTTGGGATCATCAATCTACTTGGTGAAGGTTGGTCTCTCCTCTATATTGAATCATCAAATGTTTACTGTCCCTCAGCTTCCCTCTGTTTTTAGAATTAGTCTCAGGAATAAAATGAGAATTCACTGTTAGCTTTGATGTTAAAGTGTATCCTGTTAAGTTTGCTAGGCCTGGCTGGGAGACAGAAAAACAGGGTCTGTTTTGATCCCTGCTGAAAACAAGATGAAGAAGGAGGTAAAAATAAATCAACAAAAAAGGCCTCCAAGTTGAGCTTAGTTTGTGCAAAGTCAGCTTGGGAAAAATTGATCTATTCCATCCTCAATTAATGAATAACAGCTGCATTGAAAACAAAGCCACAAATACAGCACCCAAAATCAAAACTAGTTCTGGTGTTATCTGTGGTAAGGATGCTTTAAAAAAAAAATATATATATATAAGAATTTTGCCATTTTTTCAGTTTTCCCACTGGCAGATCTCCTTTCCCAAGACAGGTTTGACTAGAACTCTAAATCATCAAGAACTAAAACATCAAGAAGAAAAGAGAGAGGCTCATGCTGCACCTGTTAGGTGCAAGGGTTGATGTGACAGAGAGCTGACAGGGTGAGGCTCCAGCACCCATTCCTGTGACAGGCATCACTGAAATGCAAAATCCTGCAAACTTTAACCACAGCACAAGCTCCAGCGGGTAATGTACAAGCAGGGTACAAAGTCAGCTCAAGTTAATTTAAAATCTATCCATGGGCACCTTTCCACTGTCTTCCAGGAGCACTGCTAACAGGTGGCCAGGCAGTGGAAAAGCCACTGGAGCTGGAGGGTCAGAGGGAGAGGATTCACATGGAACAAGATCTGACTGTCCCTGGGACATTTCTAGCAGAGGCTCCTGGATTTAGGAGCCTGTGAGTTCCAAAGTGCATGCCCTGGAGTTGCAGAGCAAAGCCTTGCTGCAGCAGAGTGTGGAGCTGAGGAAGTTTTGAAACAAGAACCTGGCTTGGGTGCTGCCATTTGCCAAGGAGAGGCTGCAGAGATGAAGAAAGAAGAGGTATTTAACTTGGCTTTGGAAACTTAGGGTGAAAATGACTGACCTACAAAATAATTTTAAAAAGGAGCAGGTTAGATGGAAAAAAAAAATTTGAAATATTTGATTCAACCTGAAACAAAACCATTTGTAATTTTTTTTTCCTCTTCTTGCCTCTTTTACAGCTTGAATTTTAAGCCAAGCCCCAGCCAGCAATGCCCACATGGGCTCCTTCCTTCTGCATTTCCCTGCTGCAACTCGAAAGCGCCCACATTGTTTCCACACTTCCCAAATGTTCCCCCTCCGTTTATATTTTCATCCCGTCTGTCCCCTGGCTCTCCCCGCCGCCCTTTCCAGCTGAAGTTTGTGTCAGCTGTTCCCGCCGGGTTCCTTTTTTAACTTGCAGGGTCTGTGCCAGCCCCCGAGTGAGCGCGGCAGGTGCGGGGCTGGGTCTGTGGTGACATCCCCGAGGGATGTGGAGCAAGGATGGCACTGGGAACACAGCTGCCAACCTGCCGGGCCCGTGGTGACATCCCTGCCCGAGGGATGCAGAGCAGGGCTGGGACTGCCGGGGATGGGGATGGGGATGTGGCTGCCAACCTGCCGGACCTGTGGTGACATCCCTGCCCGAGGGATGTGCAGCAGGGATGGGACTGCCGGGGATGGGGATGGGGATGGGGATGGGGATGGGGATGGGGATGGGGATGGGGATGGGGATGTGGCTGCCAACCTGGTGGGCCCATGGTGCCATCCCTGCCCGAGGGCTGCAGAGCAGGGATGGGACTGCCGGGGATGGGGATGGGGATGGGGATGTGGCTGCCAACCTGGTGGGCCCATGGTACCATCCCTGCCCGAGGGCTGCAGAGCAGGGCTGGGACTGCCAGGGATGGGGATGGGGATGTGGCTGCCAGCCTGCAGGGCTGGTCCTGCCCAAGGGATGCAGAGCAGGGATGGGACCGTGAACACGGCTGCCAACCTGGCGGGCCCATGGTATCATCCCTGCCCGAGGGATGTGCAGCAGGGATGGGACTGCTGGGGATGTTGCTGCCAACCTGCCGGGCTCGGCCCTGCCCTGCCCACGGTCCCATTCCTGCCTGAGGGATGTGGAGCAAGGATGGCACCGGGAACATGGCTGCCAACCTGCGGGGCTGATCCTGCCCGAGGCTGCGGAGCAGGGATGGGACCGCTAGGGATGGGGATGTGGCTGCCAACCTGGTGGGCCCGTGGTACCATCCCTGCCCGAGGGATGCAGAGCAGGGCTGGGACTGCCGGGGATGGGGATGGGACCGGGAACATGTCTGCCAACCTGGCGGGCCCGTGGTATCATCCCTGCCCGAGGGATGCAGGGCAGGGATGGGACCACCGGGGATGGGGATGTTGCTGCCAACCTGCCGGGCTCGGCCCTGCCCTGTCCGCGGGTACCAGCCCTGCCCGAGGGATGTGCAGCGGGGATGGAACTATCGGGGATGTGGCTGCCGCTCTGCCGGGCTGGCCCTGCCCACAGTCCCATCCCCGGCGGAGGGATGCGGAGCAGGGATGGGACCCACCGGGGAATGGGGATGGGGCTGCCCATCTGCTGGCCCTGTGGGTACCATTCCTGCCCAGGGCTGCGGAGCAGGGATGGGACTGCCGGGCATGGGGATGCAGAATGCAGCTGCCAACCTGGCGGGCTGGCCCTGCCCGCGGTACCATCCCTGCCCGAGTGCTACGGAGCAGGAATGGGACCCACCGGGGATGGGAACGCGGCTGCCAGCCTGCCGGGCCCCGGCTCCCATCCCTGCCCGAGGGCTGCGCAGTGGGGCCGGGACCCATCGGGAATGGGGATGGGAACACGGCTGCCAACCCGCGGGGCTCGGCCCTACCCGCGGTCCTATCCCCTGCCTGAGGGCTGCAGAGCAGGGATGGGACCCACTGGGGAATGGGGATGCGGCTGCCGACCTGCCGGGCCCCTGGGTACCATCCCCGCCCGAGGCCACGGAGCAGGCATGGGACACACCGGGGACGCAGTACGCGGCTGCCAACCTGGCGGGCCCGTAGTACCATCCCTGCCCGAGGTACGTGCAGCAGGGCTGGGACTGCCGGGGATGGGGATGTGGCTGCCAACCTGCCGGGCCCGCGGTACCATCCCCGCCCGGGAGCGGCACAGCGGGGCCGGCACCCGCAGGGGATGCAGAACGTGGCTGCCAACCTGGCGGGCTGGCCCTGCCCTGCCCTGCCCTGCCCTGCCCGCGGTACCATCCCTCGCTGCCCGAGGCTGCGGAGCAGGGCTGGGACTGCCGGGGACGGGGATGCAGAACGCGGCTGCCAACCTGGCGGGCTCGGCCCTGGCCGCGGGCGGGGAGCGCAGCCGGGGATGCTCTGCTCTCTGCTCGCTGGTGATGCTCGGTGGTGATGCCGGGTGGAGGAGAAGGAGGAGGAGGAGGAGAAGGAAGAGAAGGAGGGGGGAGCTGGCGGGACAGCCTGAGGTGGGCGGAGGGGGGAGGCGGGTGTTAAACCATCGCTCCGGGGAGGGCTGAGCATTTGCAAATTCCGGCTCCATCCAGAGCGCGGGGAGCATCCTCCAACCCACGCCGGGCCGCCAGCAGCGGCAGGGCAGGACGAGGCTTCCCGGCTCGCGGGGATCCCGAACGCCTCCTCCCCTCCTCGCTGCGCCCTGCCCGCGCCGCCGGAGCCGCAGCATCGCCCGCAGGCAGCGCTCAGCACAGCCCGGCCCCCGTCCCCGGCGCGCAGGCAGGCACGGGCACAGCCCTGGGTGAGTAATCCCGGAGCTCCCGCGGGCAGGCCACAGCCATCCCGGCCCTTCTGCACCGCCCTGAGCGCTCAGGTGCGAGCCCGGCAGGTGCGGCACATCCCCGGCCTCTGGTAGGTCAGGCAGGAGGGGATCCTTGCCTGGGGAGGGATTTTTGAAAGGCTTCCCGGTCTGCTAGCAAGTTACCTGCCACCACTTGGAATTACTCCTTCCCTTGCACAGAACCTTCTCTCTTCCCCCCACCCCTTTCTTTTCCTTTTCCCCCTGCTTTACAACTTTTCCAGCCTTGTGGAGTTGCCTCCCTCATTTTCAGGCGCAGATTTCCAGAGGTAACAAGAAGCCAGTGCCACCCTGGGAGATCTCAGTCGCTGGAGATCCGTGCCAGCAAGTGTTTAACACACCTGTGTGTTCTTCTTTTGTTCTCCACTAGGCTGAAAAGTCATGACAGCTGAAAAGACTATTCCTATAATTAATGGCAAGCCAGAAGATGCTTTGGACCCAGAAGCCTCAAGCACCAACCTCGTCCACAGCAACGATAAGAAAGTTCATGAAAGAGGTCACTGGAACAATAAGGTTGAATTTGTGCTTTCTGTGGCAGGGGAGATTATTGGGCTGGGAAACGTCTGGAGATTCCCATATCTTTGCTACAAGAATGGAGGAGGTAAGATGGCATCACGTGTGGATTTAGATGGGAATTAAACACGGGAATTAAACAGTTAAGAGTGCCTTGCTGTGATTTATTGCACTAGTAAGAGAGACGTGTTCAGGGTTTCAGTGCATGTGCAGACAGGGAAGCATTAACATCTGACAACTGAGAAAAATCGTTGTGTTTCTCTTTCCCTCTCTCCAAACACTGTGTGGTTTATTTTTACAAGTTGCTGTTACGTTAGTAAATTGACATCTTTTTTTTCAGGAGCGTTTTTCATGCAGGAGAAGCCAGCATTCAGTTATAGTAGTACACTCTGTCTTCTGCATGTGAATACACACCCAGGCATACTTAACTAAGTTTGTCTGACACAGAAAAGAAGGCAGCACTTCATTTGTCACAGCAGTGTACTTTGGAGAGGATGACTATTTTTTTTTCCCTAGTAATGCCACAAAGACTAAATTAATTTTCTTTGTCGCATGAAATTTTTTATACCTCAACGTTCTTTTTTATTTCCCTCAGTACTTCCCCAATTCCTACAGCAAGGTAGGGAAAGATGTAAAACTACAGATTACTGGAAGAGAGCAAGGCCTAATAAATATAACATATGAATGTTATTTGAGAGAGAAAAGAGCAGACTCAACTTCTCCAGAGTATAACATGTGGCATGTATTGGTTATAGCAACTGTAAACTGTGTAAGATAAATGACAGTTGAGAATAAGCACATCAGCTTGGGCAGCAGTGAAGAGAGGAAAGTAAATTACAAACTCAGTTTAGAATTCTGTGCGCTGGGTTCAACATCCTTCCCACTTAAGGCCTGAGTCAGTGGCAGTGTAAACACAGAGGCTGGAAGAAAAATAGGATGTTGAGGGCTGATAAGCACTGATCTGCTCCGTGATGGGTTTGTTTGCTGTGCCAAATTTCTATTCCTTGTCCCTCCTTATCTGAACTCAGGCATGGTTTTTAGCCCATTTTGTGTGCTGTTCTTACAAGACAAATCCTGCTGTGTGAGTTGTGTTTATTGTTGGAAGTTCCTTTCTTTATGTCTCTGTATTTTGGCCAAACGTAGGTAACAAGAGTTCAGCTCTTTAGAGAGTCCTGCTACCAGACCCTGAATGCTGCACATCATATACACAACCCTTTCTTGTTGATGGTCCAAGTGTTCCCAGAGAACTTTTGGCAGAGGAAATGACAGGAATATATATTTGGTGTGTAGTTTTTTGGTTCCTGCAGCTTTAGGTGCCTATTTGTGAGTGTGTGCCAGCTTGCTATCGTTTTAAAGGCTGTAACATGAGGTAGAAAGAATTTCCGTCATTGTTTTGGGTGATTTGATGAAAAAGTAATTACTTAAATATCACAATTAATCACCACTGTACTCTTTAAGAATAGAATAAGTGGGTGTGATTTAATTGCTCATGTCCTGGCACCATGGGACATTTGCCATTGACCAGTTTGAGTCAATGGAGGCTCAGTCTGTGAGCTTGTGTAACCCCCTGCTGGAATTAGACCAGAGTTTGTTTTTAGTGCCTAAATCTGATGCATCCAACTCCTTGGTGTGTGCTAGGGGAAGCCAGAGGTAAATATCTGAGCTAGATGTGAAATAAATTGCTTTTAACAGAACAAATTTGGATGTTGTAGTTTGGAACTTGTGAAGTGTGACATCTCTGGCACTTACTCCAGGTCATAACAGGGAGTGTAGGAATAATCATCTGGAAGTTTAGGTTGTGGATGTTCAGGTTTTGAGGAAAATTAACCCTTTGTGTGTTTAGAATGAGATATTTCTTGGACTATGATCTTTCTGCAGGCTGGGCATCCTGATGATTTCTAATGTTCCTGTTGGAAAAACAAGCCGGTACTTTGGATTTCCACAAGTTGCATTGTTCAAGTCACTGGGATAGTGTGTGTGATGATACTGGCCAGTAAATTATCCAGGGCAGTATTCCATGTTTTGTGGAATCCCCACGGATTGCTTGAGAGGCACCTGGGATTCATCTCTAGGGGAATTTCCTGGCTGAGGGAAGGAACTCCTGGTGATGAGATGAAGGAAACTCAGAGCAGGTGGATGCAGTTGTCTCAACTTTTTCATCAGGGTGACTGAAGCACAGCAGCTTCAGCTGTTGCAGGGTGTGGGTGTGCTGTGTTTGGGTTTGCTGTGCTTCGCTACCTGTGCTGGAGTTTACTGTCAGCATCCAACCAAAATGTGGATGCTTTGTTATTTTCCTAGAATTTCACGTCAATATTTCTGGCTGGTAAGGCTTTCTTGTCCTTGTAAGTAGTTCTGAAGTTTGTTTCTTCATTCCCCTTCTGCAGTCCTTATCATACAAATAACATGAAAAGGATTTCTCAGATTTAATATCTGTAATGCTTTCTCACCCCTGAGAAAAGCAAGGAGGGTGGTGCTGGGCAGAGCAGAACTTTGAGCTGAGCATAGCTGGGGTCTTTTCTGTGTTTGGGGGGCTCCTGAGCTGACTTTAGGCTGAGGAACTTTGATCTGCTCTATTTTAGCCCATGGCCCTGGCTTACAGGTTAACTTTGGATATTTGGGGCAGGAATTAAGCCCTTCCTGCGCTGCACTGATGGCTCCCAGCTAAAGATCCTTCCTTTAATGGAAAATCCTCCCTGTGCTCCTGAGGAGCCCTGTTCATTCTAACCAACACCCCCTCAATGTTCCCCCCCAGGTGCTTTCCTCATCCCCTACGTGGTGTTTTTTATCTGCTGTGGAATCCCAGTATTTTTCTTGGAGACGGCCTTGGGACAGTTTACAAGTGAAGGAGGCATCACATGCTGGAGGAAAGTTTGCCCTCTCTTTGAAGGTAACAATTCTGTGTTCTACTGCAAAAGAAAGCATTCCATTTGAAGGAAAATGAAATGAATTGTAGCAAAATTGAAGTTAAGATATACTTGAAAGTAAGCTTTTGTTTTAAATTGAATACAGCCTGAAAGGCAGAAGTTTTCTTTTGTGTCTCACTTTTTATTTTGCTCCTCCAGGCATTGGCTATGCTACCCAAGTTATAGAGGCACACCTAAATGTGTATTACATCATCATTTTAGCATGGGCTATCTTCTATTTGTTCAACTGCTTTACTACAGAGCTTCCCTGGGCTTCCTGTGGCCACGAATGGAATACAGGTATGACCTCAGCAGAGATTACCACTATAAAATCCTCCCAAATGATTGATTATTACATTGAAATGTCCTGAACAAAGCTATTGGTGTAGCAAAATCTGTGCAAATGGGCCAATCTCATCCCACTACAGCAAAAAAAAAAAGGAAACCTGGAGTGAAACTGCCTTGGACCTTTTTGGGTTAGGTCGTTGTAAAGCATTTACTCCTCTAGAACAGAATGTCAGCAGAAAAAGACTATGGATTTGTTAATTCTGTAAGATCTTCTGGCTAAATCCCAAGACTCTCATTTGCAATCATATCTATTCTCCCTGAACACACTGAGTGAATTCTGCAGCAGAGAATGACCTGATGACAGGTTGCAATCTTGCTCTTTCACTCTAATGAAGTCAGGAGGAGTTTGAATGGAGAGGGAAAAATATTAAATGTGGATCTTTGGAATTGCTCTTTTAAATGCCAGATGTTGAGGGATAATGTTCATCAAGCTACTTCTGGAAATGTAGTCTCATAAAAAACCCTTGCTGCATGTAAAGTAGCCTCCTGCACGCAGGATGAGGTATGTATTCAGGAGGGGTTGCATCTGTCCTCTCATTAATATAAATATCTGTCATTCTCTGCTTATTGAGTCTCTAGATCCCAAACACCCATGGGGAGGATCTCATCCCCCTGTCCTTGTTCCTGAAGTTTTGCATTTATCCCTTATATCCCTTATATATCCAATTTCAAATCAAGTACCCAGCGTGTTGTCTTTCATAGTTTTCACTAATTGGCCATTTTTGGTGTTCTTTGAGCACACCTAGAGCTGCCTGCAATCTTAATTTCTGAGATCTTAGGGAGGTAATTTTGGGCCCAGTAGGTGTGGAAGGTTTTGGTATCAATTTTGGCAGCCCTGCCAAGGAGCTTGGCCAGTGTTATCAGTGCTCAAATGCTCCACAGGGCTGAGCTGCTTTGGCCTTTGTGTTAGAGACAATAAATGATAATAATAATAATGATAATAGTGATCAGCCAGAAGAAATACCCACTTTCCTTACCAGGAAAAAGTGGCAGTTTAGGGCTGGCCATGTTCCCTTTGTAGCCATAAACCACTGAGCCAGCAGCTGGAGTAGGAGCCATGTTGTAATTTTAATTCCCAATCCATTGCCTCAATGTTTCTTTCTTCTGCCTGAGGTGATTTTTTGGCCCTGTGCCTCTGGGAATTGTTGTAGGAGAGTCCTCATGGATGTTTCTCTCATGGGTGATCATAACCTGGTGTTGCAGAAGTAGCAGCTGTGGCCCTTAGTGCCCCCAAAACCCCTTTAACCCCACCCAGAAAATGTGGGGGCTTTCCAAGGTGCACAAAGTGGGACACGAACAAGAACTGTACCTGCATGTCAACATAGCAAACTGCTTTTTTTTTGGTTCTTTTCTAGAAAACTGTGTGGAATTTCAAAAACTCAACATGAGCAACTGCAGCCAAGTGTCTTTACAAAATGCCACTTCTCCAGTGATGGAATTCTGGGAGTAAGTGCACAAAAACTTTATATTTGATCAGACTGTTCACCACCTTTATGTTTGATCAGACTCTTCATTACCTTGCAATGGTTTGACCATTTAGATAGACCTCATAACCCTATAACACTTAAGGATGTGAGTTCAGCTGGAAATTTTCTTATCCTGCCACGGTCCGAATGAGAGTTTTTAACTCTTTTTTAAGAGGATACAAGGAAAGGAATTCCATATCCTGAAAGGACATAGAACAAAGTGTGCCACTTGCTCGGGAGCTTGGCTCCTGCTGCTGGAGGAAAGAGCCTCCAACCCATACTAATGAGGAGGCAAAGGTGAAAGAAAGAAGATGATTTACAATATTCCTTTTTTCCCCTTTTTTTTTTCTCTTTTTCCCCCCCACAAATGTTTCTTCCCTTAGGAGTTTGAGAACTACATCCTCATCCTTGTTTCAGCTAACTAATACTCTGGCTTCTGGATCTCATTATTTTTTCAAGGACTGTGTAAGTGTTAGTTATTCAGCTAGAATAACAGCAGAGTTTAACTCTCTCCTGTCCCCCTGACTCTGATTTCTTGTTACACTAAGGGAAGAAAATCAGATGTTCGCAGAAGATGAGCTGCTTTTGTGGTGACATATTTTTTCTGACTATAAATATTTAATCAGTGCAGTGCAGCCTCCCATTTGTTCCTTGCAGGGTGTAGTGTGTGCTAAGCCAATCAGAGAAATGGAATGTTACTTTGAATTCTGAGTGATTTCACAATTCAAAGCCTGTTACACAATTCTGGGTTACTACAATTTCTTGAGGACCCATTAATTTTATTTTTAAGATAGAGCTTTATTCTGAGGCTGGTTTGTGTTCAGGACAGCAACAGCTACACTTTAAAGAACCAGGAATTAAAACTCCTTGAAGGGGGAACTCTACATTGACATAATTTCCTTCAATCTTAGGATGTGCTATTGTCTGCCTGAATCTCTTTTTCTTGCTGCATCAGTACACTTAGATTTCATTAATTTTTCAGCAAATAATACTATTTTATTTAAAAATAAAATATCTCCCCCAAACTAAATTAAACCTTGAATAATATGAGAGACACATGCACTTTCTCTGGGTAAAACTGAAATTTTATTTTCTGTTAAAATTTTCAATAATCTAAACACCTAACATCTTAAAATATATCTACCCACAGAAAATATTTCAGAATAAACAAGAGTTTTTCAGGTGGCATCACTTAATGCTACAAATTTATTTTGTTTTACCAAAAATCTCATATGGGTCTTTGGGATAAGGAGAATTAAACTTAACATCAGTGGAACAAATGAACAATATATTTTCTCAAGTATTAGCCAATTTACCCTCTGCATTTATATAATTTTTCAAAAATATTCCCAACTCTGCCACTGATGGTAACTCCAGTTATTGAAAGTAAGAAATGTTTAGTTCAATTCCATGGAGGGCACAGAGTAAGTTTTGCACTCTCATATTCCTGTGGTTTTGCACTCTCCAATTCCTGTGGTTTTGTGGGTTTAGTGTCAGTGCTCATCTCTGGAGTGCCTGAATTCCTTGGTCAGTGTTATTTTGAAGCACACACAAATCCATTTTAAGGATGTCCCTTCTCAGAGATCCCTGAAAATGAAGCTAAACCAGATTCTCCAGCTCCATTTGCAATCAGGTTGCAGTGGGTTTTAAACCCTTCAATTTCGGGGCATATTTCCCTACCTGGTATTGGCTAAATCAGGAATAAATGATGAAACTAGAAGGGAGAATCAGATGTCACCTTTTCTCTAGCTGGTTTTACAATCTTGTCAATAAAAAGTTGAAAATACACATTCCAAACCTTTTAAAATTACAAACACACACACACAAAAAGGTAAATTAAATAATCTGTTATTTCTTTGGAATGTCTTTCTTTATTGTGTCACAGACAAACTTTTTGTAGCACCAACAGTTTGCTGGCCAAAATAACTTAAGATATTTTTTCTACTTTCTCTGTCCAAGTAAAACTGGAGTTGCATAGTTTTGCACACAGGAAATAAATGTACTCTCTTCCTGCTAAGGAAGGTGTTTGCCTTGTTTGAAATTTAAGTAGTTGTGATGTTGCATGGCTTCAAAATTGAAAAAAAACCCACAAAAAACAAGTTTCAAAGGGGAAGAATGAGCCTTATTAAAAACAGAATTGATTTTGCAATGAAATAACTAATTGGAATTCAGATTTTAATTAAATTATGTCTTAAATATCAAACATAAAAGCAGAGCAGGGTCTTTCTGTATAAAGAGCAGATCACAGAGCAGTGAATAGTACAAGAAGAGTTACTTTGTGTGGAGATAAGTGCTATCAGCAATGTTATTTCCCTCAGCTAGAGTTGGTGTTCTCATGATGCTGCTTTATGATTTTGTAAACTCTGCTGCCAGGAGCCATAAGCTCATTGTAAGCTTGTTGAAACAAATAGTGAAAAGGAGATTTGCTGGAATAGGGAAAGGGGAGGCTCCAGAAGAACCATTCAGAACCTTCACACTTTGCTCCCTGCAATGCCAAGGCTGCCATTGAAATTCCTCTGAGTTGTGGCCACATAAAACCAATTTATGGTGTGAAGGATTGGCTGTGGGGGGAAAAATGGGGTTTTGTGGGATTTTTTTTTTTTTGGTGGTGGTTTTTTTTTTTTTAATCAGTGGATTAGAGTGGTAATTGCTGTCCCCAGTGATCCTGGCTGCTTTTTGGGAGTGAGCTTGTTTACCTGTGAAGCCCAGCCCTGCATTTGTAGAGTGTCAGGCTGATGCTGCAGCTCTCCTTTCACAGCCATATCCCACTGCCACAGCTTTTTACACACTCACACTCTCTTCAGATGGTTTTAACTAAGCCCAGCACAACAAGAAGAGACTCAGCAATTCCCCAGTGGTCTTGCAGTGCTCTGTGCTGCCCTCAAGCCCAGTGCTCCCAGTCTGAGAGCTCCTCATGCTGGGCAGGCTCAGGGTGTTGGTTCACACAGGATTTACATTCTCTAAGTGCCAGCAGTTGGATTTAAGCGTGTAAATGAATACACCAGGCCCAAACCACCTTTATTTCTGACTTTGGAAAGGAATTGTTTCCCTTTTACTTGGTGCTCAGTCCTTATTTCCTCATTTACTGGAAGTAAATCCAAATCCTCAGCTGGTTTGAGGATTGCAACCCCAAACTCCAGCCTCTCTGCTGAAATATTTGTGGCTTTTGCTGCTTCTGCAGCCCTGGCAAGTCCTAAAGCTGGGGCTGGAGTCAGGCAGGGACTGCAGAGGTGGCAGAGGGAACCTGGCAGTGCCATGAGGCTTCTCCATTTCCCATCCCCAGGATGCTGCTCCCTTAGCAGGAATTCTCTGACTTCTGAGAATTCTCTCCCTGCTTTGCTAACTGCCTCACACAGAGGGTGAAAGTCTAATTTTTGTCTTGCATGGATCCTTTCTTTGTTGAAACAAACCGAAAGAGGGTTCAGAGAGAAATCCTGCAGCAGGTCCTAGGTGCTGTTTTCCTCCTGGCACACTCCAAAGAACCTCATTCAACTTCAAAACTTTAAATATTTTTGTGAAGCTGTAATTGATAACCACTTCCCTGTAGCTACACAGTGGAAATGGGCTGATCCTGCTGGAGGTGCAGAAAACTTGGCAGTTTGGACACTCTTTTCTTTTTTTCCTGCTTAGAAATATCTATTTCTGTCAGTGTTTTAAGGCTTCGTTTGAGTGAGCAGACACCACTGACAACTCATCAAAATTAGGGGATTAAAGGATTTCTTACTCCAGAAGGCCTTGCAAGCTGCAGCCTTGAGAAATTCCACATTCTGTGTGTACAGGGAAGCAGCTAAACTGATAGAAATTCACATTTTATTCTTCAAACTCACTGCTGCTGTGTTCCAAAGGACAGGCAAGAGCCTGAATTTCCACTTTTCCCTTCAAACTCATGCCAGCATTCAGAGACTTGACCTGTTTTCCCCCATCTATGGCCTGTCCCTCATCCCAGTTGTATAGTTTAAGGATTTTCTAAGAAAAAGTAATAATCACACTTTCAAGGTGCGGCACACAGAATTTTGGGGATCCAAAGTTAGAACAGTTAATACTGGTAGCTGCTGATTACTGGTAAATTAAAGCAGGATATGAAAAAGCACCATGGCTGTGGGTGAGGGTGTATTTACAAATAGAGGGGAGATGCTCTGCTCCGTCCTTTTTCTGCTTTCCTAGGAGAGGAAATTGCCTGGCAGGTGTGGGGGCTGCAGCCGTGCCCCTGTGCCCTTTGGCTGCTGCTCCAGTCTGTCCCCACGGGCAGGAATTGGAGCTTTCCAGAGCCTGGGAAGGAGCTGGACAGAGAGAGGAGCCACGGTTTTGTGGCTGATTCCACCTCAATGGGTTTTTATTGGCTGTGTAGCAACAACTTGGTGCTCTGTTCAAGGAGGTCTGTCACTCTCTGGAGGGGGTGACACATCCCCAGCCTTTCCAAGTAAAGCCTAGTGAGAAAAAAAACATTGGTTTTGTCTGGGCTAAAAGAAAAGGGGCTGTTCTCAGCAAAAAAGGAAAAGGCACAAACCCTTTCCTTGCAAAGTCAAAAAAGAGGTTTTTTCCTGTTTCATTCAGGCTACAAACGAGTGCAGGAGTCACATTGTGGTTAATCCCCAGCACACTGAAAATTCAGGGGTGAGCTGAGCCTGCTGAGTGCCCAGGGGATCCAGCAGCACCCCGAACCAGCCCCTTTGTGGGTGTCTTGTAGGACATTCAACAGAACCAGCCCCTTTGTGGGTGTCTTGTAGGACATTCAACAGAACCAGCCCCTTTGTGGGTGTCTTGTAGGACATTAAACAGTGCCAGACCCTCCCCTTGCTGCCCAGCTCGTGAGGGGCCGTGTGAAAATCCCTTTTTCTTTGGAGCCTCGTGAGATCTTCATCTGGGTTTGCCTCAAGATCTCTGACTTTGCCTGACTTCAGCTGAAAAAGCAAATGGGATGGGTATCAAAATGCTGCCAGTTTTTCCTGTATTGAGAGCTGGACCCTAAGCCAGGGGGGATGAACTTCCATGGTTTTTGATTTTTCCATTTCCTGTCCAAATGCTGCCAATTGTTTCCTGGATTGAGGGCTGAACCCTGAGTCAGATGATGAACTTCCATGGTTTTGGTTTTTGGTTTCCTGTCCAAATTTCTGCCAGCAGTTTTTCCTGTATTGAGGGCTGGACTCTAAACCAGGTGGATAAACTTTCCATGGTTTTTGATTTTTAGATTTCATGTCCAAATGCTGCCAATTTTTCCTATATTGAAGGCTGAACTCTAAGCCAGGTGGATGAACTTCCATGGTTTTTGATTTTTACATTTCCTGTCCAGATTCTGCCAATTTTTCCTGTACTGAGGGCTGAACCATAAGTCAGGTGATGAACTTCTATCGTTTTTGATATTTACATTTCCTGTCTAACAGTTTTGCCTGTCTTGAGGGCTGGACCCTAAGCTAAGTGGATGAACTTCTATCGTTTTTGATTTTTACATTTCCTGTCCAAATGCTGCCAATTTTTCTTGTGTTCAGGGCTGGACCATAAATCAGGGGGATGAACTTCCATGGTTTTTGATTTTTACACTTCCTGTTGCACATAACACTTTCGCTGTGGATGATGGAAAAATGACCTTCAAGTTTGCAAATTCTCCTGACTTTGTACTGCTCTGGGAATTTGTAGCATTTGGTTGGTTCCTGTGTTAATACACAGTCAAGTTTTGGCTTGCAGTGGTGTCAAAACCAGAAATTAATTTTTTTAGCAAAGGTCATACATGAGATACTTAAAATATCCTTAACTGCACAATTGTTAAAGATCTAGAAATGCTATTATTGGTATTAATGGTAGGTAAACATGCACAGAAACTGCAGTGAGGTGCTTAAAATTATGATCTTTAGAAGCTGCTGGCTTAGATATCCAATTTTGCTGGAAAATGGTAAATCTGTTTTATCTGTAACCAGTAAGGGCATTTTCATAATTGGGGTTAAGATAGGAATGTGTGTTCAGACTTGTACATCTATATGTGCAGTTTTTGCTGTTGCAGGGAAAGAATTAAATGAGAAAAGCAAATTTTGCTTGAAGGGGTGAAATTAATATAAAGTGAGAGGTTTAAATTAGCAAAACCTCAGTGGTGCCACGATGGGCTTGGCCAAACCAGCCAGGAGCAGCATGAGCCAAAATAGCCAGGGGTGTTTCTTCTGCCTTTGCCAGGGGTTCCCTGGTTTCTCATAACTTGTTGGGTTGCTGTTTTTGGGGTTTTTTGGGGGGGTTTTAAAATTATATTTTGTTAATTATTTTTAAAAAATTAAATAATTTTAAATTTTTTTTATTTTAAAAAATTATTTTTTATTAAAAGTCTTCCATTGAAAGGCCTCCCTTCCACTATATCTGGTTTTATGCAATTATAAAACCAATTCATCCCCTTTTTCCTGAGTTATGTACAGCCTCCTAAAAATATCTACACAAACTTTTAAACCTTCTAGAAAACTGAAAGTAGGAAATGTCTACACAAACTTTAAAAAATTGGAAAACTGAAAGTAGGATATTTCTTCTTTATTATGTATATTCTTCTTTATTATGTACAGCCTCCTACACAAGCTTTTAAATCCTCTAGAAAACTAAAAGTAGGAAGTGTCTGCACAAACTTTTAAAATTTGCAAAACTGAAAGTAAGAGTATCTACACAAACTAAAATTTTCTAGAAAACTGACAATAGGAAGTGTCTACACAAACTTAAATCTGGAAGACTGTGATTAGGAAATATCGACACAATCTTTTAAATCTTCTAGAAAACTGAAAGTAGAAAATGTCTACACAAACTTAAAATTTGGAAAACTGAAAGTAGGAAGTATCTAGAACTGAAATTAGGAACTGTCTAGATAAACTTCTAAATTTGAAAAACTGAAAGTAGAATACTTCTTTATTATGTACATTCTTCTTTATTATGTATAGCCTCCTACAAATATCTACACAAAATTTTAAATCTTCTAGAAAACTGAAAGTAGGAGGTGTCTACACAAACTTTAAAATCTTCTAGAAAACTGACAATAGGAACTATCTACAAAAACTTTAAAATCTTAAAGAAAACTGAAAGTAGGAAGTGTCTACACAAGCATTTAAATTTGGAAAACTGAAAGTAGGAAGTGTCTACACAAATTTTGAAATTTGGAAAATTGAAAGTAAGAAGTATCTACACAACCTTTTAAATCTTCTAGAAAACTGAAAGTAGGAAGTGTCTATACACGCTTTTAATTCTAGAAAAGTGAAAGTAGGAAATGTCTACACAAAAATTTAAATTTGGAAAACTGAAAGTAGGAAGTATCTACACAAACTTAAATCTGAAAACCCAAATTAGGAACTGTCTAGATAAACTTTTAAATTTGGAAAACTGACAGTAGGATACTTTTGGTGCCATTTGCTAGCTGGAACCAATTAGTCCCCTCCAGTAGCTCCCCACAGGACAAGCTGGAAAGTCCCATCCATGTTTGACAAAGTTGCCCACTCCAGGAATTATATTCTTGACTGGTTGACCACAGTAAAGGGATGTGCAAGACTGGAAGTGCCAACAAATCACATGGAGCTCTCCCAAGGCATATTTTCCATACCTCTGTAATCCCTTAAATATCCAAGTAAAGAAGAGATTTTTTATTCCCAACTGTTCAGGAATGTATCCAATACATTTATTCCCTGCCCTGGAATTGGGAATGGGAAGGGCTTTGCTGAGAGGGAATTTAGAGATGCACAAGTAACTGAAAACATCATTTAACAGGAATCATATTCCTCTGGTTTTTGGCTATCTCAGCCTGGATACTGTGTAAAGGACAGATTTCCATGCAATTCATCAAGCCTCTGTCTACTCTTGGCAGATATCTTAAAAAAAAATCATAAGAAAAATCAAATGTTTAGACACTTTTAAAGAGTATTTCCCAAATATGGCTTTGTAAGTTCAGGATGTTAATAGAAAGGGTGGTTGCTTGGGATTTTAAATCAAATTAAGTGCTGAAAGGAGAGGTGTTTTTACTGTGCAAAAATTATAATGAGCACAGGCTGGAAGAAACAAAACAAATAATGATTTTAAAAAAAAATTCACTGTTTTGCACTATATTCTTATATAGCAGCAAAATTGCTTTGCTGTGTCTGGAGGACTTCCTGAGGAAGGTCATTAAATATTGCCCTGGAATTCCTGGAAATGCTCCAGGACACCAGTCAGGGCAGGTCTTGAAGCAGCACCATGGGCACTGCTGTCCTCTGGGCACCAAGGAAATCACTGAAATCCCCCAAATCCCTTCAACAGTTCTTCTTTAATTATTCCATAGCTGATGTCCATGGGTAGAATGAATCTGGATTTAATTAATAATCTGTAATTTGTGAGTGCTACAGCAGTGATATTTTATGAAGACCCAGGAGCTGCAAATGTGGGCAAAGCATTGAGGCCTCCCAAAATAACTCCTGTCCATTTGCAGCTTTCTTTTCTCCCTTTTCAGCTGTAAGTTATTTTTTATTCCTTGTGCCCCTGCTCTTTTCCCCATCTTTGGGGGTTTTTTTGTGACTAGAGTTTAAGGCCAGTGAGATAAGAAATATGTTGACAGAGGAATTTTTTCAATTTAAAAATTTTTTTACCAGTCAGATAATGGTTTTCTTTTTGGCCTGTTCTGTGAGTAAGAGATAAGAGCTTATCACCATTTGTTACATGAATTTGTAGCCAAAAACTCACAGCGAAGGTCTGTTTTACAAGATCATGCTGTTGCTCTCAATATTTTGTGCTCGGTAGTTCTCATTTGATGAACATTTAATTAAGAGTGAAAAGCTGAGTACAACTGTACAGGTTTTCTAAAAGGATCCACACAAATTCTGAGAGGCATCAGCTTGACTTGATTTCTTCTGGGTGCTTTCAGTTCACAGCTGGTGCTGTGTGCTGAGCTAATTTACACCACTCAAGGTGAATAAAAAGGGAGATTTTTGTTGCTGGATGACTTCTTCAGAGACGAGAAGAGGGAAAATGACCAAAAAAAAGCCTGAAGGAGTCATTGGATACATTGAGAAAAGAGACTGTAGAGCAGAGGTGAGTGGAGCAGCACAAAGAGTGATTTTACAGGATTAAACCCTTGGGGTTGGTTAAGGAGAAGTTGCCATGACTTCAGTGAAAGAGGGGTAAGGAAAATAGGTCAGGAATGGGATGTTCTGGGTTTATCCCTCACTGTCTCAGTGTGAGAGATACACAGATATACAACTGTAAAATTTAAAAAAAATAATATATTTATATGTTATTATTATACATATACACTATTATACATTATATTATTATTTATACAGTCAACCTGTACTGGCCTTAATGAGCCAGGGGTTGACACAAGAAATGTATCATTCTTTTCATGTTTTGCAAGCTGTAGTAGAAATTTCAGAGAACATTTATTGTATTTGCTGGGAAATGTCCCGATGAAGGCAGAAATGATGAATTTGACTCCGTGTTCTCAGAAGGCTAATTCATTATTTTATGATACTATAGTATGTTAAAGAATACTATTCTGAAGTATACTAAAGAATACAGAAAGGATACTTACAGAATGCTAAAAGATAATAATAAAAACTTGTGACTCTCTCCAGAGTCCCAACACAGCTTGGCCCTAACTGGTCATTAATTCAAAATAACTCACATGAAGCCAATGAAACAACCACCTGTGGGTAAACAATCTCCAAACACATTCTGCATGAGCACAACACAGGAGAAGCAAATGAGATAAGAATTGTTTTCCTTTTCTCTGAAGCTTCTCAGCTTCCCAAGAGAAAAATCCTGGGCGAAGGGAATTTTTCAGAAAATGTGAATGCTACAAAAGTTCTGCAGAGGAAATTCACTTTTAAATTGGAGGTGTGTAGAAATGGGTAATGAATGGAAAAACGTTCAACCCTGGCAGGAATTTAAGGAGAAGGAGCTGGATAGCAGCAAAAGTGGCTCAACCAGGAATGATTCATTCTGTTGTGTGTAATTCACACTGGATCTGCTGGAAGAGGTAAATATTTCAGAATAATGCTGTAGCTGAGGGATTCTTGCAAATGTGACCGCAGGGAATTGTCTGTCTGCTGCTTTGAGAAACAAGCCAAATATGGAATTCAGTGGATTTCCAGAAATGAAGTCTTACACTTTAAAGAATTTCCCATCAATTTCTCTCAATCTGTAACCAGTGGATTATCTTCTAAAAGCTGAACTCCTTCTTTCCAATCCTTGAGCATTGATTGTTGGGGAGTACATGTGGGTATCCAGCAGTATCTGTCAAGGACCTTTCAGGTCTTTTAGAAACCTGTGGGTATATTTCCTCTTTTAGAATTTCCATGAAACCCTCAAAAGAGAGGTTTGGACACTGAACAGAGCCTGGAGCTCTTATTCTGGATATTCCAGAAAAGCCAAAGTGCCAGCCCATGTTTACTTGCAGGGAGACTTTGGCATCCAGACTCTCTCTTGATTTTAAACACTTTTAGTGACTAAATGTGCAATAAATAAAAAAATCCACTGGGATTTATTTAATTTTGCAGTTGTAGCTGTGCTTGTTCTGGAGGTGTTTCAGTGATTACCACATCACTGCCCTGGGAAAACACCTGGCACAACCAGCCAGTTTAATTAATCTCCCCAAATATCAGACTCTAAAGGAGGGGAAAGAAAGTCTGAAAGGAATAATTTCTTTTTGAGGCATTATCTCTGTCAGATATTTGCCATCTGTAGGGTGTTAATGCTGTCGCTGTGCCACTCCTGCCCATGTCACCATCACATCACCGAGCTCCTCAGGGCAGCAAGACAGAGCAGGGTCAGGCAGTGCCCAGTGTGTCTCTGCTCCTCCTCCTCTCCTGCTCATCCACGTTGGAGGATTTGGGTGGAAGGAAGGTCAGAACCAATTGAGTGCAGTCTGAGGGGTGTCCTGCTGAATTCTGAGTTCTGACAGGGGTTCAGGGTGTGCTCTGTGTAGTGTCAAGCCCTGGACCAGCACAGGAGGGACCTGGAGGAGCCCAGAGGAGGCTCCAGGATGGGCAGAGGATGGAGCAGCTCTGCTGGGAGGAGAGGCTGGCACAGCTGGGATTGTTCACCTGCACAGGAGAAGCTCTGGGGTGACTGGAATTGTGGCCTTGCAGGGCCTGGAGGGGCTGCAGGAAACATGGAGACTTGGGGGAAATGGATTTGGGATTTGTAGAAAATTTTCAAAATTTGACAGAAGGTTTATATAGTGTGTATTTGTATGTAAACTTTGAGAAAAGAAATGTTGATTTAGAAATGTTCTAGAATAGGACAGATATTGTTGAGAGAGAAATGGAACTAGAATCAAGACATTCAACAGAGAGACTTTGGACAAGGGCATGGAGTGCCAGGAAAAGAGGAATAGCTCCAGGCTGACAGAGATTAGGGTTAGATGGGATATGGGGAAGGGATTGTTCCCTGTGAGGGTGGGCAGGCCCTGGCACAGGTGCCCAGAGCAGCTGGGGCTGCCCCTGCATCCCTGGCAGTGCCCAAGGCCAGGCTGGATGGGGCTTGGGAGCACCCTGGGATGGTGGAAAATGTCCCTGCTCAGGGCAGAGGGGGCACTTGGTGATTTTTGAGGTCCCTCCCAACCCAAACCGTTCTGATTCTGTGCTACTCTGGGGTTAAAGCTCATGAAGGTTATCACTGCTCAAATATGTGCTCTCCTTCTGGAAAAGAGAGAGCTCTCCCACATATTTTTGTCCCATCCCTCATCAGAGGTATGTGATCTTTTAACTATTACTTTTGGTTTATGCAATGAATCTCAAGAAGTCTCTAATCTGACAGTTATCTTTTACAGTCCTGTAATGTACAGAAGAGGATTTAGGTGTTAAAGCTGAAAAATGTTTGCCAGCTTTGATGTTTCCAGGACATAGAATGTTCTCTACCTGTTCTCTAGGACAAGATTGCACCATCCTTTACATTTTCAGTGTCAAAAGATAACAAACCACACCAGAAAAGAGAAATCTTGCAAACCAGTACATGAAATTCAGTACTGAATTGACTGAAGAATTAAAAACACTCTTTTTAAATTCCTTTTATTGAAATTTTTTTTTTACCTTGATCTATATAAAACATATTTATCTTAACTAAAAAAATCCAAGAATTTCACAAAGTAAGCTGCCAGCCTTTTGGTTTCACAGTTTTATATTTAGCATAGAGCATAGATTTTTTTCATTTTATCAGTATCATTTTCCAAAGTTGTCATCTAAGCAGATAAGGCAGTGGAGAATATCTCGAATCTTTAATATCTTGTGTTCTCTGGTTCTTTCAAAACAACTTCTTCCTTCTCAGCTATTTCTTTTGCACCTTGGAGTTCTGCAGTCTGGATGCATGGATCTGCCTCTCCCAAATTAGACAGCAATTAGCTCAGATTAGACAGCTACAGGGAAATGTTCCACCTTCCTGACAGGTATTTTGGCAGGGAAAGGCTCCTGGCACTTCAAGATCCACAGAGGATGCTGGTGCCTGGAATTGGAATATTGAATTTTCAGAGTTCACAAATATCTGCTCAAGTTTCTGAGGCATAAGCTCTGTATTTGCACAGGATGCCTGAATGCTTTTGGTATGAATTATTCAAAGCAATAAATTTTCACAGAAATAAATGAGTATTAATTGCATAAAGCGCAAAGAGAGAAAGAAAGATGTGAGTTAAGGAAATATCTGTAGACAGAAACTTAAATTTACTTTCACACAGGAATAAAGGGTGTCTAAAAGATCTCAATCCTTTTGCCTGGTGAGAAATCTGCACAGCCTCAGGTGTGTTCTGATTTTTGAACAAGGAGCTCAGTGATGAGGTTCATGAGGTAAATGTGGGCTGGGTTCGACAGCTGCAGGGATAAAAGTGCACCAAAATATAAAATATAAAATATGAAATATAAAATATAGGGTTCTGTATGGGGGCACTGCAGGATTTTGTTGTTTTTATGCCCTCAGGATGCTCTTGCCCAGGGTAGGAGGGAGCTTTGGCCCTGAGCTCCTGGCTGGGCACATCCCCATGGACAGGGCACCTCAAGGGCTCCTCTCTTTGGGTGCTGTTTGCTGTTGGGGTTTTTAAAGCCAAGTGCCTTGGAAACTGCTCCAAATGCAAGTGGGAACATGAAGGGACCTTCCTCAAATAGATTGGAGCTGTTCTTCAGCTTCCCAAATCATGAAATAACTCAAGAAGTATCCCAGGACATTCCTTTCAACACTGTGTTGGCAGCTGTTAATCCTCTTTCTGTTCAAGAGCCTGTTCCAGCTCCTCCAACTTTATTAGAGACACTCTTTCCCAGGAAAATCCAGTGCTCCCATAGCCAATAAATAGTGTGTAAGCTTTCAGAAGGTTTGTTTTCAAACTTGGGTGGAAAGGTTTCTTTTCAGTTATCTCATAACCTTCCCCTCTCCAGCAATTCCAACAACAGAGGAGCCCTTCTTCCTCTCCCATGCACTGAGGCACCAAATTGAAATGCGTTTTAGTACTTTCTCAAACAAATTAGTCCCATTTTCAGTAGGTATTGTTGAAATCATCTCCCAGTGGGATTTTATCTGGGTAAATTTTGTGTAAATTTTTCACATACAGTGATGTGAAGTGAGGGAACAGAGGTAACCCTGGCATGTGGGGAGCACCAGATCCTTGTACAAGGTATAATTTCTTCCTGGGTTCATTATTTTATAGTTTTATTATTTTATTTATTTATTTATTTTTTATTTTTTATGTGTACTGAAAATATGCTGACATTTTTCTTTATATTGTTCTATTAGCTCTATAGTTCTAACTATTTAGATAGTTCCTGACCATCCATTTTTATTTCCTTTTTAATCCACGTTTATATTTAGATTCAAGTGAGTTTGAAGCCAGGCTTACAATATTTGCTACTCTAAGTGAAATTAATCTCCACTGTAGTAATTTTGCCATGATTTTGTTCAGCCCAACTGCACAGACCCTTGTGACCAGACCTCAGCATTTCTGACAGCCTCACTTTGGAGATGTGCCCTATTATTCCCCCCAAATTTATCTTTTATTCATTCGATTCCTGGAACTTTTGCCACTTTTATTCTGTGTTATTTGGAGGAAGAAATGTAAGAACCGTCACTAACATTTAGCCAATTCCAAAGTGTGTGATCAGAGGCAATGAAACCTTCAAGCACAGTTTGAGACACCCCAAATCCACTCTGGCTGGGGTTTAATATTCTACTTACAAGCAAGGTATGCTGTGGAAAATTAATATTTGCTCCTGCTGAATGAAAACCTTGCCCTGGTTTGAGTTAACCTTTGGTTCCAGACTCCCCCCATGGCACTGGAGTGTGTTTCCCTCAATATTCTGCCCAAGAAGCTCAAGTGCCACCAATCCTTTGGCTTCTGTCCCAGGCTCTGGGTGGGTTCAAGGGGCTGAAGAGCTGAATATTTTTACACAACAAAACAACAGCAAACCAAGCTCAAAACCTACAATAAATACTTTCAAACTCTCATCACTCGCTGTTTTCAATGAGACCCAACAGTAATTAATGATTTGTGTCTTCAGTGCAGGAGAAATCTTTCTCACAGTGAAGTTTTGCACAGCCTGAGGTTGTTGCCAGCAAACTCTGCTTCAACTGGCTTGTACCAAGCAGGGATTTGATGTTCTGGAGTAATTCAAATGGTTACCTGCAGTTGTACTGCCAGCTACTGTGGTCTCCCAGGTTCTTGGGCTTTTATCTGTCAATGAATATTGTTGTTAATAATTTCTTCAAATAAAGAAGTGGCAGCAGTGAATTCTAGTGAGAAAGAATCAAGGAATTGCAATGAAATATCTGTTATTTCTCATTTGATTTAAGAGGCTTTTAAAGATGCTCAGCTTTAACAAGTCTTAAATTTAAAAAAATAATAATAAAATTTAGGATAAAATGATTTCTTTCTTTTCACCCAAGTGAGATGCAAAGCAGCTGAGCTATAGATTCACCACAGAACTTTTCAAACCTTTGCTCCTTCAAATCAGAGGGAGCACATTGCTGATTTTACTGCTTGTTTCTGTGCTCTGTGCATCAAGAGTTGAGGAGAACAAGGCAGTGCAGGGCTCTTGCAGGTAAGAGAAGAGGAGGAAGGACTGGAAGAAGCTACAGAACCCTTTTTGTTGTTGTTGTTTTCAGTGATTTATGGCAGGTTTTAGGTAGAAGCTGCACTGAGCTCTGATCTGACCCCTGAATATCAACCTCACATCTCAGACACAGAGGACAACCATAGATTTTCAAAATGCTTCCCCTTTTCCTATCATTTCAGTCGAATAATGAAAGAATAGGGGTAGATATGACTGAACTGAGGCTTTATGAGAAGAATTCCATCTTCTGATTGCTCCCTCCTATCAAAACTTCATCCCCTGCTGCTGCTGAGATGGTTCCAGCAGCAGAATTGAGGTCTGGCCGTAGGGAGGGCTGTGAGGGATTTCCCCTCCTTGGCTCCATTCTTTGCATCCATTTTATGTTACAGATTAATTATCGCTTCTGGACTTGTCGCTGCTCCCTTTCTGAGGGAAACACCAACCCTTTGTTCTGCTGGAACAAAGGAAATCCAAAGCCTTGACAGCACTTTGGGGTAATTAACCTCCTTTGGGGTAATTATGGTGCTGACAGCTCCCGTTGATTGGCACCACGTGTCTGTGTTCAATAGGACCCGCGGGGATAATTAATTGTGGGGAGCCCATTAATTTGCCATTGTGACACTTTACAAAAGAATCTGGCCAAGGGTCCTGCGTGGGTGAAGGAGATGCCTCTGCTCTTTGGGACTTCGGAGCATCCAGAAAATTCTGAGCTCGTTCTGCTCCCTGGAACTGGTTGCTTTCAAAAATCTTCACCTCGAGCCTTCATTAAAAATTATGTTCTTAAGAAAAAGCATGAAAAAAGAAAAAAAATTTAAAAATGATGTTCTTAAGGCAAAGGCATCCTTTGGTGGGTGAAATATTTCAATCATGAGAGAGAGAGAACATTTATTTCTGAAGTTGTTTTGCAGATAGAGAACAGTGTAGGAATTGAAGTGACTTGCACACCCATTGTGGAAAAGGAACTTTACTCAAGTTTGGGTTCACATGTACATAAATAAATCCAAACAGCCATAAAAAACCTGGCTTGATTAAAACATAAGGAATTTTTTTTCATTGTTAGTTCACAGCGAAAATATATCTAAATGAAATTTCAATATTACTGTGGCCCAACCATAAATATTTTGTCTCAGATTTCATCTTAAAAATGTACTGCTTTAAAAGGCCTTTAGTATTTATTGCCCTGTATTATTTATTCATTTTCTTATCATATTATGCCAATTTTGTCCTGGTTCTCTTGCAATTAATTCCCCTTCTGGGTGATCTAGAGAATTCAAGGACTTCATTTGGGATTTGGTGAGAATTTTAAGGAGGGTGGACTCCATCCTAGGTAAAATTCCACCTTCATCTGTCAAACAGCTTAAAAGAATTTGAATTTTAACGACGTATTTCATCACCTCTCTGTGTAATTATGTCTCAGTGATGTTGTGTGCAGGTATCAATTATGTCCTTCCTCTTCTTGATTAAAATAACCCTTCATTAAAAGGCACCTCTCTTCATTTGGGTGCATTTTGATGAGAGAACTTCGGGCACTTTGCAGGTCTTGGCTAACTGAGGGTGCTCCCTGCTGGATCACTTCTCCCCCAAATTAGCTGGTGGAGATTTGCAGAATAAAGATTTGAAGAATAAAGATTTGAAAAATAAAGTTTTGAAGAATAAAGTTTTGAAGAATTAAGATTTAAAGAATGAAGATTTGAAGAATAAAGTTTTGAAGAATTAGGATTTAAAGAATAAAGATTTGAAGAATAAAGTTTTGAATAATTAAGATTTAAAAAATAAAGGTTTAAAGAATAAAGTTTTGAAGAATTAAGATTTAAAGCATAAAGATTTGAAGAATAAAGATTTGAAGAATAAAGATTTGAAGAATAAAAGATTTAAAAAATAAAGATTTGAAGAATAAAACCAGTTCCTGGATGGGGAGGAGATGTGGATGAGGTGGCAGCAATTTTACATTTAAGCAGATAATTCACAAAAAGTTTGTGTTGACTTCGTGCCCCCTTTCTTTTTGAGCGGGAAGATGTGTCTCTATTAATTGGGAAATATGGAGATCAATTCTGTGATTTTGGGTTTTAATTGTGATTTTTATTTACCCTGTTAATTCTGTCATTCCCCAGCTAAAGAGGGAATTTTAAACTCACATTTTATGAGTGGCTGCCTCCATCAGGAGCAGCATTTGCAGCTCTGGAGCTGTGGAACCTGCCCAGGTGCTGCTTCAATATTTCCATTTTCCCTCTTGGCATCTCCAGCCTCCCACTCCATCACTCCAGGAATTTCCCTTCACAGATTCCTCCTTTTTTTCCCTTTTAAATTTCATTTTATTTCATTTAAATATTTCTAGCTCCTAGAAATATTATATTTTTCATATAAATATTCTATATCACTTAACTGTTATATTTTATTAGCTGGAATTACAGGATCAGACTTTATATCCCTAAATTTATTGCCTCTGACAATAACTGAACCAAATGCAAAAGGAAGAGTTCTTTGATATATTTAACTGTAGTTTGCTTGCTGTGATTTAATACTTAACCTTTCTATGAAATTGTAATTAAATTATGTGTATACCTATGTAGATATTAATTACATAATCAATTGAAACCAGTGGAAATCGATTAATTTGTTTTCACTCACAATGTGGTGGGAGAGGAGTACAAGTCTGAGGTTCTAATAATTTGTAGTTTATATTTATTTTTTATTTATTTATAACTTTAACTTAATTTAATTTTAATTTATTTATTTACTTATTATTTTAACTTTATGAATTTATAATTTATCTTTTTATTTGTTTAATTTATTAACTTGAAATAGAGATTTTAAAGAAATCTCTTCTCAAGATGGTTTATTTCAGGTTGAATGTTAAAAACCTTTTATGTGAATGTCTTTATGTGTGGATTTGTTGCTTTAAGTTGCTTCAAAATGTTGTGGTTTTAAAAAGAAGTATTTTAATGTTGCACTTCCAATTACAAAAGGAAATTGATGAAATTTAAGGTTAACAGCTAAAAATAAAGGTTAGAAATTTTATTTTGAAAATAAATCAAATCAAAAAAACCCATTTATTTAGGGAGTGTTTTATTTTTGGCTCATATAATTAAAATAATTTCTTTTTCTTTAAGGAAAAGTTGTTCTAAAATTAAATTTTTGTCACTTACTGAAAAAGTGAAACATTTGTTCATTTATAACCAGATACAAAACACCTGGAATATTCTGCTTTTATGTCTCTTTCCACTGTAGCACAGGGTATTTTCAGTAATAAGTAAAGAGGAGTCCTTTAACCAAATTAATTCAGTTTTAACCCATTGTTTCACAAGTAATGCTGGTTTTCTTCAAATAGTATTGTATTTTTTTTGTAATTAATTCAGTTTTAGCCCAGTATTTCATATGTAGCGATGGCTTTCTTCAATATTATAATTTTTTTCATAATTATTTCAGTTTTATCCTGATTTTTCATTTGTAATTCTGTTTTTTCCAATATCACAACCTTTTTTTTTGTAATTTATTCAGTTTTATCCCAGTATTTCCCATGTAGCGCCATTTTAGCTCAATAATATAGGGTTTTTTTGTAATTAATTCAGTTTTATCCCAGTATTCCATATACAGTGTTGTTTTCTTCATTATTATCATCTTCCTTTTTGTAATTCATTGACTTTTATGCCACTATTTCCCATGTAGGGCTGTTTTAGCTCAATATTCTAATTTTTTTGGTAACAAATTCAGTTTTATGTGAGTATTCCATATGCAATGTTGTTTTCTTCAATAATTAATTCAGTTTTATCCCAGCATTTAACACTTAGTGCTGTTTTAGCTCAATATTAGAATTTTTTTGGTAATGAATTCAATTTTATCCTGGATTTTCATATTTAATGCTGGGTTTTTTTCAATATTATAATCTCTTTTTTTTGGTAATTAATTCAGTTTTATCCTAGCATTTCCCATGTAGTGCTGTTTTAGCTCAATATTAGAATTTTTTTGTAATTAATTCAATTTTATCCTGGTTTTTAATATGTGATGCTGGTTTTTTTCCAATATCACCACCTTTTTTTTGTAATTAATTCAGTTTTATCCCAGTATTTTACATGTAATGCTGTTTTAGCTCAAGAGTAGAATTTTTTTCTAATTAATTCAATTCCTGCTTTTTCACATGTAATGCTGTTTTCTTCTAATATTATAATATTTTTTGTAATTAATTTAGTTTTATCCCAGTATTTCACATGTAGCACCATTTTAGCTCAATATTATATTTTTTTGTAATGAATTCAGTTTCATCCCAGTATTCAACATACAATGTTGTTTTCTTCACAATTATCATCTTTTTTTTTGCAATGAATTCCCATTTATCCCAGTATTTTCCATGCAGTGCTGTTTTAGCTCAATATTCAAAATTTTTTGATAATTAATTAACTTTTTCCCCAGTATTTCCCATTTAGTGCCATTTTAGTTCAATTTTCTAATTTTTTTTGTAATTAATTCAGTTTTATCCCAGTATTCCATATACAGTGTTATTTTCTTCACTATTATCATCTTCCTTTTTGTAATTAATTGACTTTTATCCCATTATTTCCCATGTAGTGCTGTTTTAGCCAAATATTCTAATTTTTTTTTAACAAATTCAGTTTTATGCGAGTATTTCATATGCAATGTTGTTTTCTTCAATATTATAATCTTTTTTTTTTGTAATTAATACAGTTTTTTCCCCAGTATTTCACATGTAGCGCCGTTTTAGCTCAATATTCTAATTTTTTTGTAATTAATTGACTTTTATCCCAGTATTTCACACCTAGTGCTGTTTCAGCTCAATATTCTAATTTTTTCCCCTTTTTTTCCCCCATGGCAGACGGAGGGTGCTGGCAATTTCCGATGGGATTGAGCACATTGGGAATCTGCGCTGGGAGCTCGCCCTGTGCCTCCTGGCTGCTTGGACTATTTGCTATTTCTGCATCTGGAAAGGCACCAAATCCACTGGAAAGGTGAGGCTGAAATATTTATTTCCACCAGAACAGGAGAATTTCACATGTGTGAGGAACTGGAATTAAGAATTGTCTGTGTTTTTTGGTCCTTTTGGCTTTGTGGATTTGCTTTTTCTCTAATTTTCTTAGGTGAGTCTGGGTGGTTTTGTTTTATTTTTGTTAATTTAGCAAAGAGATTTATTGAAAAAAAAACAGGTTGTATTGATTTCTGTGCAAAAATTCTGCAAAATTTGGATGTTGCCCCAAACTGTCAGGAGTCAAAACTCTCAGTCCCACAAGAAGTCACTGAGAGTTTTGATGCACATAAAAAGAGAATTTAAAAATACAGATTGAACATCAAGAGCAGAAATGATGAAAGCACTCAGAGATAAACCAAGACAGGCATATTATGGGGAAAAATAAAAATATTCAGCACTTTTTGAGTGAATTCCACTCAATCCTGGGAGCAGGGAGCTGTGGGGTGAGGGAGAAGCTGTCCCTGGAGTGATGTCAGCCACAGCTCTGAGTACAATCTGTGAATAATCAACAACACTGAGAGGAAAAGAGCCACAGATCTCGAGGGAGTACCTAAAAAAGCACTGGTTTCTCCTGCTGGAAATAAAGGAAACCAGGAACAAAACTGCTGCATTGAAATATCTAATTTTCAATTGTTTCTTACGTTGTTTGGGTTGTGGTTGACGATTTTTTTTATTTCCGTTTTAGTGACCTCTGTTTATAAATGAAATATTTGAAACATAATGGATTTCTGAAATTTAGAAAAAGCCAGAGTGAAATTTTTCAGCTGTA
Source organism: Emberiza elegans (assembly GCA_024865655.1). Lineage (NCBI taxonomy): Eukaryota > Metazoa > Chordata > Aves > Passeriformes > Fringillidae > Emberiza > Emberiza elegans. The sequence continues at coordinate 1,307,063 of JALJVW010000207.1, read as the reverse complement.
TCAACTGCACACATCCTTGATACTACCAACATTTTGGCTGTTCCCAGTTGCTGATTCTGGGTGCGTTTGCCAACTGTGCCACTCAAGCTGCTGCTGCATTTCCCATGCAAGAATTCCCACCCACCCACACACAGATTCCTGCAGTTCATCAGTGCAGGGAAAATCACAAAATCACTGCTGAGAACGCTGCCAGGGACAGGGAGTGATGCCTTGGGAAGGCTGGCCTAAAACAGGGGCTGGATGGAGTTAATGAATAAAGCAGGGATTTGTTAAAAGGATCTCCTCAATGGATCCACCTTGGGCAGCACGAGAAGCCAGCCAGGGCTGCACCCAAGATGAACCAAAATGGTCACAAAGTGAACCCAAGGTGGACGAAAATGGTCACAAAATGAACCCAAGATTACCCAAAATGGCCCCAAAATGCACGGCCGGGCACGGGGTCTGTCCCTGGGATCAGCTCTGCTCCATTTGCACCTTGCAGTTCATTGTCCCATTCCAGCTTTAGCCCCTGCAGTCCCACCCTGCTTGTTTTTCTCTCTCCAGCCCACGGGGTTTGTGCTCCTGGGCTGAGATTTGGATCATTTGTCCTTGGTGCCCAGCTGGAGCAGGAATTGTTTTGTCTCCCTGCTCTGTGCACAGAGCTCACCATCCCCTCATGTGAAGCCCAGACCCACACACTAAAGCAGCACAGAACCTGAAAAATAGAAAAGCCAAAACCTGAGGCATCAGGATGAGAATGAATAGTTTAGAGGGAGGGGAAAACTCCTAAAGAGAGGAACCTGGAGAAGCCAAAGGGATCCAAGGGAATGACAAGATCAATGTCCTCAGCCTTTGACGTGGGCTCAGAGAGGTGCACGAGCACTTTGGAGTTTCCTGAGGGGAAGAAATGAAACTGAGCAAAACTGGTTTTTTTCCTCCATCAGAAGGGATGTCTGAGGATGGAAATGTATTCTAGCATGCTTTAATCAGCCCCAGGGGGGCAGGAAAAGCTCTGTGGCTGCAGGTGTGTGCACGCACGCAAGGCTGGGCCAGAGGCACTCACAGGCAGAGCAGTGGGAGCAGCCCTGGGCTCAGAAAGGGCTGAAGTGACTTTAGAAAGGATTTATTTTACATTTCTGGAGTTTACATCCAGGGTTTTATTGTTCTTCCATTCTTTCAGTTTATACCATTTCCCCAGAACCAGATCTTGTGCTTTGAAGGTTGATAACCTGTCTGACCTTTTCTTTTTTTTTCTGATGGCTTAGCTAAACCCTCAGCTTTAGGTAGGTGGAATAAATTGATTTTATTTCAGTGTGATTTTGATAACCACCTCTCTGATGAGGTCAGCTTGGGAAAGAGCAGCCCGTCTTGGGCACTAGAAATGGGATAATAAACTTTTCAACAAGCAGAAATAACTTCTAATCTTGCAACAGAAGTGCAAAGAGAAGGGAATTCATGCCCAGTATTCAGCTTTATAGGTCTCAAGCTTAAAACACATAGACCAGGGTTCTGTCAGAGGCAGATTCATGGTATACTTGCAGCATTTCAATCAGGTTGCCATGAGCAGCTGTTCTGTTTCCAGAATCCTGAGGAATTCCTCAGGACTGCTCAATTCCCACATTTCTCAGGAAACCCTGTGGTACCCATGAACCTGCCTTTCCACAGGCTCCATGGCTCTCAGGAAGGATCTGTCCTAGCCAATGTTGATATTGATAATTCAATATCATATTGATAATTGATATGATAGAATACTGAGAATTCCTTTTTCCAGCTCTGTTTCTCCAGTGCAGGTTTTTCCCCTGGGCATACATTTACTGGTTTTAATTTTTTAATGCGCTGTTTATTCAATATTCTTCCACTTGCCACTTTTTGCAGCCTAATCTCTGGAAATCTGGGCCGTGGCATTGCCTTCCTTCCCAGAGCAGCAAACTTCCCAGCTTAAAAGCAAAGGCAGCATTCAGGTGTGGGGATGCTATAAATGGATTAAATGTTCTGAAATAGAAATGATGTAGCAGATTTCTCAGCTGAAGTTTCCATTTCAAATCTATTGCCATTTCTAAAATTCATATTTAAGCTCATCCATAAGCCTTTGCACTAAATTGAATTTATTACATGCTCATTTCCAGGAAACATTTAAAATTGACTTCTAGGGCTTTTTATGATAATAATGTAACAGTCTGTTAAATTTATGACATACTCTAATTGGATTGGATAATTTCCATGAAAAAATACATTTATTCAAAGCAAAAAACTTCTTAAAGTTTTATCACCTTCGAAGCTTTTTCAAAGGGAGGTGTCTGTGGGACAGGGGAACCAGAGGTGAGATGGAGAAGGCGTGTCCTCTCCACACACTTGTGCTTTGTGAAATATTCAGGAGGTTGGTTCACCCTTTTCCTCTTTTTTACTCTGCATTCTAATGCATGGTGGAAAAAGAATCTGAGCCTTAAAAGCTGTTATAAAATAACCCCATCATTCTCCAACCAGCACTACCACAGATCATGAATATTTAATATTTCAGGATATTTAATATATTAAGACTAACATCAAGTTTAACTCCAGAGGAAGTGCCTATTACACTGTTAACAGGATGTTCCAAACTTTTCCATTACTGTTCTTGAAATTCATCACTTTCTCACAAAGCATTTCCATTTTCCCTTCCAGCAGATGTGAAATAGCAGAATAAATCCAGGTGATTCTGGCAGCTTTCAGGTGAAATGGATTTGTGCCCTTTCAGAGATCCTTGTCCTTAATTATTCAAACTTTTCTTGCCCTGAATTATCCAGTCTTAGATCCAAAGATATTTGTGTGCCAGCTTTCACATTTTAAATGTTGTAAATAGGCAAAATGTAGGGCCCTTCAATGAGAAACTCAAAATCAGAAGGAGAAAAATATGCCAGTGCAGTTACCATAATTTTTGTGTATTTTGAAACTTGTTTGATAATATCTGATCTGCACCTCATGGAGAAGAGTTTTCAGTAGCTGAGATCAAATGCTTCCAAAATGAGGTAAGAACTATCTAGAAGACTGAAGAAAGTTCATTTTTTTAACATTTAAATTATCATTCCAGTCTCTGATCATTAGGTTTGGTTCTGTATCTGATTTTTCCAAAATCCTTTTGTTTTTTTATAACAATTCTGAGTTTTTCTATATTGTACACAGAGCTGCTGAACCTCCCTAATTTTTTGATCTTCCTATTTCATTAGTGAAATCTTCAGGAAGAAGGGGACCTGTTCTTTTATGGATCTTGATTATCCATTTATTAATTTAACTAAATTTAAACTTTGAAAGAGCAACCCCAGTAGCTCCCAATGCATTTTTCCTAAATTAATTGCTGAAGGTAATACCCCTAATATTTTCCTTTTTATTTTTTTATTTTCATGAGAATTTTTGCAAACAAAGCATTCCATTGAGCTCAGTCAGGTCTCTCTGTCCCATTCCTTTTGAAGGGAGGAGCCTGCTGGAAAAAACAGCTACAGAAAAGCATTTTAAATTTTCTCTCCTGCTCTTGGCTAATTTTTGGGTGCATCAGCACGTCCCTGTCCTGTGCTGATATCCCTGGTTTGAAACACTGGCAGGGATGTGGAGTTATAAAAATGTAAAGGTTGGAGGGACCTTGGAATGTCTCTGGTGAAACTTTGTGGTCAAAGAAGGTTCAGCACTGAACTTGGAACTGTTGTCTTGGTGTTTGGCTGCCTCTTAAAAACCTCCCAGGACAGGCATTGCTCATGTCTTGGGAAAACCTCTTCCCAATGCTTAATTTCTCTCTACTAATCAATTATTCCCTACATGTTGCTTCATTACAATATTTAATTTCATTTAAAAATAATTTCTTTTTTATTACTTTGTTACATTTTTGTTATCCAGCCCAAATCAAATCTTATTTTTTGTATCATCTGTGTCACTACAGAGCATGGGTTTGAACGTCTCCAGTTACTGATTTGAAAAGATTTCTGTATTAATAATCTCAATTAATAGACTCAAGTTAAAAAACAATCTAGCTTTTCTGCCTGGACCACTTGAGTGGGAACGAGAGCAAATCAGCACTGGGGTGCTTCAGGATTTTGTGCTGTAGATGAGGAGAAGTTGAATCAAAAATATTAAAAATCCCCACTTTGTATCATTTTAATTTATTGATATCTTTGTATCATTTTAATTTATTGATATCAGACCATTTTACCCCACCCACAGCACATTAATTAAACTGTGGATGAGGTTTTGTCATGCTATGACTCAACACCAAGGCAGCATTTTCTGATGGGAAGTGTTAAAAGAATATTCTCCCTCTGGGTTTATTGAGTACTAGAATATCACACTGATTGTATGAACACTGATTGTATGAACACTGAATTCTCACATATTTTGGGTCTTTTTCAAAAGGGTTCTTGTTAAACATCATGCAAATATTCTTTTGCCAGAGCTAAACTCAAATAGTTCTTGCTCAGTGATTTTTTACTTCTGCACTAGTCACTGGTTAATAAACGATGAGAAATCCTTCTCATTGTGCAGAACCAGCTGCAAGAGAGAAAAATCTCACAGGAATCCTTTTCTTCCATTTCCTGGAACTCCTCTACATGCCATAATCACTGAATATTATTCTGTCTGATTCTGACTTCTGAATATTTTGATCCTTTCCTTCTCTTTGTGCTCAGCTCCCTGAATTTCCACTTCCTGCTGATGTTAGAAGGTGCTGAATTTGAGCTGCCTCTCAATATTTTATATTTTAAATGCAGAGGGTGGTGCTGAGAGCTGGGAGCAGGGATGTTGTAGCCCCAAAGCCAAGAGGGTCTAAAATAAATCTGCTTGGCTTTTCAGGTCATAATCAAATTTGCAAATGTCTTGCAGGCTCTCAACAAGCCTTTGATAATATTTGGGCTCTGTCAGAGACTTTTTATCCCTTTCCACCCTGCAGAATCTGTTACCCACAGCCCAGAGAGCTCTGCTGGGAGGGTTTGCTGTGCCACATGAGCAAAAGCTCTGATGTGGCTCCTCTTTTTGCAGAAACATGAGCTAAAGTGCCAGGATTAAATACTTCTGTGAGTCAAAAAAAACAACAGATTCATGATTGCCCAGGATTCTTCTCCCCTGATCTATCACTGGGTATGCACTGCAGCTCTAGGAGGGCATTGCTCACTTTGCAGCTCATTGTTGTAAACCCTGAGAAATGACCTGGCAGCATTCTCTTAGGTGAGGCAGGGTGGTTTAAAATTATTTAAACAATTTTTAATTTTTATCTATTCAACAGCTGGGTGGTGCAGCTGGTGAATATAAACATAAAAGGACAAAGGGCTCTGATACTGTCCTTGTCACCTTCATTATTCATTAAATCTTCCACTTTCTACACAACCCCACTGGAAAAGTTACAAACACCAGAGCAAAGCAGAGAAGTTTTTATTTTCTCAAAGGAGCAACTCTGCTGCTGCAGGTACCACGAGAAGCAGGGTTTGGGGTTGAATATGTGCAAATGAGGGCATCGTTTCTTGTTTTGCTCTTTTGCTAGTGATTTTTTCTCTTTTCCCTGTGATTGTGCTTAGTTCCTTCATCTGAAATATTCTCTAAAAGCTCCATTTAGGAAAATTAGTTAGATTCCATTCAGAACCCCAGGTATTTCCTGCTTTGAGCATTTAATTTAACCTTTACACACAAAACTTGGACCAGACTCCTGCAGAGGCTGCTGAGTGCATCTAAAGCTGTGATCAGTCTGAGGGGTTTAAGATGAATTTCTGAGGGATCTGGGGATGTCCCAGCCTGGAGAAAAGGAGGCTCAAGGAGGACCTTATTGCTCTAAAATGATCTGGCAGGAGGGTGCAGCCAGGTGGGGTGAGGCTCTGCCCCCAGGGAACAAGGGACAGGATGAGAGGAGGTGGCCTCAGGTTGCAGCAGGTTTGGGTTGGATAATGGGAAAAATTTCAACAAAAGGAACAAAAAGGAACAAAAGGAGTGTCCAGTCTGGAGAAAAGGAGGCTCAGGGAGGACCTTATTGCTCTAAAATGATCTGGCAGGAGGGGTCAGGCTCTTCCCCCAGGGAACAAGGGACAGGATGAGAGGAGGTGGCCTCAGGTTGCAGCAGGTTTGGGTTGGATAATGGGAAAACCTTCTGCCCTGCAAAGGTGCTGAGGCACAGGAAGAGGCTCCCAGGGCAGTGGTTTAATCCCCATCCCTGGAAGGGTTCCAAGGACACGTGGATGTGGCACCTGGGGACAGTGGTGCCTTTGGCAGAGCTGGGTTTGGGGTTGGTCCTTTCCAGCCTTAATTATTCTGTGATTCCCTGAAATTCATTTTCTGACTGCACAGCAGCTGTCCTGCTCCCCACTTGGTTATTAGTGCCAGGGATCACATGGTAATTAGTGCTATGGATCACATGGTAATTAGTGCTGGGATCCCATGGTAATTAGTGCCATGGATCACATGGTAATCAGTGCCAGGATCACATGGTAATTAGTGCCTGGGATCATTTGGTAATCAGTGCCTTGATCCCTTGGTAATTAGTGCCAGGGATCATGTGGTAATTAGTGCCATGGATCACGTGGTAATTACTGCCATGGATCATGTGGCAATTAGTGCCATGGATCACGTGGCAATTAGTGCCATGGTTCACGTGGTAATTAGCACCATGCCAGGGATCACTTGGTAATTAGTGCCATGGATCATTTGGTAATTAGTGCCATGGATCCCTTGGTAATTAGTGCCATGGATCATTTGGTAATTAGTGCCATGGATCACGTGGTAATTAGTGCCATGGATCACGTGGTAATTAGTGCCATGGATCACGTGGTAATTAGTGCCATGGATCGTTTGGATTTGCTGCCATGGATCACGTGCTGCGGGCCAGGATCAAGTGTCAGGACATTTTGGTTCACTTCATTAATTATATCTGCCAAAACCCCAGAGATGGAAGAGATCCAGGTGCAGCCTGGGTTGCTGGTGCCAGGGACATCTTGACATAGAATGCCAGTTAACAACAACCCCAGGAAAATGTCCCTGGTAAAAGGGTTTTTGATATTCATTGGTTCATGCCATGGATCACTTGATTTGGGCTGGAGGTGAATCCCCAGTGAAGTGTCAGGACATTTTTGGAAATCTACATTTATCTGTCAAAACCCCAGAATGGAAGAGAACAGGTACATTGTTTGCTGGGACATCTTGACATAGAAAGGTAACTAAAAATCCTTCATTCATCTGTGATGGGCTCACTTTAAAACTGGAGCAAATGAATTTAAGCTGGCCAAGAAATGTACAAAAATCCTTTATTCACACTCCTTTTAACAAAGTTTAACTAAAGGCAGAGACCTTGGTTTTTTTTTTTTTTTTTTTTATGATGGTTTTGTGTGGTGGTGTTCACAGGAGTCCCAGGACGAGGGAAGAGATGAGAATCTTGACTCCATGTTTCAGAAGGCTGATTTATTATTTTATGTTATATATTATATTAAAAGAAAATTATATATTAGAACTATACTAAGAATAGAAGAAAGGATTTCATCAGAAGGCTTGCAAGGAATAGAATGGAATGATAATAAAATCTTGTGACTGACCAGAGAGTCTGAGACAGTTGGGCTGTGATTGGCCATTAATTAAAAAAAACACATGTGACCAATCACAGATGCACCTGTTGCATTCCACAGCAGCAGATAACCATTGCTTACATTTAATTTCTGAGGCCTCTCAGCTTCTCAGGAGAAAAAAAACCTGGCAAAGGGATTTTTCAGAAAATATCATGGCAACAGTTTTGAGGAACACCTGTCCCAGGCTGCAGTTCTGAATAATTCAATTTAAAATAGACACTTGACCTGTTGGGAGTTTATTCCAACAAATTAAGTTCTATGTTGTGCACTACTAAATTAAATATATAAAATAAAGCTGCAACTGTGGTTAGTTTTGGTTATAATTTCTTTTTCATTTTACTGTTGAGGAAAATGGCCAGAATTTTTGTGAACAATTCAAAATGCAAAATAGGAGCTCCCAGGCCCTGCTGGCTGAGTGTGGTGTCACCTCTCACTGTTGAACCCCAAATATTCCCCCTTAGCTCTGTTTTTATAGTTCTGCTCCCTCCTCCCCCTGGAGGGGAGCAGGGGATGGTTCATGGTTGTACATCCCCAGAAAACTTCATTATGCAGACATACAAGTCATTTTTGCACCCCTCCCACACTTCCAGTTCATATTTCTTTCTGTTTTGTGAATGATTTTGGTCACTCTCAGAACTTTGAAGGTTTAAGGTTTTTGTCCTGGTTCTGAGGTGAAATTTCAGCTCTCTAGGTTTAAACTGAGCTTTGGTAGCTTTGAAATAATCCATCACACCATAATGTGCCCCCCAATTATGTTCAATCTTATTTTTATTCATAATATTTTGATAATAAAAACATGATAAAATGTAATGAGAACAAAATAACTCAGCCCTATATCTCTTCTTTCCAAATGTGATTTTTTTTGCCTGCCTAAAACAAAAAAATTTCAAATACCAAGCACTAAGTTTCAATGGTTTCTCCAAAGAACACCACCTTTCTTAAGCTTAAAATTTAAGCTTAAAAATTTAAAGCTGGTTGGATTCGGTTGCTTAATTGAAAGCTGGTTGGATTTAATTGCTTACCTCTCTGTAAGGCTCGGAGCCTCTCTGTTCTGCCCAAAGATTTGCAGCAAGGCTGAACCAGCAGCCAGAAAAAGTCACAGAATTTCTGTATCTCCAGTCCCTGTGTCACAAAGCAGAAAAAACCCTTAATTAGGGGAGCTAATGTGTCTTTTGCTACTTCTGGGATATAAACTGAGGAAGAAAATCAAGTGAGATTTGGATTTCTGTTTCTGCATGCACAAGCACTAGGTTTACACTTATGGAGCTGGGCCAACAATTGGAATGGAAAACAATAAAAAAATAAAATAATTTAAAAAAATAGGCCTGAACAAAAAATATTTCTGACTTGGGGGTAATTTTGTGTTAATTGAGGACCTCTCCTATAGCAGAACCTCTCTTGAGGCCTTGTCATTTCCAGTTGTGCAAAAATCACTGGCGTGTGGCCCCAAAATAAGGGAAATACAAGCAGAAATAGAGCTCAGTGTGTCAAGAATAACGCATGAGAGAAGTGGGGAAATTCCTGGCATTGGGTTATTCCTTTTCCTTGAGGAGAAGTAGGAAAATTCCTGGCATTGGGTTATTCCTTTTCCTTGAGGAGAAGTAGGAAAATTCCTGGCATTAGGTTATTTCCTTTTCCTTGAGGAGCAAGGCACTGCTAGGTATCCAAACTCAGAGATGTTGTTTTTTTTCCTATATTTTACCCATCATTTTCCCTCCCCTCAGGAGTTAAGCCTTGCTTGCCAGCCCCAAAGAAAATTTATTTCTCAATAGCAGCCCATCGAAAGGCCTTAATGGATTCAATGAGGCAGAAAGAAGGAGCAAAAGGACAGAAACAAAAAAAATTAAAAAAAAAAAAGAGAAAGATGTGTGGAAGGGAAAAAAAAAAGAAAAAAAAGAAAGAACTAGGGCCATTGTAAGAGCCCAGGAAAAGGAACTGGGCAGCAAGGATTGTATCTCCTGAAGTGTCTTTTGTTTGAGGCTGAAGTAACAGCAAAGAATGGCCCTTCATGGTGAGGCTTTGCTGTGGCCAAGGCTGATGTCTGCATTCAAAGGGGAAAGTAGAACATTCATGAGATGCATGCAGAGTTCCTGCTGCCTCCTCCTCTCCCTGAGGGATCAAACTCTTTTTTTTTGGATCCTGTGCTCTGAGCATTTAAGGACACCTCGGGTTTGTTTAAAAAAATTCTTTTGGGGCCATGGTTGTTTCTTGAAGTGTCAGGACATTTTTGGAAATCTACATTAATTATATCTGTCAAAACCCCAGAGATGGAAGAGAACAGGTACAGCCTGTTTGCTGGGACATCTTGACATAGAATCCAGGTAACAACAACAGAAAAATGTCCTGAAAAGGGGTTTTGACATTATTGTTCATCTGTGATGGGCAGGAAAGAATCACTGAAAACTGGACCATTTGTAATGAATCATTGAGCTGGCCAAGGAAATGTACTAAAAATCCTTCATTCACACTCACATTTTAACAAAGTTTAACTAAAGGCAGAGACCTTGTTTGGTTTTTTTTTTTTAATTTTATGATGGTTTTGTGTGGTGGTGTTCACAGGAGTCCCAGGACGAGGGAAGAGATGAGAATCTTGACTCCATGTTTCAGAAGGCTGATTTATTATTTTATGATATATATTATATTAAAAGAAAATTATATATTAGAACTATACTAAAAGAATAGAAGAAAGGATTTAATCAGAAGGCTTGCAAGGAATAGAATGGAATGATAATAAAATCTTGTGACTGACCAGAGAGTCTGAGACAGTTGGGCTGTGATTGGCCATTAATTAAAAAAACCACATGTTACCAATCCCAGATGCACCTGTTGCATTCCACAGCAGCAGATAATCATTGTCTACATCTCATTTCTGAGGCCTCTCAGCTTCTCAGGAGAAAAAAACCCTGGCAAAGGGATTTTTCAGAAAATATCATGGCAACAGTTTTGAGGAACACCTGTCCCAGGCTGCAGTTCTGAATAATTCAATTTAAAATAGACACCTGACCTGTTGGGAGTTTATTCCAACAAATTAAGCTCTACGTTGTGCACTACTAAATTAAATATATAAAATAAAGCTGCAACTGGGGTTAGTTTTGGTTATAATTTCTTTTTCATTTTACTGTTGAGGAAAATGGCCAGAATTTTTGTGAACAATTCAAGATGCAAAATAGGAGCTCCCAGGCCCTGCTGGCTGAGTGTGGTGTCACCTCTCACTGTTGAACCCCAAATATTCCCCCTTAGCTCTGTGTTTATAGTTCTGCTCCCTCCTCCCCCTGGAGGGGAGCAGGGGATGGTTCATGGTTGTACATCCCCAGAAAACTTCATTATGCAGACATACAAGTTATTTTTGCACCCCCCACACACTTCCAGTTCATATTTCTTTCTGTTTTGTGAATGATTTTGGTCACTCTCAGAACTTTGAAGGTTTAAGGTTTTTGTCCTGGTTCTGAGGTGAAATTTCAGCTCTCTAGGTTTAAACTGAGCTTTGGTAGCTTTGAAAGAATCCATCACACCATAATGTGCCCCCCAGTTATGTTCAATCTTATTTTTATTCATAATATTTTGATAATAAAAACATGATAAAATGTAATGAGAACAAAATAACTCAGCCCTATATCTCTTCTTTCCAAATGTGTTTTTTTTCCTGCCTAAAACAAAAAATTTCAAATACCAAGCAGTAAGTTTCAATGGTTTCTCCAAAGAACACCACCTTTCTTAAGCTTAAAATTTAAGCTTAAAATTTTAAAGCTGGTTGGATTTGGTTGCTTAATTGAAAGCGGGTTGGATTTGATTGCTTAATTGAAAGCTGGTTGGATTTGATTGCTTACCTCTCTGTAAGGCTCGGAGCCTCTCTATTCTGCCCAAAGATTTGCAGCAAGGCTGAACCAGCAGCCAGAAAAAGTCACAGAATTTCTGTATCTCCAGTCCCTGTGTCACAAAGCAGAAAAAACCCTTAATTAGGGGAGCTAATGTGTCTTTTGCTACTTCTGGGATATAAACTGAGGAAGAAAATCCAGTGAGATTTGGATTTCTGTTTCTGCATGCACAAGCACTAGGTTTACACTTATGGAGCTGGGCCAACAATTGGAATGGAAAACAATAAAAAAAATAAAATAATTTAAAAAAATAGGCCTGAACAAAAAATATTTCTGACTTGGGGGTAATTTTGTGTTAATTGAGGACCTCTCCTATAGCAGAACCTCTCTTGAGGCCTTGTCATTTCCAGTTGTGCAAAAATCACTGGCGTGTGGCCCCAAAATAAGGGAAATACAAGCAGAAATAGAGCTCAGTGTGTCAAGAATAACGCATGAGAGAAGTGGGGAAATTCCTGGCATTGGGTTATTCCTTTTCCTTGAGGAGAAGTAGGGAAATTCCTGGCATTGGGTTATTCCTTTTCCTTGAGGAGAAGTAGGGAAATTCCTGGCATTAGGTTATTTCCTTTTCCTTGAGGAGCAAGGCACTGCTAGGTATCCAAACTCAGAGATGTTGGTTTTTTTTCTATATTTTACCCATCATTTTCCCTCCCCTCAGGAGTTAAGCCTTGCTTGCCAGCCCCAAAGAAAATTTATTTCTCAATAGCAGCCCATCGAAAGGCCTTAATGGATTCAATGAGGCAGAAAGAAGGAGCAAAAGGACAGAAACAAAAAAAATTAAAAAAAAAAAAAAAAGAGAAAGATGTGTGGAAGGGAAAAAAAAAAAAAAAAAAAAGAAAGAACTAGGGCCCATTGTAAGAGCCCAGGAAAAGGAACTGGGCAGCAAGGATTGTATCTCCTGAAGTGTCTTTTGTTTGAGGCTGAAGTAACAGCAAAGAATGGCCCTTCATGGTGAGGCTTTGGCTGTGGCCAAGGCTGATGTCTGCATTCAAAGGGGGAAAGTAGAACATTCATGAGATGCATGCAGAGTTCCTGCTCTCCTCCTCCTCTCCCTGAGGTTTCGAAACTCTTTTTTTTTCTCCACTCTCCTGTGCTCTGAGCATTTAAGGACACCTCGGGTTTGTTTAAAAAAATTCGATTTTTGTGCTTCTCATTGGTTTTCTTGACCTGTTTGACAGCTGGGGAAGGTTTCATACATAGGAAACTTCAATCAAAATTGTGTTTTTATGATTTCAGTCATTCCCAGCTCCACCTTAGTGCGGAAATCCACTTTCATATGAATATTTAGGGTGAATCTAAGCCCTGAAAAGAGTAAAAAGTGTTCAGGGCACTGAGGGACAGCTCAAGGCATGTGCAGGTGGGAGATGTTTTGGGCAGAGAAATCACCTGGGCTGTGAACTTTAAATATGAGAAAGCAGAAGGGGCAGGGAGGAGCAGAGGGTGGAAGGCCAGCTGGGATATTTCCTGTGGCAATGCAGGGAAAATTGCTGCAAAATTCAAGGGAAAGCCCCAGGGCACAGATGAGCACAGCAATCCCTGGAGGACAAATGCCCTGGTTGGCCAAAGGTAACAAATTCAGTTTCTTTCTGCCATTGAGGCTCCCAGGAACTTTTAGCTCATTATCCAAATTGCACTGACCCAACAAAGAGGCTTTTAGCAATGTGACAGCTGCATTCATTTATTCAGAGTATACATTTATTAATATATTTATTATATATATATTGAAATAAATAAATATAATTAATAAAGACATATTTATTAATATATGCTTATTTATATATATTTATGCAGAGTATGATCTCTTCATGGTTCAGAACCCGCCCTTCCTTACCCATCCTCTTCCCCAAATTTATAGCCAAAATGGAACTTTTCCAGATTATTATTATTATTATCTATGCACATGTCAGGATTAAAATATTATTCCTTCAAGTGCAGGGCACTGCTGCAGGCTGGGATTTACAACTGAGGGGTTTCCAAGGCTGCCTTTCCCAAAACTCTGTGGTTGCCACGTCTTTATGTGTGCACAGAATTTCTGCAATGAATATTGCTTTTCTTCCGTCTTGCTTTGTGTGTTTTGAATATTATTTGCACCTTTTCTTCTGCAGGAGCACCCAGGTTCCCTAAGATAGGTTACACAAACATTTCTAGCTCTGAGTTCCCTAATGCTGCTCCAATTTCATATTTCCTCCCCATGAAACTCCCTATTAGAACCTGCCCTTCCTTACCCATCCTCTTCCCCCAAATTTATTGCCAAAATAGAACATTTCCAGTTTATTATCATTGTTGATGCACGTTTCAGGGTTAAAATATTATTCCTTCAGGTGCAGGGCACTGCTGCAGGCTGGGATTTACAACTGAGGGGTTTCCAAAGCTGCCCTTCCCAAAACTCTGTGGTTGCCACGTCCAGGTCTCCATGTGTGCACAGAATTTCTGCAATGAATATTGCAATGAATATTGCTTCTCTTCAGTCTTGCTTTGTGTATTTTGAATATTATTTGCACCTTCAGAATAGTTGCAACTCCCTATTAGAACCTGCCCTTCCCTACCCATCCTCTTCCCCAAATTTATAGCCAAAATAGAACATTTCCAGTTTATTATCACTGTTGATGCACGTGAAGGGTTTCCAAGGCTGCCCTTCCCAAAACCCTGTGGTTGCCACATCCAGATCCCTGTGTGTGCACAGAATTTCTGCACAGAAATTGCAATGTCTTCAGTCTTTGTTTATTTGGAATATTATTTGCACCTTTTCCTCTGCAGGAGCACACAGGGATACACAAACATTTATAGCTCTGAGTTTCCTAATGCTGCTCCAATTTCATATTTCTTCCCACGAAACAGAACAGCTCCAATTCCCTATTTTCACACAGGTTGTTTGTCCTCAGCTCCTGCTGATCTCTCCAGCTTTAGGATTGGCTCCTTGACTGCAATTTTAGCTGTCCATTCCCATACCCTGTGTGCCAGGGCTATATTAACCCAAATTCCTGCCAGTGGGAAGGCAGGCTCTGCTTTCTGCAGCCAGCCAAGCCCACATTTCTGGCTTTATCTGCAGTCTGAAGATGTCTTTGTAGTACAAGTTTTGTTTACAAGGCCGTCCTTGTGAGATTTACAAACTGCAGTCCTGTATCCCACCCCAGTGTCAGCTCCTGTGGCTCAGATCCAAACTCACTCCCAAGAATGGCAAAGCTTAATGAAATAAATAAATAAATTGCCTCAACAAAGGCAGCTTCAGGCTGCTGCTGCTGCTGGGCTGGAAACTAAAACCACATCCCCAGGAGGGAGCTGGCTGCTGTGCACCTGCTATTCACTCTGCTGCTGCTGCAAAACCTCCAAAAGAGAAAGGAAGACACTCAAAACATCCTGTGGAAGCTGGATTGGGTCATGGAAAGCAGACACTTTGGACAATTAGTAGATAGTGGCGTTGTGGAAAGTGTAAGGCGCTGCTCTGAATTAAGTTAATTAAGAAAAATAGGCCTGAACAGTGCTTACATTTCTGACATGGGGTAACCCTGTTTTTGTTGAGGACCTCTCTCACAGCAGAGCCTCTCTTGAGGCCTTGTCATTCCCAGTTGTGCAAAAATGACTGGCATGTGGCCCTAAAATAAGAGAATATATTCATCTGCTGGGAAATATGAGCAGAAAGAGTAAAAAATTCTGGGTTCTTTCCTGTGGGTGTGAAATGTGTTTGGGAGAACTGCAGGGCTCGAGATCAGGGAGGATTTTTGTGCTCTGCTTTGTGTGCCCCTTGTCCCTGGAGTGCCTTGCTGAGGGTGGAATCTCAGTGCTCCGAGTGTGGGATTGTTAGGAAAATTAACCCACAAACACCAGAGGTTTATGTCCAAAAGGAGACACAGGAGTCCTTTTGGCTTTATTCCAATAAAGGGAGAGGCCATGGGCGTCTCTCCAATTTTTTATCCCAATTTCCCAGCCACATTTCCCTTCTCTCTTTCCCCATTTCTGAGGTACCTGAGAGGTTCAGACTGCCCAAAACACCTGATACCAGAGATTCCCTCTAATGTACAACCCTCCCCTTTTAATTTTTAATTCTTGTGGAATTTAGGGGTTTTTCTTCCCTGTTGTTTCATTCATCTTTCAATGTCTAATTTCATTTAACAGCAAACCTACAGTTTATTTTCTAATACTTTATTATATATTATTTATGTTATATATTTACATTCTATATTATTTATACTTTTTCTATTTTATATGTTATTTTTATATTTTTATATATTATTTTATATCTTTTTCCATTCACCAATCAGTGGATCCTTCCCATTGTTTCTTTTATCTCCCAGTGCTGGTTCTATCTACCAGCAGACCCACAGCTGGTTTGGAAAGACAAATGCACCATTCCTGTGAGGATGAGCACAGGGAGAGGTCTGTGCTCCCCATGGAGAGCCCCTTTACATCCCAGAGCAGCCTCTTGGGGATCTCTGCCCAGCTGAGGGCTTGAAGGGAGAGCTGAGAGATCAAAGCCTTTCTCTGAGAGAGAAACTCAGGAGAAAATCAGTCTGTGGCAGTGACAGACTCCTCACCCACCCTCTCTTCAGCCCAAGGGTTTTATTGTGTGATCCCTCTCATTTTCTCGATGCATCACATCCCCTTTTCTTCTCAAACACACAAATTAATTGCAGCACTGTCAGACTGGTGTCCTACAAGGCAGCCTTGAGGTGATTTAGCAGCAACATCGAGAGGCTGCTTGGAGGGGAAGTTTTAGAGCAATAAACCCTCATCAAGGTGTCACTCACTGCCACAGGGAAGGGAAACGTGGAGAATCAGGGTCAGCATGATAAGGATGCTTGTTAGGCTGAGTGGTGAGGCTATTTATTGTGCTTTTGTTATTATACTTAATGCACAAGGAGTGTTGCAGATGCCTCATGGTGCATCCATCCCTCAGCTGTCACCATGGAGATAAGAGCTGGTGCTGCTCAGGGGCTGGCAGGAACTGGGCTGTCGTGCTGGGGGCACACAAACACACCTTTCCCCAAAGAAATGGGAGCTCTTTATTCTCCTGTAAAAGTCCTGGACTCCCAATAGGATCACAGAATCACTTTTTCACTCTGAGGATGCTCAGATGCTGGAGCAGGTACCCAGAGAGTTTACAGAGTTTTCATATTTGGAGATATTCCAAATTCAGGCAGTGCTGATCTTTTCTCCTGATTTGTGCAGTGAAATTCTCTATATGTCATTCTCATGCCCTTCCCATAATTCACAACCTGAATTATACTAAATTCTTGTGAGCCTTTAATCATTACAAAATAGAACGTTCCAAGACAGGGCCTGTCTGTTTAACAGATTTATTGTCGCAGAAATCTTTTGTGAAAAATCCTTTCCTTAGGATTTTTCCTCCTAAGAAGCTGAGAGGCCTCAGGAACAAAATGTAAACATTGATTATCTGCTGCTGTGGAATGCAACAAGTAGATCAAGTAGATATTTGATTGGCCCATGTTGGTTGTTTCTAATTAACAGCCAATCACAGCCCAGCTGGCTCGGTCAGAGAGCCCAAGCCACAAACCTTTGCTATCATTCTTTTTCTATTCTTAGCCAGCCTTCTGATGAAATCCTTTCTTCTATTCTTTTAGTATAGTTTCAATGTAATATATATCATAAAATAATAAATCAGCCTTCTGAAACATGGAGTCAGATCCTCATCTCTTCCCTCATCCTGGGACCCCTGGAACACGGTCACCAATTTATCACCTAGGGAAAGATCAAGGTTTGCCAGATATGGGTTTTCTATGGTTTGGCTGGAAGGGACAGGACAGTCCATGGATTCAGGGAATAGCCTGAGTTAGGAGAGACCCCCAGGGATCAGCCAGCTCCACTCCTGACCCTGCACGCACCCCCCAACAATCCCACCCTTGGGTCCGAGGATGAGGGAAGAGACGAGGATCTGACTCCATGTTTCAGAAGGCTGATTTATTATTTTATGATATATATTACATTAAAGCTGTACTAAAAGAACAGAAGAAAGGATTTCATCAGAAGGCTAATGTTGAATTAATGTTCTGTATTTTTAATATTTGCCATTGTTTGAAATGTTATGCATTTATTTGGTGACAGCAGAGTCTGGCTGAGACACTGATCTTTTCCAGCTGGCACTTTTTACCCTTTGAGGCCACTTTTTTAACCTTTTTACCCCTATAATCCTCTGGTCATAACATTGCTTCCACTTCCCAGACTTCATCCAGCACTTTTTTTACCTCAGTGCTGATGTTCGTTTGGGAGTGTGTTTTTGTGTTGTTGGTTTTGGTTTTTTGAGGGTTTTTTTAAAGACAAGTGAGGGAAATCCAGCAGGAATCTAAGCTGGAGATGATAAGGGATGCTCTGGTAAATCCTGATTTTCTTGGAAAATGTTGATTCACTGAAATGAATCATTGAAGGGAATCCATGGTATAATAGAATAATATATGATAATATACTATATATATCTATATATATATATCTATCTATATCAATATCTATATATAAAATTATATATATTATATATAAAATTATATCTAAATATATAAAATATATAATAATAAATATATTACAAATAATTAATATATAAATTATATATTATAAATAGTATTATAAATATATAAAAATATATATTATATACAATGATATATGAAAATATATTTTATTTATAATGATATATAATATATAAAAATTATTATATAAAATCCATTATATAATCCATAATAATTCCATGAGGAGACAACACTCCTTCAGGAAACCCAGTTTTTGTTCTTCAGGAAGAGTCAGAGAGCAAACAAGAGAAGGATTTGACCAAAAATTTTGAGTCCATTCCAATGCACATTTAAGATCTTAACATTTTGGTGTGACAGGAAAAATCACCTCCTGCTCTGCATCTCTAGCTGAAGGTTAAACATTTTAGCTGAAGGTTAAACCATTTTATGATGGGTCAGGACCTGCGGAGTGAGAACTGGAAGGGCTGTCCAGAATAAGTAAAAATTCCAATTCATTCAGTGCCTTATTGAGCCCCTATTTCTGCCCGTGTAAAATCAATTACACAACTGGAAATTCAGGTGCTGCAGTGGGATAGTTCTGAATTATTTTCACAGAAATGGGGATGCTCTGAGGAATAGTCATCCCATATTACATATTTTTTAAGCAAAATGCAAACTTCTGGGTATATGTGTATTTCACTGTATCAGGTTTGTCTGTGAAAGTAAATTAGATGGCATTGGGAGCTGAATCTGAAAATCCTAGAAGGTTCTGGAAAGGAACAGCTTTGTTTTATAAAAGCTTGTACATTTTAAACACCTTTACAAAATAGAAAAAAAACCCCCAACCCTTAGTTGATTAATTACTCCTAATTTATATTTAAAATTCTTCCTGATTGATTCTTAAAGTTGACTTTTACTTGATTAAATAGAAGTCTTTAATTCTGAGGTATTTGTGGCTCTGCAAATTCCCTCCTTGATGGGAGCTCTACATAAACACTTGGCTTGCAGTGATGAGCTCAGCCAAGATGCTGAAATTTGCTTCTTCCCCATCAGCCTTCCTCTCCCTGCCCACAACCAGAGGGCAGCTCTTCCTCTTTGTGCCCCTGAAGGTTAAACAAAAAATCACATTATAGCTATAGGATGCCATTATTTCACTGGTTTATCATTTATGGTGGAGATAAAATAATAAACTTCAGTCAAGAGCTAAAATAATAAACTCCAATTGTCTTTTCTGGGTAAAAACCCCACAAAACCCAAAACGTCCACTGCTTTTAAGGAAAGATATGCCCTTGAATTAAAACAAAAAATCAAATTACACTTATGGGGTACTGTTCTTACACCGGTTTATCATTACCATTTATGGTGGAGATAAAATAATAAACTTCAATCAATTGTCTTTTCTGGATAAAAACTCCTCCCACCCCAAAACATCCACTGCTTTTTAAAAAAACCAACTTCCAACAATGACATTCCAGGTCTTTGGACAATATTAGGGACAATAACACCAGGATTTTAGCATTGGAAATCTGCTTTTGTATTTCCACTGGGAGAGCTGTGTCTGCTTGCCAAATGGAAGTGCTCCTTTCGCTCAAGGATTTCTGCAACTTTCTGCCTTTGAGAAATTCCAGCCCAGCCCTTCCCCACTACCAGAGTGCAGCTCTTCCTTTTTGTGTCCCTGAATGTTACACATAAAATCACATTATAGCTATAGGATGCCATTATTTCATTGGTTTATCATTTATGGTGGAGATAAAATAATAAACTTCAATCAAGAGCTAAAATAATAAACTTCAAGCAAGAACTTTTTTCTGGGTAGACCCCTCCAACCCCAAAACACCCACTGCTTTTAAAGAAAAAACTTTCAACAAAGACATTCCAGGTCTTTGGAACATTAGGGACAATGACACCATGACTTTGGCATTGGGATTCTGCTTTTGTATTTCCACTGGGAAATTGCCAAATGGTCGTGCTCCTTTTGCTCAAGGATTTCTGCCTTTGAGAAGCCCCAGCCCTTCCCCTGCCTCCCAGGGCTATTTTGGGCAGGCAGGGTTTACAGCAGTTGGGATTTTTGTCAGAGCAGTGTGCTAGCGGCACGTTCTCAGCGGGAGGAACACACTTCCCCACACATGGAGAGAACATTTTTGGGACTGTTGGTGTTGAGGGCTGTTGCAGCCTTCAATTTTTTCATCCTAACTCCTCTCAGAACAGTTGGTGAGTGGAGGATTAATGCTGAGTGTGGGAAATAGAATTTTGGAGGCCAAGGAAGCCCTGGGAGGAGGCACTGAGCTCCTGGGTTGTATTTACTATAGATATTGATCCATGAAATAGAGAAATGCTTTTCTTTCTGGTACTTAATGGCAGCAAAAATGTAATAACGTTAATGAAACCTTTCCAACAGTTGCTCAGTTTTTAGTTCAGGTTGATCCTTTTTAGTGTGGATTCACTTGTGAACATTTAAAAACACTTCAGAGCAGTCACCACAATCCGAACTGATTTGTTCAATGTGCGAATTTTACTGTTAATTTGGTGCTATGAACCTGATTCTGGCTGGAACTAATCCTTGAAATAAAAGGAACTGTGACATCAAGTAATTTTTTCAGGATCCAGCCCATTATTTATGATCACTCCTGTTTTTGGAGCTGTTGGCAAATTATTTGTCACTGATTAGGTCATTATTAAGCTGTGCATGTATCAAGAATTAATCTGGTTATCTCCATTTGCCATTATTTATTTATTTATTCTTAATAATTTATTATTGAGAAACTTATTTGCCATTACTATTTTTTTTTTTTACAATTACATTTATTATGGTGCTTAAATGCAGGTGCTCACATAAATTATTCCAATAGTGGGATAAAGTTCACTGTTTCTATATTTTCTGTGGGTACTTTTGTCTGTCCTGGTGTCCATAACTGGGATTTTTGGATATGTCTGCAAATTCTTGGTAGTCTTACAAGTAAATGTTTTGGGGCAAGATATGGTAATAAGAGAATTTTTACTCAAATACAAGGAAATCTGATATTTTTTCTTATTAACTAGGAGGTCTGTAGACCTCCTCAAAAGAACTACCAAGCCTGAAGAGCAATTTTAGCAGAAAGAAGACAGATTTTGATTTTAATGCTCCTGGGCAAGCTGGAAGCAAACCCAGCTGTTGGATGGAGCTGGGAAATTACCCATATTTAGAAAACTTGCTGCTGCTTTAGGAATATTTATGGGGAGCAGGAGCTCATCATGGAAGTGAATTGTTCACTCGATTCAGCTGGGAAAAGGAGCTGCTGCTGCTGCTGTGCCTGGAGATTGTCTGCCGTTGGTGCTGTCTCATTGTTTTCCAATTTTAGCTGCATGCCTGGGTTTCTAATAGAGCACTTTGGATTCAGCCTTCCACCATAACTTCTGTTTCTTTTGGAACTTTGGACCACAGGCAGGCAGTTTTGTGAACACAGAATATTTGAAATGGAATTTGGGAAGTGCTGAGAAGTCTATAAAGTCAGACCCAATGTAAAGAATAATTTGGGCTGCAAAATATATGGAAAATAGGTTTTTTCACCAATTTTTTATCTGGAATTAAGGCTTCTAAATAACAACCTGGGCTTGTTAAAGCTTTTTTCATCCAAGAGAGAACTCCCTTCTGCCCATTCAGTTAAAAGAATGCCAAAGCAAAATTAGGCAGAAAATTTTGATTTGGTTTTTGGTTTTTGTTTTTTTTTTTTAATTGACTCATTGAATTTTGGAGGGAAGTTTCCATGTAATTGTGAAGGAAACCATTCCACCATGGCTCAGACTTTCATTTATTTATTTATTGCCTTCACCACCGTGTGGAAAATATCTGGACTTGCACAGCTCTGCCAGGTTGGGATTTTTCTGTGTCCCAGGCAGTGACCTCAGTGTGATGTGGTGCTGGAATTATTCCTTTCTGCAGTTATTATTTCATGTGGAAACCTCTGCTCCCTGCGATCACTCAGCTTCTCCCATCCCTTCACCCCATGCCCTCTCCTGGCCCCTCTTTTCTCCTCTCATTGAATTTTCATTCCCACTGAATTTTGCCTTTTGGATACTTATTTCTCAGACCTCAAATGTCATGAAACTTTCTTAGCTGGTGGGGTTTGAATTTATTCCTGCCCTCACACACGATTCAGTGGTAATTTAGAAGGAATTCTGCAGTTCAAAGGCAATCTGGTTTAAGGTTGGTTTTACAGAATTATTCTGGTGCAAGATTCCCTCTGTGGATAAACAAAGATGACAAACAGAAGATGATGCTGAATAAATCCATGAAATGCACAGAGAAAATAGAAAAATCAGCCATTGTGCCGATTCTAACCCCTCCCTCATTCCACTTATACAAATCCACTTACCTGCTGATCTCTTGGGTTTTTGCTTGTGTTTCTTTCTCTGCATTTGAAATTTTACCTTCTAAATGTAGGTAGATCTCAAATGTTTTCTCCCTTTTGACATGCTTTTAAAAACCTTGTGAATCTGCTGTCATTCCTTTATCCCATTTTTATGCCATTTTCCTTGTAAATCCAATTAATGTGGAAAATCTCCCTTTCCAGTTGCAGCTCTGTAGATGGTGTAGAGTCAGATGAACAAAAGCCTTTTTTCCCAACAATGCTGCATGGAATATTTCACACTATCCCGTGGCAGTTGAAAAAGAAAATATTTTATCTTGTTTTTCATCTTCTGGTGCCATCTAGGAAATCAGAATTTGTGAAACTGGCAAATATCAGTGAGGCCAAGTCTTGTTTGACTTGTGGCTTGTGGGACAATTAAAAAATGTTTGATGGAAATCCTGCCCAAATTGGTGGTTCCTGAGTGTGGCTCCTCAGCAGAGCTGCCAGGCAGGGGTATATTATATTTCTATATATCATTATAATTTTATATATATATAATTATATTTAAATAATTATATATAATTATATATAATATATAATATATTATATTATAAATATATATATTAAAATATAAATAAATAAATATATAAAAATGAAATTATATTTCTATATTTGTGCCAATTTGTTCTCCTGGATAAAAAAATTATTTTTTTCCTTCCTGCATCCCTGGGTGCAATTTTGGTTCCTGAGCAGTTTCTCCACACAGGAGGGTTGTGCAGTGTGGGCACAGCTGGGTTTTCACTCTGGTTCTCCATGCTCATGGTATCAAATAAATAAATAAATGAATAAAGTTAAATTACACCAGGATTAAAAGACTCTGTGAAAAATAAGGATGAGCAGGGCATGGGGGCAGGTCTGATTTTTCATAAACACTTAAATAGTGAGTTCTGGCAAATCTCTGGCAATTCCTGCATGGATATTCCTCATGTTTACAGCCCAGTGGAGCAATAGAGGATTTTAGGGGACAGGGCTTAGCAAGCCAGGAATCTCCTGAAGCATCAAAATTAATTTTATCTCATTTATGAAAACACCTATAGTTCCTAATAGTGCAAACAGGCTTGAGCATTGCAGCCTGCAGGGGAGAATTCCATCATTTTCCTGGCCTCCAAGTGATTTTTAATTCAGGAATTCTGGTTGTGTGCCCTTAGCCAGAGCCAAGCAAAGGAGGAAGGCTCAAAGCTTCAGGCTGCTGTGATCTGCAGGAGTTTTGGCCAAAGAAATCTGATTTGGGGCTTTGAGATCTCCACTGGGGCTCAGTGCACTGCATGGAAATCTTCCTCCTTATTCTCAGCAGGGTTATCCTGAATTTCTTCTACTTAGCCTCAAAATCCAGATCCGCTCACCCTGCAGCATGGTCTGCCTGGAGTGTTCCCAAAACCACCTTTTCATTTAGGACAAGAAGCTCAGCAGACCCTGGGGACAAATTGGAGCACAGGCACATGTCTGCGCTGTTGAGATATTTAGGTATGAAAAGATAAAACTGAAATCTAGCTCAGTTCTCAAAATCATTATGGTGCCTCACTCATGAAATCATTTCATAGCTACCTGGATTTCTGTATATAACCTTGAGGGACATCTAAGCCTCTTTAAGATTTTGGTATTTAAATTTCCAGTCCTTGCTACTCAGTTTATTTCCTATTCTCTGATACTTAAAGCTCGTGGCAGCCAATAAAATATCAATTTTCAGGATCTTTGGTTCCTATGTACTTTCAGTTAAGCACCCAAGGGTAGTTCAGAGTTGTTGGGTGCATTTCCACCTACTTGTATGTCTAAATATCATTGTCAATTTTTCTTTCCAGCACATTGTAAGAGGAGAACTTGGTGCAGAAACTTGCCTGCCAGAAATTTTTATTTTGTTTCCAACTGCTTAAACATTGGCATGGCTCTGACAAGGGTTTAAAAAAAGCATTCTGAGCATTGGGATGCAAATTAACATAGCAAGCAATTAAAGTCAATTAAAACAGGATGTGGTGTAATTAGAAACAGTTGTGTTCACATTGATATTCAGAGAGGTTCGATGTGTTGAAAGAAAAGAAAACAATTCAGGAAACTTTTAATGCCCCACAGATGTGTTGGTGATGCTAATAGTGGCACTGATTCCTAAATTCCCCATCCTGCCTCACCTCAGGAGCTCCTGGGGAAGGGGAGAAAATGGGAATTAATGGCTCAGTCTGAGCACAGGGCACTCACCTGCTGAAGTAAAAGAGTTCCTCCATTTTTGGAGGTACCCAATGATGAGTACATGAGATCGTTTAATTTTTGGGGTGAAATAGTCTGAAAATCCAATTTCAGTTCATTAATTACAAATATAAGTCTGACAATCCTTTCACAGGTCATTTTTTGATGACTCCCTTTCATTTCCATAGGAGACAAATATTGGACTCCTCAGTTTAAAACTTTTTTTTTGAGGTTGGATTTTTCACCAAATGATTTTTTTCCATTCAACAGATGTGTTGGTGATGCCAATAGTGGCACTGATTCCTGAATTCCCCATCCTGCCGCACCTCAGGAGCTCCTGGGGAGGTGGAGAAAATGGGAATTAATGGCTCAGTCTGAGCACAGGGCACTCACCTGCTGAAGTAAAAGAGAAACTGGAGCTTGGCAGCCTCGGGGGTTGTGTGATCAATTATCAGCACTGTCAGTGAGCCTGGAAGAGGGGATCTTTCCACTTTTCCCACTCCTGCTTCCTTGGTGTCCCTTTCATTGGGGTTCTGGATGTCTGTATTGCTATTTATTGCCAAGAATACTGAGCCAGTGGTGCTTCATTTTTGCCCCCTGGCTGCTGTGGGATTGCACAGATCCCTTTACTTGGCCTCTCTTGGCTGCAGAGATGAATGGTTTTGGCTTTTCCTTGATGGAGATGAGGGAGGAAATGCTCCCAACACAACCTGGGAAGGAATTTGCCTCTGCCAAATCCCAGTGTTTGCTCAGGTAGAACGTTCCAGGCACGTGGGATGTGCAGGAAGCAGTGGGTGTGCTGCACAGAAGGAAGGAAATGCAAGGAAACATTACAGATTGCAAGGAAAAAAGGATTGGAAGGAAACGCAAGGAAATATTACAGATATTACAAATATTACATCTGTGAGGCCTTCACTGCCATCCCATGGATGTGTCTGCTGACTGCCCTCTCTTAAATACAACTTTTGAATAAAACAAGGAGGAAAAAATAGCTGGCAAAGAATTAAATAAATGAAAACCATGAGCTGGCCACTCCATCCTTTCCACCTAATTTAAGGCTCAGAGCAGGACCGTGTCCATCCCATGTGTTTATTTTTTAATTCTCATCAGCTGTTATCTTTTTTTATCTGAAACCCAAATGTGGAGAGACAAGGTCTATTTGAACCCAGCCAGTCATAGCAGTTTTCATTGTCACTAATAGCCAACAAATGTAAGCACTGGGATAAAACCTCCCATTTTGCATTGTACTGACCTAGGAATTCATCAATTCAGGCTTTTGGGACCTATAGAAACAAAAAGGTGCTCTCCATTTCCTGGGAAACTCAAGTTCCTCCATTTTTGAGGAATAAGGCACATGAGATCATTTCATGTTTGGGGTTAAATAGTCTGAAAATCCAATTTCAGTTCATTAATTACAAAAATAAGTCTGAGAATCCTTTCACAGGTCATTCTTTGATGCCTCCCTTTCATTTCCATAGGAGATAAATATTGGACTCCTCAGTTTAAAATGCGTATTTTTGAGGTTGGATTTTTCACCAAATGATTTTTTGCTATTCTTGCAGCTTAACTAATATTGACTGATGCAAGGCAGGTGTAAGAGGAACACAGGTGGAAATGGCCACAGGAAATTACAGAGAGTTAAATTTACAGAGAGTGTGTCACATAAAGAAAATATTGATAGTGGCATGGAATTTATTATTTGTTCCTTCTCTGAGTTTGAGAATCCATGAGCTGCTCTCAGGTTTGGGATTGTGAAACAGGACCAATTCTGCTCTATTTTTCCTTTGGAAAACGTGACTTGCAGGTTTCCTATTGCTTCTCCATGCAGAGAACAAACTCATTTCTGTGAGGAAAAAAAAAAAAAGTGTGGCCAAGTACATGAAAATAGAAATTGCTGGGGTTCAGCACCTCAGACATTTTGCCTGAAGGCTCTTTGTAAGATAAAGGTTCTCTATCAAATCCAAGGAGATATGGAAAGAATTTAACCTTTGGGCTTAATGAAATGCTTATTCCTGAAACCCAGAGATGCAGGCAGTGTAGTCTGAAGGGAAATCAGTTTAGTAATTCTGGGGTGACTGAGAATCCAATGCTTGTATGGTTATAAGAGATGTAATTAATTACTTATTATCATGTGTTTGGATATAATACACTTACAGAGAACTTAATCTCTATAAAAAAGAGCTGACATCTCCCACAAACCCTGAAGAGTTTAGAAGGGAATATGGCTGGGGGACAACAACTGTCAGGACCCAGGACATCTCTGTGGCTGTCCAGGACAGCCAGGACCCTGCCAGGGGGCTCAGAGACCCTGGCACAGAGCCCAAAACACCTGTGGGTTTGATTATGACCCATGGAGCAAATTACCAACCTTAGATGAAGATCTGCAATCCACAAAAGTTTAGGTAGAATAATAGTGAAGTTATCACAGGGTGGAAAAGTAGATTTTGGGGTTTCTGGAATGGGGGTTCAGGAGGCAAGATGGAGGGAACTGGGCATGTCCAGCCTTTCTCCTTCTTCTTCTTGGCCTCCATCTTCTGCTGTGATGGTGGCACTTTTGGATTGGTCTAGAGTAGAAGCTCAGTGTCTAACACAGGTGATAGGGGTTGGGAAGTTATTGTAAATAGTGTACACGTAGTTTTTAGTATAAAAAGATAACACTGCCCCAGGGGCAGGCACAGTGCCTGGAACTGTCCTGCTGGATGGACCTCAGCAGGACAGGAAAAAGAATTTTATAGATAAGATACAATAAACAGCCTTGAGAATGAGAAATGAAGAGTTTTGACTCCTTCTTCAAGAGCTGGGCTGGGAAAAGAGACTTTAAACATTTCTCAGGGTCACTCTGAGCAGCGAGAGACCCTGACACAAAACCACCTGCACAAAGGCACCCAAAGCACTTTTCCTCCAGTGGATGTCAAAAGAAGCTGGTTTTGCTGCAGCTGGAAGAAAATTCAGAGAACTCACAGAATTCACAAGGTCCTTTTCTGCTGTTTGTTTCCTCCCCAGGTTGTGTATGTGACAGCCACGTTCCCCTACATCATGCTGATGATCCTCCTCATTCGGGGGGTGACGTTACCCGGCGCCTCCGAGGGCATCAAGTTCTACCTATATCCCGACATCTCCCGGCTCTCCGACCCACAGGTAGGACATGGCTGCATCCCTGTGTGCCTTTCTGCCTGGGAAAAACTGCAGGAGCCCGTGGGTTTGAAGTCTGAACACAGGGGACTGCGGGGGGATTGCACAGATCCCTTTGGGAAATGCATTTGTAGGGAATTGTCAGAGCTTGACAGAAAGCTCACAGAGTGTGTGCATCATGTGTGCAAAGCTGGAGATAAGAAATGCTGATTGAGAAATGCCATGGAACAGGACAGGTATTGTTGAGAGAGAAATGGAGCTAGAAACAAGTTTCAAAGAATGGCCTTGCAAATAAGGCTGGATACTTTATAGAAATAGAACTGTGAAAGATGCATTGTAGTAGGACACACACGGGGTAATTTTAGATGATTGGCTTTAAGGCATCTACAGCATGGTGTGGCCAAAGCTGATAGCCGAGAAATGCTTATAGTGTGTCGTAATTAAGAAATAGTTAACTTCTGATTGTGATGGTGTGGATTATAATAGCTGTGTAGGGGGATACAGCATGGGTAAGAGAAGGTGGTATAGAATGTAATCATATCCCCTAAAGAGTTGCAGCTGAACCAATTACTAAAGATTAGGAGCAGCTTGAGCTTAACAGGCCACACCTGTAGCAAATAAGAAGAGTTCTAAAAGAGTGGCTTGGTGGGATCAGGAGTCAGATGGCTGCTGTGAGGACAAGGAACAGTCAGTGCCTAGAGGAGCTGCCTACGAGAAACATCAAGGAGATGCGAGACTGGTGATATGGAATCCTTGCACTAGAATGATAGTAGAACTCTTGAGATATAGGACAACATATCTGTATTATGATATCTGCCTCACCCTTCTCTTGAGACTGAAAATGGAATAAAAGTTCTCTGAACACCTCTCAGTTACCCCATCTCTGGCTCAGAAAAGAGCTTAATCCAGCCCCTCTCTTTTCCTGGCCTCTCTTGGCTGCAGAGATGAATGGTTTTGGCTTTTCCTTGATGGAGATGAGGGAGGAAATGCTCCCAACACAACCTGGGAAGGAATTTGCCTCTGCCAAATCCCAGTGTTTGCTCAGGTAGAACGTTCCAGGCACGTGGGATGTGCAGGAAGCAGTGGGTGTGCTGCACAGAAGGAAGGAAATGCAAGGAAATATTACAGATGGCAAGGAAAAAAGGATTGGAAGGAAACACAAGGAAATATTACAGATGTTACATGTGCAAGGCCTTCAGTGCCATCCCATGGATGTGTCTGCTGACTGCCCTCTGTTAAATGCAACTTTTGATTTAAAATGAGGAGGAAAAAATAGCTGGCAAAGAACTAAATAAATGAAAACCATGAGCTGGCCACTCCATCCTTTCCACCTAATTTAAGGCTCAGAGCAGGACTGTGTCCATCCCATGTGTTTATTTTTTAATTGATTAGAACAAAGAGGAATAAATAGCTGGCAAAGAACTCAATAAATGAAAGTTACCCCGCTCTTCACTGGAGCTGTGGAATTGGGGATAGGGCTGTAAAGCCATGCTGTGTGCTGGAACAGATCAGTTTTTAAACTGGAAAGAACTTTCATCGAGAAATGAGGATTTGCAGAGCCAGTTGCAGCTGGTGCTTCTGCCACTGAGGGACAAGAGCATTGCCACCAGTTCAGGGGGAAAAATTTAACTGGGATTTTCCTATTTTTTGGTTCTTTGTTTGTTCCAAATCTAAATCTCAGGCAGAATTGACAGAGAAATTATTCATTCAGATGATTGCTGTCTTTATAGCAGAATATGCAACCAAGGAGGAACAACGTGCTCAGACCAGGAATTCTGCCTTTTTTATTGTTTTTAATGTAGAGTAGAACATGGAAATCATGGATTAAGTTTGTGCTTTTTTTTTTTTTATTCCCAGTGACAGAGGATTACAGTAGAACAGGTATTGTCCATCATTTGTGTGATACTGAAGGGGGAAAGTGACACAATCTCTGTAGAACCTGACAGGTTACAGACAGCATTTTACTGATCTGCTTTGGCACTGTAAAAGACATTAGACAGTGTTTCTCCTCAGGCTATTACATTATTAAATGGATCCTGAGAAGCAGACAGAAAGAAATTTGGGAATATTTGTCAAAATAAATTTTTTGTAATCTGCTTACTGAAGATGTGGCAGCGTAATTTTTTGAAATCTCTGCTTACTTTAGGCATGTAGTTGTTTAAATAAAAAAAATAAAATTAAATATAAGACAATAGAGGGGCTCCTTCAGGTAATTTCCTTGGGACTTCTGAAATATCTGGGATATTTGCTTTAAACAAATAACATGTTCTACAGCAGAAAAAAAAAAAAAAAACCAACCAACCAATCAAAAACAAAAGCAAAAAAACCCCCAAAAATACCAAAAAACCAAATCATGGCAGGGACACC
Source organism: Emberiza elegans (assembly GCA_024865655.1). Taxonomy (NCBI): domain Eukaryota; kingdom Metazoa; phylum Chordata; class Aves; order Passeriformes; family Fringillidae; genus Emberiza; species Emberiza elegans. The sequence continues at coordinate 1,277,136 of JALJVW010000207.1, read as the reverse complement.
TTCCACTGCCCCAGGGTGCTCCAAGCCCTGTCCAGCTGATCTCCTCCTGCCAAGGGTGCACATAAAAAATTCATGTTGTCCTTCCCATGGTTCCTGAGCATTTGTGCTTTAAAACTCATTGGTTTGCAAGCAATGGATCCGATCCCCTTCTGGTTTTTCTTCCCATAGCAAAAAAAAAAACCCCCCTGAACTGATGCCTTGGGAAGGCTGCCCTAGAGCAGAGGCTGGATGGAGCTCCAGAATGAAGCAGGGATTCATTAAAAGGATCTCCTCCATGGATGCACCTTGGGCAGCACCAGAGCCCAGCCAGGGCTGCACCCAAGATGACCCAAAATGGCCCCAAAATGCACGGCCGGGCACGGGGTCTGTCCCTGGGATCAGTTCTGCTCCATTTGCACCTTGCAGTTCATTGTCCCATCCCAGCTTTAGCCCCTGCAGTCCCACCCTGCTTGTTTTTCTCTCTCCAGCCCACGGGGTTTGTGCTCCTGGGCTGAGATTTGGATCATTTGTCCTTGGTGCCCAGCTGGAGCAGGAATTGTTTTGTCTCCCTGCTCTGTGCACAGAGCTCACCCTCCCCTCATGTGAAGCCCAGACCCACACACTAAAGCAGCACAGAATGTGAAAATATAAAAGCAAAACCTGAGGCATCACAACCTGACCTTGGACACTTCCAGTGGTGGGGCAGCCACAGATTCTCTGCACACCCTGTGCCAGGGCTCACCTCCCTCACAGGCAGGAATTCCTTCCCAATATCCCATCCAACCCTGCCTTCTGTCTATGTGAAACCATTCCCTGTGTCCTGTCCCTCCATCCCTTGTAAAAAGTCTCTCTCCATCTTTCCCTGCATCCCCTCCAGGCCCTGCAAGGCCACACTTCAGTCACCCCAAAGCTTCTCCTGTGCAGGTGAACAATCCCAGCCGTGCCAGCAGAGCTCTGTATGAGCAGGGCTCAGTGCTGCTCTTTAAGAGCTGCTTCCTTCCCTTGCCCAGTGCCTTTCTAGGGGCTCCTAACAGGATTTTGCCCTGCCTGTGGATTTCCCACGTGCCACTGACACCCTCGCTTGTGTTTGCCATTGAGGGAGGGCATGCCAGCTTAAGGGACACGATTGCCAGCTTAAGGGACATGATTGCCAGCTCCAGGGAGGGTTTATATGCTTATTTACTCTCCTGGTGGCACTTGTAAAGAAATTCGTGTTGCCATGACAATTTGCAAAGCCCATTGGGTCGATGGGAGCAGCCTGGGAAGCACTGAGGGACGGACACACATGGGCTGTGTCTGTCTGTCCCTCATATTTGGGGCTGGAATTCCTTTTGGGAATGCTTTAAGGAGCCAGGTCCTCCTCAGGTTCAGGGAGACTCTCCCTGACAAGTTCTTGTTCTCCATTTGGATTTTAAACACCTTTTAATAGGAAAAATGTGCCATAAGAGAGATGGTGAACACCAATGCAGGTAATTGAAATGTGTAGAATTCATTGGTTTTAGAGAATTATTTTTGTGTTGGAAAAACTTTTCATTTCACCAAAATTGAAATAGGTTTTTGAGAATAATTAATTCAATACTTGAAGAAAGCTTTCAGACTAATGTGAGCAATCTTTAGTCAATTCTGAAGAAACAGAAGAAGCTTAGTTCTGCAGACTTAAAACTAGAATTTGGCACAACTAGTTTCATTTTAAAAATAGATTGTGGTCCAGCTTTAGTGCAACTTTTAATGGTAATAAGATGGATTTAGAGGCACTTCTGATTGTGATGGTGTGGATTATAATATCCATATTATAATATCTGTATTATAATATATATATAAATATATATATATATAATGCATCTCCATTTTATGGAAATGCATAATATATTCTATATATAATATATTATTATATTATCTTATTATATATAATATTATATATCTATATATAATATAATATATATATCATCTATATCTATTTCTATATAATATATTATGCATCTCCATTTTATGGAAATGCAGAATTCAATGTTCAAACCCACAGATATCAGGAGAACCTCCCCCACTCCATAAACCTCTTGCCAGTTGGTTCTGGAGCTTTTTGCCAAGGAGCACAACTGACACTACCTGGAGATTCATGTTTCCAGTTTCCATGTTTACTCATTTCACTGGATTTACTCCCTAATGCCAGAGCATAAATCATGTTGACCAGCAGAATTTGTTTTCCTCTTTAGTTGCATGCCTGTTTCAATAATATTTCAGGGAGGGTGCTGGGTCTGCATGAGGAGGGAGGAATTTGAGCCCCACAGCCAGCTATGTTTGCTGGGGATTAAATAAATGAAATTTCTCTTCAAGGCTCACTTCAGTCTGAAGTTCTGGACTCTTTTGTCTTTGCGCAATTTGCATTCCATGGTGGGTTAAGGCTTTGGGAGCAGCTATTCATCTTTGCCGCTCCCCTCAGCTTCCAAGGCCTTTGGTCTCCATTTCATTTTTATATTCTGTCTTTCCAGCAGACCCAATCCTCTCACTCTGAAAATGCCACTTTTTCTCATGTGTACAGCTCATTCCAATCACTTTGTGTTGCATCAGTGGAAGCTGCAACAGTCTGGAGCTCTGTTTAAGCCTCAGAAGTGTTTTCCTCCATCAACAAAAAGGTCTCAATAATCTTCATGCTCAAATTGGCTTGAAATAGATCCCATTGCCCTAATCTGGGAGATACAGGTGCTGTTTGTGGCTGAAATAAGGGATCTTGGCTGGGTTATAACTCACACAAAAGCGGTGCTTCAGCAAGTTAATGGGATTGTTCTGGGGTTTGTGTGCAAGCCTGACTCAGAATATGGTTCTGCTTGTCCCTGCACAGATTTAAGGTGATTGTCATTGTGTGTGCTGCTCACTGAGCCCTTCTGGGCAAAACATTTAGGGCTTTGTAAGAGGAGTTTGCAAACATTTGTGCCTGGAAGAAGTTTAGGGAGGGGCAGATGTAGCAGTTTGATGGGTCAGGAAGTACCAGTATGGATAATTGTATGGAAAAATCACATCAATTTAACCCCTGCTGTAACAGTGGCTTGTTAAAAAGGGGAGGAAAATAAAAATAAAACTTTCTTCTTTATTGTATATTTGTATGCTAAAATTGGCCAAGTTGCTATTTTGGTTTTTTGTTTTTTTAATTTTAAAGTTGTGAATTGTTTTAATGAACATATTCATGAGGGCATCTATCAACACAGCCACAATTGCACTGAACAGCTTTCAAAGGAAATTTCTCCAAGATTTCTAAAATTTCTAGAATTTCTACATTTCTAAATTTCTAAAATCTTGGAGAAATTGCCATTTCTCTGTGGGAAGAATCCAGGTTGTAGCTCATCTCTGATAAACTCTGATGTGAATATTGGGCTTGAGGAATGAGGCCAAATTAATCAGGTACAGGAAAATCAGAACCATGACAGGTAATTGATTTTAGGTTTCTCAGGTCTTTGATTTGCAATGGGGGGAAAAAATGGCAATGAAATTTGTGGTGGCAGAAATATTTCTGCAATTCTCTGGTAGCTCAGCCAGGAGAATTCACTTTGAGGCAGCTGGGATGGGCAGGTGATGACTGGGAGATGGTTCCAGAAGGACTTTGCCCAGCACTTGCCTTGGCTTTGAGACTTGGCTGGCTGGCTTGAATTTTGAAATCCAACTGGATTTTCCTTCTTGAAAAGGAGCACCAAAACATGAGTGCAGAGCAATGAGCATCAGCTTAACCTGGTAACCCACTTACTCTGGGTAGATTTTACACTGCTGACATCCCTCTCCTCCTTACTGAGACCCCTCTCTTCCTTACATTGCCCTCTGGATCAAAAAAAAGTTTTTTCCTTTGTGGCATTTAGGCTGTTTTCATGCATAGTTGTAGAGAAATCAAGCATTTTATTACATCTCTTTCAGAGAAAGCACTTTTTTTCTGCTAGAAAGTCACCCTAAAATAAATGCACATTATTTATTTTCCCTCTGGAAATTGTAATTTTTCATTAGATTTCCTTAATTTTTTGTATTAGCATGAGTTTATTGTGGTGGTTTTTTTGCTCCTTAACATGATATTAATCTGTTTCAGCAAATAAATAACAATATTCTCTTTAAAAAGTGCTTCTAACCAAAACTGCAAACAATTGCTTTCCAATCAGTCTGATTATAATATACACACAGATGAGAGAAATTTGGGAGTATGGATCAGTGTAGAGGTGATATTTCCTTAAATCCTGATCTGAAAACCCAAACTGCAAAAGCATTTGAGAATTTCTCTTCCCTTAACTTTTTATTTCCAAGATTTAGGGGGGCTGAGTTGCTCTAAGAGGAAGAAATGGGAGATGGACTCAATTTTAGGGTTTGCAGCCCTGGAATCCACAATCCTGTCGCCACCTCGAGGCCAGGGAAGCCTTTTTGCAAGGCAGAGGAAAATCCTCTTTTCTGCCTCTGAGATTGGAGCAAAATGCTGCATCCAAACATCAATGTTAGAGCCCTGCTTTCTCCAAAAATAAAAAGGTTGTAAAAGAAATTTGGATTTCATTTTTTGGCTGCTTTCAGGCTCAGAAAATCCAGGTTGCTGAGCAGTGATTTTAGACCAGTCCTGCATTTAAACCTCAAACAATGTAAACCTGGGGATTTTCAGATGTTGGCAATGAAATTATCTCTGATTGCTGGAGAATTTTTGGATGCATTTTAAATATTTTGAAATGTGACAGGTAATGACCTTAGAGGTCTTTTCCAACCTTAATAATTCCATGATTCACTAAGGGAAAAACTTGCAGTGGAAGGAGAAACTCCTCCTTAGGATATCTTCAATACTGGTTGGTGAGTTTTTAAGGATAGTGCTTGGAAAAATGCTTCAGAGACAGGTCAAACATCCTGAATCATACCAGAATTTTGGCACGAATAAATTAGAAAACCCTTCAGTGTTTTACTGAATTTTTGGCTTTTATAAGAGTTTGGGCAGCAATTAAAAAAAAAAAAAAGAAATTACTGGGAAAAATAATAGCAATGAGAGGAGGAAGATGTCCAGCTCTTCTCACATTTATGCAGTTCTGCTAAGGGGGTGGAATTTACTCTTTTTCCTCCCACTTTCTTCCCATTCTCTGGTTTGTTCCCCTCAGCAGGTCTGAACCAGGCGTGAGTTGAAATAAATTAAAACAAGAGTGAAAGTCAGAAATCCATATAAAAGCTGCAAGGATGAAGATCCTCAACCAAATTTATTATCTGTATAACTGCAACTCCCCCTTTACCTGCACCTTTGAACAAGCAATAATCTAAATTTCAAAGTGTTCTTTCAGTGAAAGGAGAAAGCCTTGCTGCTGGAGGTGAGGTTCTTGTGGTGCTCTTGGGTAGGAATCCCCTACCCAATTGAAACTTTAAATTTTCATATTTAAATTGGGAAAAGAATTCATTCTTCTCCAGGTCTGCTGTTTGCACCACCATTACAAGTTACTGAGATTTGAAATTGCAAGGAATTAAATTCAAGGACACAGCCCAGTGTGATGCTCAGAGATATTTTTCCCACAATGCAGTTTATAATCTCCCCAATGAGGAATAATTTCATTTAATATGTCCTGCAGATTTTGCACTTTGGATTATGTGGCTTTTAAGAGTAGAGAGAGCAGCAACTCCCAAATGCAGAGAAAGGGCAGAGGTGTTGAACAAGGGCAGAAATCCCTCCTGGGATGGATTCCCATTCCCCCAAACCAAGGGAATGAATTTCCCCAAATGAAGGGCCAGCCTGGGAGCACATTGCATTTTCCCTGCTCCAAGGAAATTTCTCTGCAGGAATCTGCTGGGGAACACACATCCCAAAAGGATGGGATGGAGACACCCAGGGGCTTCTCCTGGGACAGAAAATATCTCCCTGTGGGGCCTGGGGTGTTTGTTTGCTCACCACGTTGGGTTTTATGTTGTGAAAATGTCTTGGGAATGTTTAAGTGCAAAAGTTTTGTGTGCATTGAAGTGGAAGAGTTTTTTGTGTATCTAAATGGAAAAGTTTGGGGTAAATATCAGTATTCTGTGGGAAAGGCTCAGTCTAAATTCCATACACAAACTTTTGGGGTGTGTCAGTGCATATAAGTCACGTTTTCATGGCTCCCCAGACAACTCTGGTTTCTTCAGCAGCCTCACGTTGTGACTGTTCATTTTGTGTGCCAGATGTGCTTTCTGAGCTCCAGTTATGGCTCTGCGGGGCTGTTTCAAGCCCTGAACAAGGATTTCCCTCCTTCTCCCCATGGTCTCACTGTGTTTTTTTGCTCTTGCTACACAAGCAGCAGCAAGCTGAGCAGGTTTGGGCAGTGGGCAGAGACTTGTTGGAAGAATGGGCTCATTTTGGGGTTTCTCTGGGATTTTCTGGGCCACATGGAAGCTCCTCCAGCTGTCCCTGCAGCCCTTTAGCAAGCTTGGCAGTGGGGAGGCATCATCTGAGCGTCAGAGAGGCTTTAATTGCAATTTAATATCAGAATTTATGGCTGGTGCAGTTGCCACTGGAGGGAGACAGGATCCACACATTAACCCAAAGTATGGGCATGACAGCCAGAGATTTCCCTCTGCTTTCATGGTGGAACCTGAAAAGAAATACAAGAGCAACTTTTTTTGCATAAATCTGAACATTTAAAGGATTACAAATGACATTAATGACTTCACTCTCTCAGCTACTTTAGAAGTCCAGTCTTCTGGCAGAGAAAAGCTGTTGTTAAAAATACAAATTTCAGATGAAATTCAGAATTGGTAAAATAAAATGCTGAGTGACAGATGGGTATTAAGGAGGAAATAATAACAAGGGAGCTTGCACACAATGGGGGGGTCAGGAAGTGAAGCAAATGAATATTCCATGTTATTTCTGTGCTGCAAGTGGGTTTGTGACACCATATAAATAGAGGCACTGGAAATACAGAGCTATTTTAAGAATTGCTAGTAAGATTCTTAATCCCATTATTCCAGAGGAATGAGAGAAAAAAGGAAAAGATAAGACTACTGCACTGCTGGAATGATGTGCTGCTTGCAGAAAATCTGGAATTTGCTCTTTACAAAGCTGTGTGCTCCTAAAGATTATTATTCTTTCAAGACCTGTACAACAAAATGCTTTCTAATCCTCTGACTTTTCTGAAACTCTTTTTATTTCCACCCTAGAACTGGAGTAACAGCTCAACTCTCAAAATAAGCCGACCAAAAAAGGGCTGGGCAAGCATGTGCTGAAAAGTAGAGTGTGCACCCCAAAGCTGCCCTGGGAGAGGAGCCTGGAAAGGGCTTCCCTCACCATTCCATGCCAAGGTTTTGGTATCCACTGAAATTTGTGGGACATTTCTGCTTAAATATGGGATTTACTGCAATGCTGCCTATTCCTTCCTTGTGGATGAAGTTACTGTGTTGGTGTAGGGTTGGCTTAGACTTGTTGGAATTCAGGACATCCCTCTGGCTGTCCTGGATGGCTCAAACCCTGCCAGGGGGCTCAGAGAGCCAGGCACAGAGCCCAAAACACCTGTGACTTTGATTATGACCCATGGAAAACATTACCAACCTTAGATGAAGATCAGCAAGGCATGAAAGTCTAAGTAGAATAATAATTAGTTTGTCACAGGGTGAAAAATAGATTGTTTTGGGGTTTTAGAATGGGGGTTCAGGGGGTAAGATGGAGGAATCTGGGCACGTCCAGCCTTTCTCCTTCTCCATCTTCTGCTGTGGTGGTGCTGGCACTTTTGGATTGGTTTAGAGTAGAAGCTCAGTGTCTGACATAGGTGATAGGTACTGGGAAGTAATTGTCAATATTGTACATGTAGTTTTTAGTATAAAATGACAACACTGCCCCAGGGCAGGCAGAGTGCCTGGAACTGTCCTGCTGAACAGACCTCAGCAGGACAGGGAAAGAATTTTATAGATAAGATACAATGAACAACCTTGAGAATGAGAACTGAATAGCTCTGACTCCTCCTTTGACCACCAAGCTGAGAAAAGAGACTTTCTAACGCATCTTGGGGTCACTCTGAGCAGCTAGAGTCCTGAGAAGACTGTTGAATTATTTGTTGGATTATTGTCCCAAATTTATTCTTTACCTCCCATTGCACAGTTGTTTCTCCCTTCTGCTTGATAAAACACACAGCCACATATTCACACTGATGGGATGTCACCAAGGTGCCTGTGAGGGTAAATGCCAGGATGGGAAATCAGCATTTTCCTCATTTCCCATTCGGCTGTGGTGCATTGTGGGACTTCATGGTCTCCCCTCTGGGAGTCCTTAAAGAGATAAATTTTCATGTGTTAACATTAAATCCTAGAAAACTTTCTAATACAGGAATTCCTATAAAGATCATGGAGATTTTAAGGAAAACCTTCCTTAGCTGTGTGCATAGTCTCAGTTTCCGCATGCAAACAGATTTTCCCATATGGATTTTTATAGGCAAATGCTTTAAACACTGAGGCTCAATAAACTGAGTTTTTCCCAGAATTCTCCCCAAAATCCTGGCTACAGGAACAGCTTCTGATGCCACTGGGGAACAGAAATAAATAAAACAATAAAATGGGTTTTGTCCCACCAGAGCCAACCCCACACTGCTGCTGCAATAAGGGAAAAAATTGTGAAGTTGTAATAATTGTAAAATTGTCTGTAAATAAGGAAAAGAGAAGAAAATTTTGGGGTGTCACAAGCAGAGAGGGAATGAAATGCACTGAGAAAATGTGTTACAAATTTGGCAGGAAATTTGCAGATATTGCTGCAGTTTGGGGTGAGGGTTCAGTGATTTCCCACTTGTTTTTGGTCAATTCCAGAGAATATTTAAATCAAAAAGTGCAGCTGAATCCCTGAAAATGGGAAATGGAATCTGGTACTCGGTGATTCTGCACTCAAGTGCTGTTTGCACACTGATATTTTAGCGGAATAAACAGAAAACATTTCGCAGACCAGAGCTTTAAAAATTATTTTTATTTTAAACATTCAAATTCTTTATTTTTATTTATTACTGCATTTTGAAACAAAAATTTGTTTAGGAATTAAAAAGCAAATGCTTAATTTAAAAGATGGAGCAACAACATTTGCCTTCTCAAATAACCTTCCAGGTTTTTGGCCAAATGATTTTTTTATTTCTTAAAAATTTGCAAATAAAATTGAATTGAAGGTTCATTTTTCTGCAAAATTAACCATTTGATCCATGTCAGCACATTTAGTAGGCCAAATGTCAAGAAGTAAGGTCCTGAATATGGTTTCTAAATGGAATTTTTTAATCCTAGCACATTTTTTTGGTCTTAATCTCAGTTTTAATTTATGTTTCTGCCAGCTCTGTGGCATAAATGCAAGGTTTTCCACTGCCCAGCTCTCTTGAAAAAGGCCCAGGCTCACAGCAGAATTCCAGTGAATGTTGAGTGGCTTGTTTACTAAAATTCACCACTTGGATACACAGCTCCTGCCACTCCAAAAACAACTCAGGCTTTCAAAATGCTCCAAATCCCTCTGTGTAAAATAATAAAACAACATGGGCGCTCTGGGGGATGCTCACAAAAAGCTCCTGGTACTTTCCCAGCCTGGGGGGCTCAGGGAATTTGTTTATCCCAGCCATGAAGGGGAGCACAACAGAGGTGGGGAATGATGGCAGCACCAAAAAATGCACTGGGGAGAAGCAGCCCTCAGTGAGTGACTGGTCCCGAGGGCAGGAAATGTGCCAGAGGAGGAGGGATTCCAAATTTAAATTGTCTGTTTGGTAATTTGATCTTGGCAACAAAGTGCGTGAGGTGGTTCAGGGTCATTGCATTGAACAGGGGAGGGGAAAGTGTGGTTTGGTTCCATAAATCATCAATCCCACAAATTCCTCTTTGTCCTGGTCCTGTGGAGCCCTTAGAATGCCCAAGAGCCAGAGCAGAGATGCCTGAGCTTGAGCGAATCAGACAGAAATTAAATAACACAGGGCTAAATTGACTTCCTTGTGCATGTTGACACTGAGCAGACAGTGATTTTCAGGACAGGTATATTGCTGGTAAATGTATTTTTGTATTTCTAGAACTCCGGTTACCTGCAGATTGTTAAATTGTTTAGTTATTAAATAGTTTAGGTAGTTTGTTGGTTTTGTTTTGTTTCTGTTTTGGTTTTTGTTGGTTTGGTTTTGGTTTAATTTTGTTTGTTTGTTTGCTTGGGGTTTTGTTTGTTTGCTCTTTAAATTTTATGTCTGGCTTAAATTTTGACTTCAGTTCCATGGTCGTGTATAAGCAAGGAAAAATAAGACATGAGTGCATGGTTCCAAAACATAAAGCTGAAGAAGGCAACACCATGTGAGCTGGCAGCAAGTGGGAAAGGGAAAGAAACAAAGCAACCCATGGCCCCTTTTGGAATTTTTCCTTTCTTTGTAGGGAATGCTGTAGGTTGGAGGGATCAGAGAGAAGCCAAAAGGTCCTTCCCAATGAGGGGGAACATCAAGGAGTGATTCTGAGGGACACACACCACAGCAGGGGTGGTTTTGGGGTGGAACCACCCCCAAACCACTCTCTGAACACTTCAGATAAACCTTTACAACAAGCCCAGGGCATCAGCAATGCTTTGTTTGTTTTCCTGATTAACTTTACCCAGACAAATCTGTCAGAGGGCAGAGAATCACAAGCTTGTGCCTTAAGGTCTAAAACCATATTTGTTTTATTGCTTTGTATTTTTTGATCCCTCCCTGTATTTATTTATTTATAAAAATTACTTGGGGAGCTCATTCTGATTTTTCTGCCTGGGAGCTGTCAGTAGCTCCTTAAATTCCCTAAATTGTCAAGGGGACTCTCAGTGCCTTGTAACTGAGAGAAACCACAAATCCCAATCGCCCCCTTAAAAAAGAAATTAGTTCTTAAAATCAGAGATTGGTTGGACAAATTGTTGCTCTGAGCGTGCTGGAGTAATCTCAGAGATTCTTGGCACATAATCCTGGGTGGGTGCCAAGCTCTTGGTTTGGTTCCAAGCAAATTCCAGCCACCATTCAGCAGCAATTACCTCTGAGGCAGAGGCAGCTGGGCCACCCTGAGTTATCATCTCTGCCCTGGCAGTCCCAGAGCTGCGCTCGTGCTCATCCAGCCACAGAATAGGAGGTTTTTCCTCAGTTCTACCCCAAATTCCTGCCTGGGGCTTGTGGGCCCACACCCTCCGTAGCTGTGCTTGTGGAATTCCCACCATAAGAGCTGGCATTATGGGGAGATTTAGTTATTCTACAATTCTATATAAGATGTATAATATAATATCATATTCTATATATATTATTATAATAATATAATATTTAGTTATTCTACAATTGTATATAATATGTATAATATAATATTATATCATATCATATATATATATTATTATAAATATAATATTTAATTATTCTACAATTCTACATAATATAAGTCTGTATAATGACAATATATAATAATATAATTCTGTATAATGACAAAATTAATCACTGTTGCTTGCTCAGTACTAGCATTGGTGGAATTTGAGGGTGAAGCTATAGAAAAAAAAAGAAAAAGAGCAAAGTGTGTGTTTGTATTGATTTGGGATAACCCCAATGTAGGGGAACAATGTGCTCTGACTCCATGATTTAGGAGGCTGAACAAATGCTTTTGTAAGCTATACTATATAACACTAATACTATATTAAATTACATACTAAAGAGACACTATACTAAAGAATACTAAAGAAAAACCCATGTCTGAGACAGTCAGGACACAATTTTGACCCAATTGGCCAAGGAAGCAAAACAATCTTCCCTGGTGCCCAATAACCAAATCACTTTGGGTAAACAATCTCCATAACACATTCCGCAAGTGCCAAACAACAGGAGCAGTGAATAGAGATGAGAATTGTTTTCTCTTCTTCTCTCTGTGCTTCTCCAGAAAAAAATCCTGGGAGAAAGAATTATTTCTCTCTCTGTTCAGAGAATGTGAATGCCACATGTTGGTGACTATGAAGGTTTGAGCCTGCAGTAAATAAATTTATAAGGTTTTGTGACCTACATTTCAGAGGAGGTCACTGCAATGGATTCTGGCAACAATAAAAAAAGGACAGTGAGTGACCTCTACACTGGCTGAACACATTTTTGTGTATTTATAGCAAATGAAAGTGATACCAGATAGCAAGTGATACTAGTTTCACTTTTGCTACTTTTGCTAGTATCACTAGCAAAGGTGAAAAACCAGTTTTATTTCCATGTCTTGATAGTGATTTCAATCCTTTCCATTCTATTAAACCTTGTTAAACAGAAAATGATGGCTCTCAGATGAAAAAGGATGTTTTAATAAAGTGGTTCATGCTCTAGGTTAGCTTTATGGATTTTCATAGATTTCTGGGCCAATTTTTGCTGAGTTAGCATGGGATTATCCACATCAGTAGCTTTGAGTGACTGAAATGGCATTAAATTAGAATAAAATTAAATACTTCCTTGTCTGTCCTTTTAGATTGTTGACCCATATTGTCACTACCAGTATTTGAAGCAATGTGTTGCCCCAGATTTCATTTCTTTGTTTTGAGGTTACTTTAGAAAACATAATTAACTTTTAATTGTGTCTTTAGTATTTATTTGCCTAAGCACTCAGTTTTTATTCTGCTTATGAAGGGCAACATTTAGACTGTTCTGTGGGCAGCAGGAAATCAATGCTGCCTTCAATTAAGTTTTTCTTTGTGTGACACAATGGTAGGTCAGAAGTTGTCACTTGGCCTTTTTAATGGGTTTATTAAACACTGGGTTTACTTGAGGGATTTTCTAGAGACATTTCTGTTGAATTAAAAACATTTTCCCTTTTTTCCTTTTGGTCTTGAGGCAATAAATTGGGTTTTTAAATAAAATCAAATTATAATCGAGTTACTTAGTGGATAATAACTGGAAGCCAGGGCACGGTTTTGGTGTTATTGTAGAAAATTGAGTATTTGGAGTGGCTGTTCAAAGATTTGTATTTATTTGTGATGCTCATTAAATAGCAGTGTAGGACACTATACACCCAGCAGTCACTGGTGCTTTTTTTTCTGTGAAAAGGCAAAAAAAAAAAAAGAAGAAAAAGCTTTTACACACTGTCAAACCTGGAAATGTAGCTCAGGCCTCCTGGTTCCACAGCCAAGGCACCATTCCCTGTTTGGGTGGCACTCAGCCAGGAACTCAGGAGGTCCTCCTGGAGCCCTGCCTTGGCTTTGGCAAAAGTCTATAAAAATGGAGATGTAGTGGGTTTAGAAAAATACAAAAGAATGTGCTTTTTCACACGATGAATGACTAAATGGTGGAACTCCCTGCTGGAGGATGTGGGAGGCTGAAAGTATCAATTAATTCAATTAATTACAGATGGGCCAATTGTGAAGTGTTAAACACAAGAGTCCAGATTTAACTTGGGGTTCTGGCTGGTTTCTGTGCAGCTTTTACTGGGAGGTTCCCTGTCCTGGGGAGCCCACCCTGCTGGGGCAGTCTCAGTGTCCCTGCTGTAAAAATAAAGTGTAAATGAAGTGAAGCAAAATGGCAGCAGGTCGGAAAATTCCTGTTTGAATAGAGCCCCCCAAAGCAGGTTCAACCAGAACAAGCCCAGGATCACTTGGGTTGGACAAGACCTTTAAAACCATCAAGTGCAACCCTAAACCCCACCAAAGTCCACCTCTGTGGTTTTCTCATGTCCTCTAAACAGGGAGAGACATAATTCTCTCTCTCAAGTTTTGCCTGGAGAAGCACAGAGAAAAAACGATTTTTATCTCTACTTGCTGCTCCCAGTGTTTTGCACATGTAGAATGGGCTAGAAGATTGTTTATCTGAAAGATAATTCAGTAATTAGATTCTAGTAGAGATTATTTATATTAATTAACCTATCAAGTCCAAGCTGGGTAGGCTGTCAGTCTACAGACAGTCACAAGTTTTTCAGTAGTTAATAGTAAGTATTCTTTAGTATTCTTAATAATATAAACATAGTATAGATAAATATAATGTATATTTATATTATATATATACAGTATATTTATGAATATAATATAAATATAGTATAGATAAATAAAACGTATATTTATGTTATATATATATACTATATTTATGAATATAATATAGATAAATATAGTGTATATATAAATATAATGTAATATAATATAGTTTTAATAAAATGAGTATTCAACATTCCAAAACCTTTAAGTCAGGAACCAATCATTCCCTGGACCTGAGAGCCTAAATTTCCAACACAATTAATACTAATTTAATTATTAACACAATTATTAACACAATTTAATAATATAAATATAGTATAGATAAATATAATGTGTATTTATATTTATATTATATATATATTTTATAAATATAGTATTGATCAATCTAGTATACATAAATATAATCTAATATAATATAGTTTTAATAAAATGAGTATTCAACATTCCAAAACCCTAAAGTCAGGTACCAATCATTCCCTGGACCTGAGAGCCTGAATTTCCAGCACACATCCAGTCAGGTTCTGAGCTCTCCAAGGGTGCTGACTCCACAAGCTCCCTCAGGGCACCCTCTTCCAGGGTTTTACTACTTTCTCCACAAGTTTTTCTTAAATTTAATTGGGATTTGCTGTGTTTCAGTTTGTGCCTCTTGTCCTTCTGTCAGCACCTCTGAGAAGGCACTGATTCCCTGTCCTTTACTCCCTGCCAGGTATTTATTTATACACATTTATTTATACTCAAGAATCCCAAATTCTCTCCTCTAACCTGTGCAGTCCCAGCTCTCTCAGCCTCTCAAACCTTTCACCTTTTCCAAGATGCAGCAGCCCCTCGATCACACCTGGAGCCCTTCACTGGGCTCCAGGAAGTCCCTGTTCCTCATGAACTGGGATGCCAGCTCTGAATTTGTGGTGTTGGGCAGAGGAAAGGGATCACCCACCTCCCTCAGGGTGCTGGTAACTCCTCCTCCTCCTCTTCCTCAGCCCAGGAGCTGCTGCTCTTTGCTCCAGGGCACACTGCTGGCTCAGGCTCAGCCAGTGCCCTGGCACCTTCCAGGAGGTTGCTCCCCAGAGATTTTTCCAGCAGTGACTTTCTTAAACCACAATTGCTCAAGTTTCTAAGGAGCTTTTCAGTGACAGATTTTTCCAAAGTGATTTTGAATATCAAACCCAGGCTTCCTTCACCTTTAACCACGTGGTTGCAGACCACTTAAAAAAAAAACCTTTAGGAACAATAATCTCTCTTTGGGGGGGAGTTTACCTTTTTTGTTTGCAGTTTCTAAGCTTCACCAGCAGCTTCTGTGCTGGTTCCAATTCCCAGTATAGAAGGCCCAGAAGGTGCAGGCTGTGCAGGGAGAGCGAGGTGAATTCTGCACTGGTAGTGCTATAGAAACCCCATTGGTTTCTTCATTTTCAGAGTGCAGCTGCCAGTGGCACCATTCCAGCAGCTGGGCCAGGCTCCAGCGTGGAGGTGCCCACCCAGGGCACTGTGCCAGGCTAGCTGAGAATGGAAATCTGTTCTTGCCCTCCAGGCAGGGCCATGCTGCCAAATGCAGCTCTGTTTGCCTCAGGCTTGGGTTAGTGGCAGCTGGAGCTGGGGGCTGTGCTCTGGGGAGGGTTCCTGTGCTTTCCAGGGAGGCAGGAGAGATTTCCTCACCATCACCTGCTGGCTGCAGGCTCTGGCAGCAGAGGTGTGTGAGCACAAACTGCAGGCAGGAGAAACAGAACTCAGCATCAATGACATCTTCCCCAACACAGAGGAATTACAGCATTCACAGAATCACTGGGTTGGAAGAGACCTTCCAGATCATTGAGTCCAACCCAGCCCCAACCCCTCAACTAAACCCTGGCACCCAGTGCCACATCCAGGCTTTGTTAAACACACCCAGGGATGGGGACTCCACCACCTCCCAAAGCAGCCATTCCAGAACTTTATCACTCTTTTTGTAAAAAAAACTTTTTCCTAATATCTGACCTGTATTTCCCTTGATGCAGCTTGAGGCTGTGTGCTCTCATCCTCAGTTGCTGTCTGAAGAAAGAGCCCAACACGCCCTGACTAGAGCCACCTTTCAGGGAGTTGTAGAGTGGTAAGGTCACCTCTGAGTTTCCTTTTCTCCATGCTAAACAACACAAGGTCCCCCAAGCCCAATAAGGAGCTACTGAAGGGAGGGTTTTGATCTGATCTGAGAAAGTGGGGATGGAATTTTCACTGCCCCAAACAGCCTTTAGTGCTGGAGCTGCTGCTGTAGAACATGTGAGAACAAACAAGAAAAAAAAATGTATAACCATGAAGGGTGATGCCTCAGGTTTTAGCTTTTTATTTCTTTTTCGGATTCTGTACTGCTTTAGTGTGTAGGTCTAGCCTTCATAGAATACATTTCCATCCTCAGACATTCCTTCTGATGGAGGAAAAAACCCAGCTTTGCTCAGTTTCATTTCTTCCCCTCAGCTGCAGCCCCTCAGGAAACTCCAAAGTGCTCCTGCACCTCCCTGAGCCCATGTCAAAGGAGTGAGAACACTGATCTTGTCACTCCCTTGGATCACTTTGGCTTCTCCAGGTTCCTCTCTTTAGGAGTTTTCCCCTCCCTCTAAACTATTCATTCTCATCCTGATACCTCAAGTTTTAGTTTTTATATTTTTCACATTCTGTGCTGCTTTAGTGTGTGGGTCTGGGCTTCATATCAGGGGATGCTGAGCTCTGTGCACAGAGCAAGGAGACAAAACAATTCCTGCTCCAGCTGGGCACCAAGGACAAATGATCCAAATCTCAGCCCAGGAGCACAAACACCGTGAGCTGGAGAGAGAAAAACAAGCAGGGTGGGACTGCAGGGGCTAAAGCTGGGATGGGACAATGAACTGCAAGGTGCAAATGGAGCAGAACTGATCCCAGGGACAGACCCCGTGTCCATTTTGGGGCCATTTTGGTTCATCTTGGGTGCAGCCCTGGCTGGGCTCTGGTGCTGCCCAAGGTGGATCCATGGAGGAGATCCTTTTAATGAATCCCTGCTTTATTCTGGAGCTCTATCCAGCCCCTGCTCTAGCTCAGCCTTCCCAAGGCATCCAGGGCACATTTTAGGGGAGCTTTTCCACCAGGGCTGGGCTCACCCTGCATTGCTGGTGCCTGTCCCATCCTCATCCCAGGGATTAAGCAGAGTTGTCAGAGCTCACTGCAGGATGGAACGCAGTGAAAACCCTTGTATTATTGGTGTGCAAAACCAAACCCCTCTCAGCTATCCCTTGAAAAAACTGTCCCGTGGAAGAAAGTTCTTTTTATCAGGAGTTATGAGGTGTTTGTTGAAGTCACAATTAACTCCTCATTGACACCCAAGGTCATGCAGGGATCTTAGCAGGGAACTTCTCTGTCTTTGGGACAGTTTATCCAAGGGGACAGTCTCTGGTTTATTTTTTCATATTTTCTCCAGCTGGCCTAATGCCCCACTGCCCCCTTCAGGGCTCCCTTGGCAGTTTTGTCCTCTAAGGGATTTCTGAGGGGAGCAAAGCTCTGATGAACACAGTTAAACTTAGGTGAGACAAACTTTGATTTACTGCTTAGAAAATTAAACTATATTCCTGCAGGCTGTTTTGTTTTTTTTTTAATTTAGATGAGTATTTATAGCATACATTTGATTACTCCAACCCAGTTCAGTTTTAAGGTCTTTATAATGTAGGGGATGAGTTTTTGTTTTTTTTCAATTTTTACTCTGCATATTGTGTCCTCAAGCCCATCATGTGCCAAATGTTACCTTGCAGTATTAGAATATATTTATATATTAATTCTTCATATATTTAATTCAGCTTAAAAAATATTTCTGCAAGCAAAAGAAGCTGATAGATCAGACTTTTAGTTGCATTTCTTGTTTTCATGAATTCTAATTCTGCAAAATCTAGCAAGGTAAAATCCAGGCTCCTGAAAATTGATGGGAAAATTTCCCTTGAATTTTGTGCCCTGACATGGCAGAAGCTTCACCTACTTGAAATTCAAAAATGCAAAAATTTCAAGCATTCAGTAGTGAAGCAGCAGATTCTTTATTTTCTGAGCACCCCTTTCTCTGTTTTTTAAATAGAGTGCTGAATGTACATTTAGCACAGTGCTGAATGTAAGTTTACCTCACACAGAGACATTTGCATGTGATAAATTATGGAAATAGGTGAAATATGGAGCTGGAGTAGAACCCTCAGAACCTGAAGTGCTCTGGGATCTTAAGGGCTCCCTGAAAATCCCTGGGGATTCCTGAAGAGCAGGAAAAACCCCAGTGGGGTGGTTTTCATTCCTCATATCAGAAACAGAGAAACCAGGCTACCCTGAAGGAGGGAACTGCAGAGTTTTGGGGAAAACCGAATGCTTTTGATGTGTGACCTTCTGTGGCGGTGCACGGGCTTTGTTCTGCAGGCAGCAGTTCTGTTTTCTCAGCAGAACCTGAACCCACTCTGGGATCTTTTGGGGTCAGGTATTTATACAAGGCTCCGGCTGCTTCCAAGAAAAGGAAAAACTTAAGATCAAACTATCTTCAGCTTTGTAACTGTATTTTCTTCTGCTTTGAACAGAGTTTTTAGATCATTTTTTAGGAGTTCAGTTTATAGATAAGTATTCTTCAGGTGACTTAAAAAGAATCCTTGAGAATTATTATTTTTAAAGAGGTTAGATTGAAAACATTTCACCTGAAGTTATATAACCCAAGCACAGCCTCCTTTTCATTTCTGAATGAAGATGAATTCTGTGAATAATCATGATAACCAAAATATCAATTCTGTGAATAATGATCATAACCAAAATATGAATTCTGTGGAGAATGGTCATGACCAAAGCATTTCCCCTTTGCAAATATGTCAAATATCAGGGCTGGATGCTGTGTTTGGCATCTCCAGTGTTCCTCAGGATGCTTCAAGGATGGTGAAAAAACTAAAGAGAGTGAGAGGAGTTAATAAAAAGCCATTGGAGAAAGGTTTTTGTCAATGGGATATTACAATTGAGCAGATCTGTAATAAAAATTGGATATTTTGAAGTGATCAGCTTGGTGAGAGGAGATGGAACCCCACTGCCTTTGCTAAATCTCCTGCATCCCCCTGAAAACCTAAAAGCCAAACCCACCCCAGAGCCCTGCTTTCTGGTAAATGTAACACAAATAGAATATTTGAATAAAAAACACATTAAAACCATCTTGGTTTGGATTCAGGGCAGGGCAGAAATTACTCAGGGTCACCTCTCCATCAACACCTCAGCTGAATTAAGAGTAAATATTTTGAAACCCCTGTGAATGCATTCTGGTGGGTGTGGGAGCTGCCAAATCTCTCATCCTGAGAGCACTTGTTGGTATCTTTCAGTAAAGTGGAACTCTAATCAACACCCTCATTTTAAAAATTAGTTGACTGCACTTCCTGCATTTATTTTAAAAAATTGAGCATCTTTATTTATCATTTATAGGAAATGACATTAACAGGCTGCCTAAAAGACCTGGAAAATCCTGGTGTCTCTGGGACTGAAAATATCTGAAATATACATGGAAATATATGAAATATGAAAAGAAAAGAAAGGGCAATGGGTATTCTTTGTGTTTTTTTTCTATACCATACACAGAATGAAAAAAGAATTTTATTTCCAAATGCCTGAAGCTTTATAGAGTGAAAGTGTAGGAGAAGGCAGAACTTTTGATGCTTTTAAGGCAAGAGGGCTCCCCAGCAAACTGGACCATGGGGATGCTCAGCAGTCAGGGATTTTACCTTCCCTTTGGGATGGTTTCCATACCCCAAACACCCCAGAACAATAATGCAAAGCATCCTCCTGCCCTGACACTTAAGAGAAATGAAGAAGTGAAGAAAAAGGTGCTGCTCCCAAGACATATTGGGATTTAATGATATTTGGCCTCTTATCAATACCTTTTAAAAGGAGATTTTGTGATTAAATATCAATACCTTTCTACAAATGTTTCCAGCTTGCCATTTTCCCAAAATCAAGCTACCAATCCACTGAAGACAATTTTTGTTTCCCATCACTCAGCCACAAAATTGTTCTAGATACCCTTTTCCCTCTAAAATCCTGTTATCATAAGGATAGAAATGATTTTATATGAACAATATCTCTGGGATATTCTGTGTACATTATGCTGGCAGGAATCTCCTTCCATATGCTCCAGAATTAATTTAATGAAGACCTGATATATATTTCAAGGGATTTGAATGCTGCCCTCAGAAAATGCTGACAGGGAAGTGAATTCAAAGTCTCCTGTTGTGCCAGGCTGAGTGGGGTAACTTTGAGGATGAAAATGAATCAAAGAGAATCCCAGGCTCAGGAGCGTGAAAGTGGAAATCAAAGACAATTTCAGACCCCTCAGAACCCTGCTCTGGGTTTGGTTCTGCCCTTCCCTTCACTCATCCCTGCTCTCTGGAGGGAGCATTCCAGCCACTCTTTGCTCAGCCAGCACTCTGCGCTGGAGAGGGATCTTTGGATAAATTTATTCATTCTTTTCTAAAGTTATTTATTCTTTCTGAATTTATTTATTCTTTTTTTAACCTAGGCACAATCACAGATTGGTTTGGATGAAAGTGGAAATCAAAGACACTTTCAGACCCCTCAGAACCCTGCTCTGGGTTTGGTTCTGCCCTTCCCACAGACACTCAGTCATCTCTGCTCAGCCAGCACTCTGCACTGGAGAGGGATCTCCAGATAAATTTATTCAAATTGATTTATTTTTCTAAATGGGATATTCTTTTTAACCAGATAAATTTTGGGTTGGATCTCATTCTTTTCCATCCAACCTGGCCTTGGACACTTCCCACTGTCCCAGGTTGCACCAAAACTCCATCCAACCTGGCCTTGGACACTTCCCAATGTCCCAGGTTGCTCCAAAGCTCCATCCAACCTGGCCTTGGACACTTCCCACTGTCCCAGGTTGGTTGCTTCCAATGTCCCAGGTTGCCAAACTGTCCCAGGTTGCTCCATCCAACCTGGTCCTGGACACTTCCAAATGGATCCAATCTGGCCTTGCACACTGTCCCAGGTTGCTCTGGGGTCCTGGACACTTCCAGGGATCCAGGGGCAGCAGGATTTTTTCTGCCCCTCCTCTCTGTGAACACCTGTAGTAATTACATTTCCTCTGAACAGAGAGGGACATGGTTCTCCCAGGAAAATCCTGGCAAGCTGTGTAGAAGCTTTAAGAAACTCAGAGGAAAGAATCCAAACAATTATTCTCTCTTTTTTTTGGTAACCATTGTTTATAGATATGGTTCTCCAGAGTCTGCTATTCATATTTCACCAATAATGTGAGAGAAAATTCCTAAAAGCCAATCAGGTCCTAAGTCCACCATTGTTTCTAGAAGAACTTAAATCTAAATTATTAGATATCCTCAATCTAAATTATTAGATTTCTAATAATAATGTGTTTTTTCACGCCTTCTGATGATGGAGTCTGCATCACCTTTAGCTGTCCTGATGCCCCTTCAGTGATGAACACCCTCCTGATTTCCTCAGGGGAGTACAGCTGCCCCTTGTGCCTCCTCCTCGTGCAATCACACCAAGACAACCAAGATACCCCTACATTTTGGTTTAAGGAGTGTAGGAATATTTTACTCATGAAAAGCAATGAGAGGAAGGAAAATAATTGATTGACAATTGATAATTGAAAAATTGATTTTCCAAATTGGATGCTGCCACAGGAACATGCAACTGGTGTGGCTCCAGCATGGAGGAAGGTGCTGTCCCATTTTAACTGGGTGCTACTTGGCTGACAACTGGGAAATTTCCCCCTGGGAAATCAGCATTTCAATAGCTGGAAAGTGATCCCAGCTATAGTGCTGGCCTCCAAAGGCAGCAATGAATAAACAAAACTCCGAGTATTTAGGTCCTTCTTCTCCCCAGTTTCCATTCTCCCAATGAATTTACTGTATTCAGCCCACTGGAAGTGACATTAGCAGAAGGTAGCAGAGAGAGTGCCTAGCAACCCACAGAAACCCCAAAGAGAGGTGGAAAGGAAGTGATTTTCATGTAATTATTCACCCCTACAAAAGCTGCTGTCAGGTAGACACTAGAAACATAGCTGGTTTATTCTTCCCCTAACCTACTTTGAATCATTTGAGAATCACTACCATTAAAGAGAGGGAAAAAGAGCTTAATTCAGCCATTTTCTGCCTGGCCGTTTAAGTGCTGTTTTCCTGCTCTAATGAAGGCTCTGCTTTCAGAAGCTGTCTTGTTTAGAAAGCCCTGGGTAGTAAACTTCAGCCACAAACTCACTCCTGCATCCAAAACTCACCATTTCTGTTGCTGCTCCCCCAAAATGCACAGCTCATATTTTGTTTGGGTTTCATTCCCCATTTAATGGCATTTCCCACTGAGTTGGGAGAGATAAATTAATTTTTTTTTTTTTTCCAAGAAGGCATTTGGGGACAGGGAGCAGGGGCTAAAGAGTTTAATTTATTTTAGGTAACGTTGGTTGGTGCCAGGCTGCTTGGATGGAGCCAGTGGGTTTTTTCCCTTTATTTTCTTCAGCCAGGCACCCCAGCTTTGCCCTCAGCCACAACTCCTTGGAGCTGAGGCTGCTTGGAGATAACTGAGGGATATTTTTGTGCTGTTCTTGCCATCTGGAGGAGCCTGGAGGAGCTGAGCTTCCCTTGGCCAACATCACAGCAAACACTCCTACATGGATGGCTGTCACAATGCTGCCACTTGGAGCAGCCCCGGGCACATCTCCGGTGGATAGTCTGATTTATAGCCTCATTTTTCCACATTCACACTCCTAGCAGAGGTTCCATAAATGCAGAGAGGATAAAAGGTGTTGAAAGCTGACTTTTAAAGGGCTGTATCCATTGGTAAATAAATATATCAGAAGGAAGTTTTATCAGAGATTGTGTTTGTTCAGGCAGTGACATCCAGAGTTGTTTATTGGGAAAAGCATCCTAAAATTCTCAGGGCTTTAACCTGTGTCTGTAGCTAAAGTAATCTGTTTTGATATTGTATTATAACAGTCTGTTTTACTGACTGGGTGTTTCAAGATTCTTGTTCTGTATTTTCATACTCAGCAAAAAGGTTTTCATTGGGACCCCAGGGATTAACTGGTTTAATTTTATGAAATAACTTCTTTTTGTCTGATTTTTAAACACAAAGTGTCTCTTAAATTAACTCTGTTCAGAAGATTCGTAGTCCGTTTTTTTAAATTAAACATATAATAAGACTATTTTATAGTCAAATTTTCGTACTTAACTATTTTTAGTGAAATATAATAAATTATAACCAAACTAAACTATTGTAAACTATAGAGGTACAACAACTGTGTTGACAATGTGGGAAAATGAAGATAATAATGACAGTGTGGGAAAATGAAGATAATAAAGTTTATTCTTCCCTGTTTGATTTTGCCTGCAGGACTGATGGGAATGAGATATAATCAGTGCGCTGCTAGTCAGGGAACAGCAGGATGCATGCAAGGAATGGATTTATTCCCTTTGAATGTCTGCTTCCCCCAAGTGTTTGGGTTGTTTTGTGAATGGAACAGAGCCTTGACCTCTGTATTCTGAATTTTGGCAGCTGCACAGCCCAGACACTCAGCTGATTTCTGTGTTCGCTGCTATTTAAGAAAAATTTTCTCTTGATTGCAGGAGAGTGACTGGAGAGCAAATGCAGACTGGTTGGTTTTATTTTCCTGCCTCTGCACAGGGATTTGTGTTGCTGGCAGTGAACTGTGGTTTGAACCCAAAGGTGCTGCACCTTCCTGCTCAGCTGGGCAGATGTGGTGCCTCTGCCTCTCCTCCATCCCTTTGACACAGCACTGAAAACACCCAAATTGCATCTCTGCCTGCCTTCCTGGGGCTGTCATGGCAATATAGAGCATTTTTCAGCCTGAGGAGCACGGGAAGTGTTAAAGGAAGCAGCCAGGTGTGGATCTGCTGTCTCCCTCCCCATGTGTGCAGCTCCCTCTCTCCCCCTGCTGCCACACCAAGCCCAACAGAGGAGGCTGGGATGTGGTTGGATGTTCTTTAAAATGAAAAAGCCAGGAAAAAATATCACTTTATTGGAATAAGAACAGAGGTAAAATGCTCAGTCCTCCACTGCTGTCTATTTCAGTATTATTCCTGGAAATATATTTATATATATACATAAATGTATTTATATATACACATAAATATGGGGCTTGTAGCAGAGGAGTGTAATGAAATGCAATTTAGGGAATGGTTCTTTTCATTGCACATTACAGCAGAATGACTCTCAGTTCCTGGTGTCACCAAAAGTTCAGCTTGGGGATAAAATTGTCCTTTATTAGAGAGACCTGGGATGTAAGACTGGAAAAGGGAGTGCTGTAAATAGGAAACGTTAAAGCTCATTGTGTGGGGAACTTCAGCAAGGTCAGAACACCCTGGTGGGATCTGCTCCTCTGTGTGAGTGAACTCTGAATTTTTGCGGTGTTCTCAGCACGAGCAGCCCATGTTTTCTGTGGATGAAAACAGCAATTCCCCCTGGTTTTCAGCTGGGCACTGAAAGCAGCTCCAATGATCCACTGGTGGAAAAGAACTTCCCAGGATGCTACAGATGAAAGCACAGGGTGGAATTGGGATTTTGTCTTCTTCACAAAGCTATTAGAAACTGCATTTTTTTAATCCTTTTTTTTTTTTTTAGCATTTATTTTGGGGGTTTCCTATAGTTATGTCAGAAATTGTTCTGAGCTCTTCCAGCAGTGCTTGGAGTATTTTAGATCAACAGAGAGGGGAGTAGAGGTCACACCACAGATGAGGTTGAACAAAGCTTTGTATGTTTTTAATTTTTTAAACAGCTTGGTTGCAGAACCTGATCCTCCAATTTTGAATTAAGGTTTTGAATTAAGACCTTAGAATCGACAAGACTTTTTCGAACAATGACTTGTAACTATTGTCAGGTGTGATTTATGCCCTTTCAACTGACTGGACTTTCACAACATTAAATTGCTGTGTTGTAATATAGCAATGCTTGGTGCCAGCAAGAAAATGCTTTAAGCAGGTAATAAGCAGAAATATTATAGTAAGGCTACAAAACACAAGTAATAAACGACATGGTTATGAAGGTTTCTTTTTAAGTGAACAGAGAGGGGGAATTGTGGGAATCCATAACATCAGAGGGTTTTGGGAAAGATGCAAGATGCAGGCTTCAGAGACAGCAGAACTGTGATTGCAGCCAAGCAGCAGCCATGAGATTGGTCAGCAGAAAAATTATTTAAACTGTAGAAAAGCAAGGACAAATAGAACAATGGTCTGTGTATTAATGCTTGTCAGAATAGCTCTCTAAGCTATAGAAAAGTTTATCTAGCAAGATATTAGGAAGGTTAAAGCTTAATAATGGAGCTCTGTGCATTGTGTTTAAGGCTTACAAGCAGGTATTGTATTCGAAATAAGCAAGCATTGTTTTAACCAAAGGTACCTGTTCTTGTAGTGATTGGATAGAACTACTGTCAATGTGCTTTTGCTTTGTGGGATTGGTCAAGAAACTTATAAAATAAGTGTAAAATAAGTTGTAACAATAATTCTTGGTCTGCTGCCAGGGATGTGAGCTGCTGGCATCTTCCCATTGTCATAACCATGGAATGAGGCTGATGCTGAAAAATCAAACAGCTCAAGGCAGTTCCACAGCAGCCCCCTCCCGTTTGTGATTTGCACACAGCCCCCTGCCGGTGATACCCTCCCACCTCATTCCACAGGAGAGGAAGGAAGGAAGCTTTTTTTAGGGAGAGCTCTAGCAGGTGCTTTTGAAATGCTTTGATTCTCCAAAAGATTCTGTTAGTGCTCTTAATTAAACCTGTTGCTAATTGTCCCATGTCTGCTGGGGTCACTCTTTTAGTGCAGGTGTTACCTCAAGGTCAAGACTTCACATTTTGATGGTTTTCTGCAGTCCTGTCATACCTAAACCTATCTGGCAACAGGTTTTATTCAGGCATTTGTGATAAAATTCTGCAGTTATTCTATGCCCTAACCTTGAAATTTCATTTATTATCTCCTGACAGCCACGGTTTTATTTATAAAATTCTCATTTGAAACTGAAGGCAAACTGCTTTTTAAAATACAAACACTGCAGAGGTTCAT
Source organism: Emberiza elegans (assembly GCA_024865655.1). Lineage (NCBI taxonomy): Eukaryota > Metazoa > Chordata > Aves > Passeriformes > Fringillidae > Emberiza > Emberiza elegans. The sequence goes on along the minus strand of JALJVW010000207.1, from coordinate 1,251,261 downwards.
CAAAAAGTAATGAATAATTTAAATTAAAAGAAAACCTGGAGTGATTGCTTGTTCTCTGATAACAAAATGGGAAATAAATGACTGTCAACATTTGGAACATCATGTTTTAAAGAGCAAGCACAGGTTTTAACTGGTCTGTGAGCTCTCCCATATTCTCAGGCAGTGCTGCATGATGGGATTGTCATTTACACTCTGGAATTAAGAATGCTTTCAGCTTTGGTGCTCAACCTCACTGTTAAGAATGAGGGGAAAAAAGAAAAAGTGAATATTTATGCAGATCCCAGCCAGTGCTTGGGCTTCAATGTGAAATTAATACCTTTGATTTTGACAGGAGTTCTCAAGGGAGCAAACAGAGCTGTGTGGGCTGTAGGAAAGGCCAGGGACAGACAGAAAACCAAAATATTGATTTTATTTACTGGGAGACTCTCCTGGTGCTCTGTTGTTGTTCCTGTTCACATGGGGACCCTTGGATGTGGCAGCTCCCTCAGCCCAGCCTTGGCTCTGGAACCCCAGATTCTCACCTGGGCAGCGTCCCAGGGATCTGTGAAAGGGAATTTCACAGAAACCTGTGAGACAGAATTTAAAATGCTGCCAAAAGAGAAGGGGAGATGTGTGTGCCACGAGAGAAGCTGCACATCAGCCCCTGGGCTGTCCAATGAACCTTCTCAGGTGACAACAGAATATATTTTCTTTTTTTAAAAAAAGCCCTGCCTATCTTTTGGGAGGATCAGACTGAAAATAGCGGCCTGATTTTCCCATGTTGCCCAGACATGGGATAATTTTACACAAATTTTTTTTACACAACTAGAAAAAATGGAGTTATTCAGCTGTTTGTCATGGAGGAAGTGCCAGTTCAAGTCAGAGTGTCCTGGGAGATGCTTCCTGCATCCACAGAGAGATTTCATAACAGCTGCACTGTAGCTTGTTCAAAATATATCCAGAGAGCACAGAAAGCAAAGGAAAGGTACAAAGTTAGAGAAACCCCTGGAATTTGAGATATTGTGCTTTTTATTCCATGATTTTGGTTTTTTCCAAAAGAAACAACAATTCCATGAATTGTTTTTTATTCCACCTGAAGGAATTTGTTTTATTCCATGATTTTGGGGTTTTTTTCCAAAAGAAACAACAATTCCATGAATTGTTTTTCATTCCACATGAAGGAATTGATTTTTAATCCATGATTTTATTTTTTTCCAAAAAAAACAATTCCATGAATTATTTTTTATTCCACCTGAAGGAATTGCTTTTTACTCCATGATTTTGGGTTTTTTTCAAAAGAAACAACAATTCCATGAATTGTTTTTTATTCCACATGAAGGAATTGTTTTTTATTCCATGATTTTATTTTTTTCCAAAAAAACCAACAATTCCATGAATTGTTTTTTATTCCACATAAAGGAATTGCTTTTTACTCCATGATTTTGGGTTTTTTCCAAAAGAAACAACAATTCCATGAATTGTTTTGTATTCCACCCAAAGGAATTGGTTTTTATTCCATTATTTTTTTTTCCAAAACAAACAATTCCATGAATTGGTTTTTTTCCACCTGAAGGAATTGCTTTTTATTCCATGCATGACGGAAACAATCCACACCAACACGTCCCAGGTTGTCCCTGCGGTCTCTGCTTTGCTCAGGCACTGAGCTCATCTCAGGACTGTTATGCAATATTTTGGTTTATCCCTCTCACCCCTTGCTTGGCCCTCGAAATTCACTGCACAAGGCTTGATCATCACAATAAAACTGGCTCAGCCTTGCAAAGGGAATTATTTCTGCACTGGCCCTGTGATTCAGACACCTATTTTCTTTTATTTTCAGTGTATGGCATGACCCCATCTTACTGACAGAAAGACATTTATATTGAGACTAAAATGAGGGGCTGTCACTCTTGTGGGGATTTTCAGTTTGGTTTGTTAAACCGTGGGGTTTTTTAGCTGTTCAAGAAGTGACTTTAATTCACTTTATCTGCAGCAGTCACTTTCTCCTTTGCTTTGGACACCCATTAGGGCACAGCCAAGTCAAGGAGCATGTGAGAAAAGGTTGCTTGAAGTGATTTATGGACATAACATCCCATAGAAACTTTATGGCAGGGACATGAAAAGAACCCAATGCTCACAGAGCAGGGCTCTGTTGTCTGCACTGCAGCACATCCCCCTTCTTTCTTCCTTCTCCTGCTTTCATGGCACGAGCGACAAAGGAGGCAGGGCATCCTCAGACAGCAGCATCCTGTGTTTGGCCAGCTCAATTCATCTCCCTGGGCACAGAAAACACCCATGGAAATGGAGATTGTGTCCCAGACCTGCCACAAGAAGGCCAAATTGAGGTTACCCACACAGACTTGAAACGGGGGCGTTGCCAGACTCGAGAGTTGGATGTTGCAGAGCAGCACTTTCCATTTTTAGTAGAAAATGCTCCTGTTTATTGTTTTGTAAGGTTCTGTCCTTTGAAATTGGGATTTTTCAAATATTAGGGTTCTTTATCAAAGTTTTTGAGTTTTAATTTTAATCTTGTTTGGGCATGGAAACTTTTAATATGAGTTGAATAAAGCTGAAAATGTTATTTCCATCCTTTAGGTAGGAGCTGATAGAAACTAGAAAACTGTTCAAATCCCAAGTTTGTGAGTGCTAAGTTGAATTTATTATCACTGACCTAAGGGTTTTCAAGGCCCAAAGTTCATAAAGCACCCACAGGGTGTTCTCAGGTCCTTTTCTCATGGAAGAAAAGTATTGAGCTGTGTCACCTTTCAGACAAATCTCCTCTTTGGTCTGCCCCAGGTCCTTCTCTGTGTCCCTGCACTTCAGAATGACACCTTATTGACAACTCAGGTCTGGTTTAAGGCAGACTCAGCACTCTCAGAAATATCCCATCATGGTTTGGTGGCTGTGAGCTGGGTGGGTGGCACCTGGATTTGGGATTGGGGTCTGCAGGACCCCATCAAGTTGGAATGACAACAACTTCCCCTGAGGTGCCTCTGGGAATGAGCAAACTGGGGTGACACAGGCTAATGAACAACCAGACTAATGAACAACCAGACTAATGAACATTGTGAGACCTCACCACATCCTCCTGCCACGAACTGAGCGCTGCAGTCTGAGGCTAAATGTCAGCTGGTCCCTGGCTGCTGGGGAAGGAGATGGAGAACTGATCTGAAATGTCATTCCCAGGGCTTGAGACTGTTGGTGTGTCTGGCAGTTTGCACCAGGGTTACTCCAGCTCTCAGGTTTTTCCACAGAAAATCCACCTGTGGTTTCTAAATGTATGTTCCTGTTTGCCACTTTGCTGATTGCTTCTTGCCATTTTAGAAACCTGAAAGAATTAAATGTCCCTTGTCCTCTGAGCATACAACCCCAAAGAAGCTATACAGATGGTATTATTCCATTCAGCAAATAAAATTGCTTCTGCATTCCTATTTAAACATCAGCCCTGAGTTCTGAGGGAATTTCTAGACTGATGTCATAGAGTGCAACAAAACCTCTCCTCAGTCTGATTCCAGTTTTAGAGAATATGTGAAAGGTTCCTTGCAAAGAGGTTTCAGAAAGGGAAAAGGGAAAGGGGAAAAGGGGGAAGGGGAAAAGGGGAAAAGGGAAGGGAAAAGAGAAAGGGAAAAGGGAAAGGGGAAAAGGAAAGGGGAAAAGGGAAAGAGAAAGGGAAATGGGAAAGGGGAAAAGGGAAAGGGGAAAAGGAAAATGGAAAGGAAAGGGGAAAAGGGAAAAGGAAAGGGAAAAGAGAAAAGGGAAAAGGGAAAGTGGAAAGGGGAAGGGAAAGGGAAAATGGAAAGGGAAAGGCAAAAGGGGAAAGGGGAAGGAAAACGGAAAGGGAAAAGGGGGAAAGGGGAAAATGGGAAAGGGAAAATGGAAATGGAAAGGGGGAAAGGGAAAAGGGAAAGGGGGAAAGGGGAAGGAAAAGGGAAAAGTGAAAGGGAAAGGGGAAAAGAAAAAGGGAAAGGCGAAGGGAAAGGGAAAAGGGGAAAAGGGAAAGGGGAAAAGGGGAAGGAAAAGGAAAGGGGAAAGGGAAAATGGAAAGGGAAAAGGAAGTATCTGTGTGCTGATCCAGTTTCCCAGCTTTTGTCTGGGCCCCAGCAGAAGGAGCATTTTCAGCTGACCCACACTCCTCACAGCCTTTTTGGGAGCTTCCAGTCTTGTTAAAGAGCCTGTCTGTCAAAAGGCTCTCTGTGTGCAGCTTTTCCTGGTGGAGCTCTGGGATGTAACCAGCTGTGTCTTATTCAGGGTGACAGCAACGAAACCCTTCAAGCGTCTGATGTAAATCCAATGTGATCCTAATGTTATTTCGAAACAGCAACACTCAACAGCTCCAGAGAGCAAGGTCTCACTTGATCAGCTGTAAAACAAACACATCTCCTTTGTGTGTTTAGGAGGATTTGATGGCTGTTATTAGTACTGAAATCATTCCTGTGCTCCCTCTGCCCTGGCTCCAGCTTCAGCAGGGAATGGCTGCACAGCCACTGCCTCTGATCGTCACTCAGGGCTTGGTGGTTTGGTAGCTCTGCTGTAAGAAAGGATTTAAAGAGATCATTTATCCCAGGAAAACAGGATTTTATTGGATGGCAACTCTGTGGGTTGGGTTCTCCACATCTCCATATCCAGGACTTCTAGGGGTACCTTCAGCTCCAGTGGGAACACACCAACACTTGTCAAGTGAAATAAATTTCTTTGTTGCAATAGTTTTAAAGTAAAATGAACTTGTTCATTAACGTTCTGAGGTTGCTCTGAGGAGAAGAATCTCACTGTGGCAACTCACACCTCCTTTTCTCTGATTTAAAATTGTTTGCATCACTTTAGGACACAAATGTTCCCACAATGGCATTACAAAGCTACTGATTCATTAAGCTCCACAGAATTTTTTTTTGTTGATTGTACAGTGACCAGAACTGTAACTTTGTGCCTTGTTAGATCCATTAAATTTTGCTGAAAATATCCTTTCCCTGGATAAGTTATCCCTTTTTTCCTCAGCTTAATTTATGTAATTTATGTTATACTATTATAATTATTATCATATATTATATATATTATGATGATAATATAATTCATAAATACAGTTAATACATAAATATTATATATTTATGTATTATCTGTATTATATTATTATATAATTCGGATAATATATTTATGTGCTATAGGAATAGTACATAAATATATTATGTGTATTCTAATATATTTATTATATTTATATTTATTCTATATTTATTATATACTTATTATATATTTTATATTATCTCTATTATAATATTATTATACAATATTATAATATGTGATTATTATATATTTATTATATATAACAAATATATATTATTGTATATTATATATACAATATATTATATATTTATGTGCCATAGGAATAGCACATTTTGTGTTTAGAGCAATTATTCACACTAAAGTTTTAAATTTGAATGAATAACTTTCCAACAGGAGTGAGATAAATGCAGGCAATTCTGTTTAGGCTGCAATTACTAAAACTATCCAAAAGCAATCAATGAATGTAATGGGTGGGGTTCTTCTCTAGGAATTCTGTCTCCCTTTTCACTTTAGGCTCAGCCTGTATAGACCGGCAGGGATGGGGAGGGGAATTTCCTTCTCAGCACATTATTTTTTGAAGGTTACGATTTGCAAAAGCTTTGCCAGACCTGCAGAGCCACGTGTGCAGGTTTGCAGCCCGCATTTGGCAGGAGGGGGATTTCTCCTGGCTGCTTTCTGAAGCTCTCCCTGCTCTCTGTCTCCAGGTGTGGGTGGATGCTGGCACACAGATCTTCTTCTCCTACGCCATCTGCCTGGGGTGCCTGACAGCCCTGGGGAGTTACAACAACTACAACAACAACTGCTACAGGTAACACCCTCCGGCCTGGAGTTCTGCTCCTGGGCTGGCATTTGGAATCACCTCCCTTGCCCTTTTTCCATGGATAACCACAAGCACACACACGTGGTTGTGTAGGACAGAGATCTGTAATGTTCCTTGGAATGGCTCCAGAGGAACTCTGATCCCAAATGTGGTGTTTTCATCCCTTTTGGTCAAATCTGAGCCTTCCACAACCCCTCAGCATGCACAGAGACAGGAATTTCATGTAAAAATGCGGGATTTCAGACAGGTGTCATTGAATAACTCACTTCCTCTCAAACCAAGACACTTTGTGCATTACTTAAGCTGCTCTTTGAAAAGTGCTACCAGAAATTGTCATTAAAATACACCTTTGGTCTATGCTCTGACTGCCACTTTCCCCCATTTTTGGGAAGTTTACAGTCCCCAACCCCAACTCAGTTTTTGCTCCCCACTTTTTGGGAGTTTGCAGTCCCCAGCCCAGAAGGAATGGGGGACATTTCATGGCTCATCTCTGTATTCCCATAAACACACATGGTTTTGTAGGACAGAGATCTGTAATGTTCCTTGGAATGGCTCCAGAGGAACTCTGATCCCAAATGTGGTGTTTTCATCCCTTTTGGTCAAATCTGAGCCTTCCACAACCCCTCAGCACACACAGAGACAGGAATTTCATGTAAAAATGCAGGATTTCAGACAGGTGTCATTGAATAACTCACTTCCTCTCAAACCATGACACTGTGTGCATTACTCAAGCTGCTTTTTGAAAAGTGCTACCAGAAATTGTCATTAAAAATCACCTCAGTTTGCTCTATGCTCTGACTTCCACTTTTCCCCATTTTTGGGAAGTTTGCAGTCCCCAACCCAGAAGGAATGGGGGCCATTTCATGGCTCATCTCTGTATTCCCATAAGCACACAAGATTTTGTAGGACAGAGATCTGCTAATGTTTTTGGAATGGCTCCAGAAGAACTCTGATCCTGTGTTGTGATGTGGTGTTTTCATCCCTTTTGGTCAAATCTGAGCCTTCTACAACCTCTCAGCACACACAGAGATAGAAATTTCATGTAAAAATGCAGGATTTCAGACAGGTGTCATTGAATCACTTAAGCTGCTTTTTGAAAAGTGCTACCAGAAATTGTCATTAAAGATCACCGCAGTTTGGTTCATGCTCTGACTTCCACTTTTCCCCATTTTTGAGAAGTTTACAGTCCCTGACCCAGAGGGAATGGGGGCCATTTCATGGCTCATCTCTGTATTCCCAAGGAGGGAATTGCCAATGACCTCAGGAGGTTTTCATCTCTCTGAGTCAATGGCCAAGGGATTGATTTGCACAAAATCCCTGTTCCACATTCTGGCATGGGCAGCAATATGAGCACTAATCTTTTCTGCTGAAACTCATGGTTATTGAATTAGTTCTCCTAAAATTCCTACAAGGAATTTTGGTTGTAGTGACTCCATTGAGATCTCCAGAGAATTAAAATTTCATTTTTCTCTAAAGGAAATAACACAGTCCAAAAGTGAAAGAATCCTAAACAAAACACCCCCAAACCCCCAAATTTATTTAAATTCTAAATTACAGTTTTACTTGGAGACCTCAGGAGGCAGTTTTAGGAAATGCTCCTTCTTTCCATGTCTTAGCAAGACAAAATGTTTTGCTGCAGAAAGTGGTGTGAGTCCCCTAAAACCTCCAGAACTGTGGCTAATGAACCTTTTCCCTAATTAGCACAAGGCACTGTTCCTCTCCTCTCTTATTCAGTTTTATTTATATTTCTTTCCAGTTGTATCCCAGTCAGTGCCTCAAGAAGTGCAGGAATTTTCTGAGGTTTCTTTTTCTTACAAAAAGCAGGAGTTTGGATTTATGGAATTTTCTTTCCTTCTCCCTGACCCTGGGGCTCAGCTGGTAAAACTCTGCTCTGAAGCTCCAGAGCAGGATGCTGCAGCCCAACACCTCTTACTCCATCCAGGCTCCACAATTCCCCCCACAAAACATTTCCCAAATCTCCCAGCTAGGAAAGAGATGGTAATGTGTCCTGACATGTGATTTATAATGAGTCTGAGGGAAGGGGAGGACAGCAGTGAAGAGCAGAACGTGGCCAAGCTGGGCAGGGCAAGACATAAACAGAGCTCCGATGTGAAAACCACAATTTTGTATTCTAACCAGCACTTTAAAATGATAAAATTAAGCTGGGGGGTGTATCTCCTGCAATTCCTATAATCTGATTGTAACATCATTGTTTTCTGCTCTTTTTAACTCCATTTATTTCCCTTTCCTAAGGGAAAATTGCAGGAGAAATTAATGGCAAGACGTGGGAACTGGGAAAGTCTGAACTGAACGTGGGCCTGGTGAATTTGAAGATTTTAATTTAAAGAATTTAAAGATATAAACCTGATTTAATTTATGAATGGGGTATATGAATTGCAAAAGTCACTTCATGTCTTTGAATGAGAAATGAATTTTTATCATCCTCACATATCTTTCATTGAAAAATATAAACAGAGCTCTGATGTGAAAATGACCATTTTTTATTCTAACCAGCACTTGAAAATAATAAAATCAAGCTGGGGGGGGGTTTCTCCTATAATTTTCCCAGTCTGATTGTAACATCATCGTTTTCTGCTGTTTTTTACTCCATTTATTTTTTCCTTAAGGAAAATAATGGCAATTTCAGTGGGAAATGGGAAAGTCTGAACTGCACGTGGGCCTGGTGAATTTAAAGATTTAAATTTAAAGAATTTAAACCTGATTGAATTCATTAATGGGGTAAATGAATTGCAAAAGTCACTTCATGCCTTTGAATGGGAAATGAATTTTTATCATCCTCACATATCTGTTATTGAAAAACATAAAACCTGCTCCTCCCTGGGTGTCCCAGAGTGTGGATCCCCAGTGACCCCTCTGAGAAGGTGAAGCCCTGGCAGGGTTTCCCCACAGGGATCACAGGCAGGTGTGCTGATGTTCCCTCTGATCTTCATCCACCTCAGAATCCCAAACCCATTCCCAGGTACAAGTCCAGGGTCAGCTCCCCTGTTCCACTGTGGAGCAGGAGATAAAGGAGGGATTTCACACATGGACAAAACTTTTAAGACCTGAAGATTTGTCCTTTGTCAGGTTTCTAGTCTAGGAGGAAGAGAGAAATGGGAATTTCTCAACTGGGTTTTAAGGAACCCATAAAGGCAAGGAAAGGGACTGGAGGGATGCCAGGGGCTCTGTGGGCTCAGAGAGGCTCCTTAAGGAAGGCAGGATGAATTCTCAGAAGTGTCCTGCCTGGCAGGCAGGAGAGGAGAAGTGATGCACATCTTCAATTATTCAGGTGATTGGCAGGAGTTTAATTTGGAAGAATGTGAAGTTTTCATAAAAATTTGAAGTTTTCCTTTCACTTGAAATCAGTCTGGGCTTCAGTCAGGCTCTGATGTCCTCCTGCCAAGGGTGCACCTAAAAAATTCATGTTGCCCTTCCCATGGTTCCTGAGCATTTGTGGTTTAAAACTCATTGGTTTCACAATCAATGGATCCGGATCCCCCTTCTGAAAAAAACCCTCTGAACTACAGGGTACTTCTGCCTATGGGATAAAACCCAGGAGCTGAGGGGTTGGTAGAACTCCTGCAAAGGCCAGGGAAGGGAAACTGGAGGTTGTGTTTTTATGAGACAAGCTGTGCTCAGTCTGTGACTGCCTCCCTGGGATGGAATAATTCATCTGGGGTGGTGTTACCTGAAATGAACAGGAACTCATTGGCTGGGGGGATGAAAATTTCCTTTTTCCCATTTCCTTGGAGAATTATGGAGAATTATCCTGCAGATAATTGGTACCACACTGTCACAGACATCTTTTATGAAAAATCCTTTCCTTAGGGTTTTTTCTCCTGAGAAGCTGAGAGGCCTCAGGAACAAAAAGCAAACAATGGTTATCTGCTGCTGTGGAATGCAATAGGTGGATCTGGGATTGGTCTCATGTGGTTGTTTCTAATTAATGGCCAATCACAGTCAGCTGGCTCAGACTCTCTGTCAGAGACACAAACCTTTGTTATCATTCTTCTTTTTCTATTCTTAGCTGACCTTCTGATGAAATCCTTCCTTCTGTTCTTTTAGTATAGTTTTAATATAATATATATCATAAAATAATAAATCAGCCTTCTGAAACATGGAGTCAGATCCTCGTCTCCCCCCTCATCCTGGGACCCCTGTGAACACGGTCACACCACACTGCTGCGGTTTGCCAGAGCTCCCTGAGAGAGGAGATCCCTGAGATCCTGTGCTCTGGGGGGTTGTCCAGCTGGGCTCTGCCCCACTTTAAGGGGCTGATGACTTGTGAGGGCTGCCCTAGAACAGAAGCTGAGTTACAGAATAAAGCAGGCTGTGACCATGTTCACAGGGGTCTGAGGATGAGGGAAGAGACGAGGATCTGACTCCATGTCTGATTTATTATTTAATGATATATATTACATTAAAAGTATACTAAAAGAATAGAAGAAAGGATTTCATCAGAAGGCTGGCTAAGAATAGAAAAGGAATGGAATGATAACAAAGGTTTGTGTCTTGGACAGAGAGTCCGAGCCAGCTGGGCTGTGATTGATTGGCCATTAATTAGAAACAACCACATGAGACCAATCCCAGATGCACCTGTTGCATTCCACAGCAGCAGATAACCATTGCTTACATTTTGTTCCTGAGGCCTCTTAGCTTCTCAGGAGGAAAAATCCTAAGGAAAGGATTTTTTATAAAAGATGTCTGTGACAGCAGGGATTCATTAAAAGGATCTCCTCCATGGATCCACCTTGGGCAGCACTGGAGCCCAGCCAGGGCTGCACCCAAGATGAACCAAAATGGCCCCAAAATGGACACGGGGTCTGTCCCTGGGATCAGTTCTGCTCCATTTGCACCTTGCAGTTCATTGTCCCATTCCAGCTTTAGCCCAGGCAGTCCCATCCTTGTTTTTCTCTCTCCAGCCCACGGTGTTTGTGCTCCTGGGCTGAGATTTGGATCATTTGTCCTTGGTGCCCAGCTGGAGAAGGAATTGTTTTGTCTCCCTGCTCTGTGCACAGAGCTCACCCTCCCCTGATATGAAGCCCAGACCCACACACTAAAGCAGCACAGAATCTGAAAAATATAAAAGCCAAAACCTGAGGCATCAGTGCCAGGGGCTTGAGCCTTTATCTCCCACTCAGGAACCAGCAGCTCTCAAATACCCTGTGCCACAGCATTCCTCAGAAGGAAATATCTTGTTCACACTGCATTTGAAGCAGGGAATTATCTAAAGCAAATCTTATCTGAAGAAAACAGCCCCTGCCCAGTGGAGGCATCATCTGGCTGCATCCCCCCAAAGCAGGAGCTCTCTTTCCCCCCAGAGGATGATAAAATTCATCTTTCTGACCTCTCTTATCAACAGGGTTTCATCACACTCAGTTTCAATTTCTTGGTGTTGAACTCACCAGTTCCTGAGGTGAGAGAGGTGGGTAAGAGTCCCCCAGAGCTCTTCAGAGCTGAAATTCACTCGGAAGGTCAAGAAGGGGCTGATTTTTCATTTTTTTATATCTCTGCTAAGCACAACGGCCTCTGTGCTCGTCAGTCCTTTATTTTGGATTGCTATTTTGCTTTAAAACATCCAAAGTGTAAAACTGGCCTGGCTGGGCACAACTACAGGGAGAATTTTATATGAAAAGCAAATAAATAAAGTTAGAATTGTATTTTCAGCAAGTATTTCACTGCAAATGAACAGTGTGAGAGTCCAGGCATGAAAGAACATCACTGCACTTGTCCATGTCTGAGTCTCCAGTACAAATGGGAATTTTCATTCTTTTCCATTGCTGGGCACATTTTAGCAATTTGTAGATGCTGTGCCACGGAGATTATTTTTACTCTGAAATGGTTGTGCAAACAATAAAATCTTCCCAAAATAATAGTTCAAATGAAGTGTAGCTGAGGTGATGAGAGGGATCCAAAGGCCCCCATGGCCCAGAGGCTGAGCTGGTCCTTGGCTTTGCAGCTCAGGGATGTGCAGGTGCTCCCTGCTTGGTGCTCAGGTGAGTCCAGGGGAGTCAGAAGAGCTTTGGGCACATCTGGGAGCCACTGCAGGGCTCATCAGTGAAGGAACAAGATGCTGGAACTGCTCACCTCACTTTGAGCTCCAAAAACGGATGAGTTGTTGTTACAGGGTAAAAATACCAAATGAGACAAACAGCAAAGCAGGGAGATTAGCAGTGAAGTTTGGAGGGAATAATTGCCAGGACTTTAAAGTAGGAATTGTCTCTGATTCCCAGCAGCAAATCTGTGACAAAGATGTGATCCTTTACTGAATTATTGAAGCTGGGAATTAGGAATCTGCTGGATTTTACAGGGTCCTTTCTTCTTATTGATAGCTTGCAGAAAAATTTGCTTCAGAGCCACAGTGGGATGGGGATAAAGCAGATAAGGGGATGGGCTCAAGACAGCTCCAGGCTTGTTGTGTGTTTCAGTGGGTTAGAACACTAATTTAGCTCAGACATCCAGGGTGGATTGTTGCTTTCTCAAGCACACAGCTGTCTCTGCAAAGAGTCCCCAAGGAGGGACTGTCAGCATCAATCATCTGTCACTCCTGGAGAGCTGTCAGAGCAGCAGGAACAGCAAGATTTCCCTGGGCTCTGGGGGAAATCACACCTTTCTGCAGGAGGATCTTCCCTTTCTCTAAAGTGATTTACTCTGGTGACGTTTCCAGCCTGGGCAAAGAAATCCTCCTTCACCTTGGCCTTGTCCTTGACATGGTTTGAAATGTGGGATGTGTTTGTCTGAGACATCTCTGGCCCTGCACTGCCTTTGCCTCTTTTACACACACTTCCAGATTATGTACTTTTCATTTCTTAAATATGTCTAGCAACCAAACTGCATGGATGTATTTTGCCAATATATTGCATGGATATATTTTTCCAATGTTCTTTAACAGGGAGCTGAGATCAGACCACAGGGTTGTTGTTTTTTTTGCCCCCCACAAACAAACATTGCCATTTTATAGAGTTTATTAATGAGTTCATACCCTCTGGAATCTATTAATATAACTATTGTTAAAGACGTTTCCAGCCTGGGCAAAGAAATCCTCCTTCACCTTGGCTTTGTCCTTATCACGGTTTGAAGTGTGGGATGTGTTTGTCTGAGGCATCTCTGGCCCTGCACTGCCTTTGCCTCTTTTTAGACACCTTTTACACACACTTCCAGATTATGTACTTTTCATTTCTTAAATATGTCTAGCAACCAAACTGCATGGATGTATTTTGCCAATATATTGCATGGATATATTTTTCCAATGTTCTTTAACAGGGAGCTGAGATCTGACAACAGGGTTGTTTTGTTTTTTTTTCCCCCAGCAAACAAACATTACCATTTTATAGAGTTTATTAATGAGTTCATACCCTCTGGAATCTATTAGTATAATTATTATTAAAGATGTTTCCAGCCTGGGCAAAGAAATCCTCCTTCACCTTGGCCTCATCCTTGTCGTGGTTTGAAATGTGGGATGTGTTTGTCTGAGACATCTCTGGTCCTGCACTGCCTTTGCCTCTTTTTATTTTTATTTTTATTTTATTTATTACTTTTCATTTCTTAAATATGTCTAGAAACCAAACTGTATGGATATATTTTGCCAATATATTGCATGGATATATTTTTCCAGTGTTCTTTAACAGGGATAGAAGGAACTGAGATCTGACCACAGGGGTTTTTTTCCCCCCAGCAAACAAACATTATCATTTTATAGAGTTTAATAATGAGTACATATCCTCTGGAATCTATTAGTATAATTATTATGGAGAAATTGTCCTTAACAATTAGTACATTTTGACATAGTTTTACATGCTTTTTAAAGACTACAAGTGACTTGCAACAAGTCAACTCCAGCAGTTAAAACACAAACAAGGATATTCTGATGGTGCCCTCCTAATTCCTGGTTGCTCTCAGGAATAATCTGAGTTGGGACCTGACTGTTAATGAACAACACTGTTAATGAACTTTCCATTCCTGCAGCCCAGGGTTTTGGTCAGTCCTCTGGCTCAGTGGATGGAAGAAACCCCAGCTCTGGAGATCAACTGCAGTGTTTTTTATTTATATTTTCAGAGACTGCATCATGCTCTGCTGCTTGAACAGTGGCACAAGCTTTGTTGCTGGTTTTGCTATCTTTTCAGTTCTTGGATTTATGGCCTATGAACAAGGCGTGCCCATTGCAGAAGTTGCAGAATCAGGTGAGTTCCAAAAGCAGATTTCTGAGTTAACAAAAATGCCCAGAGGCTGAGGCCAGAGTTCACAGTCTGTGGATGAGATGACTCAATGGAATAACTGCTGCAGGAAGAGTTCTGATCTACTTTTGTGGCCACACATTTGTGTGTGAAAAAGATGAATGTTGCTGTGCATAGAACCAAATTGATGAATTCAGGGAGTCACAAACTACACAAACTTTCTCCAGCTGAGCATCCAGAATGTTGTTTAGCAGAGATAAACTCAGTTGTGAGTGTTAATCCTCCCCATTTGCATTCCACCTTCTTTCAATGAGACAGACTGAAATCCACAAATATTTATTCCTTCTGGAAAAAAAAAACCCATGAAAAGGGATATTAAAGAAAAGAAGCTGCAGCTATTGAAACAAGAAATCAGAAGGGCACACAGACACAGGTTTATAAAAAATTAACCATCCACAATCACCATTGGGGCTGGGCAGCCAATGGAAGTTACTCCATACCTTTTTGGCTGTAACATCATCAAGCAGAAGAAAAAGAGCAGGAGGCTGCACCCCCCCCCAAAAAAACCAAAACCCCCCAAAAAACCCAAAAAGCAACAAACCCCCCAAAAAAAAAAAACAAAACAAGAAAAACCCCAAACCAATGTAATGCTGAGCTGTTAAGGAGGAAAAATGACTCACATGGATTTAATCCCAGGAAAACTACAAAACAAGCAGGGCTTCACTGATGCTCTCATGGAAAATATTTCTTTTCCTCAAATCCATCCAACTGGTTTCCACTTCATTATAGGAGCTTGTAAATGTTGCTTTAAATGAAGAAGCAGCAGAGTGTGACAGATCTGCACTGAAGTTACTGCAGCAGGAGCACAGAGTTCTCCTTTAGTGGCTGGGAGAGGGCCTTTGTGCCCCTGCTTTGAAAGCTGGCTGGCTTCATAAAAAAAACCAGCTGATAAATAAAACCAGAAAAACATGAGCAAGGTGAGAAGGTATCTTAGCAGATCTGAGAAGTTATCAGTTACAAAAAATGTTGTATTTTGAAGATTTTTCTAAATATGTAGCCAATGTCACACAGCAGCAGCAGCACCCCAAAACACAGAGCAGGATGGGAACAAACCTGTGCCTTGCACCAGGTTAGGAGAAAAAGAAAGACTCCAGGATATGGTCCTAAGTTATATAAGACAATCACAGGAGCACAGCTATGATTTATTCAGGGATGTTTGTAGAGCCGCACAGCCACACAAAACAGGGGAACAGAAAGCACTGGGATGTCTGAAGAGAAGCTGAGCATCCTTTGGCCAGGATGCAGGCAGGGGTGCGCCATTTCTGCTGAGCCTCATCAGCAATTGTTTAGACTATGAGAGATGCAGAGTTTGTCAAGGAGGTCAGTCTTGGGTTTAGTTCCTCTTATCTGCCATGGCAGAAGAATCAGGTTGTGGTGGGCTGACCCTGAGCAGCAGCTGGGCATCCTCACTGCTGCTCACTCCCTCAGCTTCCACAGGGGAAGGGGAAGGGAGCAGGAAGAGGAAAGGTGACAAAATGGCTGTGTCTACATAAAACAGTGTGCAAAAGTGATGCTGAGTGAGCCCTGCTCAGCCACAGCCACACTTGTGGGATCAGCAATGCTGTTCTCCCACAGCTCGGGCTGCCCTGGAGGAGCTGAACTCCATCTCAAACTCCACACAAATATAAACTTTTCATTTCTTTACTCCTTTTCAGGACCAGGACTTGCATTCATTGCTTACCCTAAAGCTGTCACCATGATGCCTCTGTCTCCTCTGTGGGCAGCTCTGTTCTTCATGATGCTCATCTTCCTGGGCTTGGACAGTCAGGTATGAAACAAACCCCGTTGCAATGAGCTTTAGCTTTTTTTTCCACCTCCCCAACAGGTGGAAATCACCCCTAAACAGCATCAGCCTGATGAAAGACTGAACCCTAACTCGATTCTTTACTATTTTAAATCTTAGTTGTGATGCTGGATATTCCTTCATGATTCACTGCAAAGGCTCGTTCAGCCTGACTCCAGCTCTCATTATTAACATGGAAATCAGTCTGAACTTCAACAGGGCTGATTAAAATTCACGCTTCAGTAAAATACCAGCCCATTCTTAAAGCACTTGGCAATGAATTTTGAAGCTGAATATCAGATAGGGATAATGTAATTTTCTATGGTGTATTTTTACTGCAAGATACCACAGCAAGGAACGTGCAGTCATATCCTGCAGCAAAGGGGCAGCACAGAAGTCGTTGTCCTTGTGTGACTGCAAAAATTACAGAAGCTGCTCATAGAAAAATGTGAAGTGCTTGAGATTTTTAGCATGCAGCTCAGCCCTTGTCATTACTGGGTGCAGAAAGTTTATGATTCTAAAGCTCAGCAGTGCTCATTCTGCATGGCATTTCCAATCCTTAAATTTAATGTTTTAATAACTGCTCGTTTTAAGGATCTAATAGGTTCTTTTCTTTTTTTTTTTTTTCCTAAGTGAGCAGTTCCTGGATTCTGCTCTTGACAATTCCAATGTCTATTTTGAAGAGTTAATTTGGGTTTTTTTTCAGGCATATATGTTTAAAAGCTGATGTAAATTCATATATATATATATGTATATATGTTGTAAATTTCCAGGTGGTGATACTAAGAGGGCTTCTATTTTAATGATAGTGTTACTGTCTATATGATGATTAATGGGAATAGTTCTTTATAAAGGAATAAGTTTTAGGAATATGTTGCTAGGAATCAGATATGTTGTTCTGGTTCCATTTCCATTGTCTAAGAAGAACACCATATTTTTTGACTTTTCACAGACCTTTGACTAGGTTAGAATTAGTCTATTTTTCAAACCTTGCTCCAGAGCCTGAAGACAGAAGCTCAGGGCTTTTGCTTTTTTGACGTTTAAAGACACTAAACTTTGTTAGAGGTACCTGACTTGGGCACTCAAAAGATTTGGGGAACTTCTCTCTTCTGGAAAATGGAGAGAACTCCCCCCAAACCCTGCTGCTCCTTTAGCAGGTTGGTGGATGCATGGCAAAATTGGGAAAAGTGATATGATCCCATGAAGGGTTTGTACATTATTTAATTCCCATTCAAGCCGCATTTGAAAGGTTTAATTTTCATTTAGTCCACCTGCTACAGGGCAAATGCACTCTGGGATAACATTGGAGAATATATTATAATATATTATATGTATTATAATATTAGAGAATCCAACTGTTTGAATTTGGTGGAAATCCATAAATTTGGACTTTTTAATGTGGAGATGTTCCTCTCAGCTTGGGCTTCTCCTTATGGAGCATCCCCAGGGCTCACCCACCCTGTGTGATGAAAACACAGGAGGATATTTAAAGTGTTAGGTGGCAAATGCCAATGCCAGCAGCAGAGGAGACAGATTTGACTGGATCTTTGCTGTTCTTTGTTGCAGTTTGTGTGTGTGGAAAGCATTGTGACAGCTGTGGTGGACATGTACCCCAAGGTGTTCCGCAGGGGCTACAGGAGGGAGCTGCTCATCCTCGGCCTCTCCGTTGTCTCCTACTTCCTCGGCCTCATCATGTTAACTGAGGTGAGAGCTGCCCTGCTCTGAGGGATTCACACTCTCTGAACCTGAGAGAAGCAGAGACAAGAATGATCAAAATAATTCTTATCTCGTTTGCTGCTCCTGTGTTGTGCCAAAGGAGAATGCAATGTGGAGATTGTTCACCCACAGTGATGGGGGTTTGTTTCCTTGGCCTGTCAGGGCCAGGTGTGTGTGTTGGGAGTCACAGGATTCTGTGCAGTTGAGTTGAGCTGGGTGCTTGTGCAGACTCAGTTTAGATGTAGTGGAATATAATACAGACTAATATAGTATAATAAAGTGTGGTGGTGTTCGCAGGGGTCCCAGGGAAGAGACGAGAATCTTGACTCCATGTTTCAGAAGGCTGATTTATTATTTTATGATATATATTATATTAAAAGAAAATTATATATTAAAACTATACTAAAAGAATAGAAAAAAGTATTTCATCAGATGGTTAGCA
Organism: Emberiza elegans; assembly: GCA_024865655.1. NCBI lineage: Eukaryota > Metazoa > Chordata > Aves > Passeriformes > Fringillidae > Emberiza > Emberiza elegans. The sequence continues at coordinate 1,233,235 of JALJVW010000207.1, read as the reverse complement.
AGGAAAGAAAGGATGGTACAAAAAGCTAGTGACTCTCAGACAGTCCAAGCCAGCTGACTGTGATTGGCCGTTAATTAGAAACAACCACATGGACCAATCCCAGATGCACCTGTTGCATTCCACAGCAGCAGATAATTATTGATTTTCTTTTCCTCTGAGGCTTCTCAGGAGGAAATCCTTGCAAAGGGATTTTTCAGAAAATATCATGGTGACAATAAAGTAGTTAATTAGCCTTCTGATATCACTGGAGTCAGGTGCAGCACTTTCTCCCCATCGCTTTTCCTGTACTGTTCAGAGGGCAAGAACTTGTTGTTATAACCACCACAGATAAAGCACAAGAACCTTTGCCACAGACACATTGCCCCGTCAAGAATGTAGCAACAAAATACTTGAGAGACTTCTCTCAGCTCCTGTGTAACAACTGAAATGGGACAAGTGGCTTTGTTTTATCAGCTGAGCTCAGGAGATGTTTCAATCAAAAATACACAGCCCAGCCAAGGAAATTCCATCTGCTTTGCACCAGCCAGCTACACACACTGATGGTGGTTTCTGCTTGCTCACCCTGGGCAGGAACAACCACATTTTGGATGGAAAAGGCAATAAAGTGAATGAAGTAAAGTGAAAAGAGAAAATCAAGCTATCTTTGGTTTCCAGATCACCCGGCCATGTCAATCAGTGCAGCTGATTGACACACTGATCATGGGTTCTGCTTGCTTGCCCTGGGCAGGAACAGCCTCATTTTGGATGGAAAGAACAATAAAGATGAAGTGAAAAGAGAAAATCAAACCATCTTTGGTTTCCAGATCATCAGCCATATCAATCAGTGCAGCCAATCCCTGAGCAGAAATTTTGTGTCCCTTCCAACTTGGAATAATCTAGAATTTGGAACATTAATATTTAATTACACTAATCAAATCTCCCTCTCTGATAAGAGATATGATGCTCTGTGTGAAATAGTACATTGAACAGAAATTTTATATACTTATTGACTTTATATTTACCTGTACATCATTCTTATTCTCAGTGACATAAATCATCTTTGCTCTGCAAAATGGGAAATCTTGGAATAACTCCTCCACAGGGCACGTGTTGAGCAGAGCACTGAGAGATATTAAGATATACAGGCTAAAAGAAATATAAACCTGAGGAGTGAAAGGGAAGGAAGTTGTGCAAACTGCAGGAATATCCATGCAGGGGTTTTGTTCTCCTTACCTTGTATTGTCTTTGTTGGTTGATTTGTAAATTTGCATTTTGCTCAGGTATTTGCTGAGCCTCACCATGATGACGTTGCAGTAGAAATTTCATTTTTTTTCTATTTTTAGGATTCTCCTCCATCTGCAGAAAGTTGTCTGAGATATAATGGGTCACATGAGCACCCCAAAAACCATTACATTCCAACTGAGGAGCTCATCTCAAGCCCCTCTTCCCTTCCTTGGAATTCCTTTCCATTGAAATGCTCTCTTGTGAACTCCTCCTCCTCATTATTTCAACATTAAATACAGATGTGATAAATGATTGTGTCTCACATAAAAAGTGTAATATTATCCATATAATTTTAATTATTTTAACCCTAATGCTATTGATTGGATGATTCTTATTTCTTTTTCTTTGTGATGAAGATAATAAAGACTTGTTTCAGTCATGTGGCTTCAAGTCTGTGAGCTGCATTCACACTTTTTAGGTCACTTTACTCATTTTGTAGTCCCTATATCATCAGAGAGGGATTTTGGTAGCTACAGATTTTACCTTCTTTCCCCACATTTTCATTAATTATTTTAAATATTAATAACACAGACACAGAACCAGGATCTGGAGATCAGAAGCACCTGGGAATATCTACAGCTTGATATGATAAAAAAAAACAGAGGTAAAAGCAGGAAGGTGGGAGAGCATTTTTGGAAAAAAAAATCAAATTTACTTCTCTCCAGATTTACCACTCTTAAGGAATTGCAGAGTAAAAAAGCAAACCAAGAAATTAATATTCTTTGTTCAAGAAGGAACCAACTTGAATAGGAAGCTTGCCAGGGAGCCAACAGCTTGACAGTGTAATTAACAGAGATTTGCTATGAAATATTCCCACTGGTGCTAACCCAATTTTTTCCCCCTTTCCCATTTTCACTTCCAGGGTGGGATGTATGTCTTCCAGCTCTTTGACTCCTATGCAGCCAGTGGGATGTGCCTGCTCTTTGTGGCCATATTTGAGTGTGTCTGCATAGGCTGGGTGTATGGTGAGTGATGAAAATTGCTCTGTTTTTTGGTTTTTTTTTAATCAAAGTTTTCTATTTGCAAAAAAGCAAAGTGAGAACCTTGTACCCTTATGGAATGAGACTTTCCATATTCCCATTCCACCCCAGAAAAATCATAAATGCCTTTTTCTCCACAAAGATGCACACTCTGGATAATTTCACTTTGTAAAGCACCATAGAACTGCAGATCACATGTGCCCAACTATCCTTGGCTTCACACATGAGCATCTAAATACATTTACATCTGTAAATTATATTTATATTTATATATAAAATAGAGACTCTTTGACTGTGGTTGTTTACAGCCTGATCCCACAACAAAGAGAATAAACCAGAATGTATTCGGTTTATACTTGCTCTGAAGGAAAGCAAAACTCAAGGTGTGGAGGAAAAAGGAAAGCAGGACTAAATGAATGTTCATATTTTTGTGACAGCTCATACCACACTAATGAAATCTCCCTCTCTGATAAACAATACAATGATTTGTATGAAATAAAAGTTTTTTAGCATCAGAATTTTCATAGCAGCAGGAATTGCAGATCAACCCTGCCATGAGCACAGGGCAGATGGGAAGGAGGAGTTTTCCAGGGAAAGAGGAGCAGCTTCAGCCTTCCCCTGTCTGTCTTTCCCTGCTTTAAGTCCTGACCTGGACAGCCCCTTCCATGTGCACTCTACATCTGCTTTTCCTTTGGTTTTGGGCAGGCAGCAATCGCTTTTATGAGAACATTGAAGACATGATTGGGTACAAACCTGTGTCCTTGATTAAGTGGTGCTGGATGGTCCTAACTCCAGGTATTTGTGCAGTAAGTACAGAATGTCCAAAACACTTGTCTTAGATATAAAAAGGGGATTCTGTAAATGTTTTGTCTCTTTTTGCTGCTGCTAATAATTGAGAGAAATGCCTATTGATTTGTAGCATGTATTGTAAATAAAAAAAAAACTCTGTAGGATCTGTAAAATTGTTAAATATCTGTAAAATTGTTAAATATTCTGTGAGAAACCTGAGTCTGTACAATCATAGGGACAAAAATAATGCCAGGGCCCTAAATGAAGATTTGCCAGAACAAGAGAGATGTTTTTCACTGTACTTGGTGTACTTTATGTGCCAACACACAGCCTGAGCTCCTCCAAGGCTTGTGCTGGGTCTTTTGCTGCTTTCTCCTCCCTTCTCCTCTCTCTTTGGGTAGAATGGAGATTTTCCAAAGGAGACCAGACATTTTTTACTTTTAAAAGTAGTAGGAGAGACCAAAAAAGCCCTTCCCACGGGCATGAAGGAGGGGAAGGAAGCTGGTGCCAGCTCTGCAGAACTGTGGCAGTGTCACAGGGACAAAGTTCCAAAAGCAGCATGAGCTGATTGCCCTTAAAATTGAGGATAAGATGCCAAAACCCCTTCCAGCCGTGCAACACGCTAGTGATGGCAACTGCAAACCACAGCAGCTGGGGTACCTTGAGATCCAGGCTCCCATTTGCACACTTAGGAAAATTTCTGACCCATTTGCACCAAATCTGAAATGACCTCTATACCGTTTGCTGTTGTGCGCTCATTTCACCACTTTGGAGAAAATTACATGGTAGCTTTTCTCTATTTCATACATTGAAATGGTCCAAGCTGCTTGATTAGAAATTGAGACAGATTTTTTAGGGTTTTTGGCAGGATGAAAGCATTGGAACTGCAGATACACACAGTGGATTAAAGCAACTTCAAAAATTTTGGCTTTCATTTTTCATCCTGACAGGTTGGAGAGAACCCAGCTCATGTTATTTAATCACAGCTGGTTCACTGTAGCAAAACTTAATCTTTCCTGCCCAGGTGCTGTTTGCCATCAAAGTGCTGGGTTTATTGCCATCAAGAGGTAAATAGGATTAAACTTGAAAGGCTGCTCGTTTCTGCAGGAGCCTCTGAGATGTGTTATTTAAGCTGTACAGAAAAGAGGATGTTGCTGGTGGGTTTTTTGCTGTGAGTGAAGAGCTTTCCTCTGCTCTCCCTCCTCAGGGAGCCTGGCCTGGCCTAAACACTCAGCCAAATCCTTGTTACACACACAGGCTTTGCCCAAATACCTCTGACAGTATCTCTGTTTGTTTCAGGGAATCTTCATCTTTTTCCTGGTGAAATACAAGCCCCTGAAGTACAACAATGTGTACATCTACCCTGACTGGGGCTACGGCATCGGCTGGATGATGGCTCTCTCCTCCATGGTCTGCATCCCGCTGTGGATCTGCATCAAGCTCTGGAAGACAGAGGGCACCTTCATGGAGGTGAGAGAGAGCTGCAGAGCAGTGATGCTGCAAAAAGAGGTGGGAAGGGGGTGGGACTCCTCACCCCTCGGGAGTTCTGCTGGTCAGAGTGACTCTGAAATACATTAGAAAGTCTCTTTTCCCAGCCCAGCAGTTGATGAAGTAGTCAAGAACTCTTCTATTCTTGTTCTTAAGGTTGTTTATTGTTTCTTAAATATAAAATTCTTTCTCTGGCCTGCTGAGGTCTGCTCAGCAAGACAGTCTAAGGCACTCTGACTCTCCTGGCGTGGTGTTGTCTTTTTATGCCAAAAACTACATGTACACTATTTACAATAACTTCCCAATACCTATCACCTATGTTAGACACTGAGCTTCTACTCTAAACCAATCTGTAAGTGCCAACACCACAGCAGAAGATGGAGGCCAAGAAGAAGAAGGAGAAAGGCTGGACACACTCAGATCCCTCCATCTTGCCCCCTGAACCTGCATTCTAAAAACCCCAAAAATCTATTTTTCACCCTGTGAGAAACTAACTATTATTCTACTCAGACTGTCGTGGCTTGTAATCCTTCATCTAAGGTTGGTAATGTTTTCCATGGGTCATAAAGTCACAGGTGTTTTGGGCTCTGTGCCTGGCTCTCTGAGCCCCCTGGCAGGGTTTGAGCCATCCAGGACAGCCACAGGGATGTCCTGAATTCCAACACTCACCTGCACCCTTTAATCACAACAGCAGTGCCACATCCCTCTTCTTTTGTTAGGGCTCTCAGCTGCTGCTGGAAAGAGAATTCTGAACTTTCTCTGCTTTGTTCTGAATTCCTGTTAGGGTTTTGCTGCCAGTGGTAAACCAACCAATTTAAGGTGCTCTGTGCCAGCACAATTTGTAGCTTAAAATGTCTGTAACATCACCCAAATCCCTCAAGATTTGTACCAGCCATTCCCTTTTCCCATGGTTTTCATTGTGCTGCCAGGATTTTCTCCAGGAGCCAGGTTGCCCACATTCCCATTTTCTGAACAGGTTACCTAATTTCAGTTCTCCAAATGAGAAACTCGGGCAAATAAAGAAATTCAGTGGAATTTTCTGACGTTTGGTGTCAGGTTAGCTCAGGTCTAGGCTGAGGTTATTATCAAATTTAAGGTTGGAAGTTGCTCGTTTCTGGGGGAGCTCCAAAGAAAGGCAGTGAAGGAAGCAATAGTGGAAGAAACAAAAATACAAAACTTTTTCCACCATTTGGGATTCTAACATTGTAGAAAAGCCTCGTTTTGTCCACACTGCAGACTCTGTTCAGCTGATTAAACACAGCCTGGAGACTGCTAGGAAATCTTTACTGGGTATATAAACTAAAACTGAATTGTCCATGATTTAGTTGTCTCAGAGGATCAAAAAAAGGAAGTCTGCCCAAATCTAAACACTAAATATTTCCTCAATTCACCAGCCCCACCTGTCCCTGCAGGTGAGCAGACTTTGCTGGAGCTGCAGCACTGCAGACAGGTCATTATCTTTTCCCTGCCAGGATGACAAGAGGATTCTTTGAATCACAGCTGGGAGCTTCTTGAGGAGCCAACTTCCTGCTGTGAGCAGCAACCTTGCTGTGGATGTCATTGCTAGAAAAAAGTAAAGAAGATTTTGCTCTGTCACATCACAATACACCTTAGCTGTCTCTGGTTTATTTGCTTTTTCCAGTGGACATCATTGATGATAAAATGAGAAACAAAATGTACCTGTAGAACAGACACAGTGCTGAGAGTCTTCTGGAAAGGGGATTATTAAATCAGCATAAAAATTCACTTTGGTTTGAGCTTTGCATTCTTTGGTCTGGCAGGATGTCTTGGTTTGGAAGGACAGGAGTCTGCTAAGGAAGGCAGGAGCCTCCCCTGAAATGGAGAATTTAAACCTTCCCCACCCCTCCAAATTGCTATAAATTTCAAATTAAGGGGCTCTGGGGCAAAAATATGGGAGCAGGAAATAGCAGTTCTTTAATAGGGAAAAGAAAAAATAAAGGATAAAATAAACAATGCAGTACAGTAGAACAACAGTGCCAGAGTCAGAACCCAACCTGACACCCTGTGGGTCAGGGGGTTGTGGCAGTCCCATTGGAATTGTGGCTGCAGCCCTCCTGCAGTGTCAGGGCTGGTTCTGCTGGAGCAGGGATCCTGTAGAGAAGGATGGATTCTTCCTCTGAAGATCCCGTGGAAGGAGAGGCAGCTGCTGTTCCTCTGGGGAATCCCGTGGAGAAGCCGTGCTGGTGTCTCAAAACCTCTGGATCACATCTGGGCAGCAATGCTTGGCTCCTCCCTCTGGGCTCACATCTCCCAGTGGGATGTTACAGTTCTTATCAGCCATGCAGGGACATTCAACAGCTGTTATCAGCAGTGTCCCCTCCCCAGGGAGGTGTGAATGTGGTCACTCAGAGAGATAAGGCAAACTGCCCACTTGACAGAGGTAACCTGCCATACAGATGGGAATGGAAAACATCCTGCATTGCAACCTTCAACACAGGATTTATCCAGAATTGTGCAGCCTGCAAGTCTGAGGATGTGCCCACAACAGGGAAATAAATGAGAAAAGCAGCAGAAAAGCCTTTTGTAATGGATCTGTTAAAGAGAGGTGTGTCTGTGCCCAAGAAAAATGTAATGATTTCCAATTTCTCCAATTTTCTAGAAATTCAGGAAGCTGATTACACCTAGCTCAGACCTGAAAATGCGGGGCAAGCTCGGAGGAGGAGCCTACATTGCAGCAATAAATGACTGCGATGCCAAACTGAAAGGAGATGGCACCATTTCCACCATCACAGAAAAGGAGACACATTTCTGAAAGAACTTTTTTTTTCTTGTTTTATTTTTTTTGTATAAAGAAATAAATAAATTCACTTAATTATAGAGGCTGGCTTGTTTTGCACAGAATTTTATTAACCAGTTAATTTTAAAGTGAAAATTGTATACTTGTTTAAAAAGTGATTTTTTTAAATTACTCTATCCATAATGATTCTGTAAAAGAAAAAGAAATAGTATTATATGGTCTGTTAGTGATGACTTCTTGTAATATGGTGATTCCAGTCAATGTTTTTTTTTTTTTTTAGACTTTTAGAGGGACCTGTATAATGTGCTGTAAAACTTTTCTACTTTGATCTGTGGCAGGTGTAATGTTGTATAGACTTTCTAACCTGTAAGCATTTCAGCCCATTTCAGCTGTCCATGTGTGTATATAAAGGGGACCTGTCCTGTGGTTTGCTTGGGAAGAAATCTCCTTTCAGGGCGAGTTTGGTGATGCTGACAGCGCCTCAGCTGCTCCCATCTCCTTCCCTCCACCCTCCACTGGCTTCAGCAGGGCTGGAAATGTGGAATGGGCCCATCCTGAGCCACTGTTTTGCCTGAAGATTGGATAGAGGCTGGTTCTGAAGGGCTCTGAATTTTGCTGCTGTAAGTTCCCGGTCTCTGTCAGGATGTGCTCCCAAACATTTTCCATTTCCCTCCGTGGGTGGCTCCTCCTGAATTTTGGCCAGCACTTCCCACTCCCTGGGGTGACCTGTGTTTGTGTGTGCTCCTCCAACAGGAGATTGAGGTTATTTCACAGAGCTGGAGATGTCCTGAGGGGAAAAGAACAGGTTTAGGGGCAGGTTTAGGGCTCTCTCTGTCTGTACAACTCATTCCCCTCCAAAGGAATCCAGGATCCTACAGTGCAGCCCTACCCAGCTCCTCTGCTGGCACAGGGTGGGGTTTGGGGTGTCCTGTGCAGGGCCAGCAGCTGGGCTGGATAATCCTTGCAATTCAGGGCACTCTGATTCCTCTTCAAGGTCCTCCCTAGGTTCCCTCAGATCAAGCACTGCTTCCTCTGCCCTGGTGGGATGGAGCTGGAAGTCAGAGCAGGGATTTCTTTAGCAGGAGGTTGGGGTGATGTCCTTTATGCATGGAGGAGCCCCAGGAGGTCATTTCTGTGTGGTGCAGGGAGGGGACTCACACAGGGCTCCTGTGACCCCTCGGTGGCACAGAGTGAGCAGTGCTGGGTGTGTCAGTCAGCCTTGCTCTGGACTTGTTAGGGTTAAAACTCTGGCTTTAAAGCTGGCTTTGTACGTGGATCCAGCTGCTGGATGGTTGTTCCAGGAGGTGTGCAGATGCCCCAGTATGAAAACTCCTACACTCTGTCTTAGGATGTGGGGTTTTTTTACCTGATAATATTCCAAACATGGTTATTTGTTCTGGACAATTTTTTCTTGGTTTGTTTTTGTTATTTGATGGTTGTGTGAGAAACCTGTGGAGGAACAGCATCCTGCACTGCACAGGATTTGGGAGCAGAGACAAGAGACAGCCCAGAAGAAATGTCACAAAACCTGCTGCCTTCTCTGCAACTCCAACCCACCGGAGCTCAGACACAGCACCTGGAGTTGTAAGCAACAGAAATGGCTCCTGACCTTCTCCCAAGGAAATATTTCCCTAGAAATCACTAAATATATCTTAATATTGGCTAGAACTGTACCTGCAGTCAGCACTTCTCTGAGCTCTTGCTGTTACTTCTTTAAAAAAAGGCATTTTTATGGAACTGCTTTGTCTCGAGTCACTTCATTAAATCTAATAGAGCCATTTCATTTTTACTTTATCTTATTTGTAGGGGTTTATTTTGTGTGTGGCAAGGTGGAAACCTAGCAGAGGACTTCAAATCCTCTAAGTCTTGTTTGCATGTCTCCATTGTGAGGTGCTTGGGGCAGGACATTTGGAAGAAACCTGGATTTAGGAATGCACAGAACCATCATTTTGTGCCTCCTTCAGAGGGAGCCAAAACTCAGTCCCATGGAAAAACTGGGAGAGAAATGTTCCCAGAACTGAACCCACAGATTGATTTATATACAATGAAAAAACTGAATTGACATTGACACTCCAAAATCTAGGAATTCACATTTTTGGAAGTCCCAACAAGTCAGGAATATTTGTGATCCAGTCTCCCTTCCTGGGTTTTCTCTCCACCAACCCAGGCTGCAGAACCAAGGCCCCAAAGCCACACATGGGCCCTGGGGTGGGTCATGGTCCCTCCCAGGGAGAATGTGAAGATATTTTCTGATCAGTGAAGGGAGATGCACCTTTGGGTTGTGCTCAGCCTGCATTTCAGGACTCCTGAGAACCTTTGGGTTGTGCTCAGCCTGCATTTCAGGCCAAGAAATGAGAACCTGAGAGAACCCGAGAACCTTTAGGTTATGTTTGGCCTTGATTTCAGACTCCTGAGAACCTTTAGGTTGTTCTGGGCCTGGATTTCAGGACTCCTGAGAACCTTTAGGTTATGTTTGGCCTTGATTTCAGACTCCTGAGAACCTTTAGGTTGTTCTGGGCCTGGATTTCAGGACTCCTGAGAACCTTTGGGTTGTGTTTGGCCTTGCTTTCAGGACTCCTGAGATCCTTTGGGTTGTGTTTGGCCTGGATTGGAGATTCCTGAACACTTTTAAGGACTCCTGAGATCCTTTGGGTTCTGGGCCTGTTTAGCCTGGAGAACCTGAGGACTCCTGAGATCCTTTTCAGACCTCCCTGGTTGTGTTTGGCCTGGAACCTTTAGGTTGTGTTTGACCTGGAAATAAGAACCTGAGAGAACCTGAGAACCTTTAAGTTGTTCTGGGCCTGGATTTCAGGACTCCTGAGAACACAACCTTTAGGTTGTGTTTGGCCTGGATTTCTGTGTGATTCCCTCAGCAATCAGGATTCTGAGGAAGTGCCAAGAGGTTCAGCCCCTGCTCCTGGGGCCATCCATGGGCACAAAGTGACCCCACAAAGGCTGAGGGTTATGCCTTGTGTTTTTGACACCCCAAATGGGTCAGGAAATGGTATCTCCACTTTATTCTCTGAACCTCGCCTGCCCCCTAGAGCAGAGGCCAGGCAAGGATCAGAGAACAAAGTGGGCATTTCTGAAAGCCTTCAGCAGGCACAGCCTGGGCAGCCACAGCCTCCAGAGGCTGCACCCAGGGTGGGCCATGGGCACGGGTTTGTCACACAATTATCAGTTTGGTCATGCACAGATCAGGGGTTAATGCTCCAATTCCAGCTGCAGGGAATGCAGTCATTCACCCCCAGTTTGCTCCCCTCAAAACTCACTTTTGGTTGTACTTTTTGGGGCCTGAGGCAGTGAGGTGTTCCTGAGTTCCAGGCCTAGGGAGGAATTGTTGTGTCTGACCAAAATGTGAAGCCAGTAACCAGCACTCTGTATGGAGTTTAGATTATGCACTAATGCAGCACAGAAACTGAAAAATCCAAAAGCTAAAGCCCTAAAGCATGGCTGGGATCAGGATAAACGCTGCTGTGGGACAAAAAGGGTTCCCTGTGCTTTGTGTGAGGGCTTTGGTCCTTCCAAGCCCTGCAGAAAGGCCGTGCTGTGCCCAGGAGCTGCTCCCCGTGCTGCCGTGAACATTTCACTGTGCTCTAAAGCATCCCTGCTGTTACTGCTGTGCTCTGTGTGCTCCTAATTGATGATTTCTTTAACACTTTACTGATTTAAAAAAAAAAAAATTATTTTCTTTTTGTGGGGAGGGAAGTGGGAAGGTAAATTTCCTAATTGTGGTTTGGGGTTTTTTTGAAATTAAATGAGGGGGAAATGTAAAAAACCCAGCTCTGTGGTTGTGATTTTTTTATCTGCCCTTTTCTGAAATATCTCCAGAATTATTAAAAAAAATACAATAAAAATCAACAATGACTAAAGTTTATGTAACATTTTACACAAAGAAAGATTCTGTTTGGTTTTGAAGGGCACCAAATTTTGTCTACTTACTTTGTTCTCAAAAATTAAAGAAAATGGGCAAACCCCAATCTGTGTATTTTAGTTTATATCCATGTACTGGACATGACACTCCCCTAATGAATTAAATAATCCCAGCTACCCTGGCAGAACAAACCAATGTCCCTTGATGTGAACTGGGGAACTGAGAAACAAGAGGAGGTTTAGCAACTTCTTTGAGGTCATGCAGCAAATCTGTGGCTGAGAGAAACTGAAGTTCCCTGGGGCCTAGAGCTATATTTATTCATATCTATATTCTATATAGATATTTATATATAAATATATAAATATATATTTAGACTTAAAGATATTTATATAGCTATATAAATATCTAAATATAGAATCAACATATATAATAGTTATATCTATATATAAATAGATATATATAAATATAAATATACCTAAAGATCTACATAAAATATAGATAAAAATAAATATAGATATAGAGGGAATGTCAGTTTCTCTCAGATATGTATATTATATTATCTTAATTATTATATTATCTTAATTATATTATATTATATTATATTATATTATATTATATTATATTATATTATATCATATTATATCATATCATATCATATCATATCATATCATATCATATCATATCATATTATTAGTAATGAATCTAGCTACATAAATATATCTATATTTACTTATATCTAAATATCTATATAAAATATAGTTATAAATAAATATAGATTAAAATATACAGCAAAAGTAAATATAAATATAAAGATTGTACATATAAATTATAATATAGTATATAAATTAAAAAATAAAACACAATAAAATATATTTTTTTGAATTGCAAAACATTAAAATATAAATTATAACTATAAATATAATAAATGTAAATATAAATGTTATAAATATAAATATATATAGATATAATAGATAGATATATATAGATTAGATATAGATATAGATATAATATATATATAGATTAGATATAGATATAGATAGATAATATAATTATAAAATCTAAATACAAATCTAAATATAAATCTAGATATAAATCTAAATATTATATTCCCTGCTGCTGGCCCTTCCCTCCCACCCATGGCTGGTTTGGTGGGGCCCCTTTGTGTCCCTGGCACAGTCAGGGCCATGCAGGGAGTGCCTCAGGAGCTGCTGGGGATGAAAACCCTGCCCGAGCCGAGCTCCCAGTGCCCCCAGCTCCCTGCCCAGCCAGAGGGAGATGCCCCAGGGAGGGAAATGGCATCTTCCAGCTGCTGGAATGAAATGAAATGAAATGAAATGAAATAACCTCCCAGCCATGGCTCTTATTTTATGCTTTTGTGCTCTGCTGGGTGCCTGCAGTGTTCAGCCCTGGGGCCTCCGGCATCAAAACGATGTGGAGCTGTTGGAATAAGTCAAAAGGAGGCGACAAAAATGATGAGAGGGCTGGAGCCCTCTGCTCTGGAGCCAGGCTGGGAGAGCTGGGGGTGCTCACCTGGAGAGGAGAAGGCTCCAGGGAGAGCTCAGAGCCCTGGCAAGGCCCTGAAGGGGCTCCAGGAGAGCTGCAGAGGGACTGGGGACAAGGGATGGAGGGACAGGACACAGGGAATGGCTCCCTGTGGCAGAGATTGGAAATTGGGAATTGTTCCCTGGGAGGGTGGGCAGGCCCTGGCACAGGGTGCCCAAAGAATCCCTGGAAGTGTCCAAGGCCAGGCTGGACAGGGCTTGGAGCAGCCTGGGACAGTGGAAGGTGTCCCTGCCATGGCAGGGTGGCACTGAGTGAGTTTTAAGGTCCCCTCCAACCCACATTTTTCTATGACACTTTCTTATATCTCTGGCCCACATGCAGGGAGAAATTCTTGCTTTAATACACAACACACTCATGAAAAATTCTGCTCTTGCCCCTCAGGCACCCTCTTAAACAGCAGCCTCCAACACAGGAAATGAAATTCTTTTCCTAAAGGCTCTTTCACATCTTGACTACCCAAGCCTGGCTCTAATAAGGAAAATGTGCTATGGATTTTGACAAAACCTTTCCACTCTTCTCTGACTGTGCCACTCCTGGTGTTTCTGTGATGCTGGGCTCTGTCAGAAGCCACAGCCAGGCCCCTGTTTCTCCCAAGGTGTTCCTATCAGCTGATATCAGCTGATGGAGAGGCTCCTTCCACACTGTGATGAGCTCCTTGGCTTTATATTTATATTTATAAATATATTTATATTTATATATTTTATATTTATATTTATATTTATATTTATATTTATATTTATATTTATATTTATATATTTTATACACTTTATAACTATATTCATATATTCGTATTTATATTGATATTGATATTGATATTAGCTCCATGGCTTTGAGAATTAGGGATTTTAGAATTAGGGAATACAATCCTTATGGTATTCCAAATAAACAAGAAGAGAAGCCTAAGGATAGTCAGGAATTCCTTGCTAGCAGTGGCTAATGACAAAATATTGGAGTGTGCTGGTTAATCCAGCCCCTCAATCCCCCCTGCATTCCACTCTGGAAGAGGCACAGCAGTTTTCCTTCAATATTGTTGTAAAACATCTTCTGAGGAGCACTGAGAGCTGAGGCTGACACCATCCCCTTCCTTGCCCCGCTCCTCAGGATGAATCATCCCTGCCCTCTTGCCACAGGGCTGGAAGCTGTCAGCAATTGAGGCATGCCATGCTCAGAGGAGCACACAGCAGCTATTTGGGCAGACACCTCCAGGGCCAGGCTAAGTTTGGCAGCAGCAGTGACGTGGGACTGCTCAGCACTGGTGTCACAGCCCTGGCAGCCACAGGCAGGGGGAGGGCAGGGGACAGGGGCACAGCCAAGCCATGGCCCCTCGTGCCTTCAGCAAGGCTCAGATGGGGAGGGATGAGAGGGATCTGGCTTTACAAACAAACTGGGGGTTTGGTAAATAAAACTGGGTGCTGAGAGGTGAAAGAAAGATCAGTGAAAGGAGTGAGAAACAAACTGGGAAGGAAACTTCACTGATCAATGAAAGGAACAATGAGAGGATTTGTCTGATCAAAAGAGAATGGGTCTGTCTGTACAAAAACTCTGATAAATGAAACTCGTGAAAGTGAAAGAGACAATGGGAAGGATTCCACTGATTAATTAAAGGAATGAGAGAGATCTGGTTTCAAAAACAAACTGGGGTTCTGCTGGGAAATAAAATTAGGTACTGAGAGATGGAAGAAACAATGGGAGGATTCCACTGATCCATGAAAGGAATGAGAGAGATCTGTCTGTACAAACTGGGGGTCTAGTAAATAAAACTAGGTACTGAGAAGTGAAAGAGACTATGGGAATGATTCTGCTGATTTAATAAAGGAATGAGAGAGATCTGGCTTTAAAAACAAACTTGGGGTCTCCTGGTAAATAAAATTAGGCACTGAGAGGTGAAAGGAACAATGGGAAAGATTCTGCTGATCCAATAAAGGAATGAGAGAGATCTGGCTTTAAAAAAAGACAAAACTGGGGTCTGCTGGTAAATAAAGCTGGGTACTGAGAGGTGAAAGGAACAATGGGAAAGATTCCATTGATCCATGAAAGGAATGAGAGAGCTCTGTCTGTACAAACAAACCGGGGATCTGCTGGTAAATTGGGTACTGAGAGGTGAAAAAAACAATGAGAGGGATTCCACTGATCAATGAAAGGAATGAGAGAGATCTGTCTGTACAACCAAACTGTGGGCAAAACTGGATGCTGAGAGGTGAAAGAAGCAATGGGAGGAAGCAGAAATTCCTTAAGGAAAGAAAAAGGGGGTACTACATTAGAAGGGGTCTGTCTTAGGTGATTTGGGAAGTCTGTACCTGTCATGTATCTCAGCCAGTGTGGAAAGAGAGAGGGAAATGCAGCCAGGAAATTGGGATAAAAAGGAGACTGCACCCTCTAACAAATGGAGACACCCCCTGGGAAATGCCCATGACCTCTTCCTTTATTTGAATAAAGTTTCAGGACTCCTCTGCCTCCTTTTTGGACACAAACCTCTGGTGTTTGAGGATTAATTTTCCTGACAAGAACAGGCTTTCTGTGGGTTATTCACTGGTGCCAGGGGGTCAGGCTGTGTCTGTGCTCAGAGCCCTCTGTGGAGCAGCAGGAGCTGAGCTCTGCCTGCTCTGGAGACACCCAGGTCTCCCCCCAGCCTCCCCACACATCACCTGTAAAGAACAAATGTGTAAACTCCAGCAGAAACCTGCCCAGGAATTCTTTTGGGCTTTAGCACCTTGCCTGGTTTTGGTTTCCTTTCCCAGTGAAATCAGCTTTTTTGGCTGGGTTGAAATGGAGGCAAAAATTACAGGCTAAAGACCTTGGAACCTAAAACTCAGATCAGAAAACCAGAAAAAATCAGCTCAGTAAACAGAAATAAGAGCAGAAATGGCCATTGGGATCAAACAGGAACAGGGAACCTCTGTGTGCTGTTTGAGGGATGAAAGCATGATGTGGTACAAGGAACACTTAAATCAGCTTTTCATTTCTCCTGCTTATCCTTAGATATTGTTTCCAGCAAACCAGCCCAGGTTATGCTCAAAAGTCTCTGCATGTTTGCCAAGCTCTTTCCTGACACTTCACAGGAAACTTTTTGGGTTCTTGGGGCACAGATTCCTCCTTTCCATCTCCTGCAGGTACCACTTTTGTCCTTCTGTACATCTGAGCTTCACTTTCAACATCTTCAGCTGCCACTGCAGCCTCTGCTCCTGGAGCACAAGGGG
Source organism: Emberiza elegans (assembly GCA_024865655.1). Classification (NCBI taxonomy): domain Eukaryota; kingdom Metazoa; phylum Chordata; class Aves; order Passeriformes; family Fringillidae; genus Emberiza; species Emberiza elegans. The sequence goes on along the minus strand of JALJVW010000207.1, from coordinate 1,217,323 downwards.
AAGGGCTGTTGGAGCCCATTAGAGCCTATTAGCTAATTGGATTAATTAAAAGAATTTGGCTGCACATGATGACCATGACTGGGGAAGGAGAGTGAAGTGATAGGGAGAGAGGGCAGGAAGAAGTTGGATTTTTGGGATGGAGCTGTGGTCTCTCCTTTCCTTGAGCATGCAGCAAGGAGGGGTGGCAGCTTTATTTTTCAAATTGTTTTCTAGCATTGTTGCTTCTGGAGTTTGGGATTTTTTCATGTGTTTCTGGGCATTTTCAGAGGCCTTTTTGTATCTAAATTGAGGGGTTTTTTTCAGGTTTTACATTCATTGAATGCACGAGCTTTTCCTTAATTATTCCTGCTCTTGGCAAGCTCAGCCTCCTCAAACCCCTGTTTTATCCACCCCACCCCTGCAGGTTGAATTGTAACCCTGCTCTGTGTAGTACAGTGCTGTTGCTAATTTAAAAAATCCTAATTATTTGGCTAATTCAAGTTAAAGTGGTTTCAAATCATTGGAATTAAAGGGTTTTTTTTCAGCAGATATTGACAAAGCCATGTTTGGTATTTTTGGGAAATGTAACACATAGTCTGGACTAATCCTATTGTGTACTCTAAGTGTCCTTTGAGTTGTTGTAGCAAGGTGAAATAAATTTTTATCTATTCAGCTGCATTTACCTGTATTTTTATAGAGCTTGGGGTTTTTTTTGTGAAATGACCCAATCTGTGAGAAGCTGTTAGAAGTGTTGTTAGCTCTGTTTTGGGGAGGAATCTGCAGGCAGGATGGAGTGAAGAGGCAGCACTGGGGGCAGGAAATGGGGTTCTGCTTCTCTGGGCCTGTTATTAAATAAATGTGGATATTTCATGGGCTGATAGAACTGTCTGAGGAACCCTGAAACTCAGGGAACTCTGCACACTGGGATTCTGCATCCTGCAGCAGCCACCACTCTGCATTCACATGGAATTACCCAAGGCAGATTATTTCTCCTTATCAAGGACATAGTGAGTGAAATCTGACTCAAAAATCAGGTTTCTCCCAGCTGAAAGTCCCATTTCAGACCAGGAATTGTAGGAAGCTGCTTGTTCTGCGTGCCCCGTGCAGTGCAGGAGGCAGCAGCTCCCTGGGGAAGGTTCCTGTGCTGCTCTGAGGGGCAGGGTAACCTCACCCCGGGCTGCAGGTGCTCCACCAAGAACCTTGGACAGCATTTCTGTGGCGCTGTGGGGACACCTTTTGGTTAGAAAGCAGTCTGAACCTGGGTTTGGATCCCATCCCCACCTCACACCCAGTTCTACCCTCAGCTTTTCATACATGGACTTGCCCTTCCCTGGTCCAGGTGATAAAATTTAAAAATCCCTTCTGTAGCTGCTTCCTCTTTCTTTCTTTCTTTCTTTTTTTTTTTTTTTTTTTTTTAATGCAGTTCTGAGGTTTTTCCTTCCAAAGTCTTGGTTTCCATATCATTAGGTGGCAGCACATGCCAACACAAAATCTGTTTGTCCCCAGAGCTGGAAGACAGAAGGTCAAGAGAGGTTTCTTTGGATCGGAATCATTTTGCAAAGAATGCAGTGAGTCTTTACAAGAAGATAAAATGAAATTTCTTTCTTACATTCCATAAATCTTCAGGCAGAAACTGCCACAGAGAGTGGTATAGATGTTTAAATTATGGGGAATAACATGTGGTGTGAGGGAAAATGAAGACAAGACACCCTGTGGGAAAAGCCACTCCCATAAATTTCATGTCTGGGTTTGTTGCTCAGGTCAGATTACATGAACCTGGAAAGTCAAATTCAAATTGGACTTTTTTTTTTTTTTGCTCCTCACTTTATTCTTACTCTGTCTGAACCCTGCCCAGTATTTCTGAAGAACATCTCAGAACATCCAGCCTGCACACCTAAAATGTCCCCACAGTCAACCCATCCTCAGCCAGGGTTCTGAGGTCCTCATTGAATATCTGGGAGTCAGAGCATCAACAGCTGAAGCAAATCTCCAAATCTCCTATTTAATTAGCAGCAGGTGTAATTAACACCCACAGACAGTTTTGTATCCAGGTGTGAGGTCATGAGGTGCAGGTGAAAACCAGCATAGGAAGGGCAAAGGAAAACAGGAACAAAGTGCAATTTGTATTTAATTGTGTTGGTGCTTGCATTTTAAGCAAAGCCTTCCCCATCTCTATGTGTTCTTTGTGACCAGAGCTGTGTGAGAGGAAAAAACCACCTGACATGGGCCAGGACGTGGCTGAAAGGGGGAAAATGAGCAATACTTCACATTGAGGCTTCAACTGGGAGATCAGCATGGTTACTGGGAGGTCTCTCATCCTTGAGGCCCTTCAGCTCTAATTTCTGGGAATTCTTTAAAATCCCATCTTGGACCCTCAGGGTTTGCCCTGGGAATTCTGGGATGCATTGCTGAGTTTCTGGCAATAGCAGTGGAAATTCTGCTTTCTCAAAGCCCTTCTTTCCCCAAACCTTGTTAATGCTTCCAAGTCTAGTCTTGGATTGCAGCCCTGAACATCCTCAAATAATCTGTTTTGTCTTGTCACCTCTGACAGGAAGATTTCTTTTTCAGACAGGAATAAATTTGTATCTCTTACAATTTCACATGGAAAGTAAATTCCTACAGCACAGTTCTGAACAAAGAGCCTGATTTACAATCCTGAGGTGGCCTTGCTTTCATTAATACTACTAATAATATCGTTATTGCTTTTAATGAAGGGATGGGATTCTTTTTGGGTCAAGAACGATTTATTGTTCAGATAAATATTAGTTTTAGAGGTTGTGAGATTTTAAAGGAGTAAATAATTGGTTATAGGTTAAGAGTAGTTACAAGTTTCTTTGATATAAGCTAATATATAACTGTCTTAACTAACAGATAGTTGTTATAGGGTTTATTTTTTGTGTGTGATTTGTTACCATTACTTAATTTTGTTGTATTGTGGATATTATAAATATTTTTTGATATTATGTATTGTTTATTATATATTATTTATATAAAATATCTATATATAAAATATAAATAAAAATAATGTAATGTAATATAGAATATAAGTAATGTAATTATTTATATATTAACATGTTAATATATATAATTATTTATATATCAACACATATAACACAAAATATATTATATGTTATATATTAACATATAATTATTTTTATATTAACATTATTGTAAATTAACATTTAATAGGTTTTTGTTTTATATGTATATATATGTTTCCATTATAACTTTTAAATTATTATACCTTTTAAGCTAACCCCTAGAAGCTGGTGACTATTTTGAGCCCCAAATTCCCCCTGCTTTTCTCCTGACAAGCTTGCACATCCATTGTGACATGCAGACTGACAGCTCCATGGCATTTTGGAATGTTCCAACTGCACTGAGGATTTTGTGGTACTATTTATTTCAGTGCCCCCATTCCCAGAGCAGCCACTGACTCACAAGAAAAAGCTAAGAGCAATATTTGGCATTTGTTTCCTGTGCAGTACAATTTGCCTGGTTCATTAACCTTCTTTATGTAGATGTAAATTCTCAGTCTGACATGGCTATTTTTGGGGAGCGTGTCAGAACCAGATTTGTCTGTCTGAGCAACATTTGCTTCGGAAAAATGTTGGAAATTGCTTCAGCAATTTTGTCTTTTGAAGCAGATTTTGCATGGGTTAAGCTGTGTTCCTGTGGTACTTTTGGCTCTTCAGCACCATTAAACTTGCAGGACACAGAGTGTCTGAAGCACCAGCTGGAGGACAGTGTTAAAGCAGAAATATTTTCTTTTCTTGTGCATCCCAGCAGACTGATGGAGGCTGAGCCTGAATTCTGCTGTCACTTGTACCTGGATGTGCCAACAGTGGCTGGGCTCAGTCTTAGGGGGCATTTCCAACCTAACCTATTCTGAGATAATTCTGCCCTCCCTCAATACCTTTTCTATGTTTTTCTCCCTGTTTTGCCAAGAACTGTGTGGGAAAGGAAGGAGGGGGACAGAGGGAAATCCATTGGCTTCTTCTGCTGCTCCTTTCCAGCTTTGTCTCACCCTTGTTTGACTCAACTCTGGTTCTCCACTCTAGTGGCTCCTTCCTTGGAAAAGTTCGTGCTCAAAACACCGAATTTCCTCTGGCCTGGTGCTGACCACTCCACAGCAGGAACTGCCTCAGGAATTGTCCCCTCAGAGCTGGCTCTGGCAGCCCCACAGCTGGATCTGCCTTCCACCCTGACCCCCAAAGTGGCCCTTTCCTCCTATCTGGGGCTCCCTTTGGCTCCTCTGGCTGCTGCTGGAGAAGCTCTTTGGGGGATTTGGGACCAGGTGAAGATGTTCTTTATAGGATTTAGGGACCAGGTGAAGATGCTTTTTGGAGGATTTAGGACCAGGTGAAGATACACTTTGGAGGATTTAGGACCAGGTGAAGATGCTCTTTGGAGGATTTAGAGACCAGGTGAAGATGCTCTTTGGGGGATTTAGGGACCAGGTGAAGATGCTCTTTTGGAGGATTTAGGGACCAGGTGAAGATGCTCTTTGGGGGATTTAGGACCAGGTGAAGATGCTCTTTGGAGGATTTAGGGACCAGGTGAAGATGCTCTTTGGAGGATTTAGGACCAGGTGAAGATGCTCTTTGGAGGGGTGACCAGGGGATTTAGGGAAGATGCTCTTTGGAGGATTTAGGGACCAGGTGAAGATGCTCTTTGGAGGATTTAGGACCAGGTGAAGATGCTCTTTGGAGGATTTAGAGACCAGGTGAAGATGCTCTTTGTGGGATTTAGGACCAGCCTGGGGAGGATGGGATCTCATTGAGTTCCTCCTCAGGGGGAGCTCAGCTGCAAAGATCAGAGGAGGTGGCAATGTCTGAAACCTGAACGTGGGCTCCCCCTGCCAGGCTTTAACTGAGCCACATCCTCCCCTTTTTCCTCCTTGTGCTGCTCTTTGGAGCATCAGATTGCACCAAGGAACTGGGCTCAGATGGGAGTGGATCCCCTACATCCATGCTAATTTTTTTTAAATGAAAACATTTGCTGAGAGTTCTGCTTTTCCCAACCCCACCAGGTAATTTATATAAATTTATTACCAGTTTCCATGTCCTGCTTTAATCTGGAGCATTCAGCTGATGCATTTGCTTCTCCTGTCCTGGTCACGGACCTGATCCTGAGCAGAAATGTTTGCACAGCTGCTCCTGCTCAAATTGAGATTCCTCTGCTTTAAGCTGCCACCAGCAAGGAAACTTTCAGTGCCACTGGATGTCACTCTAACAAAGCTCAAAGTGCTTTGGCAATCCAAATCTTTACATTTCCATTGTAAATCCAGGCTCCTCAGCAAAAAGGGGGAGAAATAATCCAGAAGTTCCCATGTAGAACCTCTGGATAACTCAAACATTATATCAGGCTAAAGTATCCCAGGTTTCATTCTGGGTTTTTGTATCATCTTGGATGTTTCAGGATTTCTTTCTAGAGCCTCACAGTGCTGCAGGGGTTTTGTGGGGTGTAGAAAGAAGGAAAATGTCAGCTCTGACTATTTTTCTGTCCCATTTCCTTCAAAGTGTGAAAGCTGGGTGTTCAAATCAAATCAATAAAATCTAACCCTGTCCTCAACTTTCCATTTTCAAAGAGTGACAAGAAGGCAGAGGTTAATTTAGCTCAGGGACCATGAATGGTGCCATTACAAAATTCAGGTTAAAAAATGGTTATAAAATGTCCCTGCAGAGAAGTGACTTTGCTGAGGACAAGCAACAAGTGACAGGGTTGAGTTGCTGCACAGAGAACCTGAGCCACAAATCAGCCAAAAATTACAAATTGAGTGTGGATGCTCCTAAAAGAGACAGAGAATGATCCTTTCAGGTGCTTGGGAGGCTGGAGAAGCATCAAGGGCACCAGAGGAGCCTCTCCATTCACAAACTACTGCAGGAATAACTTGGATAACACATTTTACATTATCCAGGTGTGACATCTTGACCTCTGCTGAGCAGAGTTGCTGTGATTCTCCTGCCCTTCCCACCTTGATTAACTTTTATAAACCACTGGTCACTTTCCCTGTCACACAGCCTGGGCTGGTTCTCCCTCCCTCTTCCACATCCTTTTACTCCCAGTGTGAGAACAGGTTCTGAAATAACTGCACAGAGGCTGCAGACAGTGCTTAAAATCTAAACAGACTCACTAATTACTCCTAAAACGTGTTTAATACCAGATACAGATAGCTGGAAAATCCAGTAAATGCTGTTCAAAAGTGTAAGTTCTGTGGCAAGCTGGATAATTTCCCCATCTATTACAAGAGAATGGAATGTCAGGGCACTGTACAAAATTTTAATTACATAATGAGTTGACTGAGTCACACAACTTTGTCTTTTAACTCGAGCCCTGCTCTAGAGGGGTTTGGCAAGCAGGAAGCTGTGACCGTGTTCACAGGGGTCCCAGGATGAGGGAAGAGATGAGGATCTGACTCCACGTTTCAGAAGGCTGATTTGTTATTTTATGATATATATTACATTAAAACTATACTAAAAGAATAGAAGAAAGGATTTCATCAGAAGGCTAGCTAAGAATAGAAAGGAATGATAACAAAGGCTTGTGTTTTGGACAGAGAGTCTGAGCCAGCTGACTGTGATTGGCCATTAATTAGAAACAACCACATGAGACCAATCCCAGATGCACCTGTTGCATTCCACAGCAGCAGATAACCATTGCTTACATTTTGTTCCTGAGGCCTCTCAGCTTCTCAGGAGGAAAAATCTTAAGGAAATGATTTTTTATAAAAGATGTCTGTGACAGGAATCTGTTTCCTGGTGGAGGTTCCTCTGGAATTCTGATGGCGGTAGAAATCTCAGAGGGACCATCCTAGGAATTGTACCCTGGGGCTCTTCTGGGAGGGGAGAAACAAGATGAGGTGAGATCAGAGATGTCAGACAGCTCCTGCTGCAAAGGGCTGATGCTTTTGAGGCAGTAATGACCTGCAGTTGACTCAGTGACTCCAAGTGAGAATCTCTGAATTCCATTACCCGGCTCATCTCTGGGAAATCAATGAATGCCTCCCCAGTGACACATAAATAGCTCAGCCCTTTAAACAAGTGTCAGGAAAGGGCCTTCATTTCCCCCCTGTGCCTCTTTATCGTTCATGTAAATGGGCAGGAAAATGCAGCCCTTGGAAGTTTCCAAAGGCTCATTAATACAAAATGCAAGATGCACAGAGCTCCTTCCCAGGGAAAAAAAAAAAAAAAAGAAATCTTCTCTCTTTCTGTTCATGTGTGAGGGCTGTCATCAAAGAGGGGACGTGCCTGTTATTCTGAAAATATTCCCACCGAGTTTATTTCTTATTTTTGAGGCTGTGCCAGCTCATGGCCATGAGGTGCCCCTTACAGAGCTCTGTGGGTTGGTGTGGCCACAGCCAGAGCCCCATTTGTACCCTTTCAGGAAGGCTGGAGGTGCTCAGCTCAGTTTCAAACCCAGGTTTGTGGGGAGAAAATGCTGCAGAGACCAGAGGCAGCCCCACAGCTCTGCAGAGCCTGGGACTGGGGCTGAGATGTGCCTCCCCCTTCTGCCCCAAAATTGAACCTGCAGAGATGAAAGGCTGCTGCAAACTCCTCTGAAAGGAGCCCAACACCACTGATACATTTTTGGGGTTCTCTGATACTCTTTCATTTATTTATTATTTATTAATGCTTAAATTTATCAATTATTTATTAATGCTTAACTGCTGGGGAGGTGGGGGTGGGAAATAAAAGTCCTTGTGAGGCAATGGTGACACAGTGAATGGGCTTTATTTCCTTTTTTGCACTGGATTATTGGTTGTTTTAACACCAATTGTTTATTCATGTGTTTTGTTTAATTCACCAGGCAATGCTGGCCTCATTAGCCATAAATACATTTATACCTGGCCTTGCTTTGGCAGCTCCCTGTCTGGTCCTGTTTTTCTTTTACTGCACCTCCCCAAGCTTTGAGTAAAACAGCAATAAAAATAAAACAAAAACTGATTTCTAGCAGGTAGCTGTGGTGCATTTCAAGCTATTTTGGTTGATTAGGAGCTTGATTACACTGGCTGATTGTTGGTGCATTTTACTGCAAGATTTACCAAGCACAGCTGGCTCCATGGCCCTAAACATCATTTACATGCCTGGAGCAGCCATGAAAGGCCTTGCTGGAAGCTCTTTTAGGATCAATCCTTGCATTATTTTGGCATTTATGCCATGCAAAAGCTGCCCAGGGTGTGGGGTGGTTCTTCATGGCGCCTGCTGCAGGAACATGAGAGGTTTTGTTTAAAGCTTGGCCTCCTCAAATCTGCTCTCTGAATGTCACACAAAACCTTAAATCCCCCCAGCTCCATCTAAACAGCTCTGCAGCTCATAAAAACAGCCCTGAGCTGGGATTCCAAACAAAACCAGGATTGGGGTGAGGTTCCCACCAGGTGAGGATTGTCCTGCTGGACCTGGGGACCTTCATAACCCCCAGAAATGCAGATGAACAGATCCCAAGAGGAAATTTGCAGGGTGAGTGGTCTGGAAAAGGCTTTCTGTGAAAAGTTTCTGGTGACTTTAGGAAAATCTGTTTAAGAGATTTCATGGGAATATTCCTGCTTAATTCAGCAGAGCTCCTAAAGTGGGGAGATGGTGCTTCTGGGCTAAGCTTGATTTTGTATCTGCAGTGGATTGGGGAGGGTTTGTAAGAGCTGCAAATTTTGCCTTCAACCTGATGTGGTCAAAAGATTTTTGTATTCTTGTGCCTATTTAACCTCATGCAGATTGAGATTTTTCATAATGAAATTTGCATTATACTGTCAGAAGTCCAAGCAGACCCACAGCCCCAGAGTCTCTTTTGCACAAGGAATCCTGGGGGCTCTGAAGGTCATTTCTGCCATGGGCAGGCACAGCTTCCACCAGAGCTCATCCAGCCTGCTCTGGGATGTTCCCAGCAATCAAAGCCTCTGCATCCCCTGGGCAATCTGGTGTTACACCAACCTCACGAAAAGAAAAACCCGGAACACTTCTGAGTTAGCTCCAACCCACCCCAGGACAGCCCTCTTGTGTTTGGATGTCCCATTTCCTGTTAAGAGCAGAAAATTACCAACATTAGGAGCAGAGATATCCTATTTTTAGGTCCCTATGGAAAAACACATCATCCTTTTAAAATCTTCCTGAACATCTCTCAAAGCTTAGGCACAGGTGGAAGGTTTGGGTTGGTTTTTTCCTTTTGTGGTTTGCTCACATTGAATTGTGCTGTCCCTGATGAGAGACACAGCTCAGAAAATGAGAGGGGTTTTCAGTCTAAACTCAAAGCCAGGCAAGATTAGGCCTTGTCTGCCTGATTTTTTTCATTTCTGCATTACAAGTGCCCAGTTATCTGTGGGTTTAGACAAAGATTTCCTGCAGCTCTTATCAGCCAGAGGCTGGGCAGTACCAGGGAGCTCCTGCAGAGCACAAATGTTGGTTTTGGGAGAGCACTTGGTGGTGTTGGGATCCTGTTGAACACTTCCGATGACAGCAGCTTCTCTTGAGAGGAGGAAGCAGATTGGAGCCACCTCTTGTCCTTTTCTAACACTTCTCAAGTGAACACTTCCAAAACCTTGACTGACTGTGCATGGTGTAAAATTTGAGATGCTCAGCTGATTTCTGCTTGCTGTCTGAAACCCCTACCACCCTGTAATTTGAATTTTTCCTGCCGGCAATTGTTCCTTCAGGCTCTTCTCACTGCCTGAGCGCTGACCTGGTTAAATGTCTGCGTGTCTGAGCACACCCAACCATTGAAAATTGGCAACAAATAGTGAAAAATAGTAAATGAATAGTAAATAGATAGCAAAAGATGCTTAGCCAATCTCCTTTCAGAAGATATGTAAATTTTGCTCAGGTAAAAAAGGTGTTTGAGCAGTGAAAGGTCACCTGTCAAATAACTCAAAGTATTTTGGTTTTTCACTTGTCTGAGCCAATGTTTTGACCAGACTGCCATCAGATCTTTAATATAATTTTATTTGTGTTGGTGCCTAAATTCCAGCTGTTTTATGAAGTTTTCACTGCATACTTGAGTAAGTTTTTACTTTCAATACCTGAGGGGATTTTTCCTTTCTCATAGTAAATATTCCAGTAGCTCTCCATAGAAAACCTGTGGCCCCTGCCCACCACAAACCAGCTATTTCCCACAGTAAATTGAATAATATCTTCAAAGACTGATGCAGAGTGAGCCAATTCTTAAATTAATCCCATCATTATCTAACAAGGAGATCCACATAATGTGTGCTCAGGAATAACTTTTGAGATCTTTGGGATCCAAATTCTTAAATTAAACCCATCAATATCTAACATGAAGATGCACATAATGTGTGTAGAAATAACTTTTGACATATTTTGGATCCAAATTCTTAAATTAATCCATCAATATCTAATATGGAGATCCACATAACGTGTGTTCAGGAATAATTTCTGAGATCTTCGGGATCCAAATTCTTTAATTAAATCCAACAATATCTAACAAGGAGATCCACACAATGTGTGCTCAGGAATAAATTTCGAGATCTTTGGGATCCAAGTTCTTAAATTAAAACCATCAATATCTAACAAGGAGATCCACATAATGTGTGTTCAGGAATAACTTCTGAGATCTTTGGGATCCAAATTCTTAAATAAATCCATCAATATCTAATATGAAGATCCACATAATATGTGGTTGGTTTTGGGAGAGCACTTGGTGGTGTTGGGATCCTGTTGAACACTTCCAATGACAGCAGCTTCTCTTGAGAGGAGGAAGCAGATTGGAGCCACCTCTTGTCCTTTTCTAACACTTCTCAAGTGAACGCTTCCAAAACCTTGACTGACTGTGCATGGTGTAAAATTTGAGATGCTCAGCTGATTTCTGCTTGCTGTCTGAAGCCCCTACCACCCTGTAATTTGAATTTTTCCTGCCGGCAATTGTTCCTTCAGGCTCTTCTCACTGCCTGAGCGCTGACCTGGTTAAATGTCTGCGTGTCTGAGCACACCCAACCATTGAAAATTGGCAACAAATAGTGAAAAATAGTAAATGAATAGTAAATAGATAGCAAAAGATGCTTAGCCAATCTCCTTTCAGAAGTTATGTAAATTTTGCTCAGGTAAAAAAGGTGTTTGAGCAGTGAAAGGTCACCTGTCAAATAACTCAAAGTATTTTGGTTTTTCACTTGTCTGAGCCAATGTTTTGACCAGACTGCCATCAGATCTTTAATATAATTTTATTTGTGTTGGTGCCTAAATTCCAGCTGTTTTATGAAGTTTTCACTGCATACTTGAGTAAGTTTTCACTTTCAATACTTGAGGGGTTTCTTCCCTTCTCATAGTAAATATTCCAGTAGCTCCCCATAAAAACCCTGTGGCCCCTGCTCACCACAAACCAGCTATTTCCCACAGTAAATTGAATAATATCTTCAAAGACTGATGCAGAGTGAGCCAATTCTTAAATTAAACCCATCAATATCTAACATGGAGATCCACACAATGTGTGCTCAGGAATAACTTTTGAGATCTTTGAGGTCCAAATTCTTAAATTAAACCCATCAATATCTAACATGAAGATGCACATAATGTGTGTAGAAATAACTTTTGACATATTTTGGATCCAAATTCTTAAATTAATCTATCAATATCTAATATGGAGATCCACATAATGTGTGTTCAGGAATAATTTCTGAGATCTTCAGGATCCAAATTCTTTAATTAAATCAAACAATATCTAACAAGGAGATCCACACAATGTGTGCTCAGGAATAACTTTTGAGATATTTGGGATCCAAATTCTTAAATTAAACACATCATTATGTAACAAGGAGATCCACATAATGTGTGTTCAGGAATAACTTCTGAGATCTTTGGGATCCAAATTCTTAAATAAATCCATCAATATCTAATATGAAGATCCACATAATATGTGCTCAGGAATCACTTCTGAGATCTTTGGGAGTTTCTCAAGTAGGACAAGGCCCTCCTGCAGCCCAGTCTGAGCTGTGGCAGCAAGAACAACAACTGCTGACCAAGAGATGAATTCACTGCAAAGTTTTCCCCAAAACTGTGTCTCTGACCTAGAAACAGCTCTGGCCTGATCAGTTGTTGCATTAAGTATCCAGTGGTTGTAAGGAAAATTATACACTGAACACCCCCTAACTATAGATTAGAGCAGTGTTGAAGCAGTTTTATTTCTGGAAATGTATAATCTTCTTACATCAACCTCGGGCCTTTGTGCAGAGGATTATTTGCACTGAGCGGCTGGGGCTGGGACAGGTCTGCAAGGAGAGAGTGCTGAGGGTGCTGCCTGCTCCCAAATTGCCTCCCCAGTTGCTTGGTAACAGATGCTGAGCTCCTGAGGGACTGGGAGCACTGGGATTGTGTGGCTGTGTCCTTGGGCAGCCTTTCTGGAGGCTTCCATAGTGAGGAAACCAAACCCCTCTTCTCTGGAAATGAGGTATTTTATATATTCCTTAATATTCCAATATTCATATTATTATTTTATATATTCCTTGATATTTGGTTTCAGGGGATGCTGGTGCTTGTGGAGTTTGTTCTCTTGATGCCTTGTGCATCCATTCCCTGATGGAATAAGGAACTGTTTGTTCTCTTGGTGCCTTGTGAGGGCTGCCCTGGAGCAGAGGCTGGGCAGAGCTAAAGAATAAAGCAGGGATTCATTAAAAGGATCTCCTCCATGGATCCACCTTGGGCAGCACCAGAGCCCAGCCAGGGCTGCACCCAAGATGACCCAAAATGGCCCCAAAATGCACGGCCGGGCACGGGGTCTCTCCCTTTGATCAGCTCTGCTCCATTTGCACCTTGCAGTTCATTGTCCCATCCCAGCTTTAGCCCAGGCAGTCCCACCCTGCTTGTTTTTCTCTCTGCAGCCCACGGGGTTTGTGCTCCTGGGCTGAGATTTGGATCATTTGTCCTTGGTGCCCAGCTGGAGCAGGAATTGTTTTGTCTCCCTGCTCTGTGCACAGAGCTCACCATCCCCTCATGTGAAGCCCAGACCCACACACTAAAGCAGCACAGAGGCTGAAAATATAAAAGCAAAACCTGAGGCATCACTCTCTAGGCATTTCCTGGGCAATTCTGAAGGCTTGGAAGTTGAACTTGGTGCTCCCTTGTCCCTCAGCTCCTGAGCTCTGCCCTTGAGTCAGACAAAACAGGACAATTCCAACTTTCAGTGCCGATGGGTGATAAACTGTTCAATTTTACACAGAAAAATGTTCACCAGGCTGTGGTTGAGCAATGGTCACCTCAGAAAACTGAGTAAATCTAGATAACATAATCTTTTATGCCATTGATGCTCTTGGTTGGTTTAGATGAACTATAAATTTTAGCATTTTTGCCCATATTAAAACCACCACGTTATCCATGGTAATGGGGCATCCTCCTGCATCAGGGCCTGAGCTGGAATCTGTGTCTGCAGCACACCTGGGTGCTTGCATCTCATCAAATACCCACTGAAGGCACAGGTCCAGCTCAGTGTCTCCAGAGGGCCCCAGGTCAGCTCTTCCCAAGAATCGCCATTTACAGGAGGTAATAGAAACCTGGCTTTTATCAGGAAGCTTTTCAGCTGAGGAAGATTCCTCGGTTTCTGGCACAGGAATGCAAAACTCTCTTTGGAAGCTATTACAGTAGGTAGCCACCTTCCCAAAACCCAATAAAATAAAATTTAGATAATTGATTTGTAATTTATTTATATTTATTTATCCTTCATTTATAGACAAATCTATAATTTAGATTTATAATTTAGATAATTTATAATTTTAGGCATATTTATGATTTAGATTAGAAGAGCAGCAGCTCACTGCCCAGGTGATAAAAGCTTCTCCCACCGCCCTGACTTTGCAGCAAAAGAGAATTAAAAGCTGAGGTTTTGTGAAAAGGAGAGATATTCTTCTGATCCTGTTATCACAGACTGAAATCACCCTGCAACAGCACTCAGGTGGAAAAGGAGGGATGTGAGGAGCTTTAACTCTGTGCTGGGAAAAAGGAACTCCAAGAGACATGAGTCCAGCCCTAAATTTCTATTTATCAAATAAACCAGCACTGAATGTGGTAGTCTAAGAACCATGTGAGCATTCTTGAACCACCTACAACTTGGATTTCCAAAGAAATCTCACCTGAAAGTGAGGAGATGGGCAAACACATCTTTCCATCAATCTGTAAAAAAGCATTGAGAAGGATGGAGACAACCAGCTCGAGCAAAATGATGGCTCCAGGAAAAACACACAGCCTTCCTCAGTGCATTTTTATAATATTTACAGGGGCCTGTACTGGCAGGGGAAGGGCTTCAAACTGACAGAGAGTGGGTTTAGATTAAATATTAGGACAAAACTCTTCCCTGGGAGGGTGGTGAGCCCTTGGCACAGGTGCCCAAGGCCAATCTTTGGCAATTTATTCTCCACCTTAAAACTGCCTTTTTTCTCTGGACAGCTCCTGAGAAATTGCTTCTGGATCACGGGCATGAAAAGTGAAACCCAAACAAGGTTTTGGTGAGAACACTGAATAAATTATTTTATAGCAATAAAAGTTCAGATGAAACTCACACATGGTGTGACACAAGACATCTCTAGGCCATTTTTGTATTGGCTAAATAAGGACCAATTTTATTCCCCAAATTACCTCCAGCTGAGCAAAACACTTGAGTGTATTCTTCATTTTTAAGCCCACAAATAGATATATGGCCCTTCACTTTCTGTTCTTTATTGCTGTGTAAAATCCTCAGCTCCTTCCTCAGAGATTTTTATTTCTTACTTCTTCTAATCAGGCAAAACTCCCAATAATTCTGTAACACTCTTGAGGCATTATGCAGGTTATTTATAGCTGCCTTTAACAGAAATAACTTGGACAAATCCATCGTGCAGAGACTTCCAAGCAGCAGCAGCAGCAGCAGCAGGGGGTGCAAAGTCCCCTTTGCTTCTTTGCTGTGAATCCACAACAGAAACTGGAAGGGCAAATCAGGTGATTTAGGACCTGTGAAGGATCCAGGGTGTGCTGGGGGATGGAACCATGGAATGGGGAAGGGCGGGGAAGACTTGAGAGCTGAGTCCTGTTATGGATCCAGCACCACAAGTGCCACATCCAGGTGGCTTTTGAAAATTTCCAGGGACTGTGATTCCACCACTGCCCTGGGCAGCCCCCTTCAATGTCTGACCACCCTTTCAGTGAAGGAATTTTTCCTGATATCCAACCTCAACCTCCCCTGGTGCAACTTGAGGCCCCGTTTTTTGAACCTGCCCCTTGTTCCCTGAGAGAGGACAACACCTTCTCCTTCTCCTTCTCCTTCTCCTTCTCCTTCTCCTTCTCCTTCTCCTTCTCCTTCTCCTTCTCCTTCTCCTTCTCCTTCTCCTTCTCCTTCTCCTTCTCCTTCTCCTTCTCCTTCTCCTTCTCCTTCTCCTTCTCCTCCTTCAGCTTCACCTTCACCTTCACCTTCTACTTTACTACATCCCCTCCTGTCAGGAGCTGTGCAGAGCCACAGGGTCCCCCCTGAGCCTCCTTTTCTCCAGGCCCAGCCCCTTCCCAGCTCCCTCAGCCCATTCCCAGCTCCATTCCCTGCCCTGGACCCCTCCAGCCCCTCCAGGTCCCTTTTGTGAGGGGCCCCAAAGTGACCCCAGGGTTTGGGGTGGTGCCTCAGCAGGGCCAGCCCAGGGGACAATCCCTGCCCTGCTCCTGTGGCCTCACCATTCCTGACCCAGCCCAGGTGCCCTTGGCCTCCTGCACCCCTGGGCACCCCTGGGCACAGCTGGGAACACCTGGGTTCATGTCCAGCAATGTCCCCAGCACCCCCAGGGCCTCTCCCAGCTCCTCATCCCCCAGATTTCAGCAGACCCAAGGGCAGGAGCCTCCCAAAGGTGCTCAGCCCATGGGCCCAGCCTGTGCAGATCCCTCTCGGAACAGTCAGATCTGCTGCTCCCTGCCTGAATTGAAACTCATATTTGTAAAATTTAGGCCGGTTTGGAATGAAAAGAGAAGGTTCACCCACGTACAATAACTTCAGAGGATGATGGATGCATTTAGCTGGAACAACCTACTCTAAAAATAGAGTTGTGGTTCTTTTCTTTTGGCACAAGAACAATGAGATGTGGGAAGAGAAGGATCCTGAGAAACTCCACATGCACTGCTCCCAGCAGAGCTCAGAGGCAAGGCTGGAGAGTCACATCCTCCCAAATTCTCCAGCCAGGGGTTCATCTGAAAATATCTGAGAGCTGATTTATCTTCATCCTGAGGAAATGAATCTTGGGAGGCTTTGACACTCATTTCTCCTCGTGCCCTCAGGCATCTTTGTGCTTGTGCTCAAGTGAGAGAAGGGAACACAGGGCTTGAGACAATGAATTGCTGAAAGGTTTCTGGAAATATGCGGCCAAGGAGAGAAGAGCCAGCCTATGAAAGGTGCTGCATTTATAGGAATTAAATCTCTTTTCTTCCAGAGGGAAAAGCTGCACTGTCACGTTTTTGACAGAAGAAAATTGACATGGAAGGAAGGTGTTGAAAACTTCCAGTCAGGGGAAACTCTGGAATCCTTTTGTGGTCTCAAAGTAGTGAAAGCTGGAACAAGGCCTTTGGAAATCACAGGCCTAGAATTGCTATAATCTTTGTAATAGATCTTCTGTGACAATTTCCCACTGTTTGCAATCTGTGAAGTAGTATTAGCAGGAGATTGGGAATATCTGTTTCTCTTTCCTTCTTCTTCATATAAATAAATCACTTAGAGAAAAAACCAAAAATCTTTTCAGCATCTCCAGTCCCACATAAAAATGTGAAGTGAGCAATCAATATTTTAATCTGCTTCAGACTCTTTTAAACTTTTTCCAACTCCTTTGTCATTAGTGCAATGGAAAATGGGATGAATTTCATGCCAGGGAAAAGTGCTGTGAAAAATGCCCCATCTAGCACAGAAATGTGGCTGTGGGTTTGCATTTTCAAGCACTTTGGTTTCCCCTGCCAAGACCCCGGGGTGAGACCTGACTGAGCTTTACCCGGGCTGCCTGATTTAGTCCCAGAGTCAGCACGAGCTTCATGCTCAGAGCAAATTTAGACAACCCAGTAAGTCAAAGTTCCCTCATGAAGAACTCACAAAACGTGAAGAATGCCGAAATTTTATATAAAGCACAATTTGAATCTGAACTCAAACCCACATGAACATTAGAGCTCCTTTTGTACTTCTGTCACAACTAAAGGAAGGTGATGGTACATTTTTTTTCCCACTGTTTGTTTATTTGATTGTAAAACCAGTATTTTTTTAGGAAAAAGGCAGAAAGTATTTGTGAGACATTTCACTAAAAATACAAACAACCCACTGTTGTGGGGGTTCTTGTGTCTGTGCCCTTCTCACTAAGAAATAAAGAAGCAGAGGAGGATCTGGGTTGCAAACTCCAGAGCAAAGCTTGAGCTCTTCCAGAGGG